>CM032627.1:12112714-12826474 GCA_019097785.1 Fraxinus excelsior | reverse complement strand
TTTTTGATAAAAGTAGATGAAATGTATTTTTAAAGTTAATTATTAACTTCTACATCAATTTTTTTTATCTTTCTTAACAATAAACTTTTAAAAAATACATCCATGGGTATAAATATGGACTTGGGTTGGGTAACATTTCAAGCCTTGATTCTCGAATCAATGACCCTATATGACCCCTCTCAAAGAAAAAGGACAAAAACATATAATTTCTAACAACCAAAAGATCCCAAAGTACAATAAGAAGGTAGAAAAATCTTGCATGGGAAGCTCACGGGTTAACGTGTCCATTCACGGCATTTGATGTGTTGAATTCAAAGTGAAAGATTGTGTACGTCTTACCTGAAAACGGACAGAATTGGGAGTTGAAAAGGCCCTTTCACCCACCCCACCCCACCCCACCCCACAACAATACATACATTATTTATTGACACAACCATGATTTTCATGTAAGAGGGACCAAAAAATATTTTTGGGGCGAACCCGTGTTGGTCCATCCCTGCCGATATATTTTAGAAGGAGATAGGGTTGGTGCAAATATGTTTAACTTTTCTACATCTTCTTTTTTGTTACTTCTACATGAAATGACCAATAAGCCCTTGTTCAAGAATTGATTCCATCAATCTTTTATGTGGTGAAATGTCGTTTTCCAGAAATCTTAAGGTGAACAAATACGTTTAAGAGGGCTCTTACAGATGAACAATACCTTCCCAACTGAAGTTAAGTTGAGGAAGAGGCAGACAGAATGGAGCCAGGCAATGCTTTTTTCACTTTTTTTTCCTTTTAGATTTTTGCTTATAATTATCAAAATAAGTTTATGCCCTGGAGATTTTTGGTGTATAGTTGTTTATTTATTTAGAATTTGAGTTATGTTCCGTAGTTGATGTTCTTGGAAGAAATTATAAAAGTCTGTAGAGATTGTCAAGATTCTGATTTTTCTGCATTTTTACTCTTTTTTTTTTTTTTTCATTATTAAGATTTAATCTGAGTTTATGCCATGGAAACCTATCCCTGTTATTTCTTTTTTCATAGTATTATTAATTGAAGTCTTTATGCCATGAAACTCTATCTTTGTTAATCTATCCATGTTTGGTCATATATATTCTTGAAGAAATATGTATTGTTTGGTGGTTTTTCGATATTCTATACTCGAAAATATACTTTTGGTGTTGATTTGATTGATAAATCTTCGTACATAAATCATTGTAAGAACAATACTTGCGAAATTTGTGTCTAGGAAAGTACGAGTGTGGCTCTCTTTATTTTGTTCATGAGCTCATTTGCACATAATAACTGTGTGGCTGGTTTGTCAATATTAACTTATGAATTTATGTTATTTGTAAATAATTTCTCCCTCTCTTGTTCGGCCGTGTACTACTCCAACTTGAGTCCTGGGACGAACACAGACATGGTTCATCGAAGTTCAGATCCTCGATGTATGACAGTAAGTTTGACTGACTTATAAACTAAGTCGAACATGCTTTTAAGGCACATAAATCTTCTTGAAACATCCTTTACCCAAGCCATGAAAAACTAAGAAGTTTCCTTGTTATATGAAAAGTTCCCTTTCTAAGGTTTATATTTGAAAATCAAGAATGTTATCTTGCAAATGTCTCATTTTATGTCATTCTTACTCTATGATTATGACAATGAAATGCGACTAATTTACATGATTATGATTAATAGAGAATCTTGTGAACTTTGTTTACCCTTTACGCTCCTCTTTCTCTACATTTATAATTTAGAAATCTCATTGTTTTAGCCTTCAGGTTTTCATCATCGTAAGATATCTTTGTATTGATAAAAATTTCCTCTCATATTATTATATAACGCGTAACAAAGTAGCAGTTCGGGGATATATTATTATTATTATTTTGAATTTTTGAAGGCTTAACACAACTTTTTTCCCTCTGTTTTTCCTTTAGTCTCGTATATCAAATTATAAAAAAATAAAATAAAAAATGCTTGCCTAAAGTTGATAATTTTCGTGATCACCATTTTTTTTTTCTTTTTAACAAACAACGGTAATTTGCTGATATCAAAATCCATTAACACTCAAATGTAAAGATGTCAATCTGCTGGACTGCGAGACCATCTGGACCTGTCTACTCCTAGTCCACGATTTGCTCACATGGCTTGAGTGAGCTTCTGTCGAATTATTTTTAAAATTTTTTAATTTTCCACTAAAACATTTTAAAAAAACACAAAAAAATAAAAAATAAAGTGAAGAGGAGTGTATCATGTATCACTATTTATACATCATTCAATGTGAAGAACAAATGTTGCTTCTAAGTGTTATAGTTTATCATGGTACTAGAGTCCATCTCCGACAAGGAAAAAACACCTTATACCACCCAAGAAACCATGGTCGATGGCCAAACTATTCCCACCAGCAGCGCTGGCTCTACACTGATGTGGCAACTACATCTCTATCTCCCACCAATGTGTCTGCCGTTCCCCTTTCACCCTCAATATTGCAGCCCAGCTTCCGCTAAAACTGACCAATACAAACACTCTTGACATAAACAATTCCATACCTTGTGGCTATGATCTCATGGACTACATTGACGGTTTTAACCCATGTTCCTCGACCACTGTTCAAACCAACAGCACTACCACACCAAACCCCAACTTTCCTATATGGATTGACATGATCAACTTCTTCTCAATGCGATTATAGGATTGCTTTCCTTTACTTTCACCCGTTTCATTGTAGCCTTCAAAATTTCTCGTGATGTATGGACACTCTTCCCACAACATATGTCAAACCATCACCCTCCTATAACACAGAACTCAAAAGCTAGCTCTACAATTTTACCAAAGGTGTGTGTTGCATATTTATTTAAATATGCACACACAAAATTAAATAAGTTTCAATACTCAAAAGTTGAATTACCTTTGTATTTAGTTTGAATCTTTAATAGGAGAGATATACTTTGGGAATTTTCATAAGTTGAAACGATTTTGAATCTGGTCTACCATAATATTATGTCCAATCTCTAATAGAAATCCGAGTGATGAGAACAAATTGGAACTCTAACACAAAGAACTGTTTGCGACCGCGAGTTGGATTTAGAAAGAATTAGGTTTTAAGTTTTTCATATTCCTCTTTGTTGGGTATTCCCTCAATGTGAGGGAACCCATTTAATTGGTTAGTGGGCTTTTTTTTCCACTTAGGCCCAAAACCAAGTTAAGTTATAACAAAGGAAGTGAAACCAATAGAAGACACAACGACTTCATTTCTAGAGAGAGAGAGAGGGTTCGGCTTCTTCTTGCCAAATATTGGAGGTTCATTTGCGGTTCGATTAAAGTGAAATTTTAGTATGTTATTCCAGGCGAAGAGGGCTACGTTTTGACCTGAGCTGATCATCCAGATTCCTCTCCATTTCTCTGGGCTGCACACACATTTCATGAGATTTATCCTTGTTATAGTGTGTATTTATTTTATGATGATGCTGTTGTTGATATCCAAGAGCTATATGTGTTCTTGATGTATTGGTAGCCTCTGGAGTGTGTTCCAAAGAGGGTTAGCTGTGTATCCCATTATTTTTATAGTGGAAGGCTTTTACTGGATTAGGTCACAGGGATTTTCCTTCACATTGAAGGGTTTCTCTAGTGAACAAATCATTGTGTTCAATTATTTAATTTCTTGCAGTGTGTGTGAATTATTGGAGTTGGATATTTTACTGCCATTTTAATTCTGCATAATCTGAGAGGTTGAAGTTGTTTTTGCTGCTTGTTGTATTACTGGTTCAATCCCCAACAAAGTGGTATTAGAGCTTTGGTTGAGTTTTTGCATTTTCTGTGAGAATTAAAATGGAGGGTTCGGCTACTAGCATGGTTAAACTAACATCTTCCAATTATTCTATTTGGAAGACTATGATGGAGGATATCCTATATTGCAAAGATTTGTTTGAACCCATTGAGTGGAATGACAAGAAACCCGATTCTAAGACTGATGAGGATCGGAAGAAGTTGAATAGAAAGGCTGTTGGACATATTAGGCAGTGGGTTGATCAGAGTGTCTTCCATCATATAGCCAAAGAAGTAGATGCATATAGTTTTCGGTAGAAATTAGAAGGTTTTTATGAAAGAAAGAATGCACAGAATAAGGCTTTTATCATCAGAATGCTTGTAAATTTAAAGTACAGGGATGGTAAGTGTTGCAGAGCATTTGAGCAGCTTTCAAGAGTTATTGAATGAGTTGTCTATCATGAAACTTACACTAGATGATGAGGTGAATGCTTTACTTCTGTCGAGTTCCTTACCAGACAGTTGGGAAACTTTAGTTGTCTCTCTAAGTAAT
The DNA here is from genome assembly GCA_019097785.1 of Fraxinus excelsior. Classification (NCBI taxonomy): domain Eukaryota; kingdom Viridiplantae; phylum Streptophyta; class Magnoliopsida; order Lamiales; family Oleaceae; genus Fraxinus; species Fraxinus excelsior. The sequence goes on along the minus strand of CM032627.1, from coordinate 12,822,171 downwards.
TCGGCTCCAAATGGTGTGATCACTATCAACATGATAAAAGACAGTATGTTTAATGAAGAAGCTAGAAGAAAGGAGCATGGTGCTTTTTCTAATTCTGAAGCACTCGTTACAGAAAGAAGGGTGATAAACCAAAGTAGAAAACCTTGTGGTGATGACAGTCATGACAAGTCTAAAGGAAGATCGAAGTTAAGAAATGGGATAAAATGTTATCCTTGTGGCAAGCTAGGGCACCTTAAAAAGGAGTGCAGAAAATAGAAAAGGGAACAGTTAAAATGGAAAGGTGAAGAACATAAAGAACAAAAGGAGACTGCGACAATTGCATATGAGGCAGAGGTGTTTATTGCTTATGATGAAGTATTTGCTAGTCTTTCAGGATACTACATGGATAAACGATATATCAACGTCTGTTCATATTACTACACATAAGAATTTCTTTTCATCCTATACCAGTGGTGATTTTGGTTGGATCAAGATGGGAAATGAAGTTGAAGCTAAAACTATTGGCATGGGAGATGTGCAATTAGAAACTAGCAGTGGTAGCAGGTTACTTCTTAGGGGTGTCAAACATGTTCCTGATATGCAAAGCAGCTTGATTTCTATTGGAAAACTTGATGAATAAGGCTATCACAATCACCTCGGAAATGGTAGTTGGAAACTTACAAAGGGTTCTCTTGTTTTAGCCAAAGGGAAAAAGACTAATGGTCTCTACGAAATAGAAGCAAAACTAATTCATGGAGAGGTGAATATTGTTGACAATAAAGTCTCTATTGAGCTATGGCATAAGCGGCTTGGTCATATGAGTGAAACAAGACTTCAAATTCTTGCTAGAAAGAAGCTCCTACATAATGTGAAGGGTACATCACTTATCCTTTGTACTCATTATTTAGTTGGAAAGCAAAGTAGAGTTGCATTTCGTAGATTCCCTGCATCTAGAAAGACTCAAATTCTTAATTTAATTTACAATGATGTTTGCACAATGCTAAGTAAATCTCTAGGTAGTGCATTGTATTATGTTACATTTATTGATGATCACTCTAGAAAGGTGTTTGCATATCCTTTGAAATCTAAAGATCAGGTGCGGAAGCATTTAAAGACTTCCAGGTGAAAGTTGAAAGAGAAACTAGAAGGCAATTAAAACGTGTCAGAGCAGATAATGGTGGTGAATACAGAGGGCCATTTGAAGAGTACTGCAGAAGATATGGCATCAGACTTGAGAAAATTGTTTCGAAGACCCCACAACAGAATGGGGGTGGCAGAGAGAATGAATAGAACTATTTGTGAGAAAATCAAATGTATGGTTTCTCAATCAAAATTGCCTAAACACTTTTGGGCTGAGGCAATGAGGACAACAGTTGACTTGATTAATCTTCTCCATCAGTTCCTTTGAATGGTGATGTTCCATAGAGCTTTTGGACAAAGAAAGATATATCTCTTAATCACTTGAGAGTTTTTGGCTGTCGGGTATCTGTTCATATTCCTAAAGATGAAAGGTTCAAACTTGATAGCAAAGCAAAGCACTGTATCTTCTTTGGTTATGCACATGCAGAATTTGGGTATAGGTTGTGGGATCTAGTGAATAAGAAGATTATCAGGAGCAGAGATGTTGTCTTCTTTGAAGATGAAACCATTGAAGATTTGGATCATAATAAGAAGCCAAATACAGTCAATGAAGAACATATCAGTTAAGCTCTACATGTACTACCCTGTGGTACATGATGATCACAAAGAAAATGTGTAAGAAGAACATGATATTATAGGAGGCAGACATGATGAAGCCTCTATATAGGGTGATGTATAACTAGATCAAAATCAAGAGAATGTTCTTCTTGAGGTATCATCTGAACAAGAGTTGAGAAGATCTATTAGAGAACATCAGCCTTCCAAGAGGTATTCCAGTAATAAGTATGTGTTACTTTTTGACGGGGAAGAGCCAAAAAGTTATTAGGAGGTTCTGCTATATGATTAGAAAAATGAATGGTTAAAAGCTATGCAAGAAGAGATGAAATCTTTGTATAAAAACAATACTTATGACCTAGTAGAGTTGCCTAAAGGCAAGAGAGCATTGAAGAACAAATGGGTGCTTAGACTAAAAGTAGAACCATATAGTTTGCATCCAAGGTATAAGGCAAGGTTGTTTGTGAAAGGGTTTGGTCGGAAGAAAGGTATTGATTTTGAAGAAATCTTCTCACCTGTAGTTAAAATGTCTTCAATCCAAGTTGTATTAGGCTGGGCAACCAGTATGAATATGGAGATTGAACAACTTGATGTGAAAATAACGTTTCTACATGGTGACCTTGAGGAGGAAATTTACATGAAGTAACCAGAAGGATTTACACCTAAAGGCAAAGAAAATCTTGTGTGTAGATTGAAGAAAAGCTTGTATGGCCTCAATCATGCCCCAAGACAATGGTACAAGAAATTTGATTTTTTCATGGTTGAGCATGGTTACACCAGAACAACTTCTGACCATTGTACGTTCACAAAGAAATTCTCTTATGGAAAATTTATTATCCTCTTTTTATATGTGGACGACATGTTGATTGTTAGTCGTGACATTGAGAAGATTAAGAAGCTGAAAAGGAAATTGAGCAAGTCCTTTGAAATGAAGGATTTGGGACCTGCAAATCAAATTCTCGGTATGAAGATCTCTCGTAACATGAAGAATGGGAAATTGTGGCTATCACAAGAAGGTTATATCAAGAAGATATTACACAGGTTCAATATGGAAAAGGAAACACCAGTAAGTTCTCCACTTGCAAGTCATTTGAAACTAAGTTCAAAGCAGAGTCCTTCAAGTGAGAAAGAGAAGGAAGAAATGAAGAATGTGCCTTATGCATCAGCTGTGGGTAGCTTGATGTATGTTATGATATGCACAAGACCAGATATTGCTCATTCTGTTGGAGTTGTTAGTAGATTCCTTTCTAATCCTAGAAAAGAACAATGGGCAGCAGTGAAGTGGATTCTCAGGTATCTCAGAGGGACTTCTAAGATATGTTTATCTTTTGGCATCAGCAAACCTGAGCTTGTTGGGTTCACAAATGTAGATATGGCTGGTGATGTTGACTCTAGAAAGTCTACTTCTGGGTATTTGATAACTTTTTCAGAGATAGCAGTTTCATGGCGATCAAGACTACAAAAATGTGTTCCTCTATCAACCACAGAGGCTGAGTACATAGCCATTACTGAAGCTAGCAAGGAGTTGCTATGGATGAAGAAGTTCTTACAAGAACTGGACTTAGAGCAAGAGAAGTATATACTCTATTGTGATAGTCAGAGTGCTATCCATCTCAGTAAGAATCCAACATTCCACTCAAGATCTAATCATATTGAAGTGAGATATCATTGGATTCGAGATGCTCTAGCGATAAAGAAGGTACAGCTTGATAAAATCCATACTAATGAGAATGGTTAAGATATGATGACAAAGCCATTGCCTACGGAGAAACTACAAATATGTCGAAGGAAATAGGATTTGGTGGAGTCTCTCACCTAGTCGGGAGGGGGAAATTTGTTGGGTATTCCCTCCACATGAGAGAACCCATTTAATTGGTTAGTGATCTTTTTTTTTCACATAGGCCTAAAACCAAGTTAAGTTATAAAAAAGGAAGTGAAACCAATAGAAGACACAATAGCTTCATTTCTAGTGAGAGAGAGAGAGAGAGAGAGAGAGAGTAAAGGTTCAGCTTCTTCTTGCCAAAGATCGGAGGTTCATTTGTGGTCCGATTAAAATGAAATTTTAGTATGTTGTTCTTGGTGAAGAGGGCTACGTTTTACCAGAGCTGATCATCCAAATTCCTCTCAATTTCTCTGGGCTGCACACACATTTCGTGAGATTTCTCCTTATTATAGTGTGTATTTATTTTATGATGATGTTGTTGTTGATATCCAAGAGCTATATGTGTTCTTGATGTAATGATTGCCTCTGGAGTGTGTTCTAGAAAGGGTTAACTGTGTATCCCATTATTTTTATAGTGGAAGGCTTTTACTGGACTAGGTCCCGAGGTTTTTCCTTTGCACTAAAGGGTTTCCTTAGTGAACAAATCATCGTGTTCAATTATTTAATTACTTGCAGTGTGTGTGAGTTATTGGAGTTGGATATTTTACTGTCATTTTAATTCTGCACAATCTGAGGGGTTGAAGTTGTTTCCGCTACTTGTTGTATTACTGGTTCAATCCCCAACACTCTTATGCTAGAATGAAACGAAAAGAAAAAAAAAAAGGTCTCAAAACCATAAACATGTATTTATAAGTTTCCAGAAAACCTTGATGGATGTAAGAACTAACTAATGTTATTGATTAGTCTCAGCCAATTAACAGTAAACCCAATAATAATTATTAACTCCACCCAAATAATGGACATAGGATATAATATTTACAATTTCCTAGTTGGACTAGGTCCAATTTCAATCCCAAATTTCCATTTTTACCTTTTGTGTATGACCTATTAGATTTTTATCTACGATGACAAACACATGATGTTATTATCCCGATTTAATAAGATAAAAATAAAACTTTCTTTTAATTTACAATTAATCCATCTAGATTAATTAATTCACGATGTCATCCAAGATTAACATTTAGTGATTTCTGCCAAGCAATCCATGTGACTAGAAATATCATGTCACTGTTGTGAATTTACTTAACATGCACAACGAAAAATAAAACAAATTTCAATTCCTACCAACGACCTTTTTTGTGTTTAGAAAGAAACTATGATAGAAATGATATATTTTGTAGATTCTGCAAGCTCTTTTGCTAATCTTGGAATATGAATAATCACGTTCTGCAATCCAAAGATGTTCAATTATCCAACCTCAAATGAAAATCCACACAGGGAACAAGAATGAGAGAATTATGATTTCTCTTTTCTTGTATTAGCAAGAATATGAATTATCGTTTCTTCTATTTTTCTGAAACCCTAATGGCTTATTAATATAAGTTCAAGTGGGCTTGACCCATCTTTTAAACTTAACCCGGCCTAACATTTAATTAATCCAATTAATTAATTTGGACCTATTAACAAGCAACCTAATTAATTAAGTGTACAACACTTGTTAATTAATTAATTGGTGAATCCCATTCTTCTGGTTCTTATTTTATGTGTGACCCATCAGGTTCCCGATCACTATGACTAATCAAAATCGATAAATTAAAATACCATTTTTAATTTATCAGAAATTCACATTCGTTGTCTCAAATTGACATTTAGCAATGTGTCGAACAATACATCCGGTCAATTACGAGATATGGATATATCTCATTTATCGATCATATCTTTTATTCCATTATTAAGTTAATATAAGTTGAAAACTCCTTTTCGACTTATGAATACACTTTGGCCAATGATTTCGTTTTAACTTAACTGAATGAAATGTAGATTATAATGTCTTACTATCTAAAAGTGACGAATCATCTATTGATTATTCACAACCTTCAAATGATTCTTGAAATATCCAAACGATGTCGTATTAGTGAACCTTGGCAAAACAATATTCAATATCACCAAAGTATGACTGTACTCATATAAGACACTATGAGACCTTAAGTTAAAGGGCCAATTCCACTACTAAGCGCTAGAGATTAACCACTCACACTCAAATAGTTATCCATGTGGAATCTCCCCCGCGGGTCTCCAATGTTTTGTTTTATAACAAAATATTCACTTGTTCATTTAAGTATCACCACACTTTAGCTTGTAGATCAACTACTTACTTTACAAGTAAGAAGTGACACACATGATGATCTATCTGTAATAACGATATCCTTATCTCGTTATTAGTTACGATCACATATGATTTAATATTCAATCATATATAATTTGTATCTCACAATCATAAATCCTTGTGATTAACACTTTGCAAATATTTGAATCTACAGACTCTATTATTTAATTTATTAGAATATTAATTCAATTAAATAATAAATTTTGCCATAAATATGTATCAATTATATATTAAAAGTGTTTATATCCAAAGTTGATTGGACCTATGATATAACACTTACAGACTCCCACATGTACTATATCAAATCACTTATATATCTTATACCATAAGAGTATACATGGCGATCTTATTTATGTTGCGACAACTCTTTGTCAGTGCACTTGCAATCTAATAACTTGTGGGAATTCATTATTTCTTTACGTCATTTCATTGTATTATTTTTCTAATGAGATAATATTGCCTTAACACATATTTGAATCATTGATGAGACCTTAGTTCCTTCGCTTGCACGATGACTCCATTGTTAGTAAAATGTAGAAGCATATGATCAACAATGTTAGGAACTACTCCAAGTTCATTGATGAACTTCTTGATTCAGACCACAACTTTTATTGCTTTCTAAAGCAATGATGTATTAAGGCTTTTACTATTGAATCAATGATTGATTTCTGTTCGGAACCTTTCCAACACATCATTTAAGAGTAAACCAATATCTTGATTGAAATGTGCTATCATTCTAGTCTGACTAGAAGTTAGTATCAGTGTATCCAAACTCTCAATTCATTTGCTCTCCATATAAGATCTTCTATATAGATTATGATGAGTTAAGCGATCTTTTAGATCTATTTCTATAGATCAACAATTGAAATATAGAGATGTCATTTCATGCTAATAATATGTCTTATACATAAAATATTAGGAATGCGACAATGCTTCCACTATCTTCTTGTAACACACAGTTCAACTTTATTTTTTATCAAATCAAACATTTTGATTGTCTCATAAAAGTGAAGATGCCTGCTCCTAGATGCTTGCTTTAATCCATAAATGGATTGATCAAGCTTGCATACCTCTTTGACTTCTTTGGATTGAAAATGAGTCGTGTCATGTACACTTCCTCTTACAAGTTCCCGTTAAGAAAAATAATTTTAACATTCATTTGTCATATTTCATAATCGTGATATGCATTTATTGCAAGTAAAATCCTAATGGACTTCAGCATGGTTATAGGAGAAAAAGTTTCATCAAAATCAATGATTATGCCCAAAGAATAACATGGTAGTTGTAGTACAGCTTTGGAGCGTCGTATCCACAAAGAGATGGAAAATGCTCAAATGATCAAGAAGGGTGAATTATTCTCTTCAATGTGTAGTGAAATTAAATATTGAACAGTGAAATTAGAGTCAATAATTTAAGGCAGTGAAGCGTCAGGATTCTCTCAATCGGATCAGATCAATTATTTCATTTTTATAATACAACTAGAGACTTTTATCTCGGCACTATAATCGGAAGATATGTCATTTAAACCTAATTTAATTCTAACGTGATCCTAATGGTTATTCTTCTTATTGCAATGTTCACACTTGATTTATCTAAATCAGATTCAAGATTGACTATATACTAAAGTATAAAGCAATAAAGAATCACATCAATAAACTTAAATAATTGAGATTAAAACCTAAATAATTATTTCAATCAATCTACAGAGAGAGCATGACTAATTCTATGACCAATTTAATAAATACTAAGCCAATCTCAAAATTAATTCATGATGAGAAGAATAAACCATTAAATCAATTTAATTTCAATTATAACTCTAGAATCTGGTTTCCATATAACACAATTATGCATACTTGTATTGGAATAAGATCAGAAGAGTGGCTTTATGCATCTAGCATAAAGTAGTAAACGATCCACCAATAACATTCAAGAGATTATAATTCAACAAATATTTCAATTCGTCGATAGAAAAAGCATGACTGAATCTATGATTAATTTAATAAAAGTTAAATCAATCTCATTACAAATTCATGAAAAGAAACTATATTCTAGAGTTGTTCAATAAGAAAATACCAAAATATGTGAATAATAGATGTGAAATCACCAATTTCGAAAGAGCTCCTCCATGCTTCACCAATGTTTTAGTTCTTCATGGATTTCTTGAGCCAAAATCAATGGAAGAATGATGAATAATGAAGAATGAGGCATTCTAGAACATTTTGGGGGTCCTTTAAGGTTGATAAATCGTGCCACAATAAGTTACTATAAGTGATTGAGTCGTAGAGGGAAACCAGAAATTTCGTCGCGAAAATGACCTAAGCGGCCGCAAGATATAAACCCATTCGTCCGCATAGAACAAAGAATTTCTACCCTTGGATTCTTGGTAGATGACCATGCGGCCGCATGGTTATAATGTTTACCTGCCGGACAATTTTCAATATTTTGGTTGTGTCTTCCTCTTCCGATGTACGATTGAAGTGATTCAAGATGCGTGGAAAAGCTAACTCAAAGGGATACAACCTTGATCTAGATACTATCTTCGAATTTGATCATTTTATATGTCAAAAATTGGTCACAATATGAGGCTGAAAATCGGTGCAATACTTCTCAGTTTGATAGTTGATATGTGATAATGTCTTAATTATATTTCATCCCTTTGATTCCTTTCTTCATCCCATTGACCTCTAACACTTTCAAATCCTCATCACAAGGTTAGAAAAAAGTTTAGATGATTTGTACTTTAGTCCCTGAACTTTGATTTTTCCCATTTTGGTCTTTTTTTCACTTTTTTCTCTTTATTTCAGATATATTCAACTCTTTGACCTGCAAAACATGAATTACATAGAATTAAGATACATTCCAACATATTAATCAACAATTTTCCTTGTTTTGACAATAAAATGAGTGTGTAAAAATGCACTTATCAATCAACATCTTGTTTTTGTTTATAACCTTTTGCTATTAGCTTTACTTTGTATGTATGGATGTTTCCACTCACGTCGACCTTTTTCTTGTAAGCCTATTTACAACATATGGGTTTTATCCCATCAGGAGGGTCGACCAATGTCCAAACCTTGTTCTCATACATTGAGTTCATTTCAAATTTCATGGCCTCCTGCCATCTCTTTGAGTTAACACTTGACTTTGCTTTTGTATAATTATCAGGTTCATCATCCTCGATTAGTAATACCTGATTAGTAATCATGGATTTGTCCTTTCCAGAACATCAAGTGATTCTACAAGATTTACACACAGCTAACGTATCTTCAGGAGTCTCCACTTCTTGATCAAAAGTATGTCTCTCAACTGGTTGAGATCAGACTCATGTTCTTCTACTTGGTCAACAGTATCTGTGGATTCACGAACTTCTTCAAGTTCTAATTTTCTCCCATCACCCTATCCTAAAATGAATTATTTATTTAGAATTATGATATGTCTTGAGATGAACACTTTCTTCTCAAAGAGATTACAGCTAGTGTAGAAACTCTTGCTCCATTCCCCACGCGCAGGTCAACTTTTCTTTTCTGTAGTGGTCTACTTTTATTTAGTCCTTACATATATATACAAATATAAAAATCAACATCCGATATATAATACCCAAGAAGCTAATGAAGTAGACATATGAACATCGATAACAAGTATACCTGAAGATGAAGCTTCATAAGACTTATTTCCCTTCAAGCGTGCGAGGTAAGCCTTGCAGTTCCTCTTCTAATGACATTTCACTCCACAGTGATAGCATGGGTCATTAGACTTGGTATTGTCCTTGTTTACTTTCACTATTTTGTTATTGCTCTTAGTTTTTTTGGATGTTTTCTTAAAACTTCATTTAGTTTCCTTTTAGTACCCTTAGAGGATTGAATGGCTAAGACATGCCCACTACTAGCTTTGACATTGGGCTCCACGGTCTTAAGTATGTTCAACAACTCAGGGGGTGTGCACTCGAGCTTATTCCTGTTGAAATTCATGATGAACTATGAATAACTGTCTGGCAGAGATTGTAAAACCAAGTCAATACTTTTAGGTCCATTGTTGAACCCAATTGAGACAACTTCTTAATAAAGTCATCATTTTTAGCACATGAGCACTGACTGAAGATCCTTCTGCCATCTTGCACCAGTACAGTTGCTTGAAAATCTCATATCTTTCCGCACGTGATTGTTCATCATACAACTCGTTAAGACGAAAAATCATAATGTAAGCATCCATACCCTTATGTTGTTTTTGCAACTCAAGTGACATAGCTGCAAGCATCACACATGTTGCAGTATTATCGTCATCACTGTGTTTATTGTAAGCAACCACCTTTTCCTTATCCGAGTCATCAAGAGGTACCTTAGGAAATGGGTGCTCCAAGACATAACCAATTTTCTTAGACTTGAGAATAATTCTCAAATTGCGGTGCCAATCAAGAAAATTTGGTCGATTAGTTTGTTAACATCTAGTATGCCTTTCAAATCTATATGGTTACTCATAATTCAAAACTGTAAATGATGAAAAGTAAAAAATTAATATGTATTAAAATACACTGCTGATAATAACACATTTATTACGTTTTTCACCCATTAATATTTGTGTTTCTATGATTATTTGACGCCTAAATGCACTACGTACTTCTATATATTGGTTTAGGTTGCAAATGGGTGAAAATGGTGGAAAATGGAAGAAAGTGAAATTTTAGGGACTGAAGAGCAAATACTTTAAACTTGTTTCCAACCTTTTGATGAAGATTTGAGAGCGTTTGATGAGAACCACGTAGCAATAGTAGCTACGCAACCCAAAAATGAGATTAGAACCAACCTAAGAAAGCCAATAGAATCGAGGTTTTGGATTCGATCCAAGAATTGTGAACCAAGCAACCAACACAATCGCCGACGATATGAAGACCTCTTGATCACACGCTTGATGAATCTAGCCCGGATGTTTGAACCCCCCAAGAACACCGATTCTTGATGAGTTCGAAGTTGTTTAATGAAGAACAAAGGGTTTGAAAACAATAAAGTCTCACAATTGATTCAATAATAATAATGGTTCCCGTTTACAATGAATGAAGTAAAGTATTTCTACTAAACCCTAGAATTAAGGAAAAATCAGAAATAACTTGCCAAAACTATTAAAATTAGTAATCTAATAGAATTCTAACAAAATATGGAAAAATCGCGAAAAAAGGAAACTTTTGCCCAAAAACTACTCATTGCGATCGTAAGGAAGAACTCTAGCGGTCGCTTGGTGATCTCGAACAGGGGAGGTGGAGTTTTCTTCTTGCGAGCGCATAGTGAAACTCCATGCGGTCGCATGGGCCACCATGCGAGCCTTCATCTCCAATTGCTTCCAAAGCGTTGAACCAAGTAGTTTTCGGTCTCGACCCCAACATGAAACTTGTCTCTCCTCGTGTGTAGGTCATGATGCCATCAACCGTCACCCGAGCGAGTTATGTTATTGCCTTTTTTACTCACCTTGCCCTCGCTCGAGTTATCGGTCCTTCTTCAATGATCAATGGATCTTTCCTTGAGCTCGTCTCCTTTGCAATGACATTCTGGATCACATCATCCCATTCTTCTTGACAAGGATTCATCCTCAAATATGTACCTGCATCAAACAGAGAGACCGAACATATTGAAAGTTGTTGAAACATTATGCTCACCAGGAAGATCTAGTTTGTAAGCATTATCATTGATCCGTTCAAGGACTTGAAAAAGGTCCATCTCCACGGGGTTGCAACTTGGACTTCCGTTGTTCTAGGAAACATTCTTTTCTCAAATGTAACCAAACCCAATCACCAGGTTCAAATGTAACGCTTCTCCATGCTATGTTGGCTTGTGTAGTATAATGCTTGTTCTTCTGCTCAATCTGAAACTTCACCTTCTCATGCAATGCCTTTACCAGTTTCGCCTTTTTTTCCCATCTAAGCTACCATGTTCATTAACAGGCAAATGAATCAAATCCAATGTTGTTAGTGAGTTAAAACCATAAACAATTTCAAATGGAGAAAATGAAGTAGTAGAATGTACGACCCTATTATATGCAAACTCAATGAAAGGTAAACACTCTTCTTAACTCTTCAAATTCTTATTAAGCCCAGTACGTAGCAATTGAATCATAGTCCTATTAACTACTTCGGTCTGTCCATCAGTCTGTGGGTGACAAGTAGTAGAAAATAACAACTTAGTTCTTAGCTTATTCCACAAAACTTTCCAAAAGTGACCAATGAACTTAACATTCCTATCTGATACAATACTCTAAGGAACTCCATGCAAATGTACTATCTCCTTAAAGAATAAATCTGCAATAATTGTAACATCATCAATTTTATGGCAAGGAATGAAGTGTGCCATTTTACTAAATCTATCTACAATCACAAAAATTGAATCCCATCCTTTCTTAGTCCTAGGTAAACGACCCCAAAATGACCCATCAAACCCCCACTATGTGACTCTCGGACCAACAACTCCCTTATAGAACATTTAAGAATACACAATCTATTGTCCCAAAATAAATAGTCATCATTCCTAAAGAATTTATCAATAGCCCCCTTGCTATATGACTTGTATATATATCAGAGAAATCATCACCATTCACATACATATCCTTCACATATTTAAACCCAAGCAAATTCGTACTCAAAGAAGTAAGAAGCACATACCTTCGTGACAACACATCTGCTACTACATTCTCTTTACCTTGTTTGTACCGAATGACATATGGAAATGTCTCAATGAATTCCATCTAGTGTGCATGTCTCTTGTTTAGCTTCTCTTGGCCCCGCAGATGTTTCAAGAATTCATGCTCAGAATGGATCACGAACTCTTTCGGCTATAGATAATGTTGCCAAGTCTCCAAAGCTCTAACAAGTGTATACAACTCCTTGTCATATGTAGGATAGTTGAGTGTTGTCCCTCTTAGCTTCTCACTGAAATATGCAATTGGTCTTCCATCCTGCATCAAAACAACACTAATACCTATTCTCGACGCATCACATTCAATTTCAAAAGCTTTATCAAAGTTAGGTAATGCTAAAACATGTGCTTTACATAACCTATCCTTAATAACCTTAAATGCAAGTTCTTGTTCCCCCATTTAAATCCTACACTCTTTTTAACGACTTCTTTGAGTGGGGTGGTAAGTGTGCTAAAGTCCTTAACAAATCGCCTATAAAAACTAGCCAAGCCATGAAAACCCCTAACTTCAGTTATGCTCCTAGGTGTTGGCCAATCTTTAATAGCTTTAATTTTATCTTCATCAACTTCTATCCCCTTAGCACTAACAACATATCCAAGAAAGACAACATTTTCCATGCAAAATGAGCACTTTTTGAAATTAGCATAAAGTTGTTCTTTTCTTAAAACCACAAGCACACATTTCAAATGTTCTACATGCTCATTCAAGTCCTTACTATAAATCAAGATATCATCGAAGTATACTACAACGAATTTACCTATGAAAGCACGGAAAACATGATTCATTAAATGTATGAAAGCGCTAGGTGCATTAGTAAGACCAAATGGCTTGACCAACCATTCATACAATCCATATTTGGTTTAAATGTAGTTTTCTATTCATCTCATTCTCGCATCCTAATTTGATGATATCCACTTTTGAGATCAATTTTAGAAAATATGCATGCACCATGTAGTTCATCTAACATGTTATCTAACCTAGGGATAGGATGTCGATACTTTACCGTAATGTTGTTGATGGCTCTGCAATCCACACACATCCTCCATGTTCCATCTTTCTTTGGCACAAGTAACATCGGCACGGTACATGGATTCATGCTTTTCCGTACATACTCCTTGCTCAACAATTCCTCCTCTTGCCTTTGTAGCTCTTTAGTCTTTTTGGGATTACTACGATATGCTGTTCGGTTTCGAATGACAGCTCCAGGTACAGAATCAATTTGTTGTCCGATGCCTCAAATGAGTGGTAACCCACTAGGCACATCCTCTGGGAAAACATCTTGAAATTCCTGCAACAAAGAAGTAGCCAAACTAGGGAGGGATGTGTTAGGATCTTCATGGTTGATGAGTGATTCTTTGTATACCAAAAAAATCATTGGTTACTTATCAACTATAACTCTCTTTAACTCACTTCCTTTTGTAAAGAAACTTTCTTTCGTTTTTTTCTCTCCTCTTTTTTTCTTTTCCCTCTCTCATTTTCTTTTCTCTCAATCTTTCTTTCTTTTCTCTCAATCTCATTGTTTTTCCCCTCATGTGGCTCTACTCTCATTTTCTCTCCATTAGCCACCTCGTAATTTTCTCTCTTACGTTCCATTTCTTTCATTCTCCTCTCCTCTTCACCTTTTAACTTAATTTGATCTTCAAACACTTGTTGTGGTGTCAATGGTGCAAGAGTAATTGCCTTCCCATCCTTCCTAAAAGCTGTACCTATTTTTGTACCCATCATGTATCACATTCCTATCACATTGCCATGGTTTTTCCAACAATATATGCCCCGCTTGCATAGGAACCACATCACACATAACATCATTTAAGTAGCTCCCAATAGAAAAACTAATCAAGACTCTCCTGTTCACCTTAATATCACCAATATCATTCAACCTTGCAATCTATAAGGTTTGAGATGTTTTAACATTGTAAGTCCTAGCTTCTCTACAAGTGTGGTGCTAGCTACGTTAGTGCAACTGCCCCCATCAATAATAACACTACATACCGTATTGTTGAAGTGATACCTTGTGTGGAATATGTTCCTCCCGCTACTGCTCCAAGTCATCCGCCTTGATTTGAACACTAAGAGCTCACCTTGCGACCAATAGCTCTCCTACAGTATACTCCATCTTTGCTTCTTCGGTAATTTCCTCAAATTCTAGCATGTCATCATAATTACTTTCACCTTCACTGACCACCTCTCCATTGTGTATCACCATTGTCCTATTGTTTGAACATTGAAAAGTGATGTGCCCCGATCCCAAACACCTAAAGCATTGGATATCTCTATTCCTTATTGGTTGGGCACCCGCCTTGATTTAAGCTTTGGTAGTATTCTCCTCTTTACTCTTTGAAAATTCAGCTCTCCCCTTTTGAACAACCCCATCACCTTTGCCATCCCACCTCGGTTTCCATAAAGGATTGAAACCCGATGAATACCTAGCTGTCCCTTCCTCTTCACTTATTTCTCCACCTTCATAGCCACATGTAGTATCTCTTCCATCTCCACATAATTTTGTAGCTCTACTACGTTAGCTATCTCCCTATTCAAACCATTCATAAACCTAGCCATGGTAGCCTCCTCATCTTCCGCAATGCTCGCCCTAATCATCAACATCTCTATCTCCTTGTGATAGTCTTCCACTCTCTGAGACCCTTGATAAAGACCTTGCAACCTTTGGTGAATTTCTCTATAGTAATGACTAGGCACAAATCTCTTCCTCATGATATTTTTAAATTCTCCCATGTAGTAACATGTTGTTCTTTATTCATCCTCCTCGAAGTCACTATTTGATCCCACCAAGTAATAGCATAATCAGTAAATTCGAGGACTCCAATTTTGACTTTCTTTATCTCTAAATAATTGTAACAATCGAAGATCAACTCAATCCTCTTTTCCTACTCCAAATACGCATTTGGATCACTTCTACCCTTGAATGTTGGAATTGTTATCTTGATGTTGCCCATGTTTTCATCATCTCCATCACGACTCTCCTTATTCTTCCCAAATCAACATCCATAAGTGATCTTTATCTGTTCTACTTTTCGCTTCCATTTCATCTTCAAAATTCATCCTACGCTCTTGTCTACCTTGTCTCTTTGCATTAGGAATTCCTCGAGAGCGATCCCTACGTAATTCAGCAATTTCTACATCCTGTTGAGCCATCCCATCCCGTAAGTCACCAATTAATCTTTCAAACAGTTGATACATGTCATTCGTCATCCTAACTTGATCTTGATTCCCACTTGAAGTAGACCCGTATTTGATAGACATCCTAATTCTAAAATATTTATATGCCTCGCCTGTTTCACTCGTGTTTCACTCAATATGGCTTTTTCCATCTATTAATCTCACCACTCTACCTTTATCCAATCGATGCTTTCACCCAAGTGCTTCAAAGTCAAAATCAAACTTAACATTATCCTCGAAGAATTCAAACCCGATTATGAGCGATGTATGATTCAAGAGATTTATGGGATGAAAAGATAACAAAAGAACTGGACAAGTAGAAGTGAATAAACTAAATTTTAATTCAAGAAAGTGGTTCTTGAATGGAATTTGACACTTTTTTTACTCAAAAATTGAAATTGGATTGCTGGAGATATACCGGTAATTTTTTTTTAACTGTACAGATGAACAATAACCTTTTTTTATAAACTTGGGATTGTGATTATAAATCCAGCAAAACAATCGAAATTGAATTTTGGACTTGTAAATAGCTCGAAAAATAACTTTGACTCTTTTTTTGAAATTTTTCTTGGATTAAGACTCAATAAAAAATACGGACTAACTCGAAGAATGTGAAGAACGAAGAAAATAGGAAAAACAAGACTAAAAAATTAGAAAAGATATAACCTTGATTATTGGAGCCTTGTTCTGATACCAATTGATGAGAACCACGTAGCAATAGTAGCTACACAACTCAACAACGAAATTAGAACCAACCCAAGAAAGCCAATAGAATCGAGGTTTTGGATTCGATCCAAGAATCATGAAGTAAGCAACGAACACAATCGCCGACGATATGAAGACCTCCTGATCACATGTTTGATGAATCTAGCCCGGATGTTTGAATACCACAAGAACACCGATCCTTGATGAGTTCGGAGTTGTTCAATAAAGAACAAAAGGTTTGAAAGTAATAAAGCCTCACAATTGATTCAATAATAATAATGGTTTCCGTTTATAATGAATGAAGTAAAATATTTATACTAAACCCTAGAATTAAGGAAAATTGGAAATAACTTGTCAAAACTATTAAAATTTGTAATCTAATAGAATTATAACAAAATATGGAAAAATCGCGAAAAGAGAAACTTTCGCCCAAAAATTACTCCTTGCGACCGCAAGAAAGAACTCCATGCGGTCGCATGGTGATCTCGAACAAGGATGTTTTAGCCCCTGTTAAGGTCTATTCGACCGCATGGAGTTTCCTCCTTGCGGTCACATGGGCCACCATGCGAGCCCCCGTCTCCAATTGCTTCCAACACGTTGAACCAAGTGGTTTCCGGCCTTGACCCCAACATAAAACTTGTCTCTCCTTGTGTGTAGGTCATGACGCCTTCAATCGTCGCCTGAGCGAGTAATTCCATCAATGGATCTTTCCTTGAGTTCGTCTTCTTTGTAACGACATCCTGGATTACATCAATGTTACAGGTAAATTGGATGAAGAAAAGAGTCAAATGGATGAAATATATCCAACACATTATCACAAATCAACTTTCAAGCTAAAAAGTTTTGCACCGATTTTTAGTCTTATATTGAGACCAGTTGTTGACATGGAAGACGATTGAATCTGAAGATCGTCTCTGAAGCAAAGTTATAGCTCTTTGAGTTAGATTTCCAACGTAACTCGAATCGTCTTAATCGAACATCGGTATTGAAAGATATGATCAAAATACTGAAAATTGTCCAGCTGTGTAGGTCGGGCAGCCGCCCGAACCTAAACTTCAAATACAGAAACCTTTTATTTTTCCTGGGTGGCCATCCCATTTTCTACTGGGCACCCGCCCAGGCCAAATCGCGAAAAAAATTTCAGTTTCCTAATTTACGTCAAAGTCTCATGGAAACAACTTCTCTCTCGACTTTTAAACCCTAAAAACGTCCCAAAAAACTGGAGAATGCCCCCATACATCATTCTTCTCCTCTTTGACTCAAGAGTCTCCATTAGGAACTAAAACCCTTGTGAGCTACAAAGGAACTCATTGGATTCGATGATTTACATCTTTTATTTATGTAATCTGGTCTTTATTTGTTGAATATTTTTAGAATTTAGACTTTCATTCTGATAAATTTAAATTGAAATTGGTTTAATTCTTATTAGATTTTTCAAGGATTCAGTCATGCTTTTTCCGTTATTTAATCGAAATATTTGTTAAGTTTAAATTTCATGAACCTATGTTGAGATTGGTTTAACTTTTACTAAATTAATCATAAATTCAGTCAGACTCTTTATATCAACGAATTGAACTAATTGTTGAATCTTAATCTCTATTATTTTATTGGTGTGATTCAATTACTGCTTTATGCTTGAAGTATATGGTCAATCTTTGAATATGATTTCAATAAAATTGTGCGAATGCATCGTATAAAGTCTAGATTTTAGAACTACTTTTGAATTAAATTGATTTGTAATGTCACATCTTTCGATTAGAGTGCCGGGATGAAAGCCTCAAATTGAGTTATAAAATTGAATAATTGATGTGAATGATCCGATCCAACTGGGGAAATTTCGACGTTTCACAGTTTCAAATAATTGATTTTAACTTTGCTACTTCAACATTGAATTTACTACAAATTTAAGACGATAACTCATCCCTTTTTGAAACCCTTAAGTATTTTTCATCTCCCTGTGGATATGACATCCCAAAGTTACACTACAACCATCGCATAATTCTTTGAGCGTAATCAAATTTTGGGGCCGTTGTCGGGGAGACGATATAAGAAATTGAAGGATCCTCTAGCGAAAGGGTGACTTCGTTCCCTTTTTCAATTTCATTTTTAGTTAGTTTATTATCTTTCTTTGTTATTTGTTTTTCTCACATCATTTCCTTTTGATTGTTTTTATGAGTATATATCGAGGTGAACGAGGAAGATTTGTGGAAACATCTCTCATAGAGTTTGAACATCTTTTTAACCCAGTTTGTTTTATTCTACATATGTTAACACGAACACCACATCACATAACACAATGTCTGATAGTGAGCATGATGTATCGTATAGAACTTTGCATGATTACCTGCACCCCACACGTACATCTACACTTTCATGTATTATGTTTCCACCCAATATGCTACGTGTAGATTTTAAACCTGGAATGATTCAACTTATTCCCAATTTTTATATTCTTGAAAATGAGAACCCCTATGTGCATATTAGGGAATTCGAGGAGGTAGTAACAACCTTTCATAATCAACATGGTACATTGGATGCAATTAGGCTTAAATTCTTTCAATTTTCTCTTAAAGAAAGGGCAAAAAGCTGGTTGTATTCTTTGAGACCACGTTCGATTGGAACTTGGGTTGAAATGACCCAAGCGTTCTTTGGCAAATACTTTCCCAACCACAAAATAGTTGCGTTGAAAAAGCAAATCTCTTCTTTTTTCCAAAAGGAGAGTGGAAATTTATATCAAGCGTGGAAAATGTATAAAGAACTCCAAGCTCTTTGTCCCCACCATGATTATGAGAGTTGGTATATCATGAGCTATTTCTATGAAGGTTTACCACCTAGGGAGCGTCAGTTTGTTGAGATGATGTGTAATGACGATTTTCTACAAAACGATCCAGATAAGGCTATAGGATACTTAGATGACTTAGCTAAAAAGCCTATACTTGGACTAGACCTAGTGCCACTGAGAGTACTAATAGGTTACAACCCGTAAGTAGCCCACTAGCACATGTATCTATCATCTTAGGGAGGAGAATGGCCTTAGAGCAAAAGTAGAAGCCCTAACTAAAGAATTTGAAACCTTACGTGCTAAAGGCTCGAAACCTATACAAAATAGATCCCTGTTGAGTCTAGTGGAAATTATTTTGTGTGTTGTGGAATTGGTCATCCAGCATAAGAGTGTATAACTTACACTGAGATTAGGGGAGTTTATGAAGAACACTGCAATGCCTTAGACGAGTATAACAAGCCTTATGCTCCATTTTCTGATACCTATAACCTAGAGTGGCGGAATCACCACAATTTCAGTTGGAAACCTAAAAACCAACAATCTACCCAACAAAATTGAGCTTACAATGCACCTCCACATCAATTTACAACCTGCATGAATTCCTTAGAAGACACATTGCATGCATTTATCGAGGCACAGGGTAAAACGAACCAAAAGTTTGAGACTATGATTAGCCAGATAGTCGAGGAAAACAAGGAGATAAAGAGTCATATGTCTAAATTAACCAATGTCTTGGCTGTGGAAGAACGTGGAAAATTTCCAACTCAAGCTAAACCAAACCCTAAGGGGCAACACATGGCACAAACGTCAGGATTAAGAGAACCTAACTTTAAGGAAGTAAATGCCATAACCACTCATTCAAAGAATGTCTTAGAACCAACTCTCAAACCTAGGGAAAACAAGATTGAGTCCAGTGAGTCAAATGAGAATAACCCTAGTGAGGAGGTAGTAAAAAATCCAGTAAGAGTACATTTTCCACAAGCTCTTAAGTCTACCTCAAAATCTGTTAGTCAACATAGTGAGATCTTAGAACATTTAAAGCAAGTGAAAATTAACCTACATCTCTTGCATATGATTTCTCAAGTTCTTACATATGCTAAAGTCCTTAAGGACTTGTGCACTGTGAAAAGGAAATATCATGTCAAGAAAATGACTTTCTTGACTGAGCAAGCGAGTGCGGTGATTGAACAAAAAGTTCCACCAAAGTATAAGGACCCTGGTTGTCCTACTGTATCTTGTGTTATCGGGAATCATGAGTTTGGACAGGCTCTTCTAGATTTAGGGGCTAGTGTTAATCTCATGCATTATATTATTTACTTGTCGTTAGGGTTGGGTGAGATGAAGCCTACATCTGTAGCTCTGTAATTAGCTAATAGGTCTACTATTAGACCCAGGGGAGTAGTTGAGGATGTCTTAGTTCAAATTGATAAATTTTACTACCCCGTTGATTTCTTGGTTTTGGATGTAAAAGCTGATGTGAATGTTGATTCTAAAATTCCTATTATTCTTAGCAGACCTTTCCTTACTACTGCTCACGCTTTGATTAATTGTAGGAGTGGTCTTATGAAATTATCATTTGGGAATATGACTCTAGAAGTCAACATTTTCCATATCACTAAGCAGTTAGAAGAGGATGACGAATGTCATCAAACCTACATGATTGATGCACTCACTCAGGAGGTAGCTGATAATATATTTCTTGGACCAGCACATGAAATTCTAGAACTAGCTGGATTGAACGTCGCCATCAATAAACATCTTGAGAGAGATGATCAAGAGTCATATAATAGTTCTTATTTTATATTACCAGTTTATAATGAGATGACTTTACCTTTTGTGTTACAGGTACGGGCTGAATGATAAAACTTTGGGTCGAGCCAACGACAATAAACAAAAGCACTGTTTGGGAGGCAACCCAAGTATAGTTCGTTCTTTTCTTTTGCTGTTTACTTTTGCATTTATATTCTAGTTAATTTTTATCATTTTCTTTGCATTACTATTCCATTGAGTACTTTCAGGCTTTCTATCATTCAAGTTTATATTAATTCACTGCATCATTTTTGTGATATCTCATCATTTGACTTTTATGTTTATACATTGAGGATAAGGCAAAATTTTGGTTGGGGGAGGATCTGTTGGATTTTGTTGAATTGCATGTGAATTTGAAAAACAAAAATTTGTTTGAATCTCTAATTTGCTATATGTTTATGCTCTTGAATGACAACATATGCCACTATGAATTAATTTTGTTTTTAAAAATTAGATGTCATGACACTTGCTAAATTCTTTTTGTGCACACAAGCATTGTGGTAAGATGACAGTTTAACACATGTAGCTAGATGAGTCTTTTGCTGAAGTTCTTCTTGTGAGATACTTGGTGAGGATTGAGAGCCACAATATACTAAAATATGGCATTAAGCGTTCATTGATCATGTAAATTGGAAACTCTTTTGAGAATAACACTACATGGTTTGTGGTAAGATGGTGGATAATTTGGGAAATGATAAAGGTCAATTTAGGATCAATACTTGAGCCTTTCAAGCATTTCTTTTCAATAAGTACAACCCCTAGTAGCCATTTGAGCCGATACACACATGTAACATTTTCCTTCATGCACCTTGTCATCCATACCCGTCCATGTTGAAGTATAACCTATACATGTATTTTCCCACATTTTTACTTCCAAGTATGTAGTAGGTATTGGATGTTTATTTGTGAAGAATAGAAGCAAGGAAAATGACAAGAGTTGGCTAGTGTCAAGTATTTGAGAAAAAAAGAAAAAAAGGTGAAAGTATTTGTTGGAAGTTTGGATCAATTGAGATGTTTGATAAGATATCTTACTATATGTTTGGAAGTATTTGAATTTTTATATCCGTTCTTATCATACGATCCAACATAAACTTCTTTACAACCCTTTGTATTGATCGTTTTGATCCCAAGTAGGTTGTGGTAAGAAGTTGATACATTCTCATTTGGTAGTATGCCTACCACATAATCAATATTTACCTGTTGTTTGTTCATAAATATTTAAACCTTCAATTTTGAGTATGTATCTTTCTCAGCTCCATATAGAGAAACCCCACACTAAACACTTTGACACCCTTGAGTTATGGAGCCAAACCTTCAACTTGAGATATACTTGATGTTGCATGTGTTAGGGTTGGCGGTAAGATGGCTATGGGTTGACACACACTCACACGTTTGGCATGAGTCTTTGACATCTTGATAATCGTGACATTGTTAATTTCGTATGGTATTGAGTTTGAAAAGGGCATGGCACTTGGTTAAATTAGAACTTAACAATTTCACTTGTGATATAGACCGGTCATTCATTCATCTTGCTCTGCATTAAATTGCTAGGGACTAGCAATAAGAAAGTTGGAGGGGGTGTGATAATAGCACATTAATTACATTTTTCACCCATTAATATTTGCGTTTCTATGATTATTTGACGCCTAAATGCAATAAGTACTTCTATATATTGGTTTATGTTGCAAATGGGTGAAAACAATGGAAAATGGAAGAAAGTAAAAGTTCAGGGACTGAAGAACAAATACTTTAAACTTGTATCCAACCTTTTGATGAAGATTCGAGTGCGTTAGAGGTCAATTGGACGAAGAAAGGAGTCAACTAGATGAAATAGAGCCAAAACATTATCACAAATCAACTTTCAAGCTGAAAAGTTTTGCACCGATTTTCAACCTCATATTGAGACCAGTTTTTGAAATGGAAAACTATTGAATTTGAAGATGGTCTCTGAAGTGAAGTTATAGCTCTTTGAGTAAGATTTCCAACGTAACTTGAGTCGTCTCAATCGAACATTGATATTGAAAGATATGATTAACATACTGAAGATTGTCTAGCTGTGTAGGTCGGGCTACCGCCCAAACCTAAACTTTAAATACAGAAACCTTTTATTTTTTCTGGGTGGCCACCCCATTTTCTACTGGGCACCTGTCCAGGCCAAATCGCGAAAAAATCTCAGTTTCTTAATTGACGTCAAAGTCTTATGGAAACAACTTCTCTCTCGACTTTTAAACCCAAAAAACGTCCCAAAAAACTAGAGAATGCCCCCATACACCATTCTTTTCTTCTTTGACTCAAGAATCTCCATTAGGAACTAAAACCCTTGGTGAAACTACGAAGGAACTCATTGGATTCGATGATTTACATCCTTTATTTATGTAATCTGGTCTTTATTTGTTGAATACTTTTAGAATCTAGACTTTCATTCTGATAAACTTAATTTGAAATTGGTTTAATTTTTATTAGATTTTTCATGGATTCAGTCATGCTTTTTCCATTGTTTAATCGAAATATTTGTTAAGTTTAAATTTCATGAACCTATGTTGAGATTGGTTTAACTTTTACTAAATTAATCATAGATTCAGTCAGACTCTTTCTATCGACGAATTGAACTAATTGTTGAATTTTACTCTCTATTATTTTATTGGTGTGATTCAATTATTGCTTTATGATTGAATTATATGACCGATCTTTGAATCTGATTTTAATAAAATTGTGCAAATGTGTCATATGAACTCTAGATTTTAGAACTACTTTTGAATTAAATTGATTTGTAACGTCATATCTTCCTATTAGAGTGTCAAGATGAAAGCCTCTAATTGAGTTATAAAAATGAATAATTTATGTGAATGATCGGATTTAATTGGGGAAATTCTGACGCTTCACAACTTTAAATCATTGATTTTAACTTTGTTACTTTAAGATTGAATTTACTACAAATTTAAGACGATAACTCATCCATTTTTGGAACCCTTAAGCATTTTCCATCTTCCTATGGACACGACACCCAAAGTTGCACTACAACTACTACGTTATTCTTTAAGCATAATCAACTACATAAATTTAATATGGACTTTAATTAAATTAAATATGCTCTTACTGTTCAAAATAAATTTATGACCCTCATACATAAATTAATAAAATTCACACTTGATTCCCATTGAGCTGAGATCTCATTTATTATATTAAGATCTTGGATGTACTCAAAAAGTTTTAATATAATATTTAGGTAGATACTATTATCAATTGTATCTCCAAAGAATTCCTAGATCATTAAGCCGACAACTCTTTATCTTCACACATCTTATATGTTAGCTTAACACGCCTCTAAAATTTATCTTCTTGAGTGTATTCAACAAAAGATAAATTTTAGTTAAATTGAATCCATCATTCAGAAATATCAAATATTTCATAGTGTCAAAAATATCCCTAATGGACCAGCTTTGAGTGTACTCAACAAGTTGAGATCGATTTAGGAATCTCGTTTTTCACTATAATGATGGAAACATACAAATAAATATACATATAATAGTGTGGATGATTATTGATTAATTCTATCTAGTCTTCTCGAGTCATTGATTTTCTATCCATTTTCTCATCTCACGGTCCAGATTGTACCTTTTGATATTCCTTTCTTTTAAATGAGTTTCACTCTTTCTTTTACTCACTTTTGCCTTTTGCCTTTTCATGCTTTTGCTCTCTTCATATATTTTTTCTCGTCCCTATCATTTTTTAGTGAGGTTGGCCATGTTCAGGTATTTCCTTTGACAAGAATACCTTTTCATTTTTCCTACATTTTTGAATTTTTCCTGCTTATATGAGTTCAGACGAATAACGGGTACAGTCCTGGGGTAACCAATAGGAAGAATCCATACCTTCTTCGTCCTCCCCATCATTCTGTTCATCTTCAACCAGTTCAGACTGTCAGGAGGTTTTAACTCATGTTCTCATCACTTCGATATACCCAAAGCAATCAACCATTATAAAGACATGGACCAAAATCGTGAAAAAAATGGAAGCGAGTTCCCAATGGGGGAATGGGAAAAATAAGCAAGAGTGGGAGCAAATTCCTATAGGTTCGTAGTCACTGTGGATATACTAGCTAGTTGGAGGGCTAAATATAACATTCCCAATTCGGTAGAACTAGTAGTACATTCTCTCTCTAACCGAAGCTAACACTCCTCCAATAGAGTGTATGGCTCTAAATTCAGAAATCCTTCAGACCGGCTTGAGACTTCCCTTCCCTAGGATTACTTGCGAATTTTTATCTTCATGAAGAATAAATCCTACTCAACTCTGCCCCTATAGATGGAGGACCTTGGTGGCGGCCTTAATCTTGTGGAACAAATTAGGTTACCCCAAACTTAATGTATCCAAGTTTAACTCTTTTTTTATTTAAAGATGATGGGAAGAACTCGGGATGTTGGTATACTAGTGTGAGGCCTAGAACAGAAGGGTCCCTAGTATTAGATACTCCCTTATCAACAAAAAGTTGGAAATAAGAGTTCTTTTATGTATTGGGAGAGTGGTAGTTCCATCCTGTCGAGGTGAATAGGGATAGTGTAGTACATTCCCTTTATCACCACTTATGTAAATAACAGATTACCTTTGATTCTTATTTTGGTTTTATATTGAGTTCATTATTCTAATTACTTTGTTTTCTCTCGCAGATTACAAGGCGTTTTCACTAAGCTCGACCATACAGAGGCAGGCCGACGCTATTCGTGCTCTACCATGGGTCTATTCTATCTCTACCACCAACTTCAATCTCGACCCGAACTACGACTTTGGCTCCTACCTCTTCTCGTAAGTGAACTTTACATTGTGCCTTTCAATATTTATCCCCAACACAAAACCGGCCTTATATTATAATTTATTTCAGGCCAAAATTAAAGCATGTTAGGATATAAAGCAGTAAAGGCAGCCACAACAGCTGCTAAAAAGAAAGACCTTTCTACTAAAGTCGTAGTTGAGAGTGAGGAAACCAAGGTTGAGTCTGAACAACCTCTTAAGAGGCACTGATATGAAGAACCACCGAAGCAATCCACTCTAACAATGACCGCTTCTGGAAAGCCATCCCATTGCTTACAGTAGCTAGCTCTTCAAGGTCGCAAGATAGGTACCCTGATCTTCAAATACCAAATGTTAACAACTTGGTAGGCCATCGACTTAAAATTTACCTCGACTTCCTTCGAGCTCATTCCCTTGCTATGGAGCCTACAATAACTCTCCTTACTAGGAGCTGGACGAGATGGAGCAACAATACCTGGCTGAGATGCCTGTTGGTGAGGCTATTATATCAACCCAACTCCATAGCTACAGATCTATTCTGTACATGATGTCGATGGCAAAAAAGGTAACTTCTCAAGTTCATTTATTTTAAGAAGTTAATTTTGAGTATGTATAGTATTTTAAGACTCAAACCCTTTCCTTGTTTGTTAGGTAAAGGCTAAGCTGGACAGTATGCTAGAGGTAAGAGACCGTGCTTCAATCTTGTTCGATAAAATGGAGGCAGAAAGGGTGGCCTTTGCAGAAAAAAGAACTATAAGGACCATCTAAACAAGATGAGGGAGGAGTTGAATGCTAAGTTGACCACCGAGCTTAGGCTGATGGATGACAACAAGGCTTTGCAGCTTTCGGGGGTGAAAGCCACTGTCCGAGCTGAAAATGAAAAAAAGTGGGCCGATGAAGAGAAAGCTCGGGTAGATGAAGCTATGAAGAAAGCTGATGAAGCTGAGAAGAAGGCATTAGAGACAAATCTTAAGGTTTCTATGGCCATGGAGAACTTGAGGGCCTCTCTTGAGTTTGATGCCTTAGCTCAAGATGCCTATGTCATTACTTTAGGCAAAATCATTAAGCACATAAACAAAGAACGACCCAGCTTTGATACTACATTCTTGGTAGATGCTTACAAGGAGCAACAGAAAGAGCTTGAACATCTGTCGAAAGCAGCAGGGGTCCAAATCACCCCAGTTGACAAGGACGTTGCTCATAAATTCATGCCTCGACAAGATCCCTGGACCTCTTAACGTTTTGTTGTATTTAGTTTTTGCTTAAGTTTCAAAAAACTTCTTTTTGTAGTTTCTGTTTTGTAACTTTGATCTATTTAATGAATGTTTGCCAATCTACTTTTTGTCTTGTACAAGAAATATTATTATATCTGCACTTCTGATGAAACTTAAAATTTATACTTAAAACTTATCATACTTATTGAAGCCAAGTTATGACGCATACAATTGTAGCTCAATTTGTTGATAATCATAGTTTTAAATGTTTTTCTTTACGAGGAAATCCCACTAAGTGTTGCAGCACATGCAACCTTAGCTTGGTCTTCGAATGATTTCCTTATAGGAAGCTTTACTAAGTGTTGCAGCACATGCAACCTTAGCTCGACTTGTTGAAGAGCAGGGTTTTAATTTATGCTTCTGCAAAATTTCTATTTGTCAAAAACATACATTTTATTATCAATGATTGGTGCCTGATATAAGATACTTTTGCTATTTTACTGATAGTATTTCTTAAGATGTTCTACATTCTATGGATGCATTAGAGGTCTTTCCTCCATATCTTCCAGCTCGTAGGTTTCCTTACGTAATACCTTAGTTACTTTGTAAGATCATTCCGAGTTGGGTCCTAGAGATCCGGAATTTAGTTCTCTTGTAGCCAAAAAACATTTCTTTAATACCAAGTTACCGACCTCAAACTCCCGCTTCCTTACCTTTTGACTATAGTACCTGGTGTTGCGTTGCTTATACACTGTGTTTCTGATTTTAGTCTCATTCCTTTTGTCTTCTAGTAAATCCAATTCTCTTCGTAATGCCTTCTCATTTTCTCCTTCCTAATATATCAACATCCGAATAGAAGGAATTCCCTTCTCAAGGGGAATAACTACCTCCATCCCAAAAGCTAAGGAAAAAGGGGTTTCTTTGGTACTATTTCTGTAAGTGGTGGGGTAAGACCATAATACGCTAAAGAGTTCTTTAGCCCATCCTCCCTTAAGAGCATCGAGTTTGGCTTTGAACGTATGCTTGATGATCTTATTGACTTCTTCAACTTGGTCATTAGCTTGAGGGTAGTTTGGCGTAGAGAAGTGCTTCCATATACCGAACTCCTCGCAAAAATTAGTAAAATGACGATTGTCGAATTGTAGTCACAATAGAGTGTGGTATTCCAAATCCTCATATGGTGGATTTCCATATGAAGTCGGTTGTCCTTTGCTCGGTTATCTTAGCCAAGGGCTCAGCTTCTTCCCATTTAGTGAAGTAGTCCACTGCCACAATTGTGAACTCCATCCCTTCTTTTTCAGTTGGCATGGGGCCAATTAAATCAACCCCCATTTGGAAAAGGGCCAAAAGGCCATTACACAATTTAATTCACCTGGTGGAAGCTTAACGTTGGGAGCAGATCGCTAACATTTGTCACATTTGTTTGGCAAATTATAGCGCATCCTTCTTCATATTATGCTAAAAGTATCATTACCATATTATTTTATAAACCAATGACTACCTATCAGCATGATTCCACACACTCTTTCATGAACCTCATGCAAGGCGTAAAACACTTCATCCTCGTCCAGGCATCTCAGTAAAGGCAAAGAGTATCCTCGCTTGTAAAGGACATCGTTGATCAACGTGTACCTTGCTGACCTCGTTCGAAGCTTTCTTGCCTCAACTAGATCTTCTGGACAAATATCCATCTTCAAGTACGACCTGATATGGTCCATCTAGGTGGGCTTTGAATCAGTTGTCATAGAGACGATTTCCAGTTCTTCGATGGCTAAATGATGAATAATTGCCACTAGAATGCTATCAAATTCTTCTATCCCTTCACTTGTTGCCAATCGAGCTAAAGTGTCGGCATGGCTATTTTGAGTCCGGAGAATTTGTTTAATTGACACGATTTCAAGATTTTTAAATTCTTGTTTGACGACCTTACTTTTTCATCATTTCTTCTTTAACTTTGTATGCTTCGTTGACCAATTAACCACCGACTGTGAGTCATTGTAAATTATCAGGTGAACAACCTTCATATCATTTGTCATCCTTACACTAGCTATGAGTGCCTCATATTCAGCTTTATTATTCGAGGCCCTAAAGTCGAAGGACAATACTTCGCAAAATAGCTAGTTGTTGGGGCTGATCAAGATAATTACAATTCCTAACTGAGCTTTCATTGAGGAACCATCCATGAAGAGTTCCTACGATGGATTGTAAGGGAATTCTTCTGTTGGAGTCGAGTTGAACTTCACGATGAAGTTAGCGAGGGCTTGCCCATTCAGAGAAGTGCATTGTTTATACCTTACGTCAAACTGGCCGAGCTCCACGGCCTACTTCGCCATCTGACCCAAAGAATCTGGCTTTTGCAAAACTTGTCTTAACGGATAGTTGGTTAAGATTTCAATCGAATGTTCCAAAAAACAAGGCCTTAGTTTCCTTGCCGCTTTCACCACAGCATAAGCTAATTTTTCTAATGGGGAATAACGGAGCTCAGCTTCATGTAAGGCATTGCTTATGTAATAAACAGGATGTTTTGTTCGTTCTTCATCCCTAACTAAGACATCACTGGTGGCATGGTCAAATATTACTAGGTAGAATATCAGAACCTCCATGGCCCTTAGTTTTGATAACACTTGGGGTTGTGCTAGTTGTAGTTTTAGCTTGTCAAAAGCATGTTGACATTCGGGAGTCCATTCAAACTTCTTTCCTCCTCGCAAGATATCGAAGAAAGGTTTACATTTATCACTTGATATGATATGAAGCGGCTGAGATGGCTATTTACCCAGTCAAGCTCTACACTTCTTTAGGTTTTACTGGGGGATGCATCTCTATGATGGCCCGTATTTTTTCAGAATTTGCTTCAATTTCCCTCTGATTTACCAAATACCCCAGGAACTTTCTTGAGCTCACACCAAAGGTGCATTTATGTGGTTTTAGCTTCATCCCATATTTTTTCATAATTTTAAACATCTTGGCGAGGTGTAGTCGATGATCTTTGGCATTTATACTTTTTACGAGCATATCGTCAACGTATACCTCCATGGTTTTACCAATCTGCTTAGCAAACATGGCGTTAACCAAGCATTGGTAGGTGACCTCAGCACTTTTGAGATCAAATGGCATCATTTTGTAACAATAGAGCCATCAATTAGTTATGAAAGCAGTATGTTCCTAATCAGGTTCATACATAGGGATTTGATTATACCCCGAGTATGCATTCATAAAGCTAAGCAATTCGTGTCCCGCTATTGCCTCCATCATTTGGTCTATCCTTGGCAATGTGAAGCTATCTTTAGGACATGCCTTGTTCAGGTCGGTGAAATCTATGTACATCCTCCAATTTCCATTGCTTTTCTTTACCAAGACTGGATTAGCAATCCATTTTGGATATTTAGCTTCGCGAATGAACCCATTATGGAGCAACTTCAACACTTCTTTGTTTAAAGCCTCGTACCTTTCTGGATTCAAAGGCCTTCACCATTGTTGTTATGGCCCCCGTTGGATCAAGGCCTAACTTGTGGTAAACGATCTTGGGATCAATCCCTTTCATGATCGAGTGTTCCCATGCAAAAATGCCAAGGTTCTTCTGAAGAAATTCGATAATTTGACCTTTGAGAGGTGATTATAACTCATGACCGATCTTGAGTTCCTTCAGCGAATCGCCTGGTCCGACATCTATCATGTCTAGCTCTTCTATGGGTTTTTCCCATTTTATTCTCACACATGGATCTAATAAACTGATGTCGGATTCCATCAGGTATATCATATGGGCCTCATCAACGTGTTTATTTTCCTTAACTTGTCCTATCCCATGCAGTATGGAGAATTTAAGGGAATAATGGTATATTGAAACTATTGCTTTGAGGTCGAACAGCAATGGTTGTCCCATGATGGCGTCATATGGAGAACTTGAATCCATAACTACGAATTCTGCATTTAGTTTAGTTCGGCGTGGCACTTTACCGACCTCAACAGAGAGCTTAATTTTCCCTTTTACTCTGGTGAGGGCCCCATTAAGCCCTAGAATCATGTTGGAATATGGTTACAGAAAACTCAATAGAATTCATATTGTTCACGAAAATATGTTTCGGATTTAAATCACCGCAAGTGCACGGTTCGTTGACAAGTAATAAAGTGGAAATTCAAGAATTTCGAGTATCGTTCCCACGAGGATTGATTTAACGTGATTTCTATTATTTTGACCTTAACCGAATATAATAAGATTTAGATGATTGTTTTTGTGACTTTGAAATGAAACTATGACTACTATGCAAATTAAACTAGAATTACAACTAAATGCAAGAGTGATGGTTGAATGCAAAAGTTGGAGAAATTAATGTATGAAAAAGTGTACTAGGATCCCGAATCACCAAGCAAGTTCACTTTGTAACTCCTATTTCACAATTTGACAACTCGATGAATTGGTTGAAGAATCAATGTTTCTAACTTATTCAATAATCTCTTTCGAGTAGAATTGAACCTATTCTAGCATACCATTTGACTATATTTCTATGACAAATGCAATATAAACGAATGCATGACGTTTTGTAAACACTTAGAGATTCACATAAAGCATAGTGGTATATTTCTATCCCCTATCGGACCTTACGATGATTTATACCTTATAAAATCTATTTTTCCTTCTTTCGAATGCATAAAATAAATCACCCAAACTCATACAACTATTGCGCATAAATTGTAGAGATAAGAAAGTGTATATAAATCATTCAACATCCATCAAACGTGTTTAAATATCAAATTGCAAAATAGAAATTAAAAGTTCACAATACGAGGTTCATCGTTCACCTAATACAAAAAAAGTCTAGCCTAACATGAATAAAAGTAAAGAACAATAAAAATAATCAAGAGAAGACATCACCAAAGAATTAGAGTTTAAAGCTTGAATCTTGAATCTTGAAGTGAAACTCTTGTTCCTTGTTCTCGCCTTTTTCCTTGCTCTTCAATGGTGTTTTTCTCTCTAAGAATGCATCATAACCTAGTCTAGGACGAGTTTAGGCTTTTATAGTTGCCCTAGGATCATTACCATAAGAGTTGTAGTTGGATAAGGAAACTTAAGAATTTCTCGCCCAGAATACCCCTTGCTATAGCAAGGTGTATTTCCATGCTGTAGCATGGGCAAAGTAATTCCTTCCTGAAAATCACTGTTGAGGTCTGTGCTATAGCATGGTATAATCTCATGCTATAGCATGGATGAATTTTCGCTTCTAGTTCAAATTGGTCCACAATCTTCTTTTCATTCCACTTTTGGCTTTTCTTCCTCTTCCATCTTCTTCTAGTCATCCATAATATTGACAATTAGATCTTTAGCGAGGTTCCATGCTCGGTTCATTGTTCGGGTCAACTTATGAATAATTGCGATTTAGTCCCCGAACTTTCATTTCCTTCCATTTTGGTCATTTTCGCCTTTTTTCGTGCATATTTCATTATTTCCATCAAAGTGAACCTACAAACACAATTCATATTGGATTAAGCCGTATTCAAGTATTTATATCAACAATTAATCATGTTTTGTCGCATAATTAAGTGCGCAAAACGCACTTATCACATATCCATTCCAACGTATGGACATAGAGCATGTTGATGGAGCTCCTAGTAGATACATCACATGGACCGAACTTCCATCATCGACCAGAGTCCGGTGTACTCGCACTCATGCAACAGTCATAGCTATTACTAATGCATCACTTTGATCCTGCAGAATCCCATATGAATCTTCTTCTGGAAATCCGAACCATTCTGAGTATGGAGCTGTGTTGACCTCTGGTTCTAGTAGCACTACATTATAGTTTTACAAAATCTGGGCGTTGCGTTCATGTCTTCTCCTGACCCTTCTGGATCCTTCAAGGCATTAATTACTATTTATCAGAGTTCTAATTTCAGCTCGAGCGATGGGGTATCGAGCATGCTAGTTCGGCTGAGCTCATTGAATTGCTCATTGTTGGTTAGGCTGTCGATTGTCAGTTTGATTTGCCTATCTAGGTTTAGCTACAAATTCTTGCATGTGACCTCTATCAATCAAGGACTCCACTTTTTCTTTTAGATTTTTGCAATTATTAGTGTTATGTCCCGTCGTTCTCTGATATCAACAGTACCTCCCTTGATTTTTTCCAGGAAATTCATTTTTCTAAGGTAGAGGTCTACAAAATGTTTCTTTTTCCTCAGTTTGTAAGAAAAATTCTTCCAACGTAGAATTCAGCGGATAGTATTCATGAAATCTTTCCGAGTATGGTTTGGAACGGCCTTGGTCCCTTCTACCCTTTCTTCTTTCACGACTAAAATCATTTTCCACCTATTTCCCTTTCATTTGTTGCAAAAACTGTGGATTTAGTTTGAGTTCTTCCTGATCCGATGTGACTTCCTCAGCACTGATATGTTTCTTAGCTCGGCTTAAGAACTCATGGTACATTCAAGGTTCATCCTCGTGTACGGACCACCAAAACCTTGTTCGGGAAAGCTACCCTCTCAAACAATGATAAATCCAAGGGAGAATGCAAGTGCAATATTATTGAGGAATGTCAAGGAAGTGAAAATCCCAGTAAATGAAACTCCTACATCGTTAGAACAAGACAAAGAGAAAGACATGGACATCAATGTGGAAAATAGTAACAAAACTGAGGATAATGCACCAAAACATAAGTTTCCTCCACTATCTGATTATAAACCAGTAGCCCCATTCCCTCAGGCTTTGGTAGAATCTAGGAAAAATGATCCAAATAGGGAACTTTACGAAACGTTTCGAAAATGTGAAGTAAACATCCCCTTGTTAGATGCTATTAAGAAAATACCTCGTTATGCTAAATTTTTAAAAGAATTGTGTACTATTAAGAGAAAGAAAAAATTGAAGGGGTGTGAAAAGGTAAAAGTTGGAGAAAATGTGTCAGTAGTCATTCAAAGGAAACTTCCTACAAAATATAAGGACCTAGGTATATTTACTATCCCTTGCATGATAGGTAACACCGGATTTGAGAAAGCCATGTAAGACTTAGGAACTTCTATAAATGTCATGTCATATTCCATTTATGCTTCTTTGAAACTTGCCCCTTAACTGAAATTGATGTGGTAATTCAATTAGCTGATAGATCAAATGCCTACCCAAAGGGTGTGATTGAGGATGTCCTTGTACAAGTTAATGACTTGATTTTTCCTGCTGACTTTTATGTGCTTGATATGGAAAACAGTGACCAAACTAGCCCTATCTTGTTAGGAAGACCATTCTTAAAAACATCCAAAACTAAAATTGATGTTCATAATGGTACATTGACCATGTAATTTGAGGGTGATGTAATTACATTTAATATCTATGATGCCATCAAATTTCTTGTTGATGATAATGTTGTATATTCTATCGATGTAATTGATGATCTAGCACGTTATGTTTTTGAACTTGATGGGAATGATGATTTGGAGGTTACTATTCGTGAGAGTGTAGAGAAATAGAGTGATGAATTAACGTTGAATCCCAGTTTGCGAGAAACTGTTGATATGTTGAACACTCCTCCAAGGTCACAACAAGTAGGTAAGGGTTTATATGTTGATTTGCTTGTTTCTAACGAAAAGCCTCTACCTTCTGTTGTGCGGGCCCTCGTTCTGGATTTAAAGCCTCTCCCTAATCACCTTAAATATGTGTTCCTTGGAGATGACAAAACATTGCTAGTGATAATTTCCAACGAGCTGACTACATTGCAAAAAGAAAAATTATTGTAGGTCCTCAAGGATCATCGAACAGCCATTGGTTGGATAATTACAAACATCAGGTGAATCAGTCCATCTACCTGCATGCATCGTATTTTGCTTAACGAAGGAGAAAAACCTTCCCATCAACCTCAACGAAGATTAAACCCACCCATGATGGATATTGTGAAGAAAGAGGTCCTCAAGCTTTTGGAAGTTGGCATGATTTTTCATATTTCTGATATTAGTTGGGTCAATCCAGTTCAATTGGTTCCTAAGAAGATGAGGATAACTATGGTGAAGAATCAGAATGATGAATTGGTTACCACCCGTGTTCAAAATGGGTTGAGGTTTGTATAGACTATAGGAAATTAAATGTTGCGGCCCGAAAAGATCACTTTCCTTTACCTTTTTTGATCAAATGCCTCAAAGGTTAGCTGGTCATTATTACTATTATTTTCTTGATGGTTATTTAGGTTATTTCCAGATTGCAATTGCTCCAGAAGATCAAGAAAAGACAACATTTACATGTCCATTTGGAATATTTGCATACCGTCGCATACCATTTGGTCTTTGTAATGCTCCAGCTACTTTTCAACGATGTATGGTGAGTATATTTTTAGATTATGTTGAGCATATCATAGAGGTTTTTATGGATGATTTCACAGTCTATGGGGACTCATTTGATAACTATATGCATAATCTTGAGTTAATCCTCAAAAGATGCATGGAAACTAATCTTGTTTGAAATTCTGAAAAGTGTCACTTTATGGTAGAACAAGGTATAGTTCTAAGGCATGTTATCTCATCTAAGAACATTGAAGTAAATAAAGCAAAAGTTGATATTATTCAATCTCTACCTTACCCCGCTAGTGTGCGAGAGGTTCGCTCTTTTCTTGGACACGCAGGTTTATCAAGAACTTCTCCAAAATTGATTTGCCCCCTATGCAAATTGTTACAAAAGGACGTGGCTTTTGAATTTGATGAGGCATGCAAAATGGCATTTGACAAGTTGAAAGAATTGTTGACTTCTGCACCAATCATTCACCCCCTGACTGGAACTTCCCCTTTAAAATCATGTGTGATGCAAACAACTTTGCAATATGAGCAGTGTTGGGTCAAATAATTGGAAAAGCATCTCATGCCATCTATTATGTCTCCATAACCCTAAATGATGCCCAGAGAAACTACACCACAACTGAAAAAGTACTCTTGGCTATTGTTTTTGCTTTAGAAAAATTTTGTCCTTATTTACTTGGTACTAAAGTGATTATTTACTCTGATCATGCAACTCTGCGTTACTTCTCTTGAGCTAATTCAACATGGAAATCAAGGACTAAAAAGGAACAGAAAATAGTGTTGCAAATCATTTGAGCAGTTTAGCTAACATGGATGCTGAACTCCAATTGCAAGAAACCTTTCCTGATGAGCAATTATTTTCTACGAGCACAACTTTACCATGGTATGTAGACATTGTAAACTTTTTGGTTGTTAACACTCTACCTTTTGATTCTAAAGTTGTTGCAAATTTTATCAAGTCTAATATATTCTCCAGGTTTGGGATTTCGAGAGCTCTAATCAGTGATTGTGGAACTCATTTTTGTAATCGAATCATGGAAGCTCTGTTGAGGAAATACCATGTCACCCACAAGGTGTCAACTGCATATCATCCACAAACTAATGGTCAGGCGGAGGTGTCAAATCGGGAAATCAAATCCATCATTGAGAAAACGGTCTGCTCGAATAGAAAAGATTGAAACTTGCGCTTAGATGAGGCTTTATAGGCATACCGAACTGCATACAAGATACCCATCGGTATGTCACCTTACAGGTTAGTGTTTGGAAAACCATGTCACATTCCAGTAGAGTTAGAACACAAAGCTTACTGGGTCATCAAGAGTTTCAACATAAAGATGGATGAGAGTGGAGAACACAGAAAGTTGCAACTTCAAGAGCTAGAGGAAATTCGCAATGATGCCTATGAGAGTGCAAGACTTTACAAGGAGAAGACGAAGGCTTTCCATGACAAGATGATCTCTAGGAAGGAATTTGAAGTTGGTCAAAAAGTCTTCCTATACCAATCACGGCTTCGTCTGTTTTCAAGTAAATTGCGTTCCCGTTGGATTGGACCTTTTGTTATTACTAATGTCTTTCTTCATGGTGCAGTAGAAGTTCAAAGTCTGGAAACCTAAAAGGTATTCAAGGTGATGGTCATAGACTGAAACCTTTTTATAAAGGTTTTCAGGTGGAGGACGTGACACAATTGGATCTCGAAGACCCATTCTATGCCGGTTGAAGGAAATAACAATGAGTCGAGCCTAAGACAATAAACAAAGGCGCTGCTTGGGAGGCAACTCAATGGAAGTTCTTTCCTTTATCTTTTTATTTTTATTTTTATTTTTTGCATTCCATTTTTTTAGTTATATTTGTCATTTTCTTTGCATTGGACCTTACATTGAGGACAATGTAAGTTTTAAGTGTGGGGAAGAGGATTTAGACTTATTGCATTTCAATTTTGAGTGAGTTTAATTTCAATACTTTTTGCATGATCAAGAATTAAATGATTGTTTTTAGTTGTGTATGCTATTTGCTAGAATTAATTAGACTTTTGAAAAACTTATAATGTGATTGAATGAATAATCTTCCAACTTAGAGTTGATTAGTGTAGTTATTTTCTTTGAGGTTGGTAGTAACTAAATTTTGCAGACAAAAGTCGGTGAGACTTTTGAGCCTTTAGACTGATACATCCATAATATTCTTCCATGATTTTGTTTCTCTAGAACTTGCCTTGATTCTCTTTAAGATCACATTAATACATGCATGCATGAACATGATTAAGGTCATATTTGTTACATAAATGAGCTTCATTATCCAAATAGCCGACCCTGTAATTGAATTTTCCATTGTTGAGCCCCTTTGAACTTTATTATCTTTCTTTGTATAAACTCACATTACAAGTTTTAAATTGGAAAAACAATGTCTTTACACTTTAGAGCTAGTGGAGTATTGTTGAATGTCATGAGAAGTGTGGGTGATAAATACAATTTTTATACGTTTATGTTGGTTCATAAACATGAATAATCATCGATAAAAATTCGGATAGAGCTTAATTTGTGTGAATTGTGTTTGTAGGGCAACAATGAAGATTATGGTGGAAATTAGAATAAAAGTAGAGAAAATGGGCCAAAACGAAGGAAAACAAAAGTTCGGGGACCAAAATGCAAATAACCAAAAGGTAACCCGAGGCCAACTCAAGAGCGTACATGAGCTTAATCATACATTGAGGAATGCATGGGATGATTGGAGGAAAAGAATGAACAAAAAAGGTCAAGACAAGAGAAGAATGAAGTTCGAGGACCAAAATGAAGATATGTGATAGTTGTTTACTCCTTGCGGGTGCAAGGTATAATCCTCCATGCGGCCGTAAGCAAGGATGCAGGGAAAAATTTTGGAAAAAAAGTTACTCATTGCGGCCGCAAGGAAGAAATTCGGCGCGAATTTTCTGGTTTCCTTATCCGACTCCAACACGTATGGTAATGATTTTAGGGCAACTATAAAAGCTAAAATACGTCCAGAAACTGG
The DNA here is from genome assembly GCA_019097785.1 of Fraxinus excelsior. NCBI lineage: Eukaryota > Viridiplantae > Streptophyta > Magnoliopsida > Lamiales > Oleaceae > Fraxinus > Fraxinus excelsior. The sequence continues at coordinate 12,784,030 of CM032627.1, read as the reverse complement.
GGTTATGCATTCCTTGAGAGAAAAACAACCTTTTTGGAGCGAGAACGAAGGCAAGGACGAAGGATTTCACTCCAAGATCGAAGATTTCAAGCTTTACATTCAAGAATTGGGTAATGTCTTCTCCTAAATATTTTCTTTGTTATTTTAATTTATCCATGCTAGGCTAGATTTTTAATTGTATTAGGTGAACGATGAACCTCGTATTGTGAACTTTTAATTTCTATTTTGCAATTTGATATTTAAACACGTTTGATGGATGTTGAATGATTTATATACACATTCTTGTCTCTACAATTATATGCGCAATAGTTGTATGAGTTTGGGTGATTTATTTTATGCATTCGAAAGAAGGGAAATAGATTCTACAAGGTATAAATCATCGTAAGGTCCGATAGGGGATAGAAATATACCGCTATGCTTTATGTGAATCTCTAAGTGTTTACAAAACGTCATGCATTCTTGTATATTGCATTTGTCATAGAAATATAGTCAAATGGTATGCTAGAATAGGTTCAATTCTACTCGAAAGAGATTATTGAATAAGTTAGAAACATTGATTCTTCAACCAATTCATCGTGTTGTCAAATTGTGAAATAGGAGTTAAAAGTGAACTTGCTTGGTGATTCGGGATCCTAGTACGCTTTTTCATACATTAATTTCTTCAACTTTTGCATTTAACCATCATTATTGCATTTAGTCGAAATTTTAGTTTAATTTACATTTTAGTCATAGTTACTCATAAAATCTAGAACAATCATCTTGAATTTAATAGATTCGGTTAAGGTCGAGATAATAATAATCACGTTAAATCAATCATCGTGGGAACGATACTCGAAATTCTAGGATTTTCACTTTATTACTTGTCAACGAACCGTGCACTTGCGGTGATTTAAATTCGAAACATATTTTCGTGAACAAGTTTTTGGCGCCGTTGCCGGGGATTGAGTATTAACTTGATTTTTGTTATTTAGACACTAATTCGAACGTATTTTGTTTTCATTTTCGTTGCATTTTATTTTATTTTATGCTATTAAGTTTATTTACACAGGCTGAACTTAGTGCTATTAACTCTTTTCACTTCTTCAGGTCTTGCATGCGAAGGTCAGTTGGCGGTGAACTACTCCCAACTGATTTGGAAATTGAACGGACCTTTCATCGAAGACAGAAAATAGCAAGAGCAGCACAACAGGAAAATCAAGAAATAATCCAAATGGCTAATCAACAACTACCACCGATGGTTGCACCTGCAGCTCTAGCCAATGATGGAGCACTCGATGATGGGGATGCCTTGCTTGGGGATTTCCTATCATCGTTTGTTGTTCAAAACCAATCTAGCATTATCTACCCAGCTTTCGAGCAGCCGAATTTTCAGTTAAAGACGAATGTCATTCAGCTCTTTCAGAATGGCCAGCAATTCTACGGGACAGCCAACGAGAATCCACATACACATGTATTACGTTTCTTGGATATGTGTCAACATTTCAAGTACCCAGGGATATCAGAAGATGCAATCAGACTAAGGTTGTTCCCGCTCACTCTCCGGGATAAAGCACTTGAATGGCTCGATTCACTCCCGGTGGCAAGTGTAACTACGTGGAATGACTTAGCTCACAAATTATGTACCAAATACTTCCCACCAGCCAATGTGGCAAGAATGAGGCACGACATATCCATATTTAGCCAAAATGATACTGAGTCGTTCGATGAAGCGTGGAACAGATTCAAGAGCATACTACGGAAGTGTCCTCAACATGGGTTCGATCAGAAAACACAAGTTAGGTTTTTCTATTTGGGACTAACTCCGGCGTCCAGAAGTATGGTAGATTCATCATCAAACGGCTCCATAAGCACAAGGTCAATTGCTGGAGCATGGGAATTGTTTGAAAGAATGGCTAATACTTCAGCCATGTGGTCTACAGATAGAGAAGGTACAAAGAAATCAGTCGGAGTGTATGAGGTGGATAGCTACTCAGCATTGTCTGCAAAAATTGACTCACTATTTCACAAGATGGAGAATATGACACAGACAGTGAACTCAGCACAGGTCAGGAAATTAATTTGTGAAGAATGTGGAGCAGAACACCCCACAACCGATTGTCCTATCCTTACACAAAGACTGGAACATGTGGATTTTGCCCAATGGGGTCAACGTCAGCAAAACAACCCCTATTCTGAAACATATAATCCAGGTTGGAGAAATCACCCAAATTTCTCTTGGGGTGGAAACCAAAATCACAATCAGAATCATAATCGAGCTCAGGGTCAGTTTCAACAGGAGAAGAAATCTCAGTTGGAAGACATGTTCGCGAAATACATGGAAACCACAAATCAATTCATGAGAAAGACTGAAACTAACCTCCAGAATCAGGGTGCAGCAATTAAAAATCTAGAAACCCAAATAGGACAGTTAGCTCTGTCTATGACAGTGAGAGTGCCTGGTACATTACCGAGCAACACAGAAGTTAATCCTAGGGAGCAATGTCAAGCCATTACTACACGAAGTGGAGTTCAGCTACCTGAGATACATGTCAAGAGACCAGGTGCAAATGAAGAGCGAGTGGAGTCTTCTGAAGAAGAGAATGAGAAGCAGGTTGACAACACCAAGAAGACATCAGGAAGAGAAAGTCTAGAAAAATCACAACAGGGGCCAGATAATTCGGTAAATCCCTATGAGCCACCCATTCCATTCCCACAACGGTTGAGGAAGCATCAATGGGAGCAACAATACAAGAAATTTCTCGAAATTTTCACGAAACTCCATATAAACATCCCATTTGTCGAAGCACTGTTCAAAATGCCTGGCTACGCCAAGTTCCTGAAAGATATTCTATCCAAGAAACGAAAGCTAGAGGAGTATGAGACAGTAATGCTAACAGAGGAGTGCAGTGCCGTAATTCAGAAAAAACTCCCACCAAAACTGAAAGATCCAGGAAGTTTTACTATACCTTGCACTATTGGTGAATGTTATTTTGAAAAAGCTCTTTGTGATCTTGGTGCAAGTATTAATTTAATGCATCTATCTGTTTTCAGGAAACTCAGACTAGGGGAAGCCAAAGCAACTACAGTGACACTGCAATTAGCTGATCGATCATTTGCACATCCGAGAAGGATAATTGAAGATGTACTAGTCAAGGTGGACAAATTTATTTTCCCAACCGATTTCCTCATTCTGGATATGGAGGAAGACAAGAATATCCCACTTATCTTGGGCAGACCATTCCTAGCTACCAGTAGAGCTCTAATAGATGTTCAAAAAGGGCAGTTAAATTTGAGATTTGGCGAGGAACAGATCACTTTCAACGTTTTCAATGCTATGGATAATCATGTCGAGTCAGATAGTTGCTATCAAATTGATGTGGTAGAGGAAGTGGTGCATGGCAAAATTGTGTTTCAAAACTTTTCAAACACTGTTGATGACCATAATGTGCATTTTCAACCCAAAGAAAATCATGAGAAGCAAACAGTCTACATTGTTGAGTTCGAGGCAGTTGATGAGGGAAAAGCAGACAACGCGGATAAAGATAAAGCTAAAGTTTGGAGGAACGCTGGAGTAAAAAAGAAAATGTCATTGAAGAAGCTAATAAGGACCTCCAAGGCTATATTCAACTTACCTTAACAGACTAACAATGAATAGTCGAGCTATAGACTATAAACTAGCGCTGGATGGGAGGCAACCCATCATTTCTAACCTTTTATTCATTTTACTTTATGCATTCGATTGGTAATTTTTTATTCAAGTTTTTTTTTTATAATTTTTAATAAGATTACTTTTTCATCGTCTCTACAGGTAATCAAAGAGCCTATGCATAATCCATACTTCTTTTTCTTCCACCATCTTCACATTCGCATCTCCATCAATTAGGGGAGTATTCCTCACCTTTTGTTCTCTATCTTCTATGAATTTGTCCTTAATTTTATGCACTGCTAAGTTTGCATTCTATTATTCTTTAAACATTGAGGACAATGTTCTATATATGTTTGGGGGTGGGACAATGTTCCATATACGTTTGTGTGATTGTATGAAAGAAAAATTCCATTTGTTATTTGTTCTAAGTTTTACTGTTGCATTGTTAGTAGTAGTTTACAATTTTGTGTGCTTGTATGGGTTTAACAACTCTGCTGACTATGATGTTAGATATTGGATTATGTACGGGCCATGAATGATGAAAATCGTGCATTATTAGCTTGATCGATACATGTTAATGTGAAACTTGATTTATTTTGCGCACGACACTCATGCTTGCATACTGGGCTACTGATTTGACTCATTGCTTAGAGATAGTTGACCATAGAAATTATACAAAAAAACCCTCTTTTGTGCTAAACCATGACCAACTTTTTAGAAGAGTTTAGATGTGATTGAACTGTTGCAAGGAAACATTAAGATGAGTAGGGGCTCCGTGCATGATGTTATGTGTGGATTGTCTTAAACCATTGAGATGAAAACAAAGTAAAAGTTTCAAGTTAGGTTGTAGTTTTTGAAATTGGGTGTCTAAAAAAATAAGGGGTATTGCACTAATCATCGAGTAAACAACGACATTTGTTCGAGCCTATATAACTCGAGTGATTAAGCCTGTAAGGGTTTAAAACCTGGTGCCCTATGGTCATCTGACTTGGGAGTCATCGCCTAAAGCTCGCTACAGGGGTTATATAGAAAGTAAAGGAAAGATGTTATGTAAAAGAAAAGAAAATGGTATCTATATATCTATTGATGAATTATATACAGACTCTTGTATATAAAATGCATTGATTAACACAGACACTCAGTTGACAGAACTATACCCCTAACGCGAGGCAACTAACTCAGTTTAATCTACAAGGTTGAAGAAATCAAAAAAATAGGAGGGCCCTTACTTATTGAAGTGTGAACTTGTAATGATAAGATCTATCTAAGCTAAGAGAGATGAAGGAATAGATGTGAATAGACTCAACCTTAGAACACACCTTGGGATACTTAAGTGAAAATTATAAGTTTGGGGGTGTGTATATCTCTCGAGCGAAAAGGAAGAAAAAAAAAGTTGGACTACATTGGGTCGGGTATGAGTCAAACATGATCCTAACATGTTGGTGTGAATTCACACACACACACTTCGAGTTTTGCATATAACATGTCGAGATTGATTTGATTATTCATGGTTGAAATTGTTCATGTGCCCTTACTAAGTTCCAATCCTGAAAAACAACATAGTTGTTGAACCATGTGCTATTTGGAAGTAAGTTATGAATTTGTTTGAGAACAAACAATGAAGCAAGTTTGGGGGAGTTGATAAAGGCAATTTTTATACATTTATGTTGGTTCATAAACATGAATAATCATCGATAAACATTCGGAATAGAGCTTAATTTGTGTGAATTGTGTTTGTAGGGCAACAATGAAGATTATGGTGGAAATTAGAAGAAAAGTAGAGAAAATGGGCCAAAACGAAGGAAAACAAAAGTTCGGGGACCAAAATGCAAATAACCAAAAGGTGACCCGAGGCCAACTCAAGAGCGTACATGAGCTTAATCATACATTGAGGAATGCATGGGATGATTGGAGGAAAAGAATGAACAAAAAAGGTCAAGACAAGAGAAGAATGAAGTTCGAGGACCAAAATGAAGATATGTGATAGTTGTTTACTCCTTGCGGGTGCAAGGTCTAATCCTCCATGCGGCCGCAAGTAAGGATGCAGGGAAAAAATTTGGAAAAAAAGTTACTCCTTGCGGGTGCAAGGAATTTGTCCTTGCAGCCGCAAGGAAGAAATTCGGCACGAATTTTCTGGTTTCTTTATCCGACTCCAACACGTATGGTAATGATTCTAGGGCAACTATAAAAGCTAAAATACGTCCAGAAACTAGGGTTATGCATTCCTAGAGAGAAAAACAACCTTTTTGGAGCGAGAACGAAGGCAAGGACGAAGGATTTCACTCCAAGATCGAAGATTTCAAGCTTTACATTCAAGAATTGGGTGATGTCTTCTCCTAAATATTTTCTTTGTTATTTTAATTTATCCATGCTAGGCTAGGTTTTTAATTGTATTAGGTGAACGATGAACCTCGTATTGTGAACTTTTAATTTCTATTTTACAATTTGATATTTAAACACGTTTGATGGATGTTGAATGATTTATATACACATTCTTGTCTCTACAATTATATGCGCAATAGTTGTATGAGTTTGGGTGATTTATTTTATGCATTCGAAAGAAGGGAAATAGATTCTACAAGGTATAAATTATCGTAAGGTCCGATAGGGGATATAAATATACCGCTATGCTTTATGTAAATCTCTAAGTGTTTACAAAACGTCATGCATTCTTGTATATTGCATTTGTCATAGAAATATAGTCAAATGGTATGCTAGAATAGGTTCAATTCTACTCGAAAGAGATTATTGAATAAGTTAGAAACATTGATTCTTCAACCAATTCATCGTGTTGTCAAATTGTGAAATAGGAGTTACAAAGTGAACTTGCTTGGTGATTCGGGATCCTAGTACGCTTTTTCATACATTAATTTCTTCAACTTTTGCATTTAACCACCACTCTTGCATTTAGTCGTAACTTTAGTTTAATTTACATTTTAGTCATAGTTTAATCATAAAATCTAGAACAATCATCTTGAATTTAATAGATTCGGTTAAGGTCGAGATAATAATAATCACGTTAAATCAAATTCTCGTGGGAACGATACTCGAAATTCTAGGATTTCCACTTTATTACTTGTCAACGAACCGTGCACTTGCGGTGATTTAAATTCGAAACATATTTTCGTGAACACATGCCCTTATGCTGGCCATTAAACTTTATAGAGATATTTTACTATAAATTAAAAATAGGTTTCCAGAATGCATTACCTTTTATTTATGAGTTTTTACATGTAATTAAAGCGGAAGTTATTACATTTAGTACGTGACACTCGAAGCTTCAGTTCGGGGTGTTACAAATGAAATGGTGGATTATATCTTAGAGCGTGAAACAGAACTTGACAAGAATGAGAGCTATGTCGAAAAACCTTCAAAACTTCCAAACGTTGCCAAACCAAAAGAGGTTTTAAAGGCCATACCGGAGTTTAAACCATTCAATTTGGTCATGCTATAGTGAAGAAGAAGAAGAAGACAAGGCCAAGGATGAAGTTCAGAAATAAGAGAGAGGTGCCACCTGAAGATCCAACATAGGCGCTGCGGTTGAGTCAAGCTAATGACGTTAAAGAAGCACTTCTTGGGAGGTAACCTAAGCTTTCTTCCTTTTTACTTATTCATTTATTTATTTTTAGTTATAGGATAGTTTAGTTTAGTTTACAATTTATTCAGGAATCATCACCCTTATCCCGTCTTTCCTTAGATCTCAAAATAATTAAGTTGGTAATGAGATGTTTGAGCTAAGTAACACTTGTTCCATATTTTTAACATCTAAAATATGATATTTTTTTCAGGAACATGACGTTGTGAAATATTCAAACTAGCATTGACATGGAGAAATGGGATACATCTCAAGTTTGGGGAGAAAAAGATAAAAAAAATCCTTGAACTTCAGCATCATCAATACCAAAACATTATTGGCAACTCAGACAATTCATGAAATTTCTCTTCCTTTGACTTTAATTTCACATTGGGGACAATGTTTAGTTTAAGTTTGGAGATGTATTTATTATAAATTGTCTAATTGCCTTAATTATTATTATTGTTGTTGTATTGTGTGTGATTTGTGTGCCTGTTTTAAATTTTAAAAAAAATTGTATTTTTCGCATGCTTGTGTGGGTTGGATAACATTGTTAGCAATGATGCATATATTTGGGAATATGAGTTGATTGTGATTTATGAATAATTTTTGTGTTTGAGTTAAACTCTCACTTATCCTTGCTAACTGCTGTGACATAAATGCATGTGAATTGAGTATAATGTTGGACATGAATAGGTCGATTCATAAATTATATAAGTGAAATTAGTGACCTTAGAAGCTTGATCCAAACAACCTCTAGATGAAAAAAAAAACTTGTATCACATAACCAATTTTAGGATAGTGGAATTGTTGTAGGTAAACATGGATGTAGATGTGGATTTCGTGTGTGTTAAAATTTGTATGGACTGTTGAGATCAATAGGATGAAAATTGGATGAAAACCTTAAGTTGGAGTGACTTGAGTGAGTAATCTTGCAAGGGTTTCAAACCCGATGTCCTAAAGTCATCTGACTCGAGAGTCATCGGCCTAAAGCTCGCTACATGGGTCATTTAGAAAGCTTAATGGATAGATGTCCACACAAAGGGTGTATAAAAAATACTTATAGCTGAAAAAGCAGGTGTATAAAACAGAAGACATGCCATATACCATGATTATCCCCGAACACTCATTTTGGAGGATTAAGCCTTTTACAATAGGTTAGTAATTTAGTTGATTCTTGGCGGTTGAAGCAGTTGAAAATAGGAGAATCCTCATTTATTGATATGTTGAACTGCATTCAGTGATAGCTACCCGAACTAGAGAGGGTAAGGAGTATTGTTAGCAAACCATAGATTTTACCTCAAAAAAAAAGGTAGTGAAAAGTAAATAAGTTTAGGGGTGTGTGATTCCACGAGCGGAATAAGGAAATAACAGACTTTTAAGGTTGGAAAATGAATAAGCTTATAAATGTACAATGTTTTATTTAGTTTCTCTCATGCACATGTTTTGCATGGGAAAGGTAAAATTTAACTTTGGTACTATGACTTTGAAATAGTCACAAATTAGATATCATGTTCTCAACGCTGAGCCATAAAAATAATCTATCCAGCTAAATAGTTTATTTAAGTTGTGTATTGATATGTGTTATTTATGCGTAGTTAACTATGTTTTTTGTTCTTTTATGTTTGCTCGAGGACAAGCAAAGAACTAAGTTTGAGGGTGTTTGATGAGTGAGATTAACTCATTAAACAAGTTCATTTAAATCGTGGTTTTTAGTTTGTTCTCGAGCAATTTTGAACATTTTGATGTGTATGTTCGTGTTGTTTTGTAGTTGAACAAATTGGATGAAAATGGAGTGGTTTGGAGCTTGAAAGGGAGCTATGATGATGATCATGGAAGGCGGTATGACATGGAAATGAGGAAAGAGAAGAATGAAGTGGTGAGAAGACCAAAAGATTAGCAAAATAAATAGAGGAGAAGAACAAAAACAAAAACATATGCAGAATGTTAGGCGCCAGGCACCAAAAAAAATAAAAAAATCAAAACAGTTGGCGCTAAGGCTTAAAGAAAAAATTCAGAACACCTAGCGCCAAGGCGCTGCGACTCGAGAAGAGAGAAAAACCTGTTTTCTTGATTTTTTTACAGCCCGACACAACCTCATTCCGTTTACATTTTAAGAGGCCATAAAGACCTAATTCAAGGGGAGAAAAATGGCATAGAAGAGAATTGATCCTAGCTAAAACGACAAGGATTTGGAGGAGAATTCAAGTGGCAAAAGAGTTTTTATTCCTTTTATCTTTATGTTTTTCATTATAAATTGTGTTGATTTCATAAATTTCATTATGAACTAAACACTATATCTAGGGTTTGATGTAGCCAACTTAAGATTATGGGTCGATGATTTTATAATTATTTATATTTGATTTTCTCGCTTATGTTTAATGGTGTCATAATTATAATGCTTTCAATTACTTGATAAATAATTGAATGAATAGATGCTAATCAATTCCGGCACTTGAGAGAGGGGAATTCAGGCTTGATCATAGGATTGACACAATGTAGTTTTATGGATTTCGAGAGAAAGTGTAAAATCTATGAAGCTTTCTTTATAAAAGAATCGGGACTTGATAAATTCTAGATTTTAATTCGGAAGAGAGATATTGGAATTAAATTCTATGGTTAATTTCTAGCCGGCACTTGAGAGGGGAGAGAAATAATTTAGGATTCTTGCTTTTGAATATGGAAAAATCAATTGGCATAATTGGATATTATCGAATTATAATTGAAGGTTTGGTAAAATCATTCTCTAGGCTTTCTCAACTCGATTATTCGCGTTCCTCGTATTTGTCAACCAGTCTCATAAAATAAAAAGCTACATAATTATAGTACTTAGTGGAATTAAATTACAATCCATGTGGGTTCGACACTTAACTCAACTACTATATTACAAAAATTGACACCGTACACTTGCGGCATAAATTCACGTTATAGAAAATGTGTGACATCAATACAATATCTTAACAAAATAACCCTCCAAAAAATATATCAAATTGAAGCTGCTTTAGATCCCAAAATCATAACCGGCCACACTCTCTTGTGTGCCGACATGTGGATAACTGTGATGAGGGTTGTTTTTTAATTGAACATCCTACAAAATGAAATTGGTAATGTCAATTATTAACATCTTAGAATTGAACTCAAATAACTTGGTATAGTTCAATGTAAAGCTCAGTTACCTAATCATTGAATGCATCTTAATCTTTTCCTTTATGCCTTTTCGATGTACTTGAATTCGTTAGCCCCTATGTTGTATGAAAAAATTGATCATTTTATGAATACGTAGCGATGGTCACAAAAAAAGGAAATACAGAAAAATCAAACCTTTTGACAATTTTTTCATTTATTTAAGCTAGTTTCAAAATGTCCCTTTCAAAGAAGTTTTTTTGGAGCTCCTTTGCTTTTTGAGCATTTCGGGTCAAAGATGATTTTACTAGCACACTTTTCTGCTTCACCAAAGCTTTGGGAGACCTGAGTCCTGGACTTCAACATTGATGACTCTATGGTTTGAAATTCAATCCACTCAATAATTTCCTTCAATCGTGATTCGTTATGTGCCATTGATAAGTGTGTTTTCTGCACACTTATTTAATACATAAACAAGTTAATTATTTATTTATTTGAGCGAATTTCTATTCACAATTGGGTAATGTTGGCTTTTGTAGGGAAAATCACCAAAATGGACTACAAGCGTACAAAAATGTGAAGTTGAGGACCAAAATGAACAAGAAATGAAGCAAGATATGATAAAGCCCAAGGCCCAAACTATAACTCAATTCAAGTGGGCTTGACCCAGCCCAAGAAGAAGAAAATAGATGCAGAAAAGGAAGGGAGCAAATCAACAAAGAATTTTGGGGGTTAAAAATCAATCCCGAAACTGAAGCTTCTCTGCCCTGTCTTCAGTATTATTGCCATATCTCCCTCATCCGACATCGTATTGAGCTGATTCAAAAGGCTGTAGAAAGCCGATTTAACGGGCTACAATTTATCCTGAAATAGAAATTTTGAGATTCCCACGTTTTCCTAGCGAAAAACGGCCCACAATAGAAGGCGAAAAATCTGTAGAAATGACGATGCAGATTTGGGATTGATGGGTCTTTCCTTCTTTTGAGGGCTGTAAAGACAGAGGCTAGAGAGGGCACGAACAGGGGGTGAAAAGGCACGAACTGAGACTGGAAGTTGACACAAAATAGAGGAAGAAGTGGACACGAACAGCAACGGAGAAAAAGAAGGGAGGCTGAACAAGGCACGAAGGGAGGCTGAAATTGACAACGAACAGAGGCTGATTTTGCTGAGTTTCTTACTTCCTACTCTTTCAATTTCTTAATGTTAAACTATTCTATGGAGTTTTTCTTCAATTTTAGCATGAACTAATTTCTATTTTCTAGAGTTTGAGATGTAGCTTAACTATGATTATGTGAATAGTTCTTACTTGAATTAATTAGTATTGGTTTTGATTGTTGAGTATCTCATTCTGGACTTAATGCTTGTGAATGACTGATCACCATTTACATGAGTTGGGATTCAATTTGTGACTGAGAAGTAATCATTGTTTCAGCCTTTGTTTGAGATACCACAGGGACTACATAGGATAGAGATATCTATGGACCTGTGTAATCTTTATGGGTTTCTTTCTATTCGTAATGAATTTTGATTGGGTTTGAATTTTCACAGAGATGTAGAAAATTGCCTTGTTGAGATATTTCGTTAATGCTTGAGAAAGATTAATGAATAAATTTGAGAAACTCGATTATCAACATTAGGGAACACTTATAATTAATTCAATTAGGATATTCGCATATGATTAGTTATGGTGAATCGAAAACTCTAGAATCTTGTTTTCCTGAATTTAATCTGCTTGTTTAAGTCTTGTTATTTTTTTTTACTTATTGGTTCAACAATTCATTCATATTCAAGTTGTCAAATAGATCATCATTTAATAAATTTTGATACTTATTTGTAATTTTTCATTCATCGTGGGACGATACTCTTACTCATTCACTTTATTACTTGTTACGATTCGTGCACTTGCGATTTCAACCAATTTTTTCATTTATTTAAGCTAGTTTCAAAATGTCCCTTTCAAAGAAGTTTTTTTGGAGCTCCTTTGCTTTTTGAGCATTTCGGGTCAAAGATGATTTTACTAGCACACTTTTCTGCTTCACCAAAGCTTTGGAAGACCTGAGTCCTGGACTTCAACATTGATGACTCTATGGTTTGAAATTCAATCCACTCAATAATTTCCTTCAATCGTGATTCGTTATGTGCCATCAAATCAGCTAACTTGGTAAATGCATTGCACATTTGCTCATATCTAACTTGGTTTGGAGTACTAATCCAACCATTGTAATTGATCAGAACCCTCGTGTACAATCTATTCACGCCTCCCCTCCATCTCTTCAATATGTATTTCCTAGGTACTAACATTCACATTTCTCCTCAATCTCTTCATTCTTCAGTTTGATTTCTTTACAATTAATGGTATGTTGTGACAAGCACAATCCAAACTATAACAAAGTTCAACCATTGATGTAAATGTCAATAGATCTATCACAATAATGTTAGACATGATAAGATCTATAAAAAAATGAAAATAAAGAGAGAATGAAACTTGAAGAGTAAGCTGGAAAAATAAATGCTTCAGAAAGAAGAAGAATAAGTTGGAAAAACCTTACCCATGTTATCGTTGGCGTCGAAGTTGCCGTCGTGGGAGTCACCGGCTTCCATTTTGTTGATGTATCCATAAAATGACTATTTCACTTCGACCGCAAATGATGAGGGTAAGAATGTTGTGTTTATCATTGGGTGGATGTCGGCGTCGATGTTGTTAGTGTAGTGGAATGAAACATCACGGGGTTCCATTTTGGTAGAGAGAAAAGGGTTTGCAATTGGGAATGAGGAAATAATGGGGTAGGGTAGAGTAAAATGCCGCATTTCATTTCTTTTTTTTACTTTGAGAGAATTTGACTTTTCAAACAAATCGCCACGTCACCAAGCTATAGCCTATTCGGTGGATGGTGTTGTATAGCACTATCTATATTGGATTATTGACATGATGATTTTTGGGGACAATTTCAATGTGGACATATTTTGGTCTTAAATATTTTTCTCCTTATAATTTATAATCTTGACTTTGATTTTTTTATACGCATGTGGACAACAAATACGAGCCCACTCGTCTATGAAAGCTAATTCTAATATGGTTGGACTGATCACTAGTCGAAAAAATGTTTCGATTTGGGCATAGAAGCTTTATAATGCGAGACAAAAATGTTCGAGCATTGGTGACATATATATAAACAGGATTGCATAATAAAAAAATCTCCAACACATAAATCCTAGTCCAAAGCTAATCATTCAACTCAAACAATCTAATGGTAATCGAACGAAAGAAAATATAAGATATAACTTCAAGTGTATAGAGATGCATTGATCTTCAAATGATACAAGAGAGGGTATTTACAGTGTTACAAATGAAGTGGTACCCATTGGATAAGGAAGCACGTAACTTCATCTCTTTACCCGAAGTATCCTATCATAGGCATCAATCTAACTTCTCTAGTCCCGTAGCGCATTTAATGCTCTTAAAGAGGTAGTCACCCTACAACTTATGTTGACAGGATTTGACATAAAAGCCAAGTCCTTGCCATTTTCATGCCTTTTTATTACCTTTGCAAAACTTTGAATCTTCCCAATCCTAAACTTTTTTGGCCATTACTATTTTCCAACGATCACTGTGTTGTTAGAACTTCCTTGTTCAATTAAGTAATTCCTCAGTCATTTCTATAAATCTCCTATTTATATTTTCTAAATTTTCAATTACTTTTGGTTCAAATGCTGGTGGGAAGAGGATAGGTGTTCAGGCAATAGCACTTGAGTCTGGGGTTAGCCTTGTACGAATTGAAAACTTGGCCTTACTTGGTAGGTCCGGTGGGAAGTTATGGGCCATGAGTGGGGTTCCGTTGACTATGAGACAAGGTAGGGGACTTCGAAAATTGCTTCTATTGTGAGCCTTGGAAAGTGGTCAAAAGTAGAGAAACATATATGATTCCAGTTATCATAGAACTCTTAGTACTCGAAACCTAGGAATGTGCTGCTATCTAAGGTAGGGTTGTGTGGCTATTAGGGAATACCTATTTAAGGCGGGTATGCGTCTGCCTCTATACCCATTTTTTAGGGCGATGCTAAGGACCTACATGTTGGCTCCGACCCAGCTATTGCCCAATGGATAGAGCCAACTAGTAGGGGCTTACATCCTTTGGAAAGAGACATCGCTTAGTGAGGACATGTCACTGTACATTTTCTAAACACTATTCGAACATCGAATCTTAGGAAAAAGAGAATTGAATGGATGGTAATATATAATCCCCTAAGGAGCCTATGCTTTCTTTGTGATGGATCTGCATTTTTTCATCAAGGATAGAATGAATCCTGGTTCTGGATGAAGGGTATATGGTAAATCATCGAGGGAGATAAGGTCCCAACTGCCACTATGTCGACCTAGTATTTTGAAGCTCGTGAGTAACTATCCCATAAACTTGTCCTTCATTTTAGTAACTGCTATATGATGTTATACAATATTTTAGGATATCGATTAGAACTATCCTAAGTCGAGTGGGACATCTATAGAAGTCCTCAAAGTTCACGGAATTCGACCACTTCATTGATCGAAACAAAAATTTTTTAGACTTTGGACTAATGGCTTCCAAAGGTAAATTTTGAAGCCCTTAATTTTCGCTACTTCCATACCATTTGATTAACATTGTACTTTTATTTTTGTAGAAATTTTTGAGAAGAAAAAGCATCTGACCTCTAACATGGCCCCTATCTTAAGGGCCGATTCTACAGTTAACTCCAAGGTTCTTAAACCCTCATCTAGTGCTATTAAGCACGTCAAGAGGAAGCTGGAGTACCTCAGCAAGGAGCTTGCTAAGAAGGGGAATGATAAAGTTCCCTAGGAGAAGGTGAATGATAGGGGGAAGGAGAAAATGATGGAGGAGCCTCATAAAATAGAAAAATCTCCTAGTCGATTAGCTTTCTTGCGGGGAAGTTCGGTACATCTGGTGCCTCCGTTGCTCAATTACCTCTGCCCACACCTCTACCTACCAAGTTGTCACATTTTTCTTTCTCATCTGTGAAAGCTCAAAGAGCTAGTGAAAAAGCTGCTAAGGAAGTAGAGCATACATTCGAAGTAGTTGAGGAGACTCCTGTTATAAGGAGGCATTGGAAATCAGAGAGGTCTTTTATGAGGCAAGATGAGGAAATTCTCCCTATAGTATTGGATATGCTGCTAGCTGAAGTCCAAGCTGCCATTACAAACTTCTACAAATTCTGGATGGAGATGTGACATCATTATGTAGCCATCTGGGATGTTGTGGATCTCATAGTGACCCTAGTAAGCCAAAATACTAGGGCTTTTAGGGTAAGTCGGGGATGTCAGGCTGTATTGAAGGATATTAAGAGGCATAATCAGTAGTCAGTTGAAAAGCTAGCCCGGGCAAAAGAGAAGGCCCAAAAGGTAAAAACCGAAGCTAAAGATCTTAAAGTTCGGCATGCTGAAGAGGCGGTGAAGCTAGGGTCTACCTTGGCGAAGATTGAAGCTTTGAAGAAAAAAGTCTACAAGTCTTAATGCGAAGTGGCTTCCTTAACAAAGAAAGTAAAAACTTATAACAATCATTAGAAGATAGTTGCCAAAGCCTTGGAGACGGACAATACAGAAACTTCTGGTCTAAAGGACCAATTTGGGTGGCTAGAGTCCTAGGTGTCCTAGTATAGTAAGGACCTGGAGCAGGCTACGGCAAATGCTCAGAAGATAGGGAAGGAAGTGGTGAGGAACTATATCACTAATTTTTATCTAATCGATAAGTATCCTCACTTCACTGCCAATTAGAGTAGGTTTGCCTATGTCAAAGTAAAGAAAATGGTGGGAGAATTTGTTCCTAAAGTTGGATATTGCCATCGTGAGGATAGATTTCTTGGAGGAAGTGCCTCGGTGAGTTGTGTCAGTTTGCTAAACATCATCGTCTTAGTTCGAGTCCAAGAGTCAATAAACATGCTAGTGTTCCTTTCGAATTAGTTCATCATGATGTGTGGGGTCTTTGTCCTATTTTGTCTAAACCAGGATTTAAGTATTTTGCTACTTTTGTGGATGATTACTCTCGTGTAACCTAGTTATATTTAATGAAGAGTCGTTCCGAGTTGTTTTCTATTTTCTGTGCGTTTTGTGTTGAAATAAAAACTCAATTTAATGCTTCGATCCATACTCTACGAAGTGATAATGCCAAGGAATATATGTCAGTTTTATTTCAGTCTTATATGGTACAGAATGGTATACTCCACGAAACATCTTGTGTTGATACTCCATCTCAAAATGGAGTGGCTGAAAGAAAGAACCGACATCTCCTTGAAACTGCACGAGCCCTATTATTTCAAATGAATGTTCCTAAGCCTTTTTGGGCAGATACCGTATCTACATCATGTTTTCTGATTAATCGCATGCCCTCATCTGTACTGTGTGGTGAGATCCCTTACAAAATTCTCTTTCCCAGTAAATTACTGTTTCTTGTTGCACATAAGATATTTGGTAGCACTTGTTTTGTTCGGGATGTTCGTCCACATGTAACCAAATTAGATTCCAAGTCTTTAAAGTGTATATTTCTTGGTTATTCTCGTCTTCAGAAAGGTTATAGATTTTATTGCCCTACAATTAACAAATATATCGTTTCCATTGATGTTACCTTTATGGAAGTTGCACCTTATTTTCCGTCTTCTCCTCCACTCGCTGTTCAGGAGAAGGATGATGATGATTTGTTAGTATATTCCATCACATCCTCTGAACATGTCTTAGAACCAGCTCATTTCCGTCCTCCTATTAGTCAAGTCTACTCCAGGCGCAACCCTCCTGATTCATGTCCAGCACCTGCTCCTTCGTCATCAGATCAAGTCCTAACTGATGATCTCCCTATTGCATTACGCAAAGGTAAACGTCAATGTACTTATCCTATTTCTTCTGTTGTTTCTTATAATTGTTTGTCGACTTCCTCTCTTCTTTTATTGCATCCCTCGACTCTATCTCTATTCCTAAAACTGTTTATGAAGCTATATCTCATCCTAGTTGGCATCATCCAATGATAGAGGAAATGAATGCTTTGGATGACAACGATACTTGGAACTTGGTCGATTTACCTTCAGGGAAACGGGCTATAGGGTGCAAATGGGTATTCACAGTTAAGGTTAATCCGAATGGTTCTGTTGCTCGTCTGAAAGCTCGTTTGGTCGCCAAAGGGTATGCTCAAACCTATGGGGTAGACTATTCTGACACTTTCTCGCCAGTGGCTAAATTGACATCTATTCGATTGTTTATTTCTTTGGCGGCAACCCACCATTGGCCTTTGCATCAACTGGATATCAAGAATGCTTTTCTTCATGATGATCTTCAGGAGAAAGTGTATATGGAGCAACCTCCTGGTTTTGTTGCTCAGGGGGAGTCTGGACAGGTTTGTCGCCTTCGAAAATCTCTATATGGTTTGAAACAGAGTCCTCGTGCTTGGTTTGGAAAATTTAGTCAGGCTGTTGAAAAGTTTGGTATGATGAAAAGCAAGTCTGATCATTCTATGTTCTACAAACAATCGACAGCTGGTATCATTCTTTTAGTTGTGTATGTAGATGACATTATCATTACTGGAAGTGATACTACGGGAATCTTATCTCTTAAGTCCTTTCTTCACACTCAGTTTTATACAAAAGACTTAGGGATGCTAAAGTATTTCTTAGGTGTTGAAGT
Organism: Fraxinus excelsior; assembly: GCA_019097785.1. Taxonomy (NCBI): domain Eukaryota; kingdom Viridiplantae; phylum Streptophyta; class Magnoliopsida; order Lamiales; family Oleaceae; genus Fraxinus; species Fraxinus excelsior. Next base: position 12,766,051 of record CM032627.1, on the reverse strand, counting down.
CACAAGAAGTAAGAAAGCGATCTTCTTGTCTCAGAGAAAATATGTCATTGACTTATTAACTGAGACTGGAAAATTGGGGACGAAACCTTGTAGTGCTCTAATGACTCCAAACATGCACCTTACAGGAGATGGGGAACGAATTGAAGATCCTGAGAGATATAGAAGGTTGGTTGGAAAGTTGAATTACCTTACGGTAACTCGTCCAGATATTGCATATTCTGTTAGTGTTGTTAGTCAGTTTATGTCATCCCCAACAGTTCATCATTAGGCAGCGTTGGAACAAATTTTGTGCTATTTGAAGGGAGACCCCGGACGAGGTATCTTGTATGCAAATCATGGGCACACTCGTATTGAATGTTTTTCAGATGCAGATTGGGCAGGTTCCAAAGTAGATAGAAGATCTACTTCAAGTTATTATGTTTTCATTGGAGGAAATTTGGTCTTATGGAAGAGTAAGAAGCAGAACGTTGTGTCAAGATCAAGTACAAAGGCAGAATATAGGGCTATGGCACAGTCTATGTGTGAGATAACGTGGATATATCAGCTCTTGACTGAAATAGGCCCTAAAGTTTCAATACCAGCAAAATTGTGGTGTGATAACCAAACTGCCCTTCATATTGCATCTAACCCCATATTTTCATGAGCGAACTAAGCATATTGAAATTGATTGTCATTTTATTTGCGAGAAAATTCAAAAAGGTTTGATTTCTGCAGGGTATGTGAAGATTGGAGACCAATTAGGTGATCTCTTCACGAAAGCTCTAAATGGGGTTCGAGTTGATTATCTTTGTAACAAGTTGGGCATGATTAATATATATGCTCCAACTTGAGGGGGAGTGTTACACATTATAATCAAGGCTAATTTCCTTAATTCTAGGTTTTCCTAGATTGCATACTTTCCTTGTATAGTTTCCTAAGTTGTGTATATATACGTGTATTACCCTTACCATTAATAAGAAGAAAGTATTATGCTATTTTCTCTCTTCATTCTAATTTACAGTCAAGAAACTAACAAATATCGATATTTTAGGCCCACCGAATAAGTGTATAAAATACGCTTATCAAACACCCCCAAACTTATACATTTGTTTGTCATCAAACACTATAACCTAAATAACAACAAATACACTAACATGCAAAAATATTTTGTTAAACAATCTAACTGTTACCTTAAGATTTGAAGTCACTATATCAAATCTACGAACTATTTCAAAGTCATAATACCAAACCAATGTCCACTCTTCCAATTCAAAATTGTCGTGTGCGTGAAGAACTAAGTAGAAAATCATGAATTTACAAGTTATTTCAATTCCCAACCCTATGTGGTCAAATATGTCATTTCAACTCTCGTATGATTCACACACCACCAAACTTATTATTTTTACTCTTCTCCTAATGTATAATCTAAGGTTGATTTTTTTCATTTCTAACCCTACCCTCTCTAGTTCAGCTGAACTATATTAATTGTAAATCAACACATCAATAAACAAGGATTCTCCAATTCTTAGATTTCTTTGACATCTTGGACTTAACTAGGCTAATAATCCCTCATAAAAAACCAGGTCTTCTCAAATAAGTGTTTAGAACTTAACTAGAGCATTTCTGTTTCATGCCCCTATTTTTTTCATTTTTTTCTTTTTTTTGCTCTCTCTCTCTCTCTCTCTCTCTCTCTCTCTCTCTCTCTCTCTCTCTCTCTCTCTCCTTTAAGCTTTTTATATAACTCAAATAACGAGTTTTTGGCCAATGACTCCCAAATTAAATGATTTTAGGGCATCGTGTTGTAAATATCCTAGCAGACATAATAACTCATTTTGACTTAATTAATGTTCTCATTTAACTGGCTAAGTGTTAAAGATGAAGATGACATCCAAACTGAATTGAAATGTGCCAATAAATAATGCAACCTATGAATTATGAATAACACTACATGCAACGCAATACAGAAAGCAAAATAAATAAAAGGATTAGAAATTTCCACCCCAATATAATTACAAACACTGCCCATTTACTTTGAAGGTGTCTTTTGTCTCATAAGTCAACTCAACTGTTCCATGTAAAAAGATTTGAACAACTGCAAATGGTCCAGACCATCTGGAGCTTGCCTTTCTAAGGACAAGTTTCAATCTAAAATTGAACAACAGTACTTTTGACCAGGAGTAAACTCACGCCTCTGAATGTATTTATCATGCAGTCTCTTTGTTATTTCCTTATAAAACTTTGAACTCTCAAAAGCATCCATCATGAATTTATCCAATCATTCAGCTGTAGCGTCATCTTTCCTCTAGCTGTTATCATGTCCATGTTCATCTGCTTTACTGCCCAACATACTCAATGCTACAACTCCACCGGAAGGTGACAAGCTTTTCTAAACACAAGGCGATATGATGACATGCCAATTGGTATTTTGTAAACAGTCGGGTATGCCCACAATGCATCATCAAGCTTCCTCGACCAATCTGTTCTCTCGACTATTCATAGTCATCTCCAGTATTCTCTTCAGCTTTCTGTTTGACACTTCCACCTGGCTACTTGTTTACGGATAACAGGGTATATTAACCTGATGTTTTACCCCATATTTTGCCAATACTACCTCTCTAGAAGCTAGTTGCAAAAGTGTTTACCCACATCACTAATAATGGTTTTAAAGGTGCTAAAGCACGAGAATATGTTTTTCTTTGAAAAATTAACAACCACTCAAGCATCATTAGTTGGTATTGGTGCTGCTACCGCTTCTACCCATTTCAATACATAGTCAATTGCCACCAACACGTACTAATTGTTGTAAAGGGATGAGAATGGTCCTATAAAATCTATTCCCCAAACATCAAAGAGTTCTACTTCTAGAATTGAATTCAAAGGCATTTCATGCATTTGGTTTTAGTCCCTATACGTTGGCATTTATCACTATAATGGCCCAAAATTTCACAAAAAACTAGTGTTACCAAAAATTCAATTTCTTAGCGGAACGATAAAATAACATTCTTTAAATAAAAATAACTGGAATATCCATAATTAAAACATAATCACAAATTAAATAACTTTCTTTGAACAAATTAAATTGACTAATAATTTAATGAAAAAAATAAACTTAATATTTATCTCTTTGATTCCTCTTGACAGCCGTATCACCATCTCGCCACTGTTCCAATCAACCCGAATTTACTTGTAAAATTTTGGTGCGAGTATTTAAAAATATCCAATAAGATACATGTAGTTTTCATATACAATTATATCAAAACAAGATAAATACTTCATACAACTCTTCTCTTAAATTCCCGAAAGATCTCTTATCTCTTAATAAAGAACCCGAAGGTCCACTGGCAATTTATGCATAAATTACCGAATATAAAAGTATAAAGCAAAAATCACTTGCACAAAAGTATTTTACCTTGATTAATCAAATGAGATTTTGAAAAATATATATATACTAGCAATTTACAGATGCTTTATATGAAAGCAGCTGTGTAAAATTCTTTGGTGGTGAATTGAGGGACAATTGCCCATTATTTATAGTTAAAATTCTCAATTGAGTATGTATATAAGGAATTTGGATAATAATTGAATTTCAAAAATAGAATTATGATTACTTTTAAACTTTATCAAATTAAGATTGCAATCAAATTCTATCCAAATCACAAAAAGATTATCAGTATCAAAATCAACATTTATCACTCTATCGATACATAATTATTTGGCTCAAATAAGATAGGAATTTAAAACATATTTTATTTTAGTCACCATCTCACCACTGTTCCAATCAACCCGAATTTACTTGTAAAATTTTGTAAGTGTGAGTATTTAAAAATATCCAATAAGATACATGTAGTTTTCATACACAATTATATCATAACAAGATAAATACTTCATACAACTCTTCTCTTAAATTCCTGAAAGATCTCTTATCTCTTAATAAAGAACCCGAAGGTCCACTGGCAATTCATGCATAAATTACCGAATATAAAAGTATAAAGCAAAAATCACTTGCACAAAAGTATTTTACCTTGATTAATCAAATGAGATTTTGAAAAATATATATATACTAGCAATTTACATCTGCTTTATATGAAAGCAGCTGTATAAAATCCTTTGGTGGTGAATTGTGGGACAATTGCCCATTATTTATAGTTAAAATTCTCAATTGAGTATGTATATAAGGAATTTGGATAATAATTGAATTTCAAAAATAGAATTATGATTACTTTTAAACTTTATCAAATTAAGATTGCAATCAAATTCTATCCAAATCACAAAAAGATTATCAGTATCAAAATCAACATTTATCACTCTATCGATACATAATTATTTGGCTCAAATGAGATAGGAATTTAAAACATATTTTATTTTAGTCCTCATTTTTTGTTTCAAAATATTAAAAATATAATATATAAAACAAATAATTTTTTATTCTAAAATCTTCAGGGCTTTACAATCACTATGTTTCAAAATATTCATAAGCATTCTTAAATAGTGAGGGCCAATAGAAACCTGATTGTAGAACTTTCACTACTGTCTTCGAAGACCCAAAATGCCCCGCATAAGTTGAAGAGTGACAAGGCTCGAAAATCTTTGAATTATGTGATCAACACCCCCTCATATATATAATATGGGATTCTCCCAATAATAGTATTTCAACTTCGAAAAGAACTTCTTCCTTTGGTGATCTGTTAACTCATGTGAAAGCACATTACACGCCAAACTCATTATGTCTACATAACATGGCTTATAGTCAACTGCAAAGATACGCTCATCTGAGAAAGAATCCTTTATACAACTCTCATTTCTGTATTCTACCTATTCAAGTCTCGATAGGTGGTCTTTTACCACATTTTCAATGCATTTTTTTGTCTCGAATTTTCAAGTCAAACTCTTGAAAAAGAAGTATACACTGAATCAACATGGCTTCGCATCTTTCTTAGACATCAGATATTTCAGTGCCGCAAGATCTGTGTAGACAATTACCTTCTATCCCATGAGATATGATATAAACTTATCGGAGGTAAACACAATGGCTAGCAGCTCCTTTTTAGTGGTTGCATAATTCAGTCGTGTCTCTGTCAAAGTTTTGCTCATGTAGTAAATGACATGGATAACTTTGTCTTATCTTTGACCAAATACTGTCCCTACTGTATAGTCGCTAGCGTCATATATCAACTCAAATGGTAGTTCCCCGTCTGGTGCAGTTATAATCGATGCTGAAATTAACTCTTCTTTAAGAGTGTTGAAGGATGTCAACACTCATCAAAAAAGTTAAATGGAGTATCCATTTCAGTTAAGTTGCACAATGGTTTGCTGATTTTGGAGAAATCCTTGATAAACCTCATGTAAAACACTACATGGCCGATGAAACTACGTACTTCCTTAACTGAAGTGGGTGGATGTAGCTTTTCTATCACTTGAATCTTTGCTTTATCCACCTCGATACCATTTGCCGAAATTATGTGCCCTAGTATTATTCCTTCTTGCATTATGAAGTGACACTTCTCCCAATTTAATACCAAATTTGTTTCCTCACATCGCTGCAAAACCATCCCCAAATTTAAGAGAAAACTTTCAAATGATGAACCAAACACGAAAAAGTCATCCATGAAGAATTCAATGACTTTCTCTACCATATCTGAAAAGATTGCCATCATGCATTGCTGAAATGTGACAGAAGCATTACTGAAATGTGACAGAAGCATTACATAATCCAAATGGCATTCTTCTATATGCAAAGGTACCATAGGGACACATAAATATAGTCTTCTCCTAGTCCTTTTGAGCCATTGCAATTTGAATATATCTTTGAGTACCCATCCAAGAAGTAGTAATGTGAATGCCCCAAAAGTCTTTCCAAAATCTGATCAATGAAGGTCAAAGGAAAGTGATCATTTTGAGTTTCATTATTCAGCTTCATATAGTTTATACACACTCTCCATCGCGTAACTGATCTTGTCGGTATTAGCTCATTATTCTCAATCTTTACCACTGTAATCTCTCATTTCTTCGGCACAACATAAATTGAACTAATCCGCTTACTATTAGAGATCAGATAGATAATGCATGTATCAAGGAGCTATAATACCTCTGCTTGCACGACGTCCTTCATGGTGAGATTCAATCTACAATTATTTTCCACTGTTGGCTTATACTCTTTTTCCATCAAGATTTTATGCATCAAGAAGCTTTAATACCTCTACTCGCATGATGTCCTTCATGGTGGGATTCAATTTATGCTTATTTTCTACTATTGGCTTAACTTATAGTTGTTTTATGTTTCCGTAAAACTCTTAGTAGTCTATGCTCTTCTAACTTGGTCATCTCATTTGCAATAATCACGAGGAATGTAGATGACTCTCCCAAGTAAGAATATCTTAGATGTGATGGCAGTTGTTTGAGCTTCAGATTTGGTGCTTTCTGAATAGAATGTAGTGGCTTACTAGGTCATTTACTAAGATCCTCAAATTGCCTTCTTTTGATGGACGGAGTAGACTCCATAATGTAGGCGATCTGACTTATCTCTACAATTGTTGATTTTTTATCTTGTGTGTAACGACTCGGGTCCCACTTAACGGGCTGTCCCGACCGTTAGATCGACGACGTACTGTCCCCACTGTACCAACATGGGTCTTTTCAGCATGCTTTGTCCTCACTCGCACGCTCCCCGAGAAAACTTCCCAAGGGGTCACCCATCATAGAATTTCTCCAGGCCAAGCTCGCTTAACTGTGGAGTTTCTAATGATGGACTTCCGGAAAAGAAGATGCACCTTGTTGGTATGAGTAGTACCTATCAAATCTCTTAAACTTTCTTGGTCGAGGTATTACAATCACCCCCCGTTAAACTCGCGACGTCCTCGTCGCGCTTGATCCATCTGATGATCCGTTGCCAGGCGTTGGGATTCTAGAGGTGGCTCCTACGAGTTCAAGAGGTGGCTCCCGTCCTATGGCGTAGCACTTTGTCTCGCATAGCACTTAGTTCCCGATTTCCGGCTGACAAACGGCTCTGATACCATTTGTAACGACCCGGGTCCCACTTAACGGGCTGTCCCGGCCGTTAGATCGACGACGTACTGTCCCCACTGTACCAACATGGGTCTTTTCAGCATGCTTTGTCCTCACTCGCACGCTCCCCGAGAAAACTTCCCAGGGGGTCACCCATCATAGAATTTCTCCAGGCCAAGCTCGCTTAACTGTGGAGTTTCTAATTATGGGCTTCCGGAAAAGAAGATGCGCCTTGTTGGTATGAGTAGTACCTATCAAATCTCTTAAGCTTTCTTGATTGGGGTATTACATTGTGAGTGTACAAGAAGATTCTCCAAGTGATCTTGAGGGTGCTCAAGAATAAATGTCTCCTCCATAGTCAAATCTACCGTATAATTGTACAGACAACTATCTGATCCAGTAGGATACTTGATGGCACAAAAGACATTGAATATCACCTTCTCATCATTCATTCAAATCATCAATTGTCCCTTCTAGACATATATTAAGGCCTGATATGTTGCAATTAATGGTCTCCCCAATATTAATAGCACGTCCTTATCTTCCTCAACCATGTCCAAAATGATGAAATCGCCAGGCTATTTTAAATTTATCTACCTTCGCCAATATGTCTTTGATAATTTCCCTAGGGAATTTTACAGACTTGCCAGCCAAATGCAATGTCATATTCATTTGACTTTCCCGACTCTTAGTTTTCTAAAAGCGGACAATGATATTAAATTTATACTTGCACCTATATCACATAAAGCATTAAAATGAAATTCTTTGTCTAGTGAAATAGGTAAAGTGAAACTCCTTAGGTCATTGAGATTTGATGACAATTTATTTTGCAGCCTGACATTGCTCTCATCAGTCAATGTCACTTTTTCCCAGTCTGGAAGCTTTCTTTTCTTAGATGACATGTCCTTTAGGGACTTTACATACATCGAGATCTGTCGAATTGCATCGATGAATGGGATACTGATGCAGAGCTTTTTCAGCATATCCAGGAACTTCTCAAATTGACCATCAAGATTTCTCTTTTGCAGTCTTTATGGAAAATGTAGTGGTTACACAAATTCTTTAATAGGAGTGGTTTCTTTATTATTTGGATCATCTTATGCTCTTTCCATCTCTACTTTTATTTTGCTCAGATTCTTCCGATTGCTCATCAACCGTGGTATGCACATTTTCTTTTGTAGCAACTGGTCTCTTTACATTAATCTTTAACAATTGAACTCCACTACGGATAGTTATGACCTCAATCTGTTCTTCATCCACAACCTTCACTACCATTACCTACTGTTTGGGATTTCTCTCAGTGTCACTGGCCAATGCTCTGGTAGTCTCTTTGAAAGTACTTTGCTATTTATCACGTCTAATTTTTCAAGTTTTGATGGCAAGTCCCTGAACTTGCAAGGTCTTATCTGTTCTTCACATGTGTTGGGTAGATATCTTCGTCAATTTAGTAACAAGATCTTCTAACAAAGATTTATTTTCAGCCTATTAAAAACTTGGAGGTGCAGTTTTTTAGGGAGCAATCTAATCTCCCTGATTGTTGCTCCATTGGAAACTTGGGTGATTCCTCCAACCTTGGTAGTAAGTGTTAGGATTTTGATTATGTTGATGTCTCTGAAAATTTTGAGCAAAATTTACATCCTCTACTTACTGAACAAAATGACTACCCACAGTGTAGTCAAAACACTCATGATTCCATCCACAATACTTACATTTTGATCCGGCTGTTTGAGTTGTGTTCATATGATCCACCTTTTGTGCTAATGATGTCAATTATGCTGAAATTGCTGTAAAAAAATCAACTTCGAATACTCCGGTAGCTCTATTTCTACTCTTTCTTTCAGTAGGCCAAAGTGTACTGATGAATGACAGGTTCTCCATGATTTTGTAGACTTGATGTGTTGTTTTTTTTTTGTGATAGAACTATCACATGCAGAGTCTACATTAGCAGTACTTGTCGGATTCAGACTAATGTATTGTGGGCATTGGCAGAGTAAACCCTTGTATCGTTCCCAAGCCTCTGAATAGCATTCTGAATCTAGTTGTTAGAATGTGGTAATCTCATTACTCAGGTTTGAAATCCTTTTTGACTAGAAATACTTGCTAAAGAATCTCTTACACCATTAGTGAGGTAAACAAGTGTCTAACCAATCTCTCCTAAGTCTCTCAATGTGTATGAGAAGTCTCAATCTGATTGCTTCACTGGACACCCCTAGATACTCGATAGTTGTACACATGTCCATAAATTTTGATATATGAGCATTGGCCTTCTCCGTAGCTCTCCAACGAATTGTATGGCGTTTTGGAACATGTTGATCACATCAGTCCTAGTGTGGAAGTTTGCTTGACCAAATGCTGGATATACTATACTAGACTGGCTTTCCACAACTGGTGAGACCATATATTCCCCCATTAGCCTTGCATTTTCATTAGCATCAGCCACATGTCTTTCTCTTTCTATTTTTGGTGTGTTTCCAACTGTTGTGTTTTACGAATGTTGAATGTTCATTCGATCTCCAGGTCAAAATGAGCACCGATTCTTGAATTTCGCATACAAGGTCCTGAAAAAGGAAGTAGAGAACACTATAAAGTTTTTCTAATATAATGAATTAAACTAAAAATACAGTAAAAGTCAGATTAAAACGAAAATTAACAAAGCTTATCATAAACAGTAATCCCCGGTAGTGGCGAAAAAATTTGGTCATTTGAAAACATGCAAGTGCATGAGATCGTAGTAAAGTGATTAATATAATATTGAATCCACGAGGACTCCGTGTTTGATTGAGTTAAAATTCATTGCAACTTCAATCAAATAGGAAATAAGTTTTGTGATTTTCTATACTAATCTATAAATATCAATTAAACTAGTGAAAGTATGTAAATGTATTTTTCAAATATGTGAGAAGTATTGCTAAGACTCGAATCCCCCTTGTTATTTCATTTTTAGTGTAACAATTAAAATGACAATTGAAATCATTTATGTTGGTCAATATTTCCAATTTAATTGAAAGTTTCTCTTGATATCGATCAAATATATTCCCCTAATGTGATCTATTTCTCGATCAAAGATACAAACATGATAAATGCGTTAACAAGTGCTAGAACTCATATATATATATATATATATATATATATATATATATATATATATATATATATATATATATATATATATATATATATATTGTATCTCTCGAAACAATAAAATTCATTAACAATTCAATTGGTTATCAAGCAACTGAAATGAACGAAAATAAACATCTACAAATCAAACAAAATTAAAGTTAAAATGATTAATTTAAAACTAAAAAGTTATATCTCATCCTAGCAATGTATAAAATTAGTCTAACATATCGAAATTACAATAAATCATATTTAAGTGGAAAGACATAACCCGAATTTTTTATAAATTGAGAAGATGAAGACGAATCTCAAAACTCTTCAATGATTTCTTGATGAGTCACCACTTGGACCTTCTTTTCTTTACTAAAAAATTAAGTTTATACCTTCACTTGATGAAATTTTTGCAAGTTCCCTTCAATTCTTTTACAAAAACTATGAATTTTTCTAAGGTCTCTCATATGTATTCTTCTGTTAGGTATTTTTAGGAGCAGAACATTAGTTGAGAATCATGTCCAAATTGGTTTCCAAAAAGTTCCAATCGAATAAGGAAAGTTGCATTTATGCGTGGATTTTGTTTCTGCACAATAGTCAATATTTTAGTCATAACTTTTCCTCTTGATATCCGATTGAGGCGATTCAAATTGCGGGGATACATATTTTCTACAATAGAATTTTTCCAATTCGGACGTTTGCTATGCCAAAGATTGGTCACAATCTTTCACTAAATATATGAAATATAACTTGTGCGATTGGAAATTGATTTCGATAACCTTCTCAAATCAACTATTGAATATTTACAACGTGGTCCTCAAATTTTGGACTTCGTCCTTTTTTACCAATTTTTGCTTCTTTTTTTTCAAATCCCCGTTCAATTATTGAGTTTTGCCTATAAAATATAAATACAATAATTTATGATAATTTTGTCAAAAAAACTACCAAATATCGATGTTTTAGGCTTCCGAATAAGTGTATAAAATACACTTATCAAACATCCCCAAACTTAAATATTTGTTTGTCTTCAAATAAAATTATAACCTAAATAACAACAAACACTCAATCATGTAAAGATATTTGGTTAAACAATCTAACTTTTACCTCATATTGTTTCACTATATTAAATCTACAAACTGTTTCAAAATCACAATATCAAACAAATATTCATTCTTCCAATGCAAAACTAACGTGTGTGTGTGTGAAGAACTACTTAGATAATCATGAATTTATAAGTTGCTTCAACTCCCGACCCTCTGTGATAAAATATATCCTTTTAACTCTCGTATTATTCACACACCACCAAACTTATTTTTTTACTCTTTTCCTCTTTAGTTCAAGGCACTTGGTACATCTTCTGTTCCATTGACTTTTTAAAAAAAAAATTCTATTTTATTTTATTTTTCCTTTTTTGCACTCTCTCTCTCTCTCTCTCTCTCTCTCTCTCCCCCCATCTCCTAGGCATTTTATATAACCCATGTAGCGAGTTTTTAGGCCAATGACTTCCAAATCAGATAATTTTAGGGCATCAGGTTGTAAATACCCTAACAGATTTAATAACTCTAGTCATAAAGCATACGAAGAGATGTATTTTATATATTTTCCTATCCTAATTAGTTCAATGCCCCTAATTAATTACCCATCTAATCGAACCGGCCTCTAACTTAAAATTTTTGCCCAATTTTATCCTATTAATCTAAAACAATCCATACATAAGTTTTCACGCATGGAATCCCAGTTTACATCTGTATCTTCCTACAACCGTAAAATCACCCCTAAGCTATGATAAGTTTGGTATAAAGATCATTAATTTAGGATAGTTTTGAGCATAACATCTATGTTCAATTTATCAACTTATCCAGCATATGAATCAACTTATTGCATCATGATGTAAAACTCAATTCTAGTGCGCATATAATATCGAGTTCTGCAAGGCTAGACATCAATCAATTTAAGCATGTAACATATCCCCAGTTCATAAATCAACACCAAATATCAAATTTAATAATCATTGTCAGCCAAGCTATCTAACCCACACAAGCACACAACCTAATAAGAGAAAATATCTTTTTTTTTTTTTTTTTTTTTAGAATTTTCTAATTTTTCGATTTTTTTATTTTTTTTATTATATAATAAAGTAATAACGGACACACACACATACACACACACACACACACACACAGACACATACACACACAAACTGTAAAAACTTAAAGTTTTTCCTATCCCTAAATTTAAAATCGACATTAACCTCAATGTCATAAAGCACAAGTAAGAATATAAAGGGATGGAGAAGAAAATGAAGAAAGTACTCCTCGAATTTTTCTATTGAATTGTGATGAGCTATTTGGCAAGTTATCCCAACTTTTACTTTGCTAAACTCCTTCCAATATCAATATCTTTGGTACCTATCAAGAGAAAAAGAATAAAAGAAAAAACATCATTTTCACATAATTAATGTATTCCTTTAATTAGGCTAAGTGTCAAAGATGAAAATGACCTCCAACAAAATTGAAACGTGCATATATCTAATGCAACCTTTAAATAAAAAATAACACTACATGCAATACAATATAGAAAGAAAAATAAATAAAATGATTAAGAAATTAGGTCGTCCTCAATAAGTGCTGAATTTATAGTCTTTAGCTAGACAAATTCAATTGATCATTTTAGGTTGTAGAGTTGGGTGAATGACTTCTTTTTATCAAAATTGTCACCCCAATATAGTTTCAAACGTTGCCTATTTACCTTGAAGGTGTCTTTTGTTTCATGAGTCACCTCAACTGCTCCATGTGGAAAAATTTGAACAACTGTGAATGGTCCAGACCATCTGAAGCGCAGTTTCCCAAGGAAAAGTTCAATCTAAAAGTGAACAACACTTCTTTTTGACCTAGAGTGAACTCACGCCTCTGAATGTATTTATCATTCAATCTCTTTGTCCTTTTCTTATAAAGCTTTGCATTTCAAAAGCATCCATCTGAAATTCATCTAATACATTCAGCTGTAACATCCTCTTTTCTCTAGTTGCTGACATGTCCATGTTCAACTGCTTTATTGCCTAATATGCTCGATACTCCAACTCCACTGGAAGGTAACAAGCTTTCCCAAACACATGGTGATATGGTGACATGGAGATTGGTGTTTTGTAAGTAGTCCGATATGTCTGCAGTGTATCATCAAGCTTCCTTGACCAATCAGTTTACTTACTTTTGTGATTTTTTGTTTTGAGTATACTAAGATAATAAAATATGTTTATTTAATATGATGGTTTAAGTATTAGGTTTCACAAGTTCATCGTAGCTACTCCCTTAATCTCAATCACCAATTTTTATATCAATTTATTATATTACACAGTTGAATTTATACAAGCTACTCCTTAATATCACTACGTTTTTATGCTAGTTCTTGACTTTTGCTACGTGATCTAAACAAATAATCCACCTTTCGACGTAATTATCGCTCACAAAATCAATGAATTACTAAGACAATTATTTCAAACATTAAGAACAGAAGCAAAAACAAATTACAAATTCAATTGGTGATTTAAAACTTTTTTTAATTAAGTTTAATGTTCAAAACTCGGTTAAAATCATTCAGCTTAATTAATTACTTATTTGCACATCATCTAATAATAAAAATATAAGAAGCAATTAAAGTACATCATGGGTTTAAGGAAAAGAGGGAAAAAGATGAAGATTTTGCTCTTAGATTCCGCCTTCTTCTAGTAAAATTTTGAAGCCTTAGCTTCTTGGATGATTTCTTGATCTTTCCCTCCTTTTGGGCTTGCATAATATTTGTACAATAAATTCTCCAAGCCTCAATTTAAATATGTGTCTAATGAAATCCTACAAACCTTGACTTGAATATGTTTATATGATGAAACTCTACAAGCGGCTTCTAATTGTTAGACTAAAGTATGTATTTATAGAACAAGATATATGCAAATTCTTGTTCAAAATGATTTCCATCAAAAAGTTTGAGAAGAAAATGAAGCAAATTCATTTGTCAATTGAACTCATTTTCTCATCTAATTTTAGTCTTTCATCTTTTAGTATTTGCAATTAAGTCTTCTTCATTCTCAAATCATCATAGTTGACCCAAGGTAAATTTCGAAAGTTTGCAATTTAGTTCCCAGACTTTTCAATTGTCGAATTTAACTCTCAAAATTTATGATTTTTTTACCGAATGCTTCATTAATACTTTCAATTGATCACTTGCAAATATAGTTAATATCCAATTGTTTCAAATCAACTCCAATTAAGCTACAAATAGCCTCTCTTTTCACATAAATTGTATTCAAGTTGGAATTTTCCTACAATTAACATAATGTATACAAATTAAGTAGATATTTGCTCAATATATATATAATTAAATAAGAATATAAGCTCGAATAAGTGCATAAACAGACGTCATCTCTATTTCCCATCTTAGAGAGAATTGCAGAACGATGTATCTAGACTTAGAATGAGATCTCTAGCCGTCTCTATTCGAAGGCTATGCAATAAATCCAGGTTAGTTATTTCTATCACACCCAATTTTCATAAAGAATATCTATTGTATTTACAAGTGATCCTAAGTTCTATATGATTTATTGCATGTCAGAATGCATACTAGGTTCCTTATTGTATTCTATTCAGAATTATTAGAATATTATATTCTTGGTGTCCAATGAAAGCAAGCAAAATCTTTTAAGATATTCGACTACTATCTTTTGAATGACTCAATCCGTGGACTTAAGAACGAATTTAAGCTTCTGTGACCTTTCAGGTTCGTCATCAAAATTTGACGGCACAACACAAGACAAATAGTAGAAACTACCAACAAAAATACAATTGATATATTTAACTGAAGATGACAACAAACAAATTACATATTTTTTGTTTTTAATTATGATTACTCTAACTTGTCAAAGGTGTAAACTATTAATATCTGTCACATTAAAGGGCTCTAGTTTTCTTTTTACTGTTTTATTTTAATGCGAGGAGGATTCCAACTCTTGATATAAAAGAAACCAGAATTATGTGTGGTAGTTTTCAGCATTAATGATTTCCGAATAATTCCATGATTTTACAGTATAAGACTAGGATTTCAATTATTGTATGGTGGCCATTAAATGATATAAATCCAATATATATATTGGCCCCCTTAACTTTTCAATTGGCGTGATTTTAACTCCTTAACGCTTTAAAGTAAGAGTTTAGTCCAACCTGTTTATATATATTGAATCTAAGCATCCACGTGACGAGAACTGTCGTTTCGAGTATTGAGATTGCACGCCAATTTCAAGTAACTTAAAGCTGGAAGGTAAAATCGTCAAAAGTTTAACTCGAGGATCCAAATTTACGGATTTAATGTGACTTCAATTGTGATTACAATGAAAAACATGCCACTTGAAAGGTTACTCTTTTAGAAAAAAAATCTTTAATTAATCAATACTAGAAATTAATCGAAAAAAATATATCTAATTTTAATTTGATCAAGTTGACTTCTAATGGATAGAGTCAATACAGATAGTTACAAGGCCACTAAATGCAAAGGTCGACTTTTATTTGTCTACGTGCTTTGCGAAGAAGAAAAAGTAGAGATGGTCCTGAATTTAATGTTATTCAATTATGTTATAAATTTTATTTATTTAGCATGCGAAATATGTAGAGACAAAGAGAAGGAAATGACAAATCGAATAAACGCTGGATGAAATTGCAGAAACAATAGATTGAGGCTAGAGTTCGACTCTATTTCCTGAAGATGATTTTGGCCTGCTACAGTGCTTATAGTTGACGTCAATTGCCACCCAAGATACAACAATCTTTCTCTTGCGGTATAGAAGCACTCCAAACAGCAAGAACGGCGAACTAGAAAAGTTTCGTACTCTCTAAATGAACGAAAACAATTTTTGTTTATGCAGAATGTAAGAGAAGAGAATGAAGAATTTTTTAATGAATGAAATTCGGAAATCAGGGGTCCTATTTATAGATTTTCAAAAGCTGCAGGCCAAGAGTTGCAACTCCTTGAAAGATTATTTCTGAATAGACACAACTCTTTGTTTGTGTCAGTTTAGTCCGAACAGTTTCGAATAAGTTTGAAAAGACACATATTTTCAATTAATTAATTATCGAATTTTGGAAATAAATTAATTAATTAATTAAATAAACAATTTTAATTTATTTTGTCCAAAAAGAATATATGAACCATGACCCACGACCCGAGCCCGAGCCCAAGCTCATGCTCGTGCCGTGCCAGTCGAGCCGAGCAGGTCGGACGGCAGCAACGGCTCACGCGTGTGGGTTTTGGACTAGTCTAGACATTGTCTAAGACTTCCCCCTTCCAAAGACTATTAGTACCCCTTGAGGCCCAAACTCATATCCAAACTTGAGATATATAAATTGGTTCAGAATTCTTTCAACTTCCTATGTGGGATAAAGTTCCCACACTTGATTCCAAATTCCAAGATTTTTACTTTCAAGTTGCCAACTTCTAGCATTAATTTCTCATTCATTCGGAAACGGTTTTGTGAACTTAAATATATCACGAATATCTACTCGATGAGTATAACATGTTTGACCATTGACCCGCACAAACCGGATACCGGGTCCCACCCGAATACTTGGTCAAACTTGACCCATTTCCCAACTAATTATTCTACTTAAATAGTTTAAATTTTAAGAAGAAAATCTAAGCATGCATTTAATTGCGAGCATAAAATTTGCACAGAAAGAAAATAAATTTTAGACAATTCAATTGTCTAGAACTTATTTGTATTAAATTTATTTGTTAAATGTGTTTGAGTAATTTAGTTTTCAATCTAAAAAATATTATGTTTGTGTATTCTTTTATTGGTGGGTACATAAGAGGGAGGGTATAAATGAGAGTGAGAGTGAGAGAATTATTTGAAAAATAAAAATTACCATTCCTTAAAAAATGTTTTCCTTATTTTTGAGAAAAATATGGCAACTTAACAAAAAGTTGAAAAATATTTTTCGTAGAAAAAATTATCAATTAAACACCTCAAAAGTAGGAATTTGGATGAAAAATGACATTTTCCATTAAAAAAAAAAAAGTCAATCAAACACACTCTAATTTTCAACAATCAATATTGAATAGAGTGTATATATATATAGTTTGTTAATTTATTGGGAGAGTGTAGGAGATTTTTGAACAAAAGTCTCGACAATCAAGTCGTAACAATTAATTATAGTTTGTTATGAACGTCTACTATTTTCTTTTTCTTTTTCAAAAGTGAAAAGTTTATTGAGTGAAAAAATTGATATAAATTTGATATTACCCATTACGTAAAAAAATTGCAAATAATCCAAATATGAGAAAATCTTCAAATTTTGTATTGTGACTTCGCCTTGGGGACAAACTTAGGCACTCAAGATTACCTAACAGAAGTCATCGAATGCTCAAGAGTTAAATTCTTAAGCTAAACAAGAGATAGTGATAAACCGTGAGTATTATTCATTCAACTGATGAATATATGAAACATTTCATAATCACAAGAATAATCTAGAAGCTAAGGCTATTAGGTAGTTCCATGATTTGTGGATCATGTTGGGAATAATAGTACAACAGAAATGTGGTCCAAAAATATCAAGAAGAACACGTTAATGACAGCATGGATGGATAATGCTGATTCTAGAGGTGTCAATCCGAGTGATCCGGGCCAGGTCGGCCCGCCAACATGTGAGCCCGGCAACGGCTCGCGTGAAAAAAAGCCCGCCCGCTGCGGGTTCCGGGCCGGTTAGGGGTCGGCCCATAATTTCGGACTACAACCCAGGCCCGCCCGTTGACCCATCCGGGTCGAGCCCATGCGGGTCACGGGTCGCGGTTCGTTCCGGTTTGGCCCGTATGATTGTATAAATAAAATTATAAAAATATAGAATTTTTCATATTTATAGTAAAAAATATATTTTTTTTCTTAAATGTAAACTAATAATTAAACAAAAATGATAAATTCATAATTATATCAAGAAATTTTTACATAGAATTCAAATCTAATGTTACATGAACTATTTATAACTTTGCAAAATTAAATTTAACTTAAACAAATAACAACTAAATACATGTCTAATTACTATTATCAAATATTTATAGCATAAGTACATCTCAACTAGGTTGGCACCTACTTTTACTATAATTTATAGTTTAAGTACATCCCAACTAGATTGACACATACTTAACTATAATTTAGTTGTTCAAAAATTATATTTTTGTTTTCCAATCAATCTTCAGGAATTGCAAGATTTTTGAAAAATTTTTGATTTTTTTTTTTCACGGGCCAGCGGGTTAACCACGGCACGTAAAGCCTAAACCCGCGGGTCACACCTCTTTGGCCCGTGAACCGCCCGCGGTCCCGGGTCGATCCAGGCCGATTTTTACGGGTCTGGCCGACCCGTCCGTCTTGACACATCTAGCTGATTCATCAATAAGGTGACTGAAGTAGGGAGATGAGTTGGCTGATCTTTATTCTTAACACCCCCTCCCCTCAAGCTGGACGGTATGCTAGTAACTCCAAGCTTGTCTCTTAAGAAAAGAAACCTTGAGTGACTCAGCCCCTTAGTTAGTAGATCTGCAATTTGGTCTGAGGTTGGTACATATTTAACTTCAAGCTTCTTTCCCAGTACTTTATCTCTGATGAAGTGAATGTCAAGTTCTATGCGCTTCATCCTAGCATGATAAACCGGATTAGCAGCTAAATCTCCTGTACCCATATTGTTACACCGCAAGGTTCGAACTTTAGCTAATGGGAGTTCAAGTTCTTGGAGTAATGACTGTATCCACGCAACTTCTGAGGCAGCTGAGGCAAGTGCCCTGTATTCTGACTCCGTACTTGAGCGAGCTATAACGTGTTGTTTCTTTGAGGACCAAGAAATCAAATTGTCACCTAAATAGATGCAAAAACTCGTTGTTGACCTCCTATCATCTGGACATGAGGCCCAATCAGCGTCTGAGTACCCATTTAAGCTTAATCTCTCACTTCTTTGTATCCATAATCCATGATTTATAGTGCCTTTGAGATATCTAAGTACTCTCTTTAAGGCCTACCAGTGAATGATTGTAGGGAATTGTAGAAATTGACTTAGCTTGTTAACACTGAAAGTGATGTCTGGTTTGGTATGTGAGAGATACGGCAATGCTCCAACTGCACTTCTATAGATGGATGGTTCAGCCAGCATTTCACCATCAGATTTAGAGATGGTTTTGCAAGCATGGATAGGTGTAGGACACGGTTTCAAGTGTTCCAGTTTAAACCTTTTTAGCAAATCAGCAATGTATCTGGCTTGGGTGAGATGAATTCCTAAATTATGCCAGACTACTTCTACTCCAAGAAAGTAGTGTAATCTTCCCATATCCTTCAGTGCAAATTTTCTGTTCAATGAGTTAATGAAGTCTTGCACTAGTCCCTTATGACCTGTTATAACAATGTCATCCACATAAATGAGAGCAAATATCACCTGCCTTTCATTCTTAAAAAAGAACAAGGATGTGTCAGCCACAGATTTGCTTGAACTTCCAACTCAAAAAGTTCCTTTTTAGCTTGTCATACTAGGCCCTAGGTGCATGTTTCAATCCATAGGAGCTTTTTCGAGTTTGCAAACATGGTTAGGCTTCGTTTTATCCACAAAGCCTTCTGGCTGATTCATGTACATAGTTTATTCCAACTCTCAATTCAAAAATGCATTATTAATGTCTACCTATCTGATCACCCAATCCTTTGCAACTGCTAGAGTCAGAATTATCCTCAGTGTTGATGGTTTAATGACTAGACTAAAAGTCTCATAATAGTCAATTCCAGGGGCTTGATGAAAGCCTTTGGCTACTAGCCTGGCTTTGAGTCTTTGAACTGATTCATCAGAGTTATGCTTTATCTTAAAAATTCATTTGTTTCCCACTATGTTGTACGTAGGCAATGGAGGTATAAGTTTCCAGTTCTTGTTTTTGTCAATGCATTGAATTCATCTTCCATAGCTCTCTTCCAATCTGTATTCATCAATGCTTCTTCAACACCTTTAGGCTCAGACAACTTTGAATCATTATCAGTTGACTCTACCAAGTGAGCATTTGGTTTGAAAATTCCTGTTTTTCCTCTTGTAATCATAGGGTGCTGGTTCTGAATTCTTAGTTTATCTTGGAAATGATTTTCATCTGCATGTTGGATAGCCTCAGCTCTTTCATCATTTTCCAGCAAATTTGATGCTGGTTCATCAGGTTCTTGTTCAGGATTACATCCAATTTCAATCATGCTATCCTCATCAGAGTTATTGTCATGGAAAGTATTTACCTGTTGATTGTCATTCGAGTCATAGAGCAGATGATGCTGGCCAAGGACTGCTTCAATATGTGCTGTATTAATAGGAATTGAAGTGGATTTATTCAGATCAAAAGGAAGATGAGTATGAGGAATAACTATTTCAGAAACTACAGGTGGAGATTGACTTTTGACATTGAACATAGATTCAAAAGGAAACTCGAATTCATTGAATACCACGTGTCTTAAGATATACGGTTTTCCTGAAGAGCTGAGACACTTATAACCTTTGTGGGAGTTACTGTATCCAAGGAAAATACACTTTGTAGAGTGAAAACTGAATTTTTGTTTTTGATAAGGCCTTAAGCAAGGGTAGCAAGCACATTCAAAAATTCTTAAGGCCTTATAGTTGGGCTCCTTGTTGTATAGAGTTTGATAGGGAGACTGTTGCTTGAGAGTAGGTGTTGGTGGCCTATTTATAAGATAGGTAGCGGTGTTAAAGGAATCCCATCAGAATTTTAAAGGCAAAGTATAGTCAAGCTAGTCTCAGTAATGTGTCTGTGTTTTCTCTCTATTCTGCCATTTTGAGTTGAAGTATAGGGGCAAGGGTGCCTAAATTCGATTCCCTCTTGTGTCAAAAGATTAGAAAAAGCTCTGTATTCTCCCCCAGTCAGCCTGTAGTGTTTTGATTTTGTGATTCAATTTGTTTTCAACAAGAGTTTTAAATTGGCTAAAAACTTTTAAGGCTTCAGATTTGAGTCTTAAGGGGTAAATCCAGGTGGACTTGCTGTAGTCATCTAGGAATGTAATGTAATATTTAAATCCTGAGATTGATAACACAGGTGCAGGTCCCCATACGTTAGTGTAAACCAATTCTAAAGGTGTTTAGGCATGAGATGAAGATATGGAGAAAGGTAGTAAATGAGACTTTCCAAGTTGGCATACATTGCAAAATGAACTAATGGTATTTTACTTTGCTTTCATATTACAAATTTTGAATACTTAGTCATCACTTGGCTGGAAGGATGACCAAGTCTATTATGCCATACATCAATATTAAAGGACTCTTGACTCGAATTGGTAAAGGAATTAACAGAGGACTCTTGACTGGGTTTAACTGAAGACACTTGACTGGTAGGAATTGAGGAAATGTTGTAGCGGAATTTATTTTGAATGCTTGATTGATGAAGAAGTTGAGTGACATTTTGTTGAAGAAGATCCAGTTGATACAGCCCCTCCTTAAGCTTCCTTTGTAGCATCACCTCCTTCGTTGACAAGTCCTTGACAAAACAACAATTAGAATGAAATTCCATGAAGCCCTGATTATCTGAGGCTAATTGTGATACACTAATAAGGTTCTTCTTTATTTCAGGTACATGCAGCAATTTTTTCAAAGCTAGTGTTTTGTCATTAAGAGTAGGAATATGTGAGGTTCCAAAATGTGAGATGTACAACTTACTTCCATCTCCTACCATAACTTTTTCCTTACCAGTGTACTCACTTGCTGAGGTTGTATTTCCTTTATCAGATGTGATATGATTGCTGGCTCCTATGTCTGCAAACCATGCTGGATCTCCTACGGTGTTAGGCGTAGCTAGGAGAGTTGTAGGTGACGAGTTGTTATAGTTTATCCTCTGAATAGGTGGTGTCCTAGTATACCTCACATCATATCTAAAATTACAGATGTTTGCCTTATGTCCTGCTTTCCCACACACTTGGCAAATTGGCCTATCACCTCTAAAATTATAGCATCCTCTGTTCTTGCCTCTTCTTCCACTTCTGTAGTGATTGAAGTTGGTGTATTTAATCTAGACTGATGGTGGCCATAACTTGATCGCTGTGTGAAATTTGCTGAGATTTGATCAAGGCTTATCCCAGCCATTTCATTTCTGACTGTGTTGAGGTGTTCCAGTCAACTCTCATAAGTCATTAAGGTAGATTGGAGTTCACCCCAGGAGATATGGTCTTTGCTGTTAAGTTGAACCACAATTGGTGTATAGTCCTCATCTAATCCAGCTAGAACTTGGGTGATCAAATCAGTGGGAGTGATAGTTTTGCCGGCAATTTTAAGGTTATCAGCAAGTTGCTTTACCTTATTAAGGTACCGATCTATGCTCAAACTTCCTTTCCTCATTTTCTGAAGTTCTCATGTAAGGAAGATAATTCTTGATATATTTTGGACTCCATAGCTTTCTTCAATGTCAATCCACAGTTCATTTGAGTGGCTGCACCCATCACCTTCATTGCGATTTCTACAGTCATGGAGGAGTAAAGCCACCCCATCAACATTTGGTTTGTTGACATCTATTGGCTGAATTCCGGATTCTTCACATTTCAACACTGGTTCCACCTTCACCAGTAACTTGGGTTGCTGTGAACTCTTGAGGACACGCCTTTGTCCCAAGAGTGTATCCTTCCAGATTATGTCTTCGAATGATTCGGAGGATTGTATTTCTCCACAGCATATTATTGTTCTTATCTAACTTCACAGATATGGTTTTAGTCAGATTTACACCAAATGGTGAGAGATTATTACTTCCAAGTGATGGTACAATAGTGCTGCTAGAGAGAGATGCTGGAGCTGTTGTTGGATCAGCATTTTGAGAAGTATTACTGGCGTTTGCCATGGCTGGGCTCTGATACCAAGTTAAATTCTTAAGCTAAACAAGAGATAGTGATAAACCGTGAGTATTATTCATTCAACTGATGAATATATAAAACATTACATAATCACAAGAATAATCTAGAAGCTAAGGCTGTTAGGTAGTTCCATGATTTGTGGATCATGTTGGGAATAATAGTACAACAGAAATGTGGTCCAAAAATATCAAGAAGAACACGTTAATGACAGCATGGATGGATAATGTTGATTCATCAATGAGGTGATTGAAGCAGTGAGATGAGTTGGCTAATCTTTATTCTCAACATCAAGTGATCAACTAACTATTGTGACTTAAGGAGAAACAATTAGTGATTGAAGTAAAGGGTAAATAGCACACAACATTTCCACCTTTCAATATCATTGTGCAAAACGCTATTACCTTTTTTTTTTTTTTTTTTTTTGACATTTTCACTTATACCTTTCACATTTCATTGTGCAAAATGTATTTTTCAACAATTTTCAATAAAATGATGATTTTACCCTCCCATTCAAATAAAACAAAAAGAAAAAGATGAATAATCAACTGCAACTATAATCCTTAAGTTTTTAAAAAATTACAAAAAATCATAAATTCTCCACTATCACCACTTTCGGATACCACGCCCATCGGACTCCACCACCACCAGCCTCACTTCATTCTCCCACCGTCCTTCCTCACACAAATTTGAAGATTTGAGCACTTAGGACTCCCCAATTTTGGTTAGACAACTCTCTCTGTGCATTGTACCCGTGGAGAGTTATGGAGAAGAAATTGAAATGGTTGGAGGGATAATTGGTTCAATTTGATTCATACCCATTGTCGTTTGTTGATGGTTTGATTGATGCAAATTTATAGATTTAGTGTTGTGGGATGCATAAATTGAAGTAGAATGATATAAGGCAGGTTTGATTGATGTGAGGCCATGTATAGGTTCGTCGAGGTGAGGGATAACTGTCGGTGGTGGTGTGCGACATGGGTGGGCTCAAAAGTTGGGTTGCCGTGAAGGGTTGTATACGATAGTATGGTATTTTAGTCCAGCGGGTATAGTGACCAGAAGGTGGTGCTATGTGGATCTACTGGTGGCGGTTTTGTGGGTTGTAAAAATTGTGGTGGTGGAGAATTTGGGACTTATTTGTAATATTTTAAAAAAATTAGGATTATGATTGTAATTAGTTGTTTATTTTTTCTTTTCTTTTCGTTTCATTTGAATAGGAAGGTAAAATCGTCATGTTATTGGAAAATAGTTGAAAATGACCTTTTGTCGAACGAAAGGTGGAAGGTAAGGGTAAAAATGCCAAAAAAATTGAAAGGTAAAAACGTTATACACAATAACATTGAAAGATAGAGACATATTTTGTTATTTACCCTTGAAGTAAATAGCCGAGACTAAATGTTGGCCTTCAATAAAAGTGATTGTATCTCTCTCACTGCAACAAAAATCGGCTTTTGCCCCCCAAAAAATCGGCTTTTTGTTAGGATTTGGTCGTAGGTCCAAAAAAAAAAAAAAAAATTAATATAGAATGCATATTATTGTAATACTTGGTGGAAATGTAAGTATGTAACCAGCCAAATAAAATTGTGGCAGAGTTTGTTTCATAAAGGTCATTGGCCCTTGCATCGAATATTTGGACGCTAGAATTTATGACAGTATTGCCAGCCAATTACAAACCCTCAAAATTAATTTTCGAAATTTGTTATCCAAATACTTGGTGTTGGTAGACCTGCTGCAGACACATTTATTTTGTGGGGTCATCAATTTGGTAAGAAATTGAGAAAATCTCGTGAAAAGTTTCCTTTTTACTTGCCGGAGCACGTATGCATATGATTGATTATATATAAAAAGGGTAAAATCAAGAAAAGTAAGTTTTTAATTTTTCCACCCGTAATTGTCATGTAAACTCGAATAAAGAAGTAGGATTATAGTAGGTGGGCCACTATTGTGAAACTATTTGGCCTCGATTTTAAAGTTGAACTTCAACCTTGAGGGCCCCTCACATTCCATCCCTAAAGCATAGTGGAAGAAGTAAATCGCGGAATGTGTCTCAACAGGCTAAGGTAAAAGAGCTGCCATATTGGTGCCTATAAAGAATCTAATTTCAAACCTTGTTAGAGGCAGGAATCGAACTCTCACACTGCTACTGTCAACTTAACTGTGATTATATCACTCATATCCTTTGTACCACTGAGCTATGCTCCAGGAGCACTATTTTGCCTCAATTTTCATCCAATTTTTGAAGGTTGGTATGATAGCTGAGTTTTTTTATTATTGACTTTACGGGAACCATTTTACTAAAATGTCCTTTTGTACAGAAGAATGCAATGAGAGTAAAATGATTCATATCATTCTACCTAATTCATTAAAAAATTGTGGCTTTGACCATTGACAATAGCATTGTATAATGGCTACAAAATTGCTAAAAATCTGATAAAAAGTCCATACCAGATAGGCGCTTCATAACATGAACCCTATTTGATAGGAAGCACTCCTGAAAGACCAACTGAGTTCATTCGAAGTTTAACGAGAATAAAATAAAACTATATTTTGTAGTTGGCATTAGGAATTAAAAGTTCAGCTGTGACTACTTCACTCCTATCTTTTGCACTACTAAACTATGCCACGGGGGGGCACTATTTTGCCTCAATTTTAATCCAACTTTTGAAGGTTGGTATGATAGCTGACTTTTTTTTATTATTGACTTTACGGGAACCATTTTACTAAAATGCCCTTTTGTACAATGAGAGAAATGATTCATATCATTCTACCTAATTCATTAAAAAATTGTGGCTTTGACCACTGACAGCAGCACTATATAATGGCTACAAAATTGCTAAAAATCTGATAAAAAGTCCATACCAGATAGGCGCTTCATAACATGAACCCTATTTGATAGGAAGCACTCGAAAAAGACCAACCGAATTTATTTGACGTTTAATGAGAATAAAACAAAACTATATTTTGTGGTTGGCATTAGGAATTAAAATCGAATCCTGTCTGAGAGCAATAAAATTCGAAACAAAAAATTGGAAATATACACGATCAAATAAATGGACGTATAATGGTTCATTTTCAATATGAGATCAAGTGTCTCACTTGTTGTGAGGGGTTTTCATTATAATAATAATAAAATTAAAAATAGTTATATTTGCATCTTGTTGCACTACTTTGTAATTGCATTCAAGGTTCTCAAATTTTGCTTATTGTAGCATTTATGTATTTATCTTTTCTTCATCGAATTATTATCTTCAAACCTTCATTAATTAGCATATCTCATTTGCATATTCTAAAAATAGAAAAAAATATTTTGTAGTACTTTTGTATTTATTGTATTTATATTTAAAATAATGGACAAATAAATCTTTTTATGCCTTCTTGATAGACTATTTGGATGGAAACTATCAAAATAGACGAGATATGTTAATTAATGAAAAGTTAAAAGACAAAAAATCGACAATAAAATAGTTAAAGACGTAAGTAAACTGTGAGCAAACTTTGAAGATCTTGAGTGCAATTAAAATATGATGGAACAATTAATAATGTGCTGCGAACATAAAATAATGTGCTGCGAACATAACAAATGTTCTCTCATACTTTTAACTCACAAAAATGTCCGACAGCAAATAATTTTTTTTATATCATAGGAGTATTAGACATCAAATATATATATGTATATCTAGATGTGTCAAGACGGGCGGGTCAGCTAGACCCGTGAAAATCGGCCCAAATCCACCCGGGACCGCGGGCCAACCCGTGACCCGAGCGGGCGGTTCACGGGTCAAGGAGGAGTGACCCGCGGGTTTCGCGGGTTGCACCTTCATGGGCCGCGGTTAACCGCGACCCGTGAAAAAAGAAAATTAAATATTATAGTTAAGTAGGTGTCAACCTAGTTGGGATGTACTTACACTATAAATTATAATAAAAGTAGGTATCAATCTAGTTGGGATGTAACTTATGCTATAAATATTTGATAATAGTAATTAGAAATGCATTTAGTTGTTATTTGTTTAAATTAAATTTAACTTTGCAAAGTTATAAATAATTTATGTAACATTAAATTTGAATTCTATGTAAACATTTTTTGGTATAAATATGAATTTATCATTTTATTCAATTTTTAGTTTACATTTAACAAAAAAACTATTTTTTGCTATAAATATGAAAGATTCTATATTTTTATAATTTTATTTATACAATCATACGAGCCAAACCGAAACAAACCGCGACCCGTAACCCGCATGGGCTCAACCCGGATGGATCAGGGGGCGGGCCTGGGTTGTAATCCAAAATTGTGGGCTGACCCGAAACCGGCTCGGAACCCGTAGCTGGGGGCTTTTTTTCACCCGTGCCGTTACCGGGTTCATATGTTGGCGGGTCGATCCGGCTCGGACCACCCGAATTGACACCTCTATGTATATCCAAGCAAGGAAGGTACACTGTCCTCTGAATTCCTAGTTGACCTTATTGTGGAGGTTGACATATAAGGACTCATCCATCCGGCGTTCAGACCCATTGTATCTTCAAAATGAGCCATGCTACTTGGCCCGGGATTAAGGCGCCCCTGATTTGACCCGGGATTTAATTTCGGCCCAAGCTGCATTTTTGCTTCAAAATTTATCTTCTTGGTTTATAGTGTTCCTCAGAGAAGGGATGGAGAAGCCCAACAAATTCATATTTTTAACTTACTGCCTTTGTACTGTATTTTGTTTCATATCATTTTTGAACTACTTTCAAACATAAATGCCGTTTCCAGTCTAAAACTCAAACCCCAAAAACCAATAGCTGTTTTTGTACAATGACATGCTCTCTCTCAAGTCTCCATCTACCGTTTACCCCAAACAAAATTTCATCTACCATTTTTCACCACTCATAAATGTGGCCCTGTTTGAATTCATTCAAAAATAAAGTTGCTTTCTGGTAACCTGTATAATGGATATCCATTAACTGCACATGTCCTTTGTCTAAAAACAACAAGGTCAATTTATGAGGAAATTTCAGTTTACCAAAGAGACTGCCCTTTAGACAAGGTCATTAAATGGTATTAGAACCAAGGGCGGACTCAGACCATTTGTCTTTTGGGATCAAAAATGAGAATTTTAAAAATATTTAGAACTACATATCATTAACGAAAATAAGTCAATACGCTATTACAATTGTAGCCTACATGTTTTCATACTCTAAAAACGCCGTATAATTACATCGTTATCAATATTGTTAAGTACATCATTTTTAATATAAGCAATCAAACTATCACTTAACCATTGATCTCCCATCTGACTACGCAGTTGATTCTTGACAATATTCATTGTAGAAAATACTCTCTCTATAGTAGCAGTAACAAATGGAAGATTAACACCAATGTTACAAGCCGGTAAACTAATGGATACACTTCATTTTTTTCATTTCAACCAACTTTTCTGCAAGATGATTAAGACCTCGTAAGCCTTGAAAATCTTCGGTTGTGAACTACCAAATTCCAAATACATTTTAGAAATTAGAAGAATTAGTAACTAATATGCTCGAATTAGTTTCAATTCAATTGAAAATCCAATACCTAAATTAATTGAAAAATAGATTGAAGACGAGAGACGAATTCACAGTGTGTAACCGCGTAGGTAACGTGCGTATGAGAAAATTAGGGATTTCAGATTTTTGAATGGGGGATATCAAAGTCACTGTCTTATGAGTCATAGTATATTAGTTGGGTTGGGTCAATCAATGAATTATGGATTAATGGGTTGGTGTAGAGTGTAATTGGACTTGGGCTTGTGAGTTGTGGATTGGGCTGCTCTTGAGTAAGTTGTGAGTGTTAGGTAAAAAAAAAAAAAAATTTGACCCCACATGACCCCATGTGGGTCCGCCCCTGATTAGAACCTACGTGAAAACTAATTTTAAATGGATCCGATCTTTAATAGTTTAAGAATTTAGATAAGGTGGTTTAAAATTCTGAGTAGGTGTTGATCGAACGTCTACGACTAAGGCTTTAAAATGTTTGTATCTTGAAAGATAGTTTACATCCACTAGTGGGCTTATGACCTTGGATGTAGGAACTATAACTTAAATACCTATTCGCATACCTATGGCATGACTGAGTATCATTGATTGTAATAAAGATTGTTAGATAAGTCACGCACAAATTAGTTGTTGGGAGTTAAGAGAGAGAAGTTTTTTAAAGCCTATTGACATGCAACTTGGGCACTCTTAATAATGTTAAGTGTTTGATTTAAATTTCTCATCACACTAGAAGAGTTTACAGCATACATTACATACTATCTCCTTATTTTTCTTTTTGCCTCATCGCCACCCACACTATGGATCTTGTTTCAATGTTTTTGTATTGTTTCCCTCTCCTTTGTCTATTCTACAATTTATGGAAAACCTTTGACAGAAGAAGGCATCAAAATTGTTACATATTGGATTATGAATGCTACATGCCAAGTGATGATAAGAAACTCAGCACAAGATTTTGCGGTGAAGTAATTAGGCGAAACAAGCAACTCGGCCTAAATGAATACAAGTTTCTCTTGAAGGCCATAGTGAGTTCAGGCATTGGAGAGGATACTTATGGCCCGAGAATGGTACTCGAAGGGCGAGAAATGTCTCCAACACTTGAAGATGCCATTATTGAAATGGATGATTTTTTTCTTGATACTATTGACAAGCTTTTCAACAAGACTGGGATTTCGCCTTCTGAGATCGACGTTCTAGTGGTGAATATATCTATGCTCGCTATAGTTCCTTCTTTATCTTCTAGAATTATCCATCATTATAAGATGAGAGAGGATATTAAGGTGTATAATCTCACTGGAATGGGATGCAGTGCCAGCCCCATTGCAATCAATATTGTTCAAAACATTTTCAAGACTCAAAGAAATGTGCAAGCACTTATTGTGACATCTGAATCTTTGAGCCTAGGTTGGTACACAGGGAAAGATAGATCTATGATTCTTGCAAATTGTCTGTTTAGATCAGGAGGGTGTGCAATACTTTTAACAAATAAAGTGGCCTTAAAAGAAAAGGCCATGTTCAAGTTGAAATGCCTTGTGAGAACACACCATGGTGCAAAGGATGAATCCTATGATTGTTGCAAACAAAAGGAAGATGATCAAGGCTATGAAGGGGTTCACCTAGGCAAGAATCTCCCCAAGGCAGCTACTCGAGCATTCATCGATAACTTGAAAGAAATCGCCCCAAAAATACTTCCAGTTCGCGAGCTCCTACGCTTCACATTACTCACCGTCATTCGAAAAATGACTCAAAAATACAATAAGACAGGTGCAGCAGCTAGGCCGGTGATCAATTTCAAAACCGGGATCGATCATTTTTGCCTCCACACAGGAGGAAAGGCAGTGATCGATGCAGTGGCACAGAATCTAAACCTCAGCGAGTACGACATAGAGCCAGCAAGAATGACACTGCATCGATTTGGAAACACGTCTGCAAGCAGCATATGGTATGTCTTAGCATATATGCAAGCCAAAAAAAGGCTTAAAAAAGGTAACAAAGCTTTTATGATAAGTTTTGGAGCAGGGTTTAAATGTAACAGTTGTTTGTGGGAAGTGATGAGGGATTTGGATCAAGATGGAAATGTTTGGAAAGAATTCATTAATAGCTATCCACCAAAAACCATAGACAATCCTTTCTTAGAGAAGTATGGATGGATCAATGAGGAGGATCCAGATACGTTTCATATTCCAGATGATTATGTTATTCCATAATTAATTTTTCTTTTTTCTTGATCAATAGAAATATTTTACTGTATGGATACTGATTAAAATTATGTTTGTGTAATTTTTTTTTTTTTTTTTTCTGAAGTGAAAGTGGGTTCATAATCAAAAGAGCCTGCATGATACTTTCGTTAAGCCCTCTAATTTGTATCCTATTGGAAAACTTTAATTACAAGAGTGAAAATGTAATCTGTTTCGTTTCGTTTGGTTTTGTTCAATGTGTGTTTTTTCTTGTCTAGAAATGCAGAATTCTAAGCTACTTATTTGTCAAACGTGTTTTCTAATATTAGTTGTCATGTCCAGCCCCCTATAAGTTACTTTCTTTGACTTGTTTGGGCAGTAAGTATTCGCATACAACTTAAGATAGAAAGAAGTTAACTTTTAGGGGGCCAAAAAAGCTCCGTTTTTAGAAAATAGTCGTATTTTATGACGTACTGTCCTTACGTATTTCTTAAAATCTTCATAACACGTTTGACCTGAAATATTGGATAGATTAGGAAAACAAAGCACGAGCATATATTGGAAATAAATCTTAACAATTGTACTATAGTATGCCAGACCCCAGCAGTTTCATGAAAGATAACCTTTGTTTGGTTCAACTAAAAACTTAATTAGAATTTAAGTTAAAGTCAACAATTAATTTTATATATATTTTACGGGATCTACAATTTTTCAACCTCGTATTCTATCAATTTTTATCAAAATCCAAGTCAACGCACTACAAATATTTGTATATGGACTATTGGCTTTCCCATTATTGAGAACTAGAATCACAGGCATGTGTAGTTAGGTGAAATTGAACTGAGTTGTTGGGCTGTTAACATCCCCATTATTAACGAGCCAACTATTAGCTGCAACAGTTGCTCCATGTGAACATTAAGAATCAGAAAGGAAAATTGGTGGTCGTATTAGTCTTGGCGGCTTCCCTAACTGTAATGTTCCGACTCGTGCATTTCTCAATAAAGTGATGCGGGATTCACTACACCAAAAATGAGCATTCGCATTTCGCAACACATAAAAGGCAACATTCGATAGTTAAGTGTTGCTAAATGGGTCTATTGCAATATTTTAATAGGTGAATGTTTCTATCGATTAATATAATTAAGATTTAGCAATAGTTTATAAATAAACATTGCCAAAAGTGTCTTTCGCAATATTTATTGAACGTTGCGAAAAAATTTATTTATTCTAATTCTTTGAAACTTTTTTTGGAGTTGGGACACGAGGTTGAATATTAAGTATAAATCATAGTTCAAATATTTCTTAATCTAGTTCATATATTCCGTGTTCCGGATACTAGAATAAATATCCGACGAGTATTTATTTGCTTTCATATATCCGTGGGCTTTACGCAATCGATCGGATTAGATAGATATCCCTTATGGGAATGGGAATGAAAAACAAGAGATACTCTTTCTCGAAATATGGACAAATGGGAGTTTCACTTTGAAAGAAGCACAATTTTTTTGGCAACGTTTAATAAGTTTGATTTTCTGCAACGTTTAATATTAAACGTTGCAAAAGATTAAACTTTTCGGAACGTTTAATAAACGTTGCGAAAAGTAAGAGGGGTTAGGCGAATTGGATTGGACCACTTTTTTTAATTGTGGACCAGCGGCCCAGCCCAATCCAAAAACACGTCTTCAATTCTGCCTTCACTTCATGACATTTCCGTCTCTCTCTCGCCTGAGTCGCCCCTGCCTCTGTTCTCCTCATGAGGATATACGTGTGAATAGCCTGTTGAAATGGCCAAAATTCCATTTTGGCCTTTGACCAATAAATAACATAAAAAAAAAAGGAAAATCTGAAAATGAAGGTTATAAGGTAACTTGCCAAAAATACCCTCATTGGAAGGAGAAGAAAAAGTCTACAAACGTGAAAACCGTCCAAAATTTTTCCAAAACCGACCATTATTCACAAAAACCGACCACTATTCACAAAGGAGCTAGCCACCCACCGACAAAGATGACCCACGCAGAACAAAGGTTAGTTTTTTTTTTTTTGATTTGAAAACGGACTCCTCGTGATACATATGTGTTAAAGCTCGAATTTTTTGTGATTTATGAAATGTATGAGTAGATCTAGGCTATAGGGCAATTTTTTTGAGGAATGTGATCATTTTGGGACCTTGAATCGCCGGAAATGACGATTTTCAGGCGCCATTTCCGACGACCTGCACGCTGCCCAAATGGACGGTTAACCGTCCATTTGGGAGCCCAAGGCCTCCACTGGACGGGCTGTTAACAGCCCATTTTGGAGGCCAATTGGGCCCCCAACAAACAGTCGGTCCATTTCTGGACCGGCTGTTAACAATTATTTTTTTATATACATAATTTAATAAATTTATAATTAATATATATAAATATATATATATAATTATATAATTTGATAATATATAAAAATTTATATTATTAATTTTAATTTGAATATGATAATTATTAATATAATGAAATTAATAATTGTAATTGTTAATAAATAATTATATATTATTTATTTAATTGTTTTTTTCCTTGTAATTAAATAAAATTTATATTATTTAATTTTAATTTGAATATGATAATTATGAATATAATGAAATTAATAATTGTAATTGTTAATAAATAATTATATATTATTTATTTAATTGTTTTTTTCCTTTAATTAAATAAAATTTATATTATTTAATTTTAATTTGAATATGATAATTATGAATGTAATGAAATTAATAATTGTAATTGTTAATAAATAATTATATATTATTTATTTAATTGTTTTTTTCCTTTGAATTAAATAAAATTTATATTATTTAATTTTATTTTGAATATGATAATTATTAATATAATGAACTTAATAATTGTAATTGTTAATATAATAATTAGCTATATTATTTATTTAAGTGTTTTTTCCTTTTAATTAAATAAAATTTATATTATTTAATTTTAATTTGAATATGATAATTATTTAATATAATGAAATTAATAATTGTAATTGTTAATAAATAATTATATATTATTTATTTAATTGTGTATTTCCTTTTAATTAAATAAATTTATATTAATTTAATTTTTATTTTGAAATAATGATAATTATTTAATATATGAAATTAATAATTAGTAATTGTTAATAAATAATTATATATTATTTATTTAATTGTTTTTTTCCTTTTAATTACATAAAATTTATATTATTTAATTTTAATTTGAATATGATAATTATTAATATAATGAAATTAATAATTGTAATTGTTAATAAATAATTATATATTATTTATTTAATTGGTTTTTTCTTTTAATTAAATAAAATTTATATTATTTAATTTTAATTTGAATATGATAATTATTAATATAATGAAATTAATAATTGTAATTGTTAATAAATAATTATATATTATTTATTTAATTGGTTTTTTCCTTTTAATTAAATAAAATTTATATTATTTAATTTTAATTTGAATATGATAATTATGAATATAATGAAATTAATAATTGTAATTGTTAATAAATAATTATATATTATTTATTTAATTGTTTTTTTCCTTTTAATTAAATAAAATTTATATTATTTAATTTTATTTGAATTTGTAATTATTAATATAATGAAATTAATAATTAGTAATTGTTAAAAATAATTTATATATATTTATTTAATTTTTTTTTCCTTTTAATTTAAATAAAAATTTATATTCTTTAATTTTAATTTGAATATGATGAATTATTAATATAATGATATTAATATTGTAATTGTTAATAAATAATTAATATATTATTTTTTTTAATTTTTTTTCCTTTAATTAAATAAAATTTATTTTATTTTAATTTTAAGATGAATATGATAATTATTAATATAATGAAATTAATAATGTAATTCGTTAATAAATAATATATATATTTATATACTTGGTTTTTTTCTCTTTTAATTAAATAAATTTATATTACTTTAATTTTAATTTGAATATGATAATTATTAATTTTCAATGAAATTATAATTGTAATTGTTAATAATAAATAATTATATACTATTTATTTAATTGTTTTTTTCCTTTTAATGAAATAAAATTTATATTATTTAATTTTAATTTGAATATGATAATTATTAATATAATGAAATTAATAATTGTAATTGTTAATAAATAATTATATATTATTTATTTAATTTTTTTTTCCTTTTAATTAAATAAAATTTATATTATTTAATTTTAATTTGAATATGATAATTATTAATATAATGAAATTAATAATTGTAATTGTTAATAAATAATTATATATTATTTATTTAATTGGTTTTTTCCTTTTAATTAAATAAAATTTATATTATTTAATTTTAATTTGAATATGATAATTATTTATATAATGAAATTAATAATTGTAATTGTTAATAAATAATTATATATTATTTATTTAATTTTTTTTTCCTTTTAATTAAATAAAATTTATATTATTTAATTTTAATTTGAATATGATAATTATTAATATAATGAAATTAATAATTGTAATTGTTAATAAATAATTATATACTATTTATTTAATTTTTTTTCCTTTTAATTAAATAAAATTTATATTATTAATTTTAATTTGAATATGATAATTATTAATATAATGAAATTAATAATTGTAATTGTTAATAAATAATTATTTATTATTTATTTAATTGTTAAATATTTCACGAAGCCGAGTAAAAATTTTATAATTGAATACGTAATTTTAATTTGATAATTAATAATATAATTAAATAAATAATTGTAACCGTTAAATATTATATTTTAACAAATTAGTTACTTCTAATTATTTCGTTTAATTTTTGTTGATAATTTAATAAATTTAAATAAAATTTATATGTATAATTATAATTTTAATTTTAATATGATCATTAATAGTATAACGAAATAAATAATTGTAATTGTTATGCGATTTTACTGTATTTCATTATCTTATGTTCGAAGTGCTAATAGTTAATTTTTTTTTTTTTCAATTTTGCAGTATGGAGTATCACTTGGACGTGACGTTGAAACAGATGCCGAGCAAGGCTACCTGGAACGGTAACTTCGGCAGTTACACTGCCGTGTTGGAGCTGCTTGATAAGCATCATGCAGATATGCTTCGACGTTCATTTCTCTGGCCCCTGTACGAGTTGAGAGACGTACAGTTCTCCGGGCAGATCCTCGATGCACTACTGTGCCGATTGCTTACTCCAGTCGACGGCGATGCCCTCCACTTCGACCTTGGGGGCAAGGTTTCGAGTTTCTGCATGTTTGATTTTGCTCTCATCACAGGACTGCAGATTACGGGTGATGATGCAGCTCGTACTGATACTCAGAGAGGCAGATTGCACGACACTTACTTTGAGGGACATGGGACGGTGCTGCTGTCGACTCTCATGGACGCGATCACTAGATGTGACGACATGTTGGATAGACTGAAGCTCGGCCTGGTCTACATCCTTGAGAGCGTGTTGCGATGTCACCATCGGAGGACTGGGATTGACCTATTCCATCTGCAGATCGTCGACGATCTTGATGTGTTCAACACATATCCGTGGGGCCGGAGATGTTTTGAGGACACGGTGCACGTATTCACCAGATCACACTCGAGGCCGAAGGGGACCATACGTAAATACGATACATACGGATTACCCCTTGCCGTGCAGGTAAATGTTCGACATACTTTATTATAATATTGTTTACAATAAATATGAATATAATAATTGTATGTATGTGTTGCAGATCTGGGCGTACGAGACGGTCCCCCTCCTAGGTACCCAGTTTGCGAGGCGAGGGGAGACACGCTGCCCTCGGATGCATCACTGGCGAGCAGAGGGATGTCCGACTAGCAAAAAGCTATCAGCTCTCCTCGACGACCCTCAGGTAAGATAATACATTTGCAATTTATGTTGTGTGTAGCTCCAAAATATGTTAATGTGATCATTAACAAATGTTGTTATGCCAGATTCGAATCATAACGCAGTTGATGCCTTCGATGGAGGAGGAGGGACGTGGATATGTGCGTGAATTGGCCACTCATGGGCATGATGAAGCCGCTCGAGATGAGGTACGTGAATTGAATATAATCGATTTGCATGTGTTAATCGAATTTTCATTAAATATAATAATTTTTTATGTTTCAATCCGTGTAGGGGGGCGGTCCAACTGCTTCACCGCCGCCGGTGCCGAGGGCTTCACCGTCGCCGCCACCGCAGAGGGTATCACCGCCCCCGGTGCCGATTACTTCATCGCCGCCACTGCCGCAGAGGGCTTCACCTCCGAGGGTTTCACCGCCCCTACCGCAAGGTGCCTCCTCGCCCTCATGGGCATCACCGTTGCCGTGGCCAGATGCGCCGCAGAGGGCATCACCGTTGCCGATGGCATCACCGCCACCGATTACTTCATCACCGCCGCCGTGGGCATCACCGCCGATCAGATCACTTTCTCCACCGTCCACTGATCTGTACGATCGCTTGACAGTATTTATAGCGGGTCAGATGGACGAGATGCGCCGAGAGTTTAGGGGTCAGATGGACGAGATGCGCGGAGAGTTTAGGGGTCAGATGGACGAGATGCGCGGAGAGTTTAGGGGTAAGATGGACGAGATGCGCCGAGAGCTTCAGGCTGAGATTGCAGCCCTCCGAGGCGATATCATATGCGGGAGACGGGGTGAGGGACGGGGTGATGGAGGGGGTGATGGAGGGGGTCATTTCTGGGCGGATGATGCCACATTGGCTTCGTTTTTTTTATCCCCGGAGGAGGGTAGGAGAGAGGCGGTTCCCCCGGAGGAGGGTAGGAGAGAGGCGGTTCCCCCGGAGGAGGGTAGGAGAGAGGGGGTTCCCCCGGAGGAGGGTAGGAGAGAGGGGGTTCCCCCGGAGGAGGGTAGGAGAGAGGCAGTTCCACCGGAGGAGAGTAGGACAGAGGCAGTTGCCCCGGAGGAGGTTGTGGTGGTGGGGAGGACAGAGGCAGAGTGTAGGACGGAAGAGTTGGTGGTGGTGGTGAGCCCGGATGATGTTATTCCCGAGGTGGAGGGCGAGCGTACACCTGACGTAGCGGCGGGAAAAAGGCATGCCGCTGACGCCCCGGAGCAGGTGGTCGGCAAGAGGGTCAGGTTGCCTTCGCAGTACGTCGTTTCTCCCTTTACGGCTGAGGCCAAGAGGAGGACGTTCATTGACGGGACGTACCCCAATCTGTTCCGGGAGGTGGACGCAGCAAGATGGAAAGTCTTCGAGGCAGAATTGAGGATAATTAAGCCCCGGTAAGTATTATAGAATTTAAATAAAGTACGTTACGCTAATTCATCTATATCTTTTTCAACATTTTTTCAAATTTTATTTTCAGACAAAGCCGCCAAGTTGGCTCGAAGATGATAGTAGATGCATATAAATGGTTTCGCGAGATCACCACTTCAGGGACGTGGCTCGCCGACGATGTAAGTGAAATATTCATTTTGTTGTTTATTATGTGTACATTATTTTTTTGTTTTTTGAAATGAAATAATTCGCTAATTTTTTTATTGGTGTTTCCTGATGTAGCACATCGACCTGGCCATGGAGGTACTACGAGATCGAGCTCGACGATATCCGCAGTCATTTGATATGCCCGGCCGACTCATACTGAGCACTGAGTTTTTGGGAGCTATTACCATTGAGCATGAGTCGTTGCTATGTATGGGTAGTAAGTACGTGCTTCCTGAATATATGGCCGAATGGGTCGTAGGGATATTGCCGAGGCTCGGGGGAAAGGCATGGGATGCTTGTACACATATATATGTTCCAGCGATCTTGAATCATCATGCCATTGCCGTGGAGATTGTTTTTGCTGACTCCACGATGTATGTGTACGACTCCGATCCTTCGTGTCTGACACAGGGCCAGCTCGAGCAGCAGTTGGAGCCGCTTGCTGTGATCGTACCGTTGATGGCCGCCCGAGCAGGTGTTATTGTTAATGACAGGCTAGCCATCGTGCGGGACCAGACGACGGCGAGACAGTCGAAATCGTAAGTATTTATATTTTGTTTTTTTACTTTCAAACTTAGTTTTTTATCTAACACGTTTTCGCACTAATATTATTCTTCAATTGTAGGGGTGATTGCGGCATTTTTGCAATAAAGTACATCGAGTTTTTGAGTATAGGACATAAGGTCGATGGAATCAACCAAGCATGGATACAAATTTGGAGGAATAAATTAGCGTGTGATTTATACGAATTCGAGTGTGATCCGTAAACGTTATACATTTAATTGTTGATTCATTTATTTAATACTTGTAAATATTGTAAAAATATAGTACGTTTATGTATGTGAAATAACTGTACTTATGTATGAATAATTATATAATGAAATATTGTGCACTTGAACTGTTACTATATTACACTTAATCAAATTGGCGAAAATTATGGTTAAATAATTAAATATTGTTCATTTAGCAACAATACCATTACATATTTGACTAATTGTTATCTAGTGGAATTTGACTCGTACAATTTTGACGAGTATGACCGACTGCTCTACATCTGTCGCACCGACGCGGTCGAGAAAACTCTCCAGTAGATGGTATTCTAGAAGTTCGTGGGCGTCCAGGGCCACGCGGTTCAGTTACCGGTGGCGACAAACTATTCAGTGGGAAAATATGGTCAGGAACTTCCCAATCAGATTCGTTCGGTAAGGGAAATATAGTCTCAGCATATGCAGTTCTCCAATACTCAGCCGTGTAATACTGAGAGCATAATGTTCTCGCTGCAAAGCCTCTGTTCATAGATACCGCGACTGCATGCTCACGTGGAAAACTCTCCAACTGAAATCGAACACAAGTGCATGTGTGTTCATTCAGGTCCACAATGTATATCAGCTGACGTGCATCCTGTACAGAGAAGCGCGACTCATCTAGTGGTTCCACATTCAACCTCCTCGCAACATGTGCGGCCTTGAACAATTTTTCCTCTTGAGCCGGGGCTAGCCAAGTCGAGCAGTTCTGCGATTCAACACGTCGGTCGTGAAACCACTGCTGCAGTTTCGTACGAATGTTCTCAATCAATGCGAGAATTGGCAACTCTCGATCCTTCTTAAACAGTGAATTCATAGACTCCACGTTATTTGACGTCATCAAGTTGTACCGACGTGTTGGAAAATGTGATCGCGCCCAATGTTCTATCCCCATCTTTGTAAGATAATCCCATGCCGATATCGACTTCTTCCCTATCTCGACCAACCACTTATTACATTCCTCGACACTGTAAGCTTCGGCCGCCCTCCTGAACAATGAAACGATGCCTTGGCCCCGGTATCTAGTCTTCAGATTACCTTGTATGTGGTACATGCAGTACCCATGATGTGCCTCGGGGAAGACTTCAGCAATAGCATTTATTAGAGACTGACCCCGATCTGTTACGAATGCAAGATGAGGGACTTCCCCGATCACTTCCCTGAGCTTCGTAAAGAACCAACTCATTGACCGATCATTCTCGCTGTCGACTATGCCGAATGCAAGTGGGTAAATCTGGATGTTGGGATCTTGACATGTAGCAATAATCAACGTACCCCTGTATTTCGATTTTAGAGTTGTACCGTCCACTAAAATGACCGGTCGCATCGCATTTGTAAATCCTCTAATGCATTGTCCAAGAGCCATGAATAAATACTTAAAACATTTCTCGCCCTCCGTCTCAATGAAAAAAGTGGAACCGTGATTCGTTGTCCCCAAATTATGACAGTATCTGGCCAATTTAGCATAACTCTCCTCGGCCGAGCCCAATAAATCCTCCAACGCACATTCTTTGGCCTTCAAGGCCTTCTGGTAGCTCATGACCACTCCGTACTCTCGTCGAACGTCGTTAATGATGTCTGAAGGTCTATAGATCGTCCGTGGGTTCTGATACTTGTGCATTATCTGTCGTCCAATAAACCATGATCGAGCTTGTCTGTGATCGTTTTGACGAATCCCCAATTCACAAGTATGTTCCCGTATATATTTGCGAACTACAAAATTCTCATTCGTATCCATCTTAGTCCCTCGCAACCGCCAACGGCAACTGTCGTCAACGCAAACAACTGTCAACAATGATTTGTTTGATTTCTTTACCTTGAACTCAAAATTGAATTTCAATGCCAGGAGGTGCACAGCTTCCTGTAAAGCTTTCTTCGTTTCAAACAGTTGCTCAACATACAAATCTTCTTCATCGGGAACCACACGTGAAGAATTAGATGAAGGTCCGCTTGTTCCGGCCCCTGAGCGGGATAAACCAATTAAATCCTCATTTGTAAATTCATTTACATTCTCACTGTCCTGAACTACTGATTGAATTATGTGCGTCTTAGTGATGTCATGATGATGAACAACTGCCTCGGGAATATTAGTGTCATCCTCGCGAGCTATCTCCACCGTATCCCAAAAATTATTTGCATTGTCATCAGCTCCATCCGAATGTTCATTTCTACCTTCTAAGTCGTCCTTCATCACTAAAGTCACGCAAATTGGTGTCAGTTGCGTTTTGTTCAAATCATACAGATAACTCACGTCAATATCAGATGTAACCTTTGCAGGTGGAATTGAAAATGGCAAATACTCTTGGAATTGATATCTCAGTACCATATTGTATAGAGATAAATCGACGTTCAGCTTCTTCTGTATATCATAGTACAGTTCGTCGTACGATGTAGTCTCTGTTATATGTGTTGGCATATTACGTTGTCCGTCACTTGTCCATTTCCATGTCCATCGATTATTTTCATCCAACTCAAAATCACCAAAATAACAAACCGGGAGTACAATCCTCATATCTGTGTGGCATGACAAAATCGAATTTGTAAATATTTCAAATAGAAACTTATTAAAAAACAAAACAGCACCTAAAATTTGCAATATTTGCATGTTAACAGCCGATTTTTTAGGTTGTTAACAGCCTTAAAATATAACCAATA
The DNA here is from genome assembly GCA_019097785.1 of Fraxinus excelsior. Taxonomy (NCBI): domain Eukaryota; kingdom Viridiplantae; phylum Streptophyta; class Magnoliopsida; order Lamiales; family Oleaceae; genus Fraxinus; species Fraxinus excelsior. The sequence continues at coordinate 12,724,472 of CM032627.1, read as the reverse complement.
TTTTAGGCCGTTAACAGCCAAAAAATCGGCTGTTAACAGCCCAAAAATGGGCTGTTAACAGCCATATTTTAGGCTGTTAACAGTCTAGTTTGGGCTGTTAACAGCCCAAAATAGGCTGTTAACAGCCTAAAATATGGGCTGTCAACAGCCCAAAATATTGGCTGTTAACAGCCCTTATTTTGGGTGTTAACAGCCTATTTTGGGCTGTCAACAGCCCAAAATAGGCTGTTAACAGGCTATAAATGGGCTGTTAACAGCCCAAAATTAGGCTGTTAACAGCCTAAAATAGGCTGTTAGGCACAAACAGCCGATTATTTGGCTGTTTTGTTAGTCGATTTTTTAGGCTGTTAACCATTGGACCTTTTCGTTGTTTTTCGTAACAGCCGTTAAGGCAAACCAATCGAAAAGTTATGCAGATGAATTCTTTTCCCATTATGCTTACAATAAATTATATACATCTGCTAAAAAAATTTATCTGCCAACTCCTACGTCGAATCTTAATTTATCAAGTAAAAAACATGCACATATTTAACGAAAACGAAATTAAACATATGTAAATGTACTTACTGATTTGAAGTAATTGACCGAGAATTTTTTTTCTTCAGCTATGGATATTTTTGAGATTTTCAGAGTGTAGAAGATGAGAGAATTTTTATCTGTATTTGAGCTGATTTTGTAATGTTATGTAGGGAGTGTTTGGTTTTTATTTGTTAACTAAAAAGGTAGTGTTGTCTTTTTAACAATATCATATTTTGTAATTATATTATTCACTTAAGGGTAATTTTGTCTTTTAAACACCTTTAGGCCAATTTGAAGTTATTTACTTGTGAAAAAGTCAAAAGGAAATTATGGCCTTTTGACTAGACCAATTTTAAAGTTACCCCTCTCCTCATCCCGTGACTCCTGTTGTCCGTCTGTCTCACCAGTCACCTTTGCCTCTGTTCTCCTCTACTCCAGGCAGTGGCTGACTCCATTGACCACCATCACCATCATGATGATGACTCTTCAAAACCCTTATCTTCCGCTTCCGCTTCTCACCATAACTCGGGTCGCGAGGTATGGTTCTATGTGTAGATTGTGTTGGTGGGTTTGTTATATTATGGCTCCCGGAGTTTTTTTTTTTTTTAGTTTATGGGTTTTAAGGAAATACGGGTAAAATCGTTCCTCCGTTGTCTGATTTACGGAATTGAGAATATTGAAGAAATAATTAGTTTTGGTTTCATGCTGGGATTTGTTTAAAAAATTGTAGAATTAGATTAAGATTATATGATCCATTTTTTGATTTCTGCAATTTTATTTTTTTTCAAAAATAGTTTTTTTTTATTGTTAAAGTTATTCGTAGCATTTATTCTAACAGTTAATTTTTTGTTGGTGAATTTGAATACCAAAAGGTGAATTTAATTAAATAAAGCTTCAGATCCGGAATATGATAAATTTAATTTGGTCTTAAGACGGTAGAATGATGTTAGGTCTGATTGTTGCGATCTTTTGAATTTGCTGCCATTAGAATATAAAGATAACTGATGCCTTGTTATGGTTGGACCTCAATCACAACCCAAACACACATTCAGTAGCCTAAATGAAAGATGAACTCACTGGGAATTAAGGACCCCAGCTAGATATTTGATTAATATTGAAGAACTTACGGAAACAGGTTTGAGTGTATGAAGCTACTATATTCTGTGTTTTTTTTTATTATTATAATCCATGGATCTCTACTCTTTGAGTGAATCTATTTTTTTATTCCAAGCCTGTTCTTTTCAGATGTTTATAGTTTACTGCTGCATTTTGCACCTAAAGCTTTAAATTGATCTAATTACCTCGAGTTTTTATAATGTAATCAATCAGGTAAATGGGAGAGGAGCAAATACGTTGGTGTTTCACTTGTTGGCAAGACCCTTGCAGTGATGGGTTTTGGCAAGGTTGGAACTGAAGTTGCTAGGCGTACCAAGGGGCTTGGTATGCATGTTATTGCACATGATCCGTATTGCGCACCGTGCTCATGCAATTGGAGTCTAGCTTGTGAGCTTCGATGAAGCTATATCATCTGCGGACTTCATCTTGCTTCACATGCCACTTACTCCATCTACATCTGAAATTCTCATCGATGAAAATTTTGCAAAGATGAAAAAAGGAATGAGAATTGTCAATGTTGCACATGGTGGAGTGATTGATGAGGAAGCTTTAGTAAAGGCACTTGATTCAGGCATTGTAGCCAAGGTTCTTGCTTCATTATTCTAGAAGAACAAATGATTAATTATTTGAGACATATAGTGAAACTGGAAGAATCAACGAAGATATTTATTCATTTTTACTTGGAAAATCTTATTTGCAGGCAGCACTTTGATGTTTTCACAGTGGAGCCACCACCAAAGGACAACAAATTGGTGCAACATGTGAATGTAACTGCAACTCCTCATCTTGGTGCTAGTACTATGGAAGCTCAGGTTTACAGAATGCTGCACTAATTTTTCTGTATGTTTACTACTTCTTGTACCATGTCACTAATAATGTTCAAACTCATAAACAGGAAGGAGTTGCCATTGAAATAGCTGAAGCTGTTGTTGGAGCCTTGAAGGGGGAGCTTGCTGCAACTGCTGTCAATGCACCAATGGTTCCGTCGGAGGTATTTCTTCTAATTAATTACATAGATTTTTGCATCAAATTTTTCATTTCTTTTGTCAGTCTTTATGCATAACCTTTTTCAATTTCTCTTTGATTTTATAAAGTGAATACAGTATTTGTGGAAAATGACGCTGAAGAAAACGACGCATGTAAAATTATTATTCTCACTTTTAATACTTCACTCATTATAGATTCAAATTCGGTTTTTTCCAATTTTAATAGTTTTGTTTCATTTGTTATCTAGGTGGTGGAAATATGTTTCTGTAAGTAACCTGGTCATGATTCATATGTTGAGGATGATATAATTTTCCTCGTAGCTAGTGACTACATTTGAAAACTTTAGAGCTTTTTTTCTTTTTAATGGAGAGATAAGTGATAAAAAATATAATGGAGTAAGTCGGGTCGGGAGAAGGATTGTCTGCCCCAAGTTGGATAGTGGAATATGATGAACAAGGTAACAGCCATGTTAAAATGGTTTTTCTTTTTATTGTAATTTAGCAAACATGGCGCATGAAATAATACGAGGGGTTTTATGAAAAGGGTAAACATCTGTTGATTGCAAATATGTGAATCAGGCAGGAAGACTTATTGCTCGTGTTAAATTTTTGTAAGTTTTAGTAGTAATACTTCCTGATCATCTTCACTTACACATGATGTTGAGTCATTTATTCTTTTTTGGACCTGGCCCGATATATATGATAGTTCTAAAATTGCAACATTTCATGTTTTTTTCTAAATATTGGAAGCAAATATTTGTAATTTATTTACTTGTTAGGCAGATTTTATGGACTGTAGGTCCATTGTTATTTGATTTGAGCTTGTATATTTCTGCTTCCTCAAAAACCTTAATTTCCTCAAAAACCTTAATTTTAACTTGTGGTGCTGTTAATTTTTCTGTGGAAATTTTATTTTTTGGTTGGTGTCATGCAGAGGATGGTTAATGGTGGCACAATCAACAGTTGGATCTGCATTCTACTTAGTTTTATTTCTCTCTGATATTATGCTTTTCTCTATAGGCTGTCAATGCAGAGCCTCTCTTGCCAATTGTGGGTGGCCGCCCTGATCAGGTGGAAAGAGTCTTAAAATTTAGGTTTCATGATGCCATGACAAAACTGAAGCCCCATGGAAAATTTGGAAATTGTTGCACATTTTAGACCTTTGATAAAAAAAGTTATCCCACGTATATTTGGAACAGAAAGATCAGCTATGCTCAAGAAATCTAAATGTTGTATTGATTCAATGTTGTATTGTATTGCATTCTAATGTTGTTGATTCAAAAATTTGTGAAAATTATCAATTTTTATGCAATTTCAAAATTTGTTTACAAAATGTCATTTTCAATTTTGTCGGTAATTACCATATATAACTTTAAAAAAAATTTATCGCAACGTTGGAAAAACGCTGGAAAAGGGTTTACCGCTACGCTAAAAAAAATCTTGCAAAAGAATTTACCGTAACGTTTAAAAAATGCTGTAAAAGAGTCTACGACAACATTGAAAAAATGTTGCAAAAAGGTTTTTCGCAACGGTGAATAAATGTTGCAAAAAGCTTTTCCTCAACGGCAACACCAACCTTGAAATACACGCTAAAACGTTGCAAAAGATTGACCGCAACGTTTTTTGGCCGCTGCAAAAGGTGTTTTTTGGTGTAGTTATTAGCTTGTTTGTGTTGTTAAGAAACATAGTTACTTTTTGTTTTATTGTTTATTAAGAGTAGAATAGTCTTTTTTTAGTTTTTTTTTGTTTAGCCTATATATAGTCTATTTGTATTTATGTTAAATAATCTTTTTATATTCAATTTCATTATGCATAAGCAATGAAACTCTAGCCTCCTCTTTTTCTTTCTCACTTTGAATTGTTTAACATGGTATCGGAAATAAGTTTCATAAGACAAGACTTAATCTCAAACACATCTTTCACGAGGGTTTTCTTTCAGTTTTCGCAATCTCGTATTTCATTTTCCTTTCTTTTGCAATCTGTTTTCCTTATTTTTTTTTATGGCTACTAAAAGAGACGATTCGCTTCAGTCTGTGAATGTGAGGTTGGATGGAAAGAATTATTCGTATTGGAGTTACGTGATGAGAAATTTTCTTAAGAGTAAAAAGATGTAGGGATACGTTAGTGAAACTTCTGTGAAACCTAGGGATATTGATAAGGGTTATGCTGTTTTGATAGATGCCTGGGAAGCAAATAATGCAAAAATTATTACTTGTATTAACAATTTTGTTGAGCATTCTATAGGTAGAAAGTTGGCGAAATATGAGACAGTAAATGAGGTTTGGGATCATCTGCAGAGATTATTCACTCGGTCAAATTTTGCAAAGCAGTATCAATTGGAGAATGACATACGAGCTCTTCAGTATAAGAATATGAGTATTCATGAGTTTTATTCTGCTATGACAGATCTTTGGGATCAATTGGCTCTCATAGAATCGGTAGAATTAAAGGCACATGGTGCCTATATTGCTCTTAGAGAGCAGCAACGGTTGGTGCAGTTTTTAACGGCACTTCGTAGTGATTTTGAAGGACTTAGAGGTTCAATTTTGCATCGTTCTCCAATTCCTTCTGTTGACTCAGTTGTCGTGAGTTATTGGCTGAAGAAATACGTCTTAAATCTTATTCTGATCCTTTTATGTTAGCAATGCTTTCTAAGTCACTCTCTAGTAATCAGAATAAGTTTTACACAAGAGCTTCCCCCGACGAGTTCAGTTTATTTTTTATGCAAGTTTGAAGTTAGTTAAGAAAGGATTCATCGAGTTAAAAACAAGTTGAATACAAGACAAGGCACCTTTCTAAACATTAGGGCAAATCAAATTTTTTTTTTCCCCGAAAATTAGAAATTATTAACATCTTCTTGTTATTTGTCAAACCATGGCTACAATTACCCCACAAATGGAGAATAATACATACCTTTTTTAAATTAAAAAAAAAAAAGAAATAAATAAAAAGGCTGTGACATAATGTTAACGTGCTGGCCCATCCAATTTATATTTTTGGCACTTTCTCAGCCAATTTGCCAAGTGGTGAGTCAATCTCCAGCTGTTCAAAATTAAACAACAAAGGTTTGATTCAAATTCTAGTACTTGTTTTTTTCTACACATTCAGACCATGGGTATTAATTCTTGCAGGGTTGTCACAAATTATAAATTAAAAGTAAATGAAAACAAACAAACAATCAAAATGTTACAAAACAATATACTACTTGTTAGAATTGATACCACTTGTTGTGACACTAATCAATGGATTGAGATGTTGAAGTTATATGACAAAATAATAAAGTATGTGATCAAGAACAAAAGAAGACAAGAATATGGCAGATGAATTATGAGATTTTATTGCATCAAAAATAATAGAGAAAAAAGAAAAATATTACAATGATCCTAAAAGCTAGTAATCATAAATCTCACACTATCAAATTGTATAAAAGAGCCTAGTATTTATAGGAAAACATACAGGGGATGTCCAAAATCTCTTGGTAGAGTTGTTAATGAAGTAGGATGCCAAAAACTGAGTCCAAAACCAAGTAGAAGAAGAAAAACGCGAAAAAACACACAATCGGGCTGAAAACTTGCAGCGGACCCGACCCGGCCTGGACCCCGTGCCTAGGCGCCCGGGGTTCTATCCCATAATTTAATGTGGCGACTTGACGCCCGTCCCTCAAGTTAATGCTCCAAAAAGTGTCTTTGTCATCCAAAAGTCCTCCTTCAAGTCAAACTCCTAATTATCATTGAAATTTGATCTTCATAACTTCAACTTGATATAAGACTCCAAAAGCATTCCAAATTTGAACTCTATTTGATGTGAACTTCAATTATAATTCTTCAATTTACTTCAACAAGGAATTCGGGTCACACCTAAATTCTAACAATCTCCACCTTGACACGAATTCCACCAAGTAATAAATTGACTTCTTCAACAATAATAAAAAAAATTTAATTTCTCCAACAAAATACAAAATACAAAATACTTCATCTCTTCCAATAAATCTAAGCACTACTCTGCAGAATTACCTTAGGTTCCAAAAAATCATAATGATTTTGAATTAACCAAAATGGGTTGTAACACACCCCAAAGTAGAATCATTACCGAATGCTTTTTCAGAAGACCCCTTGCTAGATTGTACACCTTCTACTCCATCTAAAGCATGCTCAACAAAATCAACATCCACATACATTGTTCCACTTGGTCTGTCCTTAGCAATTGAATACAATAGCACCGCAGGTGATGATGGCAAAGCAGTATTACCCATATCTTCGAAATTTCACTTAGTTGTATTCTTCAAATCTGACCATTTATGAGCTCCTAAATGTATTGTACCAAACTGAATGTCCATCACGGTACTGAACCTGTACTGATTGATCCTTCCAAATTCTACACGTCCCTGCAAGATGTATAATTGAGACATTTTATGTCCCTCTAATACAATTTGAGCACCCTTACAAACTTTCAAAGCTCCACATCCACCAAAGAACTCATAACCCTTTGAATCAAGGGTAGACAATGAGATGAAATTCTTCTTCAAATTTGGAACATGTCGAACCGGCCAAGTGTTCTAATTATCTCATCTAAAAGCTTCAATCCGATCTTACCAATTCTAGCAACCCGACAAGATATGTTGTTTCCCATAACCACGATACCTTTGGAAAAAATTTCATATGTAGCAAACAAGTCCTTATTAGGACACATATGAAACACACATGCTGAATCAAGAATTCAATCATCTTCCGATTTAGACTCAATGTCAGAAATAGCTAAGAGTTCTCCATCACTTACAATGTTCTCTGCGATGTCTGCTTCGCCCGAAGTATCTGAATGTCTACTTGCAGTCATCCTTTTTTTATTTTACAATTTGTAGCTATCTTTCTTCAAGTGCCCCTTTTTCTTGCAGTAGTTACAAATTTAATTACTAAACTTAGTCTTTGATCTACCCCTTCCAGAACTACCATGAGCAATCAGACATTCTCCATCTCTGGCCTCAGAAACCAATTGCTTCATCTTCTCTTTTGAATACAAAGCATCATATACTTCCTCTATGGTGAGAATGTCACGACTATACAAGATCGTGTCTCTAAAAGAAGAAAACGAAGCAAGCAACGAACACAATATGATCAAGGCCAAATCTTCTTCATCATACTCTATTTCCAAAGTTTCCAAATCAGCGACGATCTCTTTGAATATAACCAAGTGATCTTCCAATGATCCTCCTTCTGTCATGCGATGAGAGTGTAAACGCTGCTTGAGGTTCAACTTGCTTGTTAGACTTATAGTCATGCATAATTGTTCTAACCTTAACCATAAAGCAGCTGTTGAATTCTCCTTCAAAACGTCCTGAAGAATAGTATTTGATAGATGAAGATGAATGTGAGAAATTGCTTTTTTATCCTTCCGTAATTTCTCCTCCGCGGTCAAAGCTGTGGGCATCTTGTCAATTCCCAGCAACGCATCATCCAAATCCAATTGTGCGAGCATTACACGCATCTTAACCTTCCATAGCGAAAATCTAGTGCTCTGATCTAAAAGCATAATGTCATACTTCATGGAAACCATCACGAACAAAAAACTTCGAGCAAATCAAACATTGAACTCTGCAAAAACGGACCTTGGCTCAGATACCACTTGTAACAAAACAAGCCAATATCAAAATAGCTATGTTACCACTTGTTAGGATTGATACCACTTGTTGTGACACCAATCAATGGATTGAGATGTTGAAGTTATATGGCAAAATAATAAAGTATGTGATTAAGAACAAAAGAATAAAAGAAAACAAGAATATGAATGAGGAATTAGGAGATTTTATTGCATCAAGAATAATGGAGAAGAGAGAAAAATATTACAATGATCTTAAAAGCTAGTAATCATAAATCTCACACTATCAAATTGTATAAAAGAGCCTAGTATTTATAGGAAAATATGTAGGGGACGTCTAAAACCTCTTGGTAGAGTTGTTAATAAAGTAGGATGCCAAAAACTGAGTCCAAAATGAAGTAGAAGAAGAAAAACGCGAAAAAACACTCATTCGGGCCGGACCTGACCTGGACCTCGACGCCCGAGCCCGAAGCCTAGGCGCCCGGGGTTCTGTCCCATAATTTAATGTGGTGCCTGGTGTCATTTCCTTAGCGCCCGTCCCTCGGGTTAATGCTCCAAAAAATGTCTTTTGTCATCCAAAAGTTCTCATTCAAATCAAACTCCTAATTATCATTGAGATTTGATTTTCATAACTTCAATTTGACATAGGACTCTAAAAGCATTCCAAACTTGAACTCTTCTTGATGTGAACTTCAATTTACTTCAACAAGGAATTCGAGTCACACCCAAATTCTAATACAAAATAATAGATAATTTTACATCAAACTCAAACGCGTCAAGCTTTAAAATGCAAATGAATTGAGTCAAGTTTGTTCTATACAAAATTTGAGCTTCAGTCTAATGTATTAAATTTGATATAAAACTCACATGAATGTTACGATTTTTAGGATAATCATAAAATATTATCTCAACTGAAATCAAAACAACAATGAAATTATTACCATTAAAGGAAATACATGAAGACATAGCAATATATGAAGAAGAAACTAAAAAAAAGTAAGGATCACGTTTTATTGTGAATTTAATGAATTTAGTATTATTGTTAGAGGAAATACATGAAGATAAACTTACGAGTTTTTTATTTTTGTTTTGTAAGGAACAAAATCGTGTCAGAAAATGGGAGTCTTGCCCTCACCATTAATGGCTTTTAGCTCTACAAAGAAGTAATGTTTTACATTACATTAAACTTTAAATGTTGTATTAGGATGGATATAGAGTGAAATGAATATATACGAATTGTGGATTTAAATAGCGACGCCCTTAAACTAATCTGATCAAATTACAAATGAACGTTGGATGGCCTAATTACACCAAATTCGATCGTATTTGTAAATATATTGAAGATGATGATCTGATTACACAAAATTGAAAATGATTTATTTGTATATAACTGCATTGAAAACCGGGTAACTCACGTTGCACTTCCTCTTTTTATTCAAATTAAATGACCCCACAAGCGCACAGCCTCACACTCTCCCTTCCATATTAACTCTAGTCAATTGCAACGTTCCACCGTCAAAAGCAACAGTTTCATTAATCATGTTTAGTGTATAATATTGTTGACAATATTGTCATTGGATAATTTTAAAAATAAATTATCTTTTCAATCAACTTTTGTTTTTTGTCGTTTGACAATATTGTAAATAAATATTTTACAAATAGAGACATGTTGCATGTACAAATACAGACAACCTACAGCTACTCACAAGGGGATGGGTGGATAATTTTTTTTTCTCTTTCGTTGTGTGGGACCCACCCTCGTGTGAAAGGGGTATAAGAATTCTATAAAATAAATAATTATGTACGAATTGGTTAAGCCTTACAAATAAATTTAGGCTAGTTTAAGTCTATTCTTACCCATTTCTATACTCAGCTGGAAACTGTCTACACTGGTCCCTCTCTAACCTACTATCTATATTCTATTTTTTATATTCTCTCCCCACCTATCCTGCTATTCATACACATATATACGCGTGGGTGTTACCTTTGACCCTGCATATATGCACTATACTGCACTAACATATATGTATGAACACATTACTCCTTCAAAAAATATGTCTATTATTAAAAAAACAAAAATCTTTCAACCTTTCAACCTGTCTATATATGGAGATTTGGCTCTCCAGTTCATGCCGTTCTGTTAATTTGCTATTTCTTGCTGTTTAGCACAAACTCTTGTTTTCTGTTTTGTAATTATTTGTACTCAGAAGGGCGTTTTCTGCTGACTACAAAGCTGGGTTTCTCTAAATTTCTCTCTCTTAAGATCTCAGATTATCTCACAGGTGTCATCTTTTCCCTTCCCTTTTCACTTCTCTATAATGGGTTTTTGATTTTTTACCCTATTGGTTCAGAAATATTCATATTTTTGCTAGTTTTGGTATTATTATTGAGCTTATAGCTGCAATTTTTATCTGACTTCGCGATATGGTTTATCGAGATTTGAGATTTTCAATCTGGATTGTGTTCGTGTTGTGTTTGGTGTGCTCTTCTGTTGGATTTGATCCCGTTGACAAATACTATGTGAATTGCGGATCCTCTAGTGATGTTACTGTGGGTAATACCATTTATGTAGCTGATAAATCTGCTTCCAAATTCCTGTCAACCCCACAAGATACATTGGCTGATAGCAATTTGAATAGCATAACACCGTCCGAGGATTCACAGCTTTATCGAACTGCTAGAATATTTACTGGACCATCAAAGTATACATTTTCGATTAGCCATAATGGGAGGCACTGGATCCGACTATACTTTTATCCATTTGTTTATCAGAATTATGATATGAAGTCGGCTAGTTTCTCTGTTTTCGCCCAAACAACTGCACTAGCAAGTGATTTTAGTCCTACGAATGTTACGGTTAAAGAATTTTCGGTCAATGTAACATCTGGAGATCTTGTAATCACCTTTTCCCCTTCAAGTAATTCGTTTGCATATATTAATGCTCTGGAAGTTGTCTCGGTACCAGATTCCCTCATTGTGGATGATGCCTCTCTTTTCAATCCATCAGGGGCATTTAATGGCCTGGTGAATCAGGCTTTTGAGACAGTTGCAAGGGTAAATATGGGTGGACCATTTGTTTCATTAGAGAATGACACGTTGGGGAGAACATGGGTGTCTGACCGAAGTTTCTTGCTACGACCAAATCTTGCCACAAATGCATCCAAGATTTCAGCTGTTAAGTATCCTGAAGGGGGTCCAACATCAGATATTGCTCCACCAACTGTGTACGGAACTTGCACGAAGATGGACTCCGGAAGTGATCCAAATAGCAATTTCAATGTGACTTGGGGATTCAGTGTGGATCCGGGCTTTCAATACTTGATTCGGTTGCACTTTTGCGACATAGTGAGTACAGCAGCTAATCAACTAGTGTTCAATGTTTATATTGATTCATTCCTTGTTGCTCAGGATCTTGAACTAAGTACAAAAAGTAGTGGTCAGTTGGCCACTGCATATTATATGGACTTAGTCACCACATCATTTGATAAAAGTAACCTTACTTTAAGTATTGGTCCCTCTCCTCGGAGTGCTTACCCTGATGCCCTTTTGAATGGATTGGAGATTATGAAAATGAACAATTCTCGAGGTAGCCTTGCCGGGGCACCCATTCTACCGACATTTCCAGGCTCCAAGAAGAATTTGGGAGTGATTGTGGGTGTGAGTGTTGGTGTGCCACTTGCTTTGGTGATGATTGGCTTACTATTTTTCATGCACAGAAGAAGAAAACAAGAGCGCCTTCACCATTCAAGAACCTGGGTTCCTATATCCATCAATGGAGGAACTACTATGGGAAGCAAATACTCAAATGGAACTACTGTTAGTATTGGTTCTAACTTGAGCTATCGCATTCCTTTCATTGCAGTTCAAGAAGCAACAAACAACTTTGATGAGAGTTGGGTAATTGGAATTGGTGGCTTTGGGAAGGTGTACAAGGGGATTTTAAATGATGGTACAAAGATAGCTGTTAAGAGAGGCAATCCCCGATCCCAACAAGGTCTGGCAGAGTTCAGAACTGAAATCGAAATGCTTTCACAGTTCCGGCACCGTCACTTGGTTTCATTAATTGGGTATTGTGATGAAAAGAATGAGATGATTCTAGTTTATGAATACATGGAAAACGGGACCCTCAAAAGTCATCTCTACGGTTCAAATCTTCCCAATTTGAGTTGGAAGCAAAGGCTTGAGATATGCATTGGATCAGCACGGGGACTGCACTACCTTCACACAGGCGACGCTAAAGCGGTTATTCATCGTGATGTGAAGTCTGCAAACATCTTGCTTGATGAGAATCTTATGGCGAAGGTTGCTGACTTTGGACTTTCTAAAACAGGGCCTGAGCTTGATCAAACCCATGTTAGTACAGCAGTTAAAGGGAGTTTCGGGTACCTGGATCCCGAGTATTTCAGAAGGCAACAACTTACAGAAAAATCAGATGTTTACTCATTCGGAGTTGTTTTGTTTGAAGTTCTTTGTGCGAGGCCCGTAATAGATCCTTCTCTTCCAAGGGAAATGGTTAACTTAGCTGAATGGGCAATGAAGTGGCAGAAGAAAGGACAGCTAGATCAAATCATAGATCCTAACCTTGTGGGAAAAATAAAACTGGATTCCCTTAGGAAGTTTGGAGAAACTGCAGAGAAATGCTTGGCTGATTTCGGGGTGGACAGGCCGTCCATGGGGGATGTATTGTGGAATCTTGAGTACGCTCTTCAACTTCAAGAGGCAACAGTTCACAATGATCCCGAGGAGAACAGTACCAATGTCATTGGGCAGCTCTCCCCACAAGTCAGTGAATTCAATCATGTTGACGCCAGCCCTTCTGTTGCCCAATTTGAAACCTCAAGTGTGGATGATCTTTCAGGTGTTTCAATGAGTCGAGTTTTCTCACAACTGGTGAAGTCCGAGGGTCGATGACTGAATGCAGAAAAATACCATTTTTGGCGCGTTTCTGCTGGTCAAATTTGAAACATAGGAGTGTGGATAATCTTTCATTTAGCAATCAATCATTTGAAGGTTGGATTTTTTACGTAAGTAGTTTGCATCCTGCTAAATCTAAATTTATGGAAACGGGTTGTTGAGGTGTTTACTAAATGCGCTTATTGCATTCATATTATTTGAAATTAGCGGCTTGTATTCAATGCTTGATTCCTTCGTTCGCAATATAATGAGTTCTGTATTTCTAGATTGTAAGTTTCTACCTAGTTTTACATTGAGTAGTAATGATACATATAAATGCTTGTCTCATTGAGTTATGCAGATCATAAATTTTGGAATGGTTTAACTATTGAGCACCATGAAACTTACTGCGTTTCAGAAATTGCATAAGGTTGCCTTTCTTTATATGAGATCTTGAAAGTTCCATTTCCAGTCAGCATTGACATTGGGATTTATACCTTCATATGAATAGGTGAAAGGACAGTTGGTGCCCTGGAAGGACCATTTTGTTATTTAAGTTACATATCTGTTGAAGGAAAAAAGATAAGATTTCGAAACTGATGCCTGTATGTGTATGGCGTTTAAACTGCTATATATAGAGGATTAAACCTTATTCACTCTGAAGAAAATCATTGGAGTTAGCTTTCATTTCATTAGGCTTCATGAAATAAAAAATATTTAAGTCCTAACTTTTGAAATGTCTTTGACTAAACTGGATGAACGTAGGGATTTCAAGAGATAATCAGACCAAGTCATTAAGCTGTTCAGTATACTTCAACTGGTCCGACCATCGTAAGGGGTTAAGAGTCAAATGGACGAACTGGTGATTAAAAATATTAAAAACTTGTGGTTGACCGGTCGGTTTTTGGCTTGTTTTATATGGTTTTCATTTTTATTTTTTTTTTGTTTTTCACATGTAACTTAACTGCTTCCCTATTTTTCCGGTCTGCAGCTCCAATCTTATTTTTCGAACATTGTTTTTTAAGGTTGCTGCAATCACCACTAACCATTTGAGATGCATTATTCTTTAACTTGAGCATCAGAAGGTGGAACTCGAATTCCTCTATATGCTTGTTAGTGTTGATATTACAGAATAAAGATATATACATGTGTGTGTGTGTGTGTGTGTGTGTGTGTGTGTGTGTGTGTGTGAAGATTAGGGTTTAGATCGACTCATCTGCCTATAATATGTCTAATTTATAGAGATGGGTGCTCCTTCTTGAAGTATCTTCCTATAATTGGTTCTTTATACTTTATTTTTCATGCAATATAACATAATTCTCACATTTAACTTGTAATTACTGCACTTACCTTTCTGAGTAGAAAAAATAAAAAAATCATTGAAATTTAAAACCTGTTTCATGTAGCTAAAAATCATATTTTGATAAAAGTTAAATGAAATGTATAGTTGAAAAGTTGATAGAGGTTGTGATTTTCATGATTAAATTTTGACTAAGATTTTTATGAAATTTTTTAGTTATACATAGTTATATGTAAAAGATAAAAATTAAGAGCAAGTCTCTCTAAACACACTAGATATAAAAAGAGCATTGACTAAGAAGCTCTCTATTTCTTGTTTGGCTTAGCCTTTAAAGAAATTAGATTTAGCGCTTGTTTAACAATCAATAAAATGAGTTTTTTTTGGGAAAATGAGTTTTGAAATAATGATTTTTTAGATCATGTGTGATTAAAAAGTAGGAAAAAAATTTAGATTACGTGCAAGATATTTTATTGTGAGAATGTATGGTTGGAATGTCATACCAAGGCTTAGGTTACTTTTTTAAATTTTTGTTGACACACTAAAATGCAGCCCAAAGTGGAATAGGAAGTCCAATTGATAAATCCAAGATGAAGACCCAACAGAAGCAAATTAAAAGGCCCAAGAAGAAAAGCCCAAGTTGGAGGCCTGTAGAAAGACATGAATACCGAAAGCCCAAGAACAATGGAATACCATCGCCCTGAAGTTGTAGGACGCCCAGAGGCCGGACAAAGATAGTATGGCACAATCGCTCAGGACGACAGCCTCATTGTCGCCCAGGACCCCAAGTCTCATTGTCGCCCAGAACCCCAAGTCGCCCAAAGTCAAGCAAGTCTAAAGGATATAGTTTGGAAGCGGTTGGCAAGTAAACCCGGCACGATCCCACGACCCAAGAAAGCACCAAAGGTAGTGGCAGCGGTTACCAAGCAACTACCCCCCAAATAAGCGATTCCTCACTAAAAGAGTGGGAGGTTACGAAGAACACGAAGTAAATTTGAGCAGTTTCGATAACCAAGGGGTGCTCAAGAAGTATAAAAGGAGTAATGTCATAGAAGAAAAGGACCGAATCAAAAACTCTCTACAAGAGATCATGTAATTTTCATTTCTTAGTTTAAATTTAATTCTTTTTCAGTACTCGTGTGCTTGCGCCCCTTGGAGGTGTTTTGTCTACTTCCTAATTGTAATCATTCACTGGCATACGCACCCCTTTTTGGGACTTTGTCTCAAGAGGTCTGTTCCTTACACAATCGTCTGACCCCTCTCTCTCGTAATTGTTGGCGAGTTGCAAAACGCGCGAAAACAATTTGGCACGCCCAGTGGGACAGTTGGTGTTTGGTAAGTGAAGATACAAAAAAGAGAAAGATATCATGCCTCATAAAAATTTCGATAAAGAACCAGCAAGTCAGGGAGTAGTCCAGTCTGTGGTTGAGCGATACGAGGAGCAACAACGCTCTCCACAGACAGATGGACAAAATCCAATCAGTCACAGCCGCTACGAACCGATGACAGAATTGAGCCCTCGCACGATGCGTGCATTGCTGGGAGAACTCACGCAGGATGTCGTTGAACAGGTAAATCTACGTAGCATTCATAATATGGAGAAATTTACTCAAAACGAAAATAGGCATTTTGATAATATGGCTAAACAACTAAATACGTTGAATGAAATCATGAATAAGTTGGTAGGCCAAATATGTCAACCTACTATGCCTATAGATAATTACTTTCAATCTAGGACTATCGTGGGGCACACCTCGCCATACAATTCTCTTGGTATAAGTTCTGGCCCAAATTTGGAACCACCTTTTGGCCCTTCTACTTCAAACCAAGGGGGAAGTGGAACCATGAACGTGAACAATGGTAACACTATGTCTAACCTGGGGGGTAGTGCCACCATAAGAGATAATGTCCCAAATATTGGACAGAACGGGTTGCGTACGAATGACGGTTTAAACACTCAGTTTACCGGTTGTAACAACCTGAATAATGGCACTTTTATGGCCAATCAAGGGCAGACCACTAGACCTCCCGTAAATCAGCCAGTAAATCACCCAATGGGGAACCCATATGACCCTAACGCCGTGCTAAGAAACCAAATTATGGAAACAGTACAAGACCAAATAGCCGTGGGGGTACGTCCGGTGATTAGGCCAATTTACACCAAGCCATACCCTGATTGGATAGATCAGACATATCCATGGCCTAGAGGTTACAAAGTACCGGAATTATCACTATTCACTGGCCTAGGAGAAGTATCCACACTGGAACATATAGGGAGATTCACGTTGCAAAGTGGTGAGGTGAATGATTACCAAAAGTTAAGGTTGTTCCCAAGTTCCTTAACAGGAGTAGCTTTTTCTTGGTTCATTAATTTGCCAGCAAATTCCGTCCAAACTTGGCAACAAATGGAGCAACTATTCCATGCTCAATTTTATAAAACTGAGTCCGAAGTTACACTGGCCGATTTGGCGAATTTACGTCAATTGCCTAACGAGTGGGCAGAAAATTTCCTACAAAGGTTCAAAACGGCAGAAGTAAATGCTTCGTGCCATTACCTGAAAAGGAATTTGTCAAAATCGCACAAAGTTGTTTAAGCTTTGATCTAAAGAAGAAATTCCAAGATAGAGAATTCCCAGATTTATTCCAACTTAGCGCGAATGTCGTTAGATATGAGCGACTGGTAAGAGAGGACGAACAAATGAAAAATTCCAGTAAAGGGAATTATAAGGACCCAAATTTCAATGTTCATACTATCGATGATGGTTATTATGACCAGACCGAAATATGCTTTGCTGAGCTAGTAAAAGGAGAAGCATATACTTGTCCTATGTTAGTTAAGCCAAAAATAGAAGGCAAAGATGAACCTGCAAAAGGTGAAAACAGAAAAACGCGAGCGTTCTCTTTCGACATAACCAAAGCTGATCTTATATTCGATACATTATACAAAGACAAGCAGATAAATTGAGCGACAAACACAAATTGCCCGATTCTGAACAAATTAAGGGTAAAAAGTACTGTAAATGGCATAATGCTTGGTCACATATGACTAATTTTGTATGGTTTTTCGCTATGTGTTACAGGATGCCATCGAATCAGGACAATTACGTTCGAAAGAAAAGATAGAAGATGGCGTGGACGAAGATCCGTTTCCACGGCCACTAGCATTGAATATGATAACGACTGGCTTGAAAAACAAATTGCCAGGTTTAAACTGGTGATTGATGACGAAGAAGAAGAACCCAAGCCGCTTCCCAGCGTTTTTTAACGCATCAAAGGGAAAGAGCCCAAACGGCGAAGATCTTCTGTGCGACAGGTGTAAGCACGAGTTGAAGGCAAATACAGGGTCACCAAAGACGCTGCAATTGCGCCATCGCTCTGATTTCATGCCAGTCGCTCAGCCCGTCCCGGGGCTCCAGAATGTCGTTCTTATGGAGTGGATGAATAGAGAAAAGGGGTTTGGGTCGGCCGATCAAAGAAGAACATTTAGGCCACAGCCTCGCCAGCCAAATGTATGGCATTCGTTCCAGAACAACGCAGGAAGGGTAATGCCGTTCAATGAAATGACCAGAACTCAACAAAGGCGTTACCAACGCAATTACGGGCGAATGATGAGGCAACAGCAAGGGGAATCACGCCCTAAAGCGCCCAAAGTGTTCAGAATAGCCAACGAAAATTTTTTTGAAGATAGCGAAGAAACAGGCACTGGTGAGTCAATGGGAGATTTGCCGGAAAGCTCATCTGGTAGGTCGAAGTTTGAGCGAGACAGGAAAGACGAAGATGATCCCGACCTGCCTCTAACTATTCAGTTTGGCACATTACATCCTGTCCTGGCTAACAATTTTTGTTGGCCGATGAGTTTTCAAAAGACAACAGGGAAAGAGGATATGAAAAGACGCCTCGACTAGTCCTGCGATGAAGCCAAACTTCCAGTAGAAATCTATGATATGGCGATAATGATGGGTATGACAGATGTGTGAGAGGAGATTGATTTAAGAAGCAAAGAGACGGAAAAGGGGAGTGTCCCGCAACACCCTGTTAAACAATTAAACCAGGAAGGAGTCCGCGAAGTGGATTTATTGGGGGAACAATCTGGTCGATCGTTTGATTTCTATGTGCTGTATTGGACGCCAAAAAGGAAAAAGAGGGTACCTCGCTCAGAGAAATACGGATCGCCCCCTAGGATAATGCATCCTCCTACAAATTGTACTGGGAAGAATAATTGGAAAAGAGAAGAAAAAGACCCAAGGAAAGAAAGCTCAGTCCGATGTGCTGCACATTGATCTATCACCAAGAGATAACCCGCCAGAAAATAAGCAGGAAGTGGAAATAGACTGCTGAAAAAGTAATCTTCAACAAACCAGCGATGAAGTTAACCAAACATTTAAGGCCACTGTACGTCAAAGCCTTGGTTAATGGTGTACCAATAGTTAAGGTACTCATCGATAACGGGGCAGCCATAAACACCATTCCAGCTAGGATGATGAGGAAATTTGCTAAGACAGAAAGCGATATGATCCCAACGGAAGTCATTCTTACAAGTTTCAATGGTGGGGCAACATCGGCAAAATGAGTTATGCCACTGGACATAACTGTAGGGACAACCACCAGGACTACTGTTTTCTTCGTGATAGATGGTCCTACCAGCTACAATGTGCTACTAGGAAGAGACTAGATCCATGGCAGTCGATGTATTCCCTCATCACTCCATCAATGCTTAGTCTTCTGGAACGACAAAGGGGAAGCAGAGGTGGTACAGGCAGACCATAGGCCCTTTGTCGCAGAAGCGAATTCAGTAGAGAGATTCATGTATGAAGGAAATTATGGGCCTGTCAGAGTCGTTCAAGATGGGGAAGAGACTCAAATCACTGCCCAAAGCGAAGAGCCTTTCTCAATGGATTCACTCACTGAAATGTTTAATAAAATGAGGCCAAACATAGTGGCCTTGGAAGAGCCAGTAATTGGCAAGAAAGAAGCCAGACAACCTTAAATGAATGTTCGACAACAAAAACAAAAGGCCGAAGTTCAGGCCTTCAAAGCCAAGCTAATGGCTTTCAATAAAGAGTGTGGACAGATGAAGAAAGAAGAAGCGGCGTTAAAGATGCTGAAGGACAAATTGATAGTGTCCGAATTGGAGCAGAGCTTGGATTGGGAAGTTTATAAAGTGGATTGCCTGGAAGAACAAAATTCTCTGAGCGACGCAGATGATGAAACGACGAGGATCCCTAAGTCAGGATACGCGCAAGCTCAAGACCCCTTGGTCAAGGTTAACATTGGTGAGGAATGAGAGGATCGCCCAACGTTCGTCAGCCAAATGCTGCCTCATGAGGTTAGTAACCGATTAATCGCTTTATTGAAAGAATATAAAGATTGTTTCGCTTGGGAATATGAGCACATGCCTGGTTTGGATAAAAACTTGGTAGAACATAGGTTGCCGACTAAACCAAATTTTAAGCCTCATAAGCAACCTCCTAGACGTTTCGCCCCCAATGTATTGCCAGAAATTAAAAAAGAAATAGAGCGATTGTTAAAAGCGGGTTTCATTAGGACGACCAGATATGTGGAGTGGTTATCCAATATAGTGCCAGTATTAAAAAAGAATGGCAAGTTGAGGGTGTGCATAGATTTCAGGAATTTGAATTTGGCTACTCCCAAAGACGAGTATCCAATGCCTACAGTAGATTCCCTAGTAGACTCAACTGCAGGACATGTGATGTACTCTTTTATGGATGGATATTCGGGATATAATCAAATCTACATAGCCGACGAAGATATACACAAAACTGCCTTTAGGTGCCCTGGGTCTTTAGGGTGCTTTGAGTGGGTAGTAATGCCGTTCGGATTAAAAAATGCGGGGGCAACTTATCAAAGAGCAATGAATCTCATTTTTCATGATATGATAGGCAAATTTGTGGAAGTTTATGTAGATGGTGTAGTGGTCAAATCTGTTAAAGAAGAAGACCATTTTGAACAACTGCGATGTTCATTCGAACGAATGAGGCAGCACAAACTAAGATTGAACCCTTTGAAATGTGCGTTTGGCGTGAGTGCAGGAAATTTCCTTGGATTCCTGGTACATAAAAGAGGGATTGAACTTGATAAGAATAAAGCGAAGGCTATTTCAGAAGCTAGGGCTCCTAACAATAAGAAAGAACTGCAAAGGTTTTTAGGCCAAATCAATTTTCTAAGACGTTTTATATCCAATTGTGCAGGGCGAACGAAAGCGTTCTCACCTCTCCTAAAGCTGAAAAATCAAGACGAATTCGTCTGGAAAGAAGAACATCAAAAGGCTTTCGAAAGCCTGAAGACATACTTAACGAGCCCACCGGTGTTGGTGTCACCAATCCAAGGGCGGCCGATGAAATTGTACGTATCGGCCGAGCAAGAATCGATAGCGGGAATGGTCGCACAAGAAGACCAAGTTGGCGAAGAAAGGGCGATTTATTACTTAAGTAGACGGTTAACCAAGTGTGAGTGTAATTATTCTGCTATCGAGAAGTTGTGTCTCGCATTATACTTCACATGTACAAAATTAAGGGCCTATTTACGGCCTGTAACAGTCTATTTGATTTCCAAGGTTAATTTAATTAAATACATGTTTTCTCGCCCTATTTTACACCAACGAGTGGGTCTCTGGACTTTAGCACTGTCGGAATTCGAAATAAAGTATGTGCCCCAAAAGGCAGTTAAGAATCAGGCCTTGGTTAATTTTCTGGCCGATCATCCATGCTTAGACGTGCCTAATGAACTAGAACTCGAGGTTGATTCATTTGAATTAAAACCGTGGGTTTTGTATTTTGATGGATCGAAAACTTCTAAAGGAGCAGGAGTAGGAGCGGCTTTGATAAACCCTTTAGGGATTTGCTATAAGTTCGCATTCACCTTGGACAGAATATGTACTAATAATCAAGCCGAGTACGAAGCCTTAATTGTAGGTTTGGAATTGATGGTGGAGATGAAAGTAAAGAATGTAATCGTTAGGGGCGATTCTCAATTGGTGATTCATCAATTGACCGGTGATTTCAAATGCCAAAGTGATTCTATCATAAGTCTATACGAAATCGCCCAAGAATTGTTGGAAGAATTTGACCAAGTAGAGCTTCAATGTGTCAATAGAATATACAATGACATGGCCAACGAGTTGGCCCAGTTGGCTTCTGGCTATTCCAAGGCGATAAGTTGGGAATCAGTCTACGAATACGGAACTATGTTGCCCGTTGTTCAGCGGAGGGCAAGAAAAACGGAAATTCAATGCATAGAAGGAAGAGTCGCACTGGATTGGATAGATGAGATTAAGGAGTCCTTCAAAGAGCTTGGTGGGCGAACTGATAGACGAACGAAATTGCGTTTATTGAATTATGCATTGATAGACGAAGAGTTGTTCAAAAAACGTTCTGATGGTGTACTATTAAAATGCGTGAACTTGCAAGACGCTAAGACAATTATGGCCGAAGTGCATGAAGGGATATGTGGAGCCCATCAGGCTGGCCAAAAGATGAGATGGCTGATTATTAGAAGTGGATATTTCTGGCCAAAGATGGGTGAATCGTGTATTCAATATGCAAAAAGTTGTTTAGCATGCCAAAAACACGGTCCAATACAGAGGGCACCAGCAAGCAACATGGCACCCATTATCAAACCTTGGCCGTTCAAAGGTTGGGCGATAGATTTGATAGGGAAGATTTACCCTCCGTCATCCAAACAACACACCTTTATTATAGTCGCCACGGACTTTTTCACCAAATGGGTTGAGGCAGTCCCTCTAAAAGAAATCACCCAGAAAAATATCATAGAGTTTATCCGAGACCACATCATTCACAGATTTGGGATCCCACAAACTTTAATGGCAGATCATGGGACTTCCCTAAATGGAGATCAGGTGAAAGAATTCTTAAGCGAGTTTAGAATTAAATTGGTAAATTCCACACCGTATTACGCTCAGTCAAACGGCCAGGCAGAGTCATCCAACAAGATCCTGAAGTCTATCATAAGGAAGATGATAGATGAAAGTGCCAGGAATTGGCACGAATGCTTGAACAAGGCCTTATGGGCTTACAGAACGTCGCCCCGCTCAAGCACCAACGTCACGCCTTTCCAACTCACTTATGGACAGGAGGCTGTATTGGCCGTAGAAATCAACGTGCAATCTATAAGGGTGCGTCGGCAGTACGAATTAAACGAGAACGAGTATAAGGAATCGTTGGTTCAAAACCTGTTAGAATTAGACGAGTTGAAGTTAGACGTGCTAGACAGGTTGCAAGTTCAGAAACAAATGATGGCTAGATTTTACAATAAGAAAGTAATAGCCAAGTTCTTTAGTGCGGACGAATTGGTTTGGAGGGCAGTCCTTCCTTTAGATAGTAAGGACCCAAAGTATGGCAAATGGTCGCCAAATTGGGAGGGGCCTTATAGAGTGAAGAGTGTGTTGCCTAATGGAGCTTACCACTTGGAAGACTTAGATGTTACTAGGCACATAAGGTTTATTAATGGTAAATACTTGAAGAAGTATGTTCCATCCCTTTGGGAAAGTGAACAGATAAACACTTGAGCGATAAAACCGCAATCGTAATATAACTATGCCAAGCGATGGCAATTAACGAACTGGACGATCACGTTCTAATAGCAAAATAAACAGAATATATACGTAAGTGGTATAATTGCAATTGTGATATATATTCATGCCGAACGATGGCGGTAAGTGAAATTGGACGATCACGTTCTAAGTAAATTTAGAGAGAACCAAGCATGTTTAAAACAAAGTCCTTTATTATCCAGTGCTCTTTACAAACCATTCTTTACAAGAATTAAAAGACACAGGCAAAGTACAAAGCTAGATACGCTACAAATTAGCTTCTGACTGAAAAGGACAGAAAGAGTGAAACCAGTACGGCCATGCCTTTCAGTCTAGGTCGTAAGAGGGTGAACTGCCCCTGCATCCTTCCCCAAACGCATTGCTGCAATGGTAGACGAGGAGAAGTAACCCTTCAGCCTATGGCCGTAAAAAGGTAAGCTACTCTTACAACCTTCCTAGATGCATTGCTGCAAAGGCAGGCGGAGAGAAGCAGCCCTTCAGTCCATGGCCAGATAAGAGAGTGAAATGTTCCCTACAGCCTTCCTAAATGCATTGCTGCAATAGTAGGCGAAGAGAAGCACTCTCAACAAGCAAACCGAGGGCAAAAGTCTTGCCTCAGTTTGACATTTCCTATACCTCCCATACCAAAAGTGATTTCAAAACAAAGGAGATGAGTCGAGAAACCCATCCCTGTAGAAGAGGAAATGGTTGGGAAACGACCGGAGTGCCATACAGTGGCAGGAAACTCTGATGGTGAGAAATTGAATTTGAGAAGGCATGAGGATAAAAATGATGAGTATAAACAGGCATATTTATAGGGGTTGGAAGATCAAAAGCCGGAATCTGGAAGGTCACATTTATGACCAGTGAGTGAAACCAATATGGCCCAAACATTTAGGGAAGAAAACTCAAAAGCCAAGAGAATATGCATGAATGTTGGCACAAAAAACTGAGTACGAAGAAAATCGGCGATCAAGGATAAACACTACTTCGAAGTAACTATAATTATTCATTAATAATGGTGAATGATGTTAGATTACATAGAGTAAAGGCAGTCAGCGCGAAAAGTTACAAAATTAGAACAGTAAATGTTCAATTACAATTCGCCCCAGGCTGAGCGCATTTGCTGCCTAAGTTTATCCCACTCCTCGCCCTGCCTAGAGGAAAGGATACCAAACTCCGTTACCAAGTCATCGTCAACCTCTAACTTCTGATACTGCTCCAATAAAGATTTGGTTCTTGCAATTCCTTGGGAGGCAGTACGCTTTTTAGCAGCTATCCTCGCCCTGCAATCGTTCATTTTCGCTTGCAGCTCCTTCATTTCAGCAGTCAGGCTCAACATCAAAGAGTCTTCCACTACAAGTTCTGAAGAGGCCTCAGTCAACTCAGCATGATTCCTGTCAATTTCCTTGAGCAAAGACTCTTTCTCAGAAGAAGCGCGAAGATATTGGGCACTTCTGGTCTTCAATTCCGCGTTTTTGGCCAGCAAGGAAACGACGTCAGCGTGAAGGGAGTGAGAGTACTTGCAGTAAGTTCGCACTCAACATGTCTAGCTTGGTTTTTTGCTGAGCAGCGCTGGCACGGCTGACCTCCATATCCATGAAGGAAACATACTCGAACAGTGCCTGTTTGAGAAGTGCCATGTCCTCGTTCGCAGGAATGGAAGACGATGCTGAAGATGTTTTCATGCGCGCCCAAGAGGTGAATAAGTCTTGAATAGAGTTGAGAATGTTATCCGATTCCTGCAAAAGAGAGTTGCCAACATTGAAGGTTTCTCTACATAGCAAGGCAAAATCAGAGATAAGAGCGTAGTAAAAAGACCTCGTCGCCGGTGGTTGGGAATTCAGGCGCTCCCCTTATTTCCTCCATCATTTGAGGAGACTTCCCTTTAGCCGGGCAAGAAGGACCTTCCCCACCGGAAGAAGACACCAGAATCTCTGCACATTTCATATCACAGTAAACCAATGAAAACAGCAGCGATAAAGAGAGGCCAAAGGTATCAAAAGTAAGCCTTACCTTCTAGGACCTCGCTTGGGGGGTCGATACCCTGAGGAAGAGGATCGACTGAAGAAGATGTTGCTGGAGCTTGATGCTTGGACGACGCAGCCTTGACAAAAGGGGAAGAGGAAGAATCGGCCAAAACCATAGCCCCGGAAGAAGAATCCTTCTGGAAAGAAAAGCAAATCATTATCGCATGAAAAGAAAACAATTTGTGCAGTAGGTGAAATTCAATTACCTTCCTCCTGATGATAAGGGGAGTGTCATCATCATCGTCATCATCATGCAGGGACACTACGGTCGCAGTTGGCCGCTTACGACTAGGAGCACCTTTAGAAACGGCGGGCTTCGAAACAGGGGAGCGTATAGAACGCGAAGGGGACGTAGTAGAAACAGGAAAAGTACCCTGTTTATCCAAAAGGTGGAAAGCCCGATTGGCATCAGCTGAAAACAACCTTTGCTTCACTGATGGCCACAGTTGGTCAAAAAGGGGATGAGTAGCAGCAGTAGGATTGAAAGGAGCGAAGGTAAAGCCGGTTGCCAAAAGCTTATTACGGACATCGATGGCTTGGGCTTCTGCTTTGTTAAGGATGTAAAAGCGATCCATCATGTTATTGGAGTAGCAAGGAGGGACTGGCCACATTTGACCGAAACCAAGCTGGCGAGCACAAAATTGAGGCGTGTATATCTCTACCCCCGCCTTAGCATTGGTCCCTGTCAGAATGTCGTGAAACATTTCTCTCCCTATTAAAAACTGAACCCAAACAGGCAGAAATGTATCCGCCTCGGCCAGAGTAGAAGGAGGCCGGACAAAAGGAGGAATTTGCTCGGAAGGAAAAGGAAAGAATGAAAGGGTTGAATTCAAAGTGTAGAAGAAAATGAAAGCATCTCTCATGGACATATTTACAGGGCTCAGTTGATGAACAAAAAGCCCATAACAGGAAACCTCACGAGGAGGAAAAGGGGGAATACCCAACTGAGGGAAATAAGATCTCAACCACAATTGAGCAAGCCATAAAGGCCCACTGCCAGTGGGAGATGCATTATTCTTCAATTGGAATTGGAGCATGGCCATGCCCCTATAAAGAGCAGCCAGAAGAAATGAACATAAGTTCAAAGGTCTACCCCGAGCCAATTCATGAGACAGGGGCAAGTAGCTCATAGAAGGTTTCAGGCTGGGAACACAAAGGACGTATTTACAAAGCCAGACTTGGAGGAAAGCGACTCGCTCAGAATGGCTAGGCTCAGACACAGCAGTGACATAACTGCCCTGCAGGCTCGAGTAAGATTCAGTAAGCTTTCTATCAAATTTAGGGGCAGTACCAGAAATCAGCATGCCAGGGAAAATGGTATCGCCCAAAGGCGGAAGATTCAGCAAAGCCCCAACATCCCTCAAAGTAATGGTCATAGGACCAAGAGGAAAAACAAAGGTATTGAACTCGGGGGACCAATAACTTAGGGCGATTGGAAAAAGCACAGGGTCATATGTTGGGGGGAAAAGAGTAATTTCCAATAGGTTCAGAATTTTAGCACGTTCAAAAATTGATTTGGTGGGGCCATGAGCCACCATACGTGCATGCCACCTACGGAAAGATGCATCAGTTTTAGGCCAAGTTCGAATACCTCTATCGTGGATCGGCCTCAAAGGCAAAGATTGCGAGAAAGGGAGATCCTCAGAGCACGGGAACAAATGACCGACCGCAGCCCGTTCGACGGCTTCAGCATCACTGAATGAAGGACCCAGATAAAACTCGTTGCGGTCAGCATTTGATTGTGGAAGAAAAGACGGGTTCACGTATGGTCTTGCAAGAAGGGTTTGGAAATCCTCAAAACTGAAGACATTGTCCGAAGAAGTTTGAGAAGTAGTCATTACGGCGCAGAAGATGCTCTGTTCTTGAGGATTGTTCGGTCTAAATCGAGGATCGCCGCAAGGAAGATGGTGAAATGGCAGTGAAATGGCGGTGAAATGGCGAAGAAAGACGTATTGCCGCAGAAAGGTGAATGAAAAGGATACCGCGTACTTTTGGGGCTTTAAGGGTTTATAACGTCGCAACCTTTCAAGCGCTAGAACGAAAATGACGGTTGAAATTCTGGGAAGTTCAAATATTGCGGGAGAGATGCAGAATGAATATGGCAAAATTAATGATTAGTATTAATTCTGCCATATTGGGGGGTAATTGTTGACACACTAAAATGCAGCCCAAAGTGGAATAGGAAGTCCAATTGATAAATCCAAGATGAAGACCCAACAGAAGCAAATTAAAAGGCCCAAGAAGAAAAGCCCAAGTTGGAGGCCTGTAGAAAGACATGAATACCGAAAGCCCAAGAACAATGGAATAACCATCGCCCTGAAGTTGTAGGACGCCCAGAGGCCGGACAAAGATAGTATGGCACAATCGCTCAGGACGACAGCCTCATTGTCGCCCAGGACCCCAAGTCTCATTGTCGCCCAGAACCCCAAGTCGCCCAAAGTCAAGCAAGTCTAAAGGATATAGTTTGGAAGCGGTTGGCAAGTAAACCCGGCACGATCCCACGACCCAAGAAAGCACCAAAGGTAGTGGCAGCGGTTACCAAGCAACTACCCCCCAAATAAGCGATTCCTCACTAAAAGAGTGGGAGGTTACGAAGAACACGAAGTAAATTTGAGCAGTTTCGATAACCAAGGAGTGCTCAAGAAGTATAAAAGGAGTAATGTCATAGAAGGAAAAGAGACCGAATCAAAAACTCTCTACAAGAGATCATGTAATTTTCATTTCTTAGTTTAAATTTAATTCTTTTTCAGTACTCGTGTGCTTGCGCCCCTTGGAGGTGTTTTGTCTACTTCCTAATTGTAATCCTTCACTGGCATACGCACCCCTTTTTGGGACTTTGTCTCAAGAGGTCTGTTCCTTACACAATCGTCTGACCCCTCTCTCTCGTAATTGTTGACGAGTTGCAAAACGCGCGAAAACAATTTTAAATATGCTTTATCATTCTAATTTGAAGTAAATAATATATCAAAATCACTTCATGAGGAGATACGTTTAATATTCAAAAATTGCTCACTAACAGTCAGACAAGTAGGGAATGCTGGGTGGGGAGGGAATGGATTATTGACGTTTTGAAAAAAAAAAAAAAAAATGGAAAGATAATCTACTTTCATTAAGTGAATATCTCTCACATAGTCAAGATTTTCTCATCTTAATTCACAGTTCTTGGTACTTCTTCGATGAATCGTAACAAGACTATAGAATCGGTATACTGATATAGAAATAGACTCAGTTTACTCACCCCACCAAGTGGACAAGGTCTTTCAGAGCCTTTCTTCCTTTTTTTTTGTATGAAGAATATCATTATTCGTACCTTAAACCCCATCAAATATCATTAATGATAGTTAATTTATGACTGATGAAACGTCTTTGATCTTAATAATAATTAACGCATGATTAGATGCTTGATTTATGCATTTTAATATTTTTCTACGTTTGTTTGTATGCCCCTTCATCTTGATGGCTGAGATTACTTTATTTTTCTACGGCAGCTAATATTGAGTCTGTTGAGAATCAATGGCTGAGATGTGTCTTTGTAGCTTATATATACATAATGCTCATGGTCATTATTTTCTTCTTCATCGCCAAAGATGTTATTTGAGACCTTTTACATTATTGATTTTCTGGAGGGGGCCAGTTCCTTCTATATCCCTTCCAAGAAGCATTCTAAACATTGTTGATGATCTTTCTTCATTCTTACTGACTCTAGTGCATTTTCCAGATATGTCTTTCTTAGCTTAATTACATTTTATCAGGTCAAATTAAACTTTGAAATTAACTTAATCTCCCTTCTAAGTTCTACCGCACTATTGCCAAATACAAAAGATTTTGATGGTGATGCGCATGATGTAAGTGTTATGCCCAGGTCTAATCAACTTTAGACATAAACACTTTTAATGTATATAATCGATGCATATTTATGGCAAAATTTATTATTTAATTGAATTAATATTCTAATTAATTAAATAATAGAATCCGTAGATTCAAGTCTTGGTGATTTGTTAATCACATGAAATTGTGATTGTGAAATACAAATTACATATGATTGAATCTTAAATCGTCCGTGGTCGTACGTAATAACGAGATACAGATATCGTTATTATGGATAGACCATCACGTATGACATTTCTTACTTATGAAGTAAGTAGATGACCTCACAAGCTAAAGTGTGGTGACACTTGAATGAACATGTGGATGTTTTGTTATAGAACAAAACATTGGAGACCCGCTGAGAGATTTCACATGGATAACTATCTGAGTGTCAGTTGTTAATCTCTAGCGTTCGGTGGTGGAATTGGTCCTTTGACTAGAGGTCATCATAGTGCCTTATATGAGGACAATCATACTTTGGTGAAGATAGATGTTGCTCTAACAAGGATCGCTAATACGGCATCGTTCAGATATGTCAAGAATTATATGAAAGTTGTGAATTATCAATAGAGGATTCGTCGCTCTTACCAGGAGATAGAGGAACCAAATCTCAAGTATCAGTCTTATGCAAAGCAGAAGTTCCTCATCCATAGCCGCTGCCAAAGTAGATCAAGAATTGCCTCTTTATAGGAAGAGAGCTCAGAGAGACAATGAATAGAAGTTAAAAAGGAAGTAATAGATGAAGAATAACAAGAATAAGTCAAATCTGGTAACTTTGTAAACTTACAAATGCGTGCGGATTGACGTAGAGGTGGATCCACAATCTCAGACGAAACTTGAGAGACCATAGGAGAAGAGGGACCTTCAAGTATACCGGAGAGTAAAGTGTCAGTACCTGCAGAATGATCAGTACAAATTGGTTGTAAAGATAACGGGGTAAGACCATGAGAAGGGGTATTTGAAGTACTAGGAACCTGAGATGACAAACTATCAGAATCGTTAGAAAATTATCTATACGAATAAGATCAGATCTAGTCAAACTATAAGTAGTGGATGGAATAGAAAAGAAAGGTATATGCTCGAGAAAAACAACATGACGACACATAAAGTTTTCGAGTTGTTGGATCAAAACAACGACACCCCTTTTTACCTTCAACATAACCAAGAAAGACAAAAATAGCATATCGAGATGACAATTTGCTGCGTTCTACATGAGGACGAAGAACGAAATAAGTACAACCAAAAACTCTTAAGAAAGAATAATCAGGGGCATGCACATACAACTTTTCCAAAGGAGAAAAACTTGAAATATGAGAAGATGGAATTGTATTAATTAAACTTACAACAGTAAAAACTGCTTCACCCCAAAACATACTAGGAACAGAAGCAGACAACAAGAGAGAACGAATAGTTTCAACAATGTGTCTATGTTTTCTTTCAGCAACACCATTTTGCTCAGGAGTATCTGTATACGAAATTTGGTGAATAGTTACATCTAAGGCAAGCAGCTTACACAATTTATTAGAAGTGTATTCTGTACCCAAATCACACCTAAAACATTTGATAATAGCAGAATGTTGAGTTTTGACAAGAGTATGAAATGTTGAGTATATCTTAAAGAATTAAGAACGATGTTTCATTAAATAAACCCAATAATAACGAGTATGATCATCAATAAAAGAAACATAATATCGAGACCCTCCTTTTGTAGCAACAGGAGAAGGCCCTCATACATCAGAATGAATTAAATCAAATGGAGAAGAAGAAACATAAATATTTCGATTAAAAGGTAAAGCTAAAAATTTTGACAGTTTACATCAACTACAATCAGAAATATCATAGGGTTACAAATTTCCTAAAGGCCTTGTAGAAGCCAAAAATTTGAAACGAAAAGACGAAACATGACCTGGACGAGAATGCTATAAATAAAAACTAGAAGAGGAATGACTCAAACGAAAAGAAGACAAATCAACACTAGTAGCAGCAGTAGCAGCAACAACTAGCACTTTTAACTCATCCAAAATATATAGTCCACCCTTCCTACGACATGTCCCAATCAGTTTCTGAGATTGCAGGTCATGTACATAACAATAAGAAGAAGAGGAAAATATGACTAAATTACCAGAATCACATAACTAACCAACAGAAGCAAGATTTAATGTGAGTTTTGGAATATGATAAACATTAAGGAGAGACAGGTGAGGTGTGACAATAGAACCAACACCTGTTAAAGGCATATGAATGCCATCAGCAGTCATAACAAGGATAGAAGACGAAGGAGACATAGAAGCAAAAGATGAAAAATCTAGAGACATATGATGTGAATCACTAGAATCCAAGACCCATACAGAATGTGACATACCTGAAGAACTTTGAGGTAACTGACCTATGGAAGAAGAAGAAGCAGACATAACTTGTGGAGGCTGTAAGGAGAGAAACTTCTGAAATTGCTCAACCAGAGTACTAGGGTCGGTGAAGTGACCTGATGAAACTACTGCTGTAGTATTAGACTGTGGTGGTTTATAGCCATGAGGTGGTCTATGAGCATTCGATTGTGACTGGTTGTCAGGCTTCCAAGCTTGAAATTGTTGCTGCGATTGATTCTGCTATCTCAACTTAGGACACTAAGCCTTCCAATGAGCTTTCTACTTACAGAAACTGCACTCGTCGGGGGCAATCCTCGCGTAAAACTTATTCTGATTATTAAAGAGTGGCTTAGAAGGCACTTCTAACACAAAAGGTTTAAAAGTAGAAATGATTCACTTTTCAGAATAAGACTTGAGACGTATTTCTTCAGCCAATAACTCACTAACAATTGAGTCAACATAAGGAAGTAAAGAACGATGCAAAATTGAACCTCTAAGTCCTTCAAAATCACTGCGAAGTGCAGTTAAAAACTGTACCAACCGTTGCTGCTCTCTACGATCAATATAGGCATCACATGCTTTTAATTTATCTGATTCTGTAAGAGCCAATTGATCCTAGAGGTGGCAATTGAGCCGAGCGGCTCGTCGGCTCGTACCGTTCACGCTCACGAGCCGCTCGGGCTCGTGAAAAAAGAGCCCGAGCACAAGCCGAGCGAGCGGATCTCGGCTTGTGGGTATATATTAAAAAAAATTTAAGGACGAGCCACGAGCCGCTCAGCTCGCGGCTCGTCCAATTAAAAAAAATTTAGTGACCAGAACGGTCGCTGAATTTATTCAATGACCGTTTTGGTCCTCGACGTTTTTTTTGTTTCTATAAATACCCACCTAAATCAAACTTTTTTTCTATCAATATCAATCTCTATTCTCTCATTATCTATTCTATACAATTTACATTCTCCAATCTCAGATTCTCCATTTATCAATTATCAACAATATCATTCATTCATTCTATAATCATCTTCTACATTTCTACATTCAATTTCTATTATTCATAACAAATGGATTTACGATCATTTGTTGAAAACTTGTTCGGTATGGAGAACGAAACACAAACACCTGCCAAAAATCAATTTGGGAATGAATTCTCCGGTCTTAATAAATTACCAATTCCAGAAAATATTGAAGATTACGACGTTCATGAAGGTAGTCATCCAATTGATTTGGATGGCGTTGATGTTGATCCTAGTGTTCCAATTGATTTGGAACAAGATGAAGAGCCTACGTCAAATATTCTCGATGCAATAGGGAAGAGAAAGGGGAAGAACGAGGCAAAATGTTGGGACCATTTTAAATTGGTTCAAACCGGTCGTTTGGTCGATAGAATCCTCGAAACCAAAGCAGTGTGTAAATACTGCCAACAACGACTGGCATGACAAAGAGGCATTGGAACTACCCACCTCAATTATCACTACAAAACATGTGTGACCAAACATGTGTTTCTTCTAGCCGATCAAACTCAACTACAGTTTGGTTCTCCAGGCATCGGTGGTACTACGCCACTTTCTACATGAATGTATTCAGAGAAGGAAGCTCGAATGGGAATGGTGAAGTTTGTTACCGCGTCTGAGTTGCCACTAACAATAGCGGACAACCAACATTTTGTGAACTACGTCAAAACATATCTTCAGCCGAGGTACGTTGGGGTAAGTCGAAATACTCTCCGTGCTGATACAATTAAATATTTTCTTCATACAAAACAACTATTGATAAATGATTTAGAGAAATATGGGGGTGTGATATCTTTAACTTATGATATGTGGGAAGGGATTAATAAGAGAGGTTACATTGCTGCAACTGCACACTATATAGACTCACTTTGAGTGATGCATAAAAGAATTATTGCTTTTAAAATTGTTGAGTACCCGCACAATGCCCAAACTATATTTAATGCTATCATAAATATAGTTAAAGAGTATAAACGCGAGAGTAAAATTCGTTCTTTTACGTTCGACAATGCTACTGTAAATAAAGTTGTTATCGATAAATTGCATAGAGGACTTCAACCCGATTTTGATGGTTATTTATTTCATATTCGATGTGTATGTCATATTTTTAATTTGGTAGTACGAGACGGTTTAAAACATGTTAAGGATGAAATTAACCGAATTAGGAGTGCACTTATATATATCACGATTACACCTAGTTGAAAACAAGCATTTGAAGAATTTTGTTCAGAAAATGGAATGACAAATACAAAAACCTTTATTACTGACGTAGGCCATAGATGGAACTCCACTTACTTATTATTAAAATCATGTGAAGGTTTCGAACATTTAATTACTGAATTTTATAACAATAGGCATGTTAGAGATGATGAAACTATTTTGAATGAAACCGATTGGAATACAGTTCTTAAAATAAAATAAAAAATTTGACGACATTTTATGATTCTACAAATATATTGTCTGGCGTTTATTATCCTACAAGTTGTATGGTTCTTGAATGTTTTTATATAATTGCTAGGACTTTTAAGAGATTTCAAAATGACCCCGATTTTCATGCAGTTATATATTCCATGGAATTAAAATTCAGAAAATATTGGGAAGAATTACCTTGTTATTTTCTTTAACATGCGTTATGGACCCCCGATATAATTTATCGGGTACTAAATTTGTAATTGATAAAATTTCAAATGCTTTAACTTTTAATATACCTATTACTTATAGGAATTTAGAAGAAACATTACGTGAAAGGTACGAATTATATGCTTCACGAATGGGTACACATATTACTTGTGTACCTACATCTACTCCTCCCACTAATCAAACGGATGACGATGATATAGTTTTAGATTTATTCGAAAGCATGAACTCATATAGATTTAATTCATTTGCATATGCATGTGGTTCATCTGGTGGTAGTAGTAGTAGTTTGTCATCCACTGCATGTACTCAAACTTCGAGTAATTGTCCAAATGCGTTGCCATCTGAATTAATCGATTACTTTCGTCATACTTTGCCTAGTAACAAAGAAGTTAAGAAAAATTCAGACGAGGTAACTAAATTTTGGTGAGATAATGAACGTCGATGGCCAATAGTTTCTGCAATGGCAAAAGATCTACTAACACCTTCTGTTAGCAACGTAGCTTCGGAGTCTGCTTTTAGTGCAGGGAAGAGGGTTCTCTGAGGTCAGGAGTCGACTAAAAGAAGATATTTTGGAAGCATTAATGTGCGTGAAAGATTGGGAAGACGCTAATTATCGAATTCAAGATAAATATGCCGAAATTGCCTATAACTAAGTAAGTGATATTTAATTTCACCATAATCATCACAAAATTTAATTTTCATACATTTATAATATTTTTTAAAAAAATTGTACACGTAACAAGTTGTTTCGCGTACAATTTTTAACTCCGCCTACTAGAAATTGAATAGTCGGTCCCAAACCCGGATAAAGGAGGACGGTCTATCTTTATTTTTTTATCAATAAAAAATAAAAATGTATATTTAAAAAATGGTTTACAAAATGTGTTTATACTTTACATTTTTTTTTTCAGGTTTAAGTATAAAATGGTAAACAAAAAACATATTACTCAACAAAACAAAATATATATATATATATATATATATATATATATATATATATCTTTTACAATTAAACTAGTGTAATAATAATAAAAAAAAAACAAGCGACGAGCCGAGCGCTCGGCTCGTTTTTGGGCGAGCTCGCCCAAACGCCCATGAGCCGAGCCGAAGTTCGTACGAGCCAAGCTCGTGTTGGCATGGGCCGAGCTCTAATTGATCCCAAAGATCTATCATAGCAGAATAAAACTCCTGAATACTCATATTCTTCTGCTGAAGCGCTCGTATGTCATTCTCCAATTGATATTGCTTTGCAAAATTTGACTGAGTGAATAACCTTTGCAGATGATCCCAAACCTCCTTTGTTGTCTCATACTTCGTCAACTCTCTACATATATAATGCTCAACAAAATTGTTAATCCAAGTAATAATTTTTGCATTGTTTGCTTTTCAGGCATCTATCAAAGCAGCATAACCATTATCGGTATTCTCAAGTTTCACAAAAGTTCCACTAACGTATCCCCACATCTTTTTACCCTTAAGAAAATTTCTCATCACGTAACTCCAATACGAATAATTCTTTCTATCCAACCTCACACTCACAGACTGAAGTGAATCGTCTCTTTCAGTAGCCATAATTAAAATGTAAGGAAAACCAGATCGCAAAAGAAAGGAAAACGAAATACTAAATTGTAAAAATTGAAAGAATTCAAAGAAAATAAAGAAAAAGAGGAGTCTAGGATTTCATTAATTTTGCATAATGAAATTGAATATAAAAGAATGATTTAGCCTAAATATAAAGAGACTATATATATGCTAAAACAAAGAAAATTAAAAGGACTATTCTACCCTTAATAAACAATAAAATAAAATACCACTATATTTCTTAACAAAGAGAACCAAAAGAATTAGATTTACCAATTAATTAATTGACAAGTGTCGAATAATTAATTAATTGGGTTGCTTATTAATAGGTCATAATTAATTAATTAGATTAATTAATTCATGGACCAGATTTTATTAATTAAATATTTGACAGGGTTAAGTTTAAGAGACGGGCCAAACCTATTTGGACTTATATTAATAGGTTGCTAGAATTTGAAAACAGTAATGGAAAAATTCATTATTCTTGCTAACACGAGAAAAAAAAAATCATAGCCGTCATTCTTGTTCTCTTTGTAAATCACCATTGGAGGCTGGACAATTGGACTGTTTGGATTGTAGATCGTGATTATTCGAGTTCGAGAATCAGAAAAAGAGTTTGCAAATTTATCAAAAATACAATTCTTATCACGGTTTCTATCTAAACATAAAGTAGATCTTTGTTTGAAAATTGAAAATTGTTTTATTTTCGATGTGCATGATTAAATAGATTCCCAACACGTGAGTCAAAGGTTGGCAGAGAATGATTCAGAAGCTGACAAATTTGTCATGTTTTTTGTATTTTCAATATATATGCATTTGTGAGGGATGGCTTAAGGTGGGAATGTGAAGGATCTGATTGGATGTTGCACCATGTGTTATCAAACAGCCACGTTCCATTTCATCGAACTTGATTCCGTCAAAACACTTTTGATCTGCCTTTTATTATTTAGCTTAAGCGACTCAGAAGTTAGGAATAGTGGATGCATGTTGCGTATTTTTATATCGCAAGTGTACGATGTCGTAACAAGTAATATAGTGGACCTAAGAGTCCGAATTATCGTTCCCACGAGGACTATACTTTACTCTTAATCCACTTTTCTAACTCCTATTTGATGGAAGTAAATCAAATAAGGAATTGTGAAAGTTGAGAAGATTGGTTTTCTTAAATGAACTAAATGTCTAAAACTAATGAAAATTATGCTGAAATAACAAATACAAATAGATCAAAGATTCATGTATATAAGATATATTAGGGCAAAACAACTTCATGTAATGATCACCTTAATTCTCAATTCAAGATTCTAGCCTAACGTAGTGTTCGGTCGAATTCTCCTACGGTATTCAATTTACCCCTCTCGAGTTCTCATTGAGCCTATTTAACTAATTCAATTCCAAATCTCTATGCGAATTACCCTTAGTTAAACGAGTTGTGGCACTAGGAATTCATATAACAATCGCAGCACTTAGTATAAGTATCTCTACACGTTATACCTCTTTACCGGATTTTATTACACGTTCTAAGTCTCAAACTCACCTCTCGATTCGTAAGAAACTCAATAGATCATCAAATTATTGATCAGGTAATTCAATGCATTGCAATCATAATAAAATCAACACATGGAAGAATAAAATTCAGAATTCATGGATTAAAGAACTAAGGGTCTCAATAGATTACATTATTTGCCATAATAATGAATTTAGCTACTCATAATCAAAACAATGAAATAAATAACTAAATTCGAATACATCACCGGATTTAAATGATAAATGATGGAAAAGAATCAGCTCTTTCACCAAGATCTTCTTCCATTTCCAATCCTTGATTTGAACTCGAATCCTTCCTCTTCGATCTTGTGTTTTTCTCTCAATGTTACAAAGTGTGGAACCCTCTTTTTAATGTGTGGGACCCCTTTTCAATGTGTGGGAACCCCCTTTTCAATGTGTCCCTAGGTCTATTTATATTTTCATATACGTTCTTGGCCAAGTTGGAGTCTTTTTGTGGAGTTTTCGCGGCCCAAACAATAAAAACCTAAAATCTGTGGCAGCGCGCGGTGCTTAAGCGCTACGGAACAGCGCTTAAGCGCTGAAAATCTGTTAAAAATTCATTTTCTGGCTAGTGCAGCGCTTGGGCGCTAAGTTTATAGCGTTTGGGCGCCGAGTTTCTATCCACTATGCATCTATTTTAGTATTTTTGTCATAACCTTTTTTTATGATGTCCGATTGAGGTGATTCAAGATTCGTTAGAAAGATAACTCGAAGGGCTACAACTTTAATAGAAATAGGTCTTCTTCAATTCGAACGTTTACTAGGCCAAAAAAGGGTCTAAATCTCCAACTAAAACTTTGGACATCCTTGTGCGGTTGAAAATTGATTTGTTTTCATTCCTTTTGATCTTTAGTTGCATCCATTTGACCTCTAGCATTCTCGAATCTTCATCGTGAGCTTGGACACAACTTTTGAGTATTTGTACTTTAGTCCCCAAGCTTTGGATCTTGCCTTTTTTTCGTCAATTTTGCATTCTTTTCTCCAATTCTTCATCTTCCATCGAGTTTCACCTCATAACATATTATATCATAAATTAGGCTATAATCTCATTAGAAGAACGACAAAATGTCATTGTTTTGGAGCCTAAATAAGTGTATAAAATACACTTATCAAATACCCCCAAACTTAAGTATTTGTTTGTCCTCAAACAAAATCATAATCTAACT
Organism: Fraxinus excelsior; assembly: GCA_019097785.1. Taxonomy (NCBI): domain Eukaryota; kingdom Viridiplantae; phylum Streptophyta; class Magnoliopsida; order Lamiales; family Oleaceae; genus Fraxinus; species Fraxinus excelsior. Next base: position 12,686,300 of record CM032627.1, on the reverse strand, counting down.
TAACAAACACACAAACATGCAATGTTAATTACTTAATTGATGGCCAGTCAATCAAATAAAGTAACAAGATTTAGCTAGTTAACTTGGCTTTTTATCTCAAGATTGAAATCATAATATCAAGTTTATGCGCAGCTTCAAAATCACAATACAAAAATTAAAATCTACTTTTCCAATGTAAAATCGACGTGTGTGTGTGAAGAATTAAGTATAGCATTATGAATTCATAAGTTGTTTCGATTCCCGACCCTCAATGGTCAAATATGTTCTTTCATCACTCGTAAGATTCACACATCCCCAAACTTATTATTTTCGCTCTTTTCCACTGTGTGAACTAAGGTTGAATTTTCGACTATCCTCACTTCTCTAGTTTGACAAAATTTCACCAATCGCAGTTCAACATTTCAATAAACAAGGATTCTCCATTAAATTTGATTGCTTCAATTTCTAGGACTTAACTAGGCTAACAATATCTTATCATAAGTCAAATTTTCTTAAACAAGTGTTTGAGACATAACCAAGGCATTTGGTGCGTATTCTGTTTCATGCACGTGCTTTTTTTGATTTTTTCCAATTTTTTTAAAATATTTTTTTTCTTTATTGGAAGCATTCTATCCCTTAAGCTTTCTAAATGATCCATGTAATAAGTTTTCAGCCGATGACTCCCAAGTCAGATGACCATAGGGCACCAGGTTTTAAAGACCCTTGCAGGCTTAATTGCTCGAATCATAAAGGCTACGAAGAGAAATTTTTTAATAAAATATTTTTTTATGCCTTGATTAGTGCAATATCCCTCATTTAACACCAATTCAAGTAAAACGACCTCTAACTTGAGAATTTCACCCAATTGCATCCTATCGACCTTAGACAATTCACACAAGATTTTTAATTTCACACATGGAATCCCTATTTATCTCAACATCTTCCTACAACAGTGAAATCCCCCCAAACTATTCTAAATTTGGTCTAAGAATGTAAAATTTAATGGTTTTGGATTTAGCATCTATGGTCCACTATTTCAACATATTCAATTATGAAATCAACTCATTTCTTCACAATGCTCAACTTAATTCACGTGCTTAATATATATCAAATTTTACATGAAAAAGCACAAATTAATCTAAGAATGTAACTTATTCACCATTCATAGATCAATACATGATTCAATATATTTATCATTGTCAGTCAGACTAACTAACTCACACAAGCACACAAAAAGATTTTTTTTAACTAAAACAATAAAGCACACAAAAACACATAAAAAATAAAAACTCATGTTTTCCACCCCCAAACTTAAATTAGACATTGTCCTCAATGTCTTTAATCCTAAATCCGCATATAAAGGGGTGAGAAAGAAAGTAAAGAAAAGGCTCCCTGATATGACGTGTAATTCAATGGCTAGCTTTCCTATTGCTCCCGTTGGCTCCTTGATAAATAATGGTTTACATGTTCCGCGACGTCATGTTCCTGAAAAACAAATAAAATATTAAGATCAAAAAAACTGGAACAAACGTTACTTAGCTTTAACATCTAATAAACCAATGAACATAAAAAAGACCTAAGAGGAAACGAGGTATAGATGATGAAACACAAATAACTTAAAAATAAACTAAATTATCCTAAACTCGAAAACAAAATAAATAAAAGGGAAAAAGGTTTGGGTTGCCTTCCAAGAAGCGCTTCTTTAAAGTCCTTGACTCTTTGCACAAGTGTTTCATGGCACTTTGAATGTGGTTTTGGATGTTCTGTTTAGCTTGTTTAATTTGACTTTGTTCCATGTTGTATTTTTCCTCCAAATTTTAGCTTTGCTCTTCTCCATGTAGTATGACTTTTCCTCATCACCTAGTTCGAACTCAACAATATATACCTCAATCTCTTCATAATGTTTAATTACAAAATCCACTTTTGAGCAAGCGATGAAGTCGAGGAATTCATTTTCTTCGAATGTTGCACATTCTTTTTCGCCCGTTGTGATTAATTTCTCGATTTTCTCATGCTCCTCTTCTTTGATTGAAGTTTTCTCAAGTTCAACATCTATGTCCAAAACTTCTGACACAAAGACAATGACATTTTCATTGGAAGTCTCCTCCTCTTGTTGTATTTGTTGATAGTTCGGTGGATTTGATTCTCCTAAATGATGATCATTAGTAATTTCTAGAAGAAATAATTCCACATGCAAATCATTCATATCAAATTCCCACGAGAGAAAAAAATGCAAAAGGCAAGCTTCTCATGACAGTTTCATCCATTACATATTCTGCTTTTAGTTCTTGTATATTCCGTCCTATAAGGATATCTCCCACAAGCATATCTCCCTCAGCAATTCCTTGAACTGCCAATTATTGTTACCTTATGATGAAGTCACATACGAGCATATTGTCAAAATCAACAATTGCTATCTTTTATCCTGAAAAAGAAAGAAGAAAAACAAAACAAATTAAAATAGAAAAAGAAAAATAAATAAATAAATAAAAGAAAATAAACAAATCAAGTAACAGTTAAAAAGAATAAATTAAGACTAAAAGTAAATAATCCCCGGCAACGGCGCCAAAAACTTGTTGCGTATTTTTATATCGCAAGTGTACAATATCGTAACAAATAATATAGTGGACCTAAGACTCCGGATTATCGTCCCCACGAGGACTATACTTTAGTCTTAATCTATTTTTCTAACTCCTATTTGATGGAAGTAAATCAAATAAGGAATTGTGAAAGTTGGGAAGATTGGTTTTCTTAAATGAACTAAATGCCTAAAACTAATGAAAATTATGCTGAAATAACAAATACAAATAGATCAAAGATTCATGTTTATAAGATGTATTAGGGCAAAACAACTTCATCTAATGATCACCTTAATTCTCAATTCAAGATTCTAGCCTAACGTAGTGTTTGGTCGAATTCTCCTACGGTATTCAATTTACCCCTCTCGAGTTCTCATTGAGCCTATTTAACTAATTCAATTCCAAATCTCTATGCGAATTACCCTTAGTTAAACGAGTTGTGGCACTAGGAATTCATATAACAATCGCAGCACTTAGTATAAGTATCTCTACACGTTATACCTCTTTACCGGATTTTATTACACGTTCTAAGTCTCAAACTCACCTCTCGATTCGTAAGAAACTCAATAGATCATCAAATTATTGATCAGGTAATTCAATGCATTGCAATCATAATAAAATCAACACATGGAAGAATAAAACTCAGAATTCATGGATTAAAGAACTAAGGGTCTCAATAGATTACATTATTTGCCCTAATAATGAATTTAGCTACTCATAATCAAAACAATGAAATAAATAACTAAATTTGAATACATAACCGGATTTAAATGATAAAAAGATGAAAAAGAATCAGCTCTTGCACCAAGATCTTCTTCCTTCCAATCCTTGATTTGAACTCGAATCCTTCCTCTTCGATCTTGTGTTTTTCTCTCAATGTTACAAAGTGTGGAACCCTCTTTTCAATGTGTGGGAACCCCCTTTTCAATGTGTGGGAACCCCCTTTTCAATGTGTCCCTAGGTCTATTTATACTTTCATATACGTTTTTGGCCAAGTTGGAGTCTTTTTGTGGAGTTTTCGCGGCCCAAACAATAAAAACTTAAAATCTGTGGCGGTGTGCGGCGCTTGAGCGCTATGGGACAGCGCTTGAGCGCTGAAAATCTGTTAAAAATTCATTTTCTGGCTAGTGCAGCGCTTGAGCGCTGAGTTTATAGCGCTTGGGAGCCGAGTTTATGTCCACTTTGTATCTATTTCAGTATTTTTGTCATAATTTTTCCTTCCGATGTCCGATTGAGGTGATTCAAGATTCGTTAGAAAGATAACTCGAAGGGCTACAACTTTAATAGAAATAGCTCTTCTTCAATTCGAACGTTTACTAGGCCAGAAATGGGTCTCAATCTCCAACTAAAACTTTGGACATTCTTCTGGAGTTGAAAATTGATTTGTTTTCACTCCTTTTGATCTTTAGTTGCATCCATTTGACCTCTAGCATTCTCGAATCTTCATCGTGAGCTTCGACACAACTTTTGAGTATTTGTACTTTAGTCCCCAAGCTTTGGATCTTGCCTCTTTTTCGCCAATTTTACATTCTTTTCTCCAATTCTTCATCTTCCATCGAGTTTCACCTCATAACATATTATATCATAAATTAGGCTATAATCTCATTAGAAGAACGACAAAATGTCATTGTTTTGGAGCCTAAATAAGTGTATAAAATACACTTATCAATGCATGTTAGATTAGTTCGCCTACACATATTATGGAGTGTAAGCTCTGTTGTAAATTTGTTTAAAAATGATTTTGAAAGTTTGAAGGCTCAAATAAAGGTTAAAATAAATACGCCAGTCAAACCTCCAAAATTACACAGTTTTGCCAATTCTCAATGGAGAAGAGAATCCTTTCATGAACAAACTTAAAACAGGATGACTGAAGAAATACTAGTTTAAAAATAGATTTACAGCAGAAATAGTAACACTACTTTAGAACTGTAGTTCCATGCCAAGAGGTTTACATAACCAGTTGAAATAGCTCAATTTATATCGGATAAAGTAGCTCGATTCTCAAAAGATTAACCTACCCTAAATATATCTCTACTTAGATTAGTTCGTATCTAAATAGTCGTGTAGCCTTTCTTCATATTAATGAAAATTTTATATTTTTGTGATTGTTATATTTAGTTTGACTAAGATATTTTTTTTTCTTAACAATCTTCTAACTTGATCGAATCCACTATTATTGATAATATTTTTTCATGTACATGTTATTCCAAAGGTGCTTAAGAGGTTCATCATTCTCATCCGCGAGCTTATATGTTCCAAACCCAATTACTTTCTATTACTGTATATGGTCCTTCCCATTTTGGGCTCAATGTACTGTAGCTTATTTCTTTGTTTGCAACAAATACTTCCTTTAATACCAAGTCTCCAACTATGCAGTTCACTCCGTGAGCCTTAGAGTTGAAATATTTTTTCATCTTTTTTTGATATATGGCGAGCTTAATCTAGAAGTCCTCCCGCTTTTCCTCTGCAAGGTGTAGGTTCGCGCTTATAGCCTCTTTATTTTGTTTTTTGTAATATCCTATTTTTCTTGCCTAAACCAATTTCGGGTGGAACCATGGCTTACTCCCCATACGCTAAGGAGAAAGGAGTTTCTCATGTGGCTGTCTTAGTGGTAGTGTGATATGATCATAAAATTTGCGGTAGTTGATAAGTGCATTTTATACACTTATTCAGGGTTTTAAATAATGAAATTTTGGTATTCTTTTGATGAAATATTACATAATTTGTTATTTACTGTGTTCAATAGGTAAAACTCATGATTTAATTAAAAATTGGAGAAAAATGGGAAAATAGGCTCAATTGTAAGATATACAAAGTTCGGAGATTAAAGTACAAATATTCAAAAATTATGACGGACGTCACAATAAAGATCCGGGAGTGGTAGGTGTCAATTGAATGAGAAGAAAATTCAAATGAATGAAATATAGTCAAAGTATTACCACACATCAAGTTTCAACCGAAAAGTTATGATGCAGACTTTCAACCTCATATTAAGACCCAATTTTGATATAAAAAACATTCGATTTGGAAACATGTTAACTAGAGGAATTGTAGCATTTTAAATTATATTTCCAACACACTTTAAATCGCCTCGATCAGATATTAGAAGAGAAAGTTATGAAAAAAATACTTAATATTGCTTGGGGACAAGCCTACGTGCACGCCTAGGCCCGTAGAGGAGGCGTGCAACTCCTCCTCTTCTGAGACATCCTGCATCTCAAAAACCACTTGAGGTGCACGCCCTAGCTAAGCCTAGATGCACGCCTCAAGGTAAGTGGGGAAAAAATTCTTTTTCTTATTTCGGTCTCTTTAGAATGCAATCTTTTTATATTCTATATATTCCGAAACTCGACCAGAACATCCCAACCTTCATTGGACCTAATGCTACTTATATTTTACATATTTTTGGAGGTGAAGAACAAGTTTATACATCAAATCAATGCAAATCATACAAGGAATTGAAGATTCATAGCCTGATTTCAAGAAAAGAGTAAAAAACGTGGATTTCTCTTACTTCTTCCATCTTTCTTATTTTTGGGTGATGATTTTTCAACTTTTCTTGTGTAATTTAATTATAAGAATGTTAGGCTAGTTTTTCTATTGTATTGGATGGATGATGAGCCTTATTATATGTTAATTTCAATTCAAGACTCATTTATTTAGTAAATTCTTGTGTTCTTAATTAAATATGCATGAATCTTGTGTTGTTTGAATGCTTGATCACCATTTGACAACTTATTGTCTATTCGTAATGTTGAGAAGCTCACAATAGGTAGAACACTGCATATTTAACACAGAAACAATATGTATTAGGAATAATATTTATAGTATGTGCAAATCGTATGTTGTAATCCTGTGATTTAATACATATTTTTCATATGAATTCGGACTAGAAATGGGATCGGATCATGTTAAATATAGGCTTAATATATCTTAAAAAATTATTGAATAAAATTGGACCATCGATTGTCATCAACATTAGAAATATTCTAGTTCATACGAGCCTAGAATTAGAAATAACATTAATAGGGGGATTCGGAAATTCGATACATTCATCTCATATCGATAAAAAAAAAATTTATTGCTTTCTTAGTTAGAATTAGTATGAACAAAAAATCATCTATTTTGTCTTGCAACACTTTTCAAATTTGATAATATCCAGTAAACCATAATTATACAATATTTTTTGTAGGACGATACTTTTAACTCACCATCTTATTACTTGTAAAAGATCTAGTACATTTGCGTAATTTTACCGAACAAGTTTTTGGCACAGTTGCTTTGGAATAATTTGTTTACTTCTAGTTTATTAGTTGATATTGGATTCAATTGTTCGTTTTGTCAATTTTGGCTATCCACCCTAATCCCTTTTGCTTGGCATTGTTCCAAGTACTATTTAGCAGTATATGCATGGTTCCAATCATGGAAACGGAGTAAAATATGTTTGCATGGTTCCGTTCATGGCGACGGAGTAAAATGTGTTTGCAACGAGTAATCTTGATATGAATGATGGGGATTTTCTTGGGAAAGACATAAATTATGAGCTTTGTAATGAGAAGCATTATACTTGGCAATGCTTATATACATACCATAATCCCTTTATGTCCAAGTTTCTGTGGTTTAAATAATATTTAAGATGTCGAAAACAAGCAATTGACAACTTTTATGAAGGCTACCTGCTTAAGGACGAGTATATAACTAAATATATGGAAGAGGACAACAATTTTAAGGGAGTTGATCCTCCCCTATGGAAAAAGAAGACACTTGCAAACTATTATAATGAACTTGTCATGTTAGATGAACACAAAATACAACCCGTAGATTTCATATTTTCGATGAATTTAAAAGGTCGGGATATAATCCACTTGAAAATGTTGAAAGGAAAGAATTTCCACTCCCTATGGATTTAAACTGTGAGCTGGCCATTCAACCCGATGAGATATCAATTATCAAAGAAGAGCATAAAGATGATGAAAGATTAATTATAAAAGGACCATGCAAAGAAGTGGCAATCAATGAAGATGAAATTAATACACATTATTTCGACTTCATCGATTGCCCAAAATTGAATTTGTGATTAAATCGGAGGACTATGAAGAAATCTACATAGTTGATTTAGAGTCGAATGGAATAGGCAAATCACATCACCTTGGAGGAGACAATGTCAAAATTCGGAGAATCAACGAAGAATGGAGCAAAGCAACCTAAAAAAAAAAAAAAAACTGAGCAAGTCATCAAAAGCCTTCTTCAACATTCCTTAATGCAAATTTCCAAAGTCAAGCTAAAAACAATAAATAACAACTTATTGGGAGGCAAAACAATTTTCTTTCTTTTTTATTTATTTTTCTTTTTAGATTTATGATAGGAGTTTAATTTTGATTTTATAGGCGTCGTCATCCATGCTCCATTTCCCCTTAGACCCGTGAATTTATTGTTAGTTTTTGAGATGTTTGGGTTAAGTAATACTTGTTACAAGTATTAGATCTCTAATATTTGATTTTTCAGAAATATGATATCGCAGAACACTTAAACTAACATTGACCAAGGGAAAAATGTGATGAAGAGGACCTATCAACTCTTGTACTCAATGTCATAACATTCGCCACCTCTTTATAAATTTGGGGAGTATTTTCTTCTTTTTCTTTCCCGCCCATTTTTGTGCCTATTTATGCTTTAAGACATTGAGGACGGTGTCTATTTTAAGTTTGGGAGAGGAAAAATATTGAGTTTTTGCTTCCGTGCATTATTGGGGGGTGATATTACTATTGTAGGAAGATATGTATATGATTGAGGATTTCATATGTGAAAAATCATGTATATCAATGTGATATGTGTGTGTGTGTGTGAAAGCTTCTCTATGTAGCCTTTATGACTCAAGTTATTAAGCTTGTAGATTTGATTTTTTGGGTTCTTCCATTCTCTCTCTAAAAATGTTCTTGATCTAAGATAGTTCATCTTATAATATGTATACATTCTTGAGCGTTAATCTGTAAATCTAGTGTGTTCTTGTTCACACTGTTCTTACATGAATAATTGGTGTTAGAGAGAGGAATTTGTAATCTTGAGTGATTTCTGAGAATTAGAATTCTTTTAATTTACATGCATGTCCAAACTTCTAGACTAGCTGATTTTATGAAATTGAGTAACGTCATACTGTGTTTTCAACCTTCAAAATGCTGAATTACAAAGGTCTCGGAGTTTATAAAGCACACCAACAAGTGTTTTTGACAACACTTCACCCTAATTTCAATTGGTGAATTACGTAGTAGAAGTAAATCCAATGTTTGCCCTCTTAAATACTAATATCAGACTACCACAAAAACATCAATAAAATCGAAAATTAGTATGTGACTGACGAATTCTTCTATGAAAACTTGCGTGAATGCCATATAATTTTAACACAAATCCAATGAATATTTACATTGTTTTTTGACATCAACAAAACTGACCATTATATGGAACTTTGACCAATGTACTTAAAAATTTGGGTACGATATATGGATAAACCTTATTTTGATGATTTCTAAAGGATTATTGGTGAAAAACCCCTGCGTATTAGATAGGTTACGGAAATCCCCTTACCTATTGGAAATAGCATAAAAGGCCCATGTTCGAAACCTTTAGTGCGAATACCATATGTCGCCCATTTTCTCAATAAAAAATCGTGAAATGATGAATATACACTCATATTCAAATAAAACAAAAGACAAAATAAAAATAAAGAGTATAGTCTTAATTTTTTAAATTTTTTCCAGTTATTCTCATCTTCAAGCAAACAAAAAATCTTTTTCCACTCCAATTCTTCCTCTGTCCCACATACCCACATTTTCTCTTCATTTTCCCGCCACCATTTTCTTCCTTGAGTTCTTAAACTCTGATTTGTGACTTGAAAGCATGAAGATTGGTCGACCATTATCAACCTCCTCACTTTGAGATTCATTTCAATTTTCTTGGATAGGGGCATTGCTAGGAAACACTGAATCTTGGATGTGTAAATATTCAATAAAACTTTGAAAATCTTGTATTTGATTAGAGTTTTGGGGATTTTGTTTGGGATCTGAGGGGGTGTTTGATGCACATTATGGAGAAGAATTTTTTTTTTTTTTATGATATGATGTGATGGAAAATATGTAGTTAAAAAATAAGGAAAAATTTTGAATTTGCATGTAATATTATTTTATTGAAAAATGTGTAGTTGAAAATGAATTTTAAAAGAATGAATTTTATTAAGAATGTGTATCAAACGGGGGCAGAGATAGGTTCATTGGGGTTAATGAATTTCTTGGCTAAAATTCCAGATTTTGCTGCAGCAGCAGCTGCTAACAGAACTTGCCGCATTTCCAAAATCAAACGAGAAGACTAGCACAAGGGTTCAAAATTCGAAAATAGCGAAAATGGATACCTCGAAATCAGAGTGTGATGACTCGTGTGAGATTCTAAGGGAGAGAATACAAAGCTAAACAATTGAAGTTGAACATTATGAACATGAGGTCGAGGTTGTTTTTGGGTTTAAGCTTGAGGAATTGGAGTTATGGGTCTAGAAAATGGAGTTTTTTTGGTGTGCTACTGAGAAGAATTTTTTTTTTAATTTGTGGTGAGTTCTGACGGTGGAGACGAACATGGTGGAAATAGGTGATGGTGGAGGGGGAATGGAATTATTTTATTTTTTATAATTTATTTGAGTCTCGTTTGCACTTTTTTAAAAATTGTGGGCATATGATTGCAATTAGTTCTTTATTTTTTATTTAAATGGGATGGTATATTCATTATTTTACAAATTTTTTTTATTTAGAAAATGACCATAGAGGGTATTACATACTAAATGTATTAAACAAGGACCTTATGTGCTACTTCTTATAGGTGGGGAGGTTTTCACAGCGTGTCTAATCGGTAGGGAGTTTTGCGCTAATAAAACATTTCTAAAACATGCCAACTAGGGCTTTCGAATATACTTCGTCCTAATTTTGATTGTCAAAATACACTTTAGAAGTAAATGCAATGCTCGTGTTCACCCTCTCAACAATTGAATGGAGAGTGAGAATTAGGTTTTTAGGGATGGGTAGCAAAGATGGAGATTATTGTCTTTTAAGTCACTTTTAACGAGGTAAAATCTAGTCGATCAAGTGTAATTTGGGCATTGTTAAAAAGATTAGACATTTCAAAAAATTATGAATAAACAAATACTTTGCAACCCTAGTTATTGAGTAATAGTCGTAAAACTCCCTTAACTTTGCCTCTATTGCAAAATACCACATATCCTTTAAGATTGATGAGAAATCTCCCTAAATAATCTTTTAAGTGTGAAATGCAATTGATAAGTGTGTTTTTATACACTTATTAATCATTTTCACGAGCTATTTATTGAAGAAATTGAGTGGATTCCTATTCATAATTGTGTAATTATGGTGTTTGTAGGCCAAAATTCTAAGTTGGTGGATAAATGAGTTAAATGAAGGAAAAGAGGACAAAAAATGTACAAAAACATGATTTTGGGGACCAAGATGTACAAGTGCCGAAATTCGAGGACCGAGGCTGCAATTTTCACTAGGTTTTGTTTTAAAAATCTGATTTGGGCAGATTGAAAACCCATATTTTTTTTTCCTCTTTTTTGCCTCTGCCGGGACAAGGCAGTTCTTCCTTTTTTTTCTTCTTTCATTTTCCTTTCTTCTTTCAATTTACTTGGTATTTTGGGAGCAAATCAAAGAGCACAATGAGATTCAACTAAGGATTTGACAAAGCTTTGGTAGAAAATCAAGTTCAAGCTTCAAAAGGGGTTTTATCTATACTTTGTATTTTCTCATTTATTTTGCCATTTTTGTAATGAATGTTATGCATATTCTCCTTTATTATCACATATATAAAATGAGCTAATTGATTGTGTTGGGATTTGTGGAATTAATTTAAAATAGTCTTGATTAATTTCTATATTTGATATTTGATATTAAGTTATTTATTCTCTCATGTGTTTTTATTATTGTATTTCATGCATTTTCATTTATGTGGCCAATGAATGAATGTGTTTAGTGATTTGTGCATCATTTGAGAGAAGATTGTATATTTTAGACCAAATAGTATAAACACTAGGTTTGTGTAATGTGTAATGGATAGAGATATATCATTAGCCCTAGGTGACCCAATGAGCTATTTTCACAATGATTTAATGCGATTATTTGGTTGTAATCGACATAGAGATATAGTATGTTAAACCAATCAATTAGGGTTAATTTCACTCGAGAGAGGTAATTAACTAAAATTGGAAGATCAGGTCTAACATCGGAATTAAGTAATTCGTTAATTGGCTTATACAGAAATTAATTAGGCGACAGTTAAGCGAAACCATGAATTTCACCCAAGTTTCACTCCAAAATTTCCAGTGTGTTATGTTTTTATATTTTGTAGATTTTAGTTATTTCAAATCTATGTCTTTATTGTGTGTTTGTTCTGTTTGTTCTGTTTGTTGTTAGAATTAAAATTACTTGAGTGCGACCCGTGTACTTGCCGTATATATTTTCAAGCGAACAAGTTTTTGGCGTCGTTGCCAGGGATTGTTTTTACTTTGATTACCACTTTAGTTAATTTTAGTTTTAACAATTTTATTTATTTATTTTTAATTATTTTTGTATATTTTGGCTAACCCTCATATTGTTAATTCATCTTGTGTTGGTATTCTCTCCTTACAAGCTACATCTATATTTGCATTAATCTCATCTTGGTTAAGTAACAAAATGTTTGCACTATCTAATCTTTACATTGACTATGGAAATATGCTTGGAGGTCCAAGATGCAATATTTGTCAAGCGATGCATTGTATAGGACTATGTTTGTATTCGTGCACTGATGTCTCAATGTCGAGACTTTTTCGGTTTTAAATATTATTTGAAATGCCGAAAACAAGCACTGGACAATTTCGATGAAAGTTACATGCTCGCGGGAGACTATGTACTTAATGATTGGGATGATGACATCAAATTTTCAGGAGATGGTCCTCAATTTTTGAATGAGAAGGTACTTGCAAAGTATTACAATGAATTTGCCAAGTTGGATAAAGAGGACATGCTAGTGGGAGATTACAAATATTGGGATGATTTTCAAAAGTGGGGGTATTATCCACTCGACATAGTTAATAGGAAAGGCTCGTCATTGCCTGTTGAGTTTGATTGTGGACCAATCATTCAACCCGATGAAAGTTCAATTATTGAAGAAGAGCTTAAAATGGGTAAAAATTTAATACAACGGGACTAAATGAAGACATGCAATCAATGAGGAGAACATCGACTTACACTTTTCCGACTTAGTTGATTGTCAAGAAATTGATTTTGTGATTAAACATAATGATGAGGTGGAAGTTTTCATAGTTGAATTTGAATTGGATGGAATGGGCAAGTCCTATTAAATGGAAAGAAACAATGTTGAGTTTTGGAGATTCAATTAAGAGTGGAACAAAGCCAAAAGAAGAAAAATGGGCAAGGCATCCAAATCCTTCTTTCGATACCCATGAGTTAATTGCCAAAGTTGAGCTAAAAGACTATAAAAAGTGCTTATTGGGAGGCAACTCAATTTTTTAATTCTTAATCTTTTCTTATTTTTATTTGATTAGCTATTATTATTTTTGTAGGAAATTTTTGAAGTCCCACATATCTATTGTTCCTCATAAGTTTGGAGATAAATTGTATACAAGAAGGTCACTTGCCCAAGTTCATTAAAAGCATCACAAGTCCAAGTAGAGCATTAGTACCTCTTCACCAAATATACAACCAAGTTTCGTTATCCCCTATTATCTTTTGTCTTGTACTCTACACATTGAGGACAATGTGTGATTTAAGTTTGGGGGTGATTGTGCTTAAATTGGTGATATTGTGTTGATATGTTAGACAGCCTTGCCGACTTAGCATTGTTTGATGTTTAAAATTGTTGTTGATTCATGAGCTATGACCAAATATGCTATTTGTGCCTAAATTTTTCAAAAATTGCTTGTCCATGTGAGATCACAAGTTAATTTGAGCACAATGATCACAATTAATTGTTATCTAGATCTAGAGATTTTTTATTGATGGATAGATTTTTTTGAATTGGTAAGAATTAAGTTGTGAGTTGCTTGAAAAATTATATCAACATTTATTATTTTCTCTTTCACTTTACCATTTTGTAAGATAAGTTTGGGGTGGTCATCCGGTGAAGGATATTTTCTAGACGTATGTTGATTCCATGCATGTTGAAAAAGAAATTGTGTGGAGTGTCTTTTGCTAAGTATCAGCTAGGTAATGACCATATGTTAGGGATCTAAGCCCCATTTATTTTGTAAAAAAAGGACATTGCACTTGTTGATTCTTGCCTCACTTTGTAGCCTTTTTTACTTGAGTTATTAAGTTCGTTGGGGTATCTGAAAACCCGGTACCCTTTGGTCTAAACAACCGGAGAATTATCGACATAAACGTCGCTACAAGTGTCAATAAGAAAGCTTAAGGGAGTGAGGTAAAACATAAGATTTGATTGAAAATTTTGATGAAATTGTGCAATTGTATTCGATTTATGAGCTTAGATAACTAATGGGTTTGAATTACTTAGTATAAACATGAATATCAAAGCACTCATCTACTGGAGAATCATCACGTGGATAGATTTTCGACATTGCCGGTTAGATCCAACCAAACTAGAGCGAAAAAAATGATTGAATTGAAAACAACCTTTAGATTTACACCCGGAGAAAGAAAATAAATATCTATTTGAGGAATGTAAATCTCACAAGCGGGAAATGACATATTTGACCACAAAGGGTCGGGTTGAATCTAATTTGAAATTTTTTCCGTCTTGATTATTGTTTCCTAATTTAGATGATGACTATATGTGACTATGCACACACAACACAATCAAACATTGGACGAGCTTATATTGTTTTCGGTAGCATGATTCGGAAGCATAGGTGTGAATTGATTACACAATTTTACACTCCTGAATATATTGACGGGCTTTCTAATGTTGTTGGTTCTTTACATGTATTGCATGATTATGTTAAGAGTAATTTTGCTCGAGACGAGTAAGAGCTTAAGTTTGGGGGTATTTGATAAGTGTGTTTTTATACACTTAGTAGTCATTTTCACGAGCTATTTATTGAAGAAATTGAGTGGATTCCTATTCATAATTGTGTAATTATGGTGTTTTAGGCCGAAATTCTAAGTTGGTGGATAAATGAGTTAAATGAAGGAAAAGAGGACAAAAAATGTACAAAAACATGATTTTGGAGACCAAGATGTACAAATGCCAAAATTTGAGGACCGAGGCTGCAATTTTCACTAGGTTTTGTTTTAAAAATCTGATTTGGGCAGATTGAAAACCCATATTTTTTTTTTCCTCTTTTTTGCCTCTGCCGGGACAAGGCAGTTCTTCCTTTTTTTTCTTCTTTCATTTTCCTTTCTTCTTTCAATTTACTTGGTATTTTGGGAGCAAATCAAAGAGCACAATGAGATTCAACTAAGGATTTGACAAAGCTTTGGTAGAAAATCAAGTTCAAGCTTCAAAAGGGGTTTTATCTATACTTTGTATTTTCTCATTTATTTTGCCATTTTTGTAATGAATGTTATGCATATTCTCCTTTATTATCACATATATAAAATGAGCTAATTGATTGTGTTGGGATTTGTGGAATTAATTTAAAATAGTCTTGATTAATTTCTATATTTGATATTTGATATTAAGTTATTTATTCTCTCATGTGTTTTTATTATTGTATTTCATGCATTTTCATTTATGTGGCCAATGAATGAATGTGTTTAGTGATTTGTGCATCATTTGAGAGAAGATTGTATATTTTAGACCAAATAGTATAAACACTAGGTTTGTGTAATGTGTAATGGATAGAGATATATCATTAGCCCTAGGTGACCCAATGAGCTATTTTCACAATGATTTAATGCGATTATTTGGTTGTAATCGACATAGAGATATAGTATGTTAAACCAATCAATTAGGGTTAATTTCACTCGAGAGAGGTAATTAACTAAAATTGGAAGATCAGGTCTAACATCGGAATTAAGTAATTCGTTAATTGGCTTATACAGAAATTAATTAGGCGACAGTTAAGCGAAACCATGAATTTCACCCAAGTTTCACTCCAAAATTTCCAGTGTGTTATGTTTTTATATTTTGTAGATTTTAGTTATTTCAAATCTATGTCTTTATTGTGTGTTTGTTCCGTTTGTTGTTAGAATTAAAATTGATTAGAGTTGTGTAATCGAAAGTATACATTCATCGAGGGATCGACAACCCGGACTCTAAAAGCTCACTTTATTACTTGAGCGCAACACGTGCACTTGCGGTATATATTTTCAAGCAAACAACAATCTTTCTTCCATTTTTTCAATAAAGTCTTGTGAAATAACGAATATACTCTCATATATAAATAAAACAAAATGAAGGTTGCATTCCGCACTTAAAATGTTATCTATGGGGATCTTTTCATAATTTAAAAGGATATGGGGTATTCCGTAATAGAGTGTGATAGGGGTTTACGTCAATTATCCTTAGTTATCAAACAAGTTTTGTTTTTATTTAAGCACTATTATTTGGTGAATATATTTTATAATAGTGATTTTTTTGGAGAATATGTATTTAAAAATAAAAAAAAAATGGATTTACGTGTAAAATAATTTATTGTGTAAACGTGTGGTTCAAAATGAATATAAGAATTAAACGGTTTTAAAATAATGATTGTCAAACAAGGACTAAAGAATAGGAAATTTTTTTTCCATTTTATTTATAAATTATTTTATTAAAAAAAATGTAATTGAAAATGAGTTTGAAAAAAATAATTAAAAAAATGAACACAAACAAGGGCTTTATGCAGCATTTTCCTCAAACAAGTTTGTTTATGTTATTTGCAAAAGAGAAAAAAATAAATAAATAAAAATTATGTTATCTACACACATAACGGGGCACAAAACCGACCAACACACACTGACGCACATAAAAACTCACACACCAAAACCCGCACATATACCAATACACGACATATTTATGTATAATTGTGTGTGTATATAGAAAGAGAAAAGATTGTGCCAAAATTGAAACGTAAAAATCAAATAAGAAAGAACTTTCATTTTACTGAAAAAGTACAAAAAACGTATGATCAAATCATGGATAGAAAGCTTCTCCATATAAATTATGTAATACAAAACAAAAAAGAAAGAAAAAGGTAAAACAAAAGGACGACGAAATATATATACGCACTCAAGAATTTGTTTTACGCATTCTGTATCTTTTATAGTTTTTTTTTTAAATCAGTTGTACAATGAAAAACAACATAATATAAGCAAAGCAGGAAATAGGGATGACAACGGTTCGGTTCAGAGTCGGTTCGATCAAAATCATAACCACACCACCAAATTTTTGGTCATACCATAATCGGGCACCATAACAACGAAAGTCGGTTCGGTTCGACTCGATTTGTATCTCGGTTCGGTTCGGTTAATAAGTACGAAAATAAATTATTTTTTTATAAGACCAAATTCCAATTGTCAAATTGAAAAAAAAAATATTACGAAGAAAAGTCAATAAAAATAAAAATACAAGACTAAGCCAATTTAGCAAACAATATCCCAACTTTCAAATGCAAATTTTGAATTAAACAAACAATAATATCAACATAGGTCAAGACTCTTACTAGCGTATGTTAATCTTCATTCTTCCCCACAACTCTTTACCATGAATAGAAGTCCAAAGCCAATCCAGAGCACACATTAAAACTTCTAAAGTCTTCGGGTGAAGCCTATTTCTATGTGGACTCATAAATCTACCACTTGTACTAAACGCTGACTCACTTGAGGTTCTCTTTGCATTAGACGAGGAAAAAATTCTTTACAATTTTGTAACTATCAACAATAATTAAGTCAAATGTATGGCCGACACTCGCTGATTCGGCCATGAAGCTGGATCTACAGTTATTAGTACTCGAAATTAAGCTACTTAACCTAGTAAAAATAAAAACTCTGCACGTCTTCAAAACCGAAATTGGTTAACCTAAACCCTTAAAAAGCATTCAAGTCTTTCTTCTTTGCCTGTATCATATGAGCAATTAAGCAAATAAGAAAGGGTTAAGATATACCTTTTACCTGCACTACAATTCAACAATTTATGCTAATTTATGATTTGGATCAATATATTAGGAAATGCAAGAATGGTTTCTTTTTCAATGCACATATTTACTAAAATTAAATTGAACAACATGTCATCACCAAAAAATCACAACTTTATGAAGCTCTTTCACTGTCTTTTTAAGATTAAACAAACATCCAGCTGCAAATTAAAACAAACAGAATTATGATAAACTAATCATTGATTTGATAAACAGAAAATACAATTTATGAATGGAAAGTAACATTGATTCGATTTAAGAATTGAATGATTTAAATTCAAGAGAAAACTAGTCTGTGCAACTTTCGGATCTGGAATTGTTGGAGACAACTCAATCACATAAATAATAGTGTCAATTAAATCACTTGATTCTACACGATTTCGTTTTTACAATGGTCTTTTTATGCGAGAAGGGACAATTGCACTGAGTTCTTGAAATAAGAATTCGATGCACAAAATTATTTACCAAACTTAAGGCACAATACAAGCACTCAAGAAACATGAAACTATACCATACCCGGAACTGGCGAGGGCGGCGATTGATTTAAGTGGAGGAGAAGTGTAGTCTGGTGACTGTAAATCTGTGTTTTAATTTAACATATAGGGTATATTGAAATTGGACTACTTGGGCAGTGGGCTGGGTTATTGGGTTAAGGTTTACCTAATGTTAATTGGGCCAGAATTTTGGGAAGCCCAATTGTCAAAATTGTCCAATTAATTTTGAGAAAGAATAATGGAAAGCCCAATTGTCTAATTAATTTTTTTAACGGATAATCAGTTCAGGGCGGGGCACCATCGCTTAATACCATCTCTGCCCTTAAATGAAGCGGTTCATTAAAATCAAAACTATAACCACCCTATTGCACCATCGGTTCATTTTTTCATCCCATTCAGTTCGTTAAATCACGATTTTCGATTTTAACAATTCAAATTGGCATCCCTAGCTGGAAACAACATTTGGGATTGTGTGATAAAGCCTTTGGCCCATGTTTGGTGGGCTTTTTTCTAAAAAAATATTGTTTTAAATAGTGATTTTTTGAAGAATGTATAGTTAAAAAAGTAGGAAAAAGTTTAAGATTTAAGTACAAAATATTTTATTATTTGAATATATGATTTAAAATGAGTATGTAGCAATAGAGTTTTGAAAAAAAAAAAAAAACCCCATCAAACATGAGATAGAAGTTTTAGCAAACTTTAGTAAAAGTTCAAGAATGTTATTGAAAAATTTATAAAAATTATAAATATCATGAATGTGTAGTTAAAATTAAAATTTAATTGTTGAAAACTTGATAAAAATTCAAAAAAGTTCTATCAAAGGAGCACTTGAAATCAGATGAATATATAAACTATGGAAGATCAAGCCTCTATTTGGTGAAAATTAAAATTTAAGTTTAAATTTAAGTCAAGTCACTAATTGATTTTAATCACATATTTCATGAGATCCACAAATTTTCAACAACACATTTCATCATATTTATCAAAATTTATAAAAATCTAATTTTAATCTCTACCAAACAGGGCTAAACTCGTGTTTGGCT
The DNA here is from genome assembly GCA_019097785.1 of Fraxinus excelsior. Classification (NCBI taxonomy): domain Eukaryota; kingdom Viridiplantae; phylum Streptophyta; class Magnoliopsida; order Lamiales; family Oleaceae; genus Fraxinus; species Fraxinus excelsior. Next base: position 12,667,078 of record CM032627.1, on the reverse strand, counting down.
TGGTTAATTTTTTTTTTATATAAAAATCTAAATCTAAATTAATTAATTTTAACCATAGTCACAACTTTTATCAAATTCTAACTATAAATTTCTAAACGTTTACCAAAATCTACTAAAAATATGATTTTAACAAAATCCAATAGATATATTATGCCCACGTTTGGTTTTATTGAAATCATATTTTTAATAAATTCTGATAAAAATTTATAAAATATGTGATTGACAAATGGATAAAAATTATAGTATCTATAAAATATTTGATTGAAAGATAATTTAAAAATTGGGGAGCCCCTATTTGATTTTGTTAAATATCATATTTTTAGTAAATTAATGAAATGTGTAATTGAAAAGTTAATAAAATTTATGAAATAGATGAAATATGTGATTATAAATGAATTTCAAGTAAAAAGAGGACGAACAAGGGTTATTGAAAATAAATTTTAAAAAAATGCACTTTTTTTTTGGAAAGATGGAGTCCAAACTGGACCTATACATAGGGTGTGTTTGAGTCACATTATTTTGAAAGAATGTATTCTGAAATAATAGATTGATGAAGAATGTGTTGTTGAAAAAGAAGAAAAATTTATTGATGTGATAAAAAATATTATTTTATTGAAAAATGTGTGGTTGAAAGTGAGTAGAAGAATGAAAATGAAAATTTTAATATGTATCAAACATGGTCATAATGTTTTTTGTTAGATGTGATGTGCCTTCCTTAACCTCTAGCATGTGTATCTTCTTCTTCTTCTTTTTTTTTTTTCCTTATAAAAGCCTAAATAGGGATGTCAAAAAGACTCGTCGGTTTAGGTGACTCATGGCTTGGCCTGGTCCGAAAATAGCCCAAGCAAAGTCAGCTCGTGCTCGGGACCACCGAGCCCCATTTTGGGGTATCCGTTGGAGCCGAGTTAGGGCTCGTGTCACGGGCCATTTCAGCCCGTCGAGCCGAACTTTATTAAAAAAAATTTAAATTTTAAAAATAGATTTTTAATTTATGAATTTTAAATTCACACCTATATAAATCGCACAAATTTTAAATTCTATGAAAATTAGTTTTATCACGTAAAAAACGAGTGGCTAGAAAGCTCGGGTCAAACTTTTGTTTTTGACCGTGCTTTTGCTCGACTCAGTTCGAGCCAAAAAAGTCCGAACTATTTTTGCTCGAGTCGAGCCCGACTGATGTGAACTCAGCCAAGAATTGATCTTGGGAACCTGCGAACAAGATGGAACCAACCCAAGAAAGCTAGAAATCAAGTCACGCAAAGATCAACCCGACCCGTTGTTCGACCCGTACTAAGAATCGAGATTTCGCGTGAGAAATCTGACCCGTTGATTACCTGGAACAAGAACCGTGAAGTGAGAATGCCACAAAAGGACTGCGAAACCTTTTGATAAGTTCAAGATTATAAGTCTAAGCTACCAAAAATATAGAGGAAAAAACTCACAAATTGTATTTAATCTCTCAAAAAAATAAAAGTCTTCCCTTTACAATGAATGAAAGTACTATTTATACTAAAGTATGAAAGAAACCTAGTTGCCACGAAATTGAGCTCAAAATATGCTAAAAGATATTAAAAAGATAGTATTTGATTCTAAATAGGAAACTGGAAAAATTCTCGTCCACTCCGAACAGCGTTCAATATTTTGGCAATAACTTTCTCTACCGATATCCGATTGAAGTGATTCAAAGTGCGTTGGAAAGATTACTTAAAGGGATACAACTTGCTTTAGACATAATCTTCCAATTCGACCGTTTACTATGTCAAAAATAGGTCTCAATATGAGATTGAAAATTAGTGAATAACTTTCGTATTGATCCAATTGATTTCCGACCTCGCCCCCTTCACCAAACTTGTTCCTTGGCATGTTAACTTCGATATTATGGACTCCTTTGCTCGATCATGTAAATGTATTGCTTTTATCATCTCTTTGAAGTTTCAGACTTGGCTCAAATCTCTCTCCAACGTGCTTCGGATTCTTGATAATTGTTGGCGTATCCCGGATCATATCATCCTCTACCTCTTCAAGAGGATTCGTCCTCGAATCCGGACCTATATCAAATGAAGCAACATTAGCATCCTCAAAAAGAATAAATGTTACTGACTTACCAATTAGAAGTAAATGGTAACCTGCATTCTTGATCAATGCAAGGATATGGAATGGTCCATCTCTCCTAGGAAGACGTTTAGACCGCTTTTGAACTCGTTTCCGCCTTGTATGGATGTTCACCCATGCCACAATGCCTAGATCAAACAAAACACGTCTCTGTGGATCCCTTTAGCTACATTGATATGTGTCATAAAGGATCTCTTGTTTCTCATAAAACCCAATACTAACAACAACATATGAAGATATTAAATTGAACAGTGTTAGTAGATTAAAACCTCTTATTAAATTAACGCATGGAATGGAATTAGTAGACATTACACCTAATCTTAACACATTCGATAAATCCAATCTAAGACAGGTAAGAAAATCAGGATATAAACTCAAACATACTTGCCTACAACTCCCGATAATGCAATCTAATTGTCTAGCATATATGAATAACTCCGCGTGACATGCTAGAATCTGATGATGTAGTAAGTGTATATTATGAACAAGCAATGCATTCTCCATGAATGTATTGGACAATGTACTTATTATACTCACAGAATGATTGGATGCATTAGCATTTACAAACGCACATGTCCTATATGGAAAACTATTTCTACACAGCAACTTATTCTCTATCTTAGGTGTAAAGTTTTGATATGTTACCATAACTCTACTCAGCACCTCTTCATCCTTACTCTTCATAGCTTCCTTTTGCATTGCTCCAGTTGGATTCTCAATGTATGGCTCACCATGAAGTATTCATCCATGGAGTAATTCCTTGAATTCCTGCAAAAGAGAATAATCGAAAATGGGGGAGGGATTGTTAGTTCTCACTAAAGCCTCCTCACACTCATTCTTTTTTCATGTAAGCTCACTTCTGATTTTTCTTTTTTCTCTGAAAGCTCACTTTCTTTTACCTCTCATGGCTCCTCCTCATTTTTTTGCCACCTCTCCACTCTCATTTTTATTCTCTTTTTCTTTTCTCTTTTGTGGCTCTTCTATTTTTTTACTCTCAACCACCTTATTTTCTTCTCTCTTGCTCTCATTTTTCCACTCTTTATTTTTTCCTCTCGCTCTCTTTTTAATTTGAGTTGATCTTCATAAGCCTGTTGTTGTGTTAACGACGCAAGAATAATAGGCTTCACATCCTTAGTAAAGCTATACCAATTTTTGCATTCATCATGTTTCACCTTTTTAGCATGTTGTCATGGCCTACCCAATAGTATATGCCCAACATACATAGGAATGACATCGCACAACACCTCATCGTGGTACCTCCCAATCGAGAAACTTATCAATACCTGTCCACATACCCTAACCTCTTCACATTCATCTAAGCAATGTAGTTTATAAGGTTTTGGATGTTTTACTATAGTCAACCCAAGTTTCTCGACAAGCCTACCACTAACAATATTTACACAACTACTTCCATTAATAGTCAAACTACATACCTTGCTACCAACATGATATCTAGTTTGAAATATCGTTTCCCGTAGCTGCTTAACATCATCCACGTTGATAGGTTTACGGAAATCACACAACAACACACAAGCTTCCTCCACTACAGGTTTCCCAACTCTATTACATACATTATTACGCTCCGTAAGCTCCCCTTTACATATATTCTTCATATCTATACCAACTCCAACAAGAGGTCTATTCATTTGTTCACTCATATCTCCTCTATCCCCATGAGGAACACTTTGGGGCGTCCCTCGCTGTCGACTCCCAATTAAAGTTTCAGACCTACCTACATTACCATAATTTCGTTCAACCACCAAACCCAATTGATCAAACTTATGATGAATAGACTGCAAACTATCCCTAAACTCCTCAATAAACCCCTTAGGCACCACTTCCGTCTCACCTCTACTCATAACTCCCATTTGTAATTAAATAAATGACAAGAGTTTAAATGAAAGGAAAGAACATAGAACAAAATAAATGTACCTCATGTGTTTGCACTCGAGTTTCACTCGAGATTGGCTTTTTCCTGATAATGAGCTCACAACTCTACCTTTTTCCACTCATCCTCCTTCCTCAATGGCTTGAGAAATAACCGATCTCAATCAATTGGATCACAATTCCGCAGCGAACACCAACACAAGTCCAAGTTCGGATAATCAACAGAATATGTGTACGGACCGAGGTAATAAACTCAAAGTTCAAGAAAAGAAATAAAATATGTATGGACTGAAGTAATTGACTCAAGTTCCAGGAACAAGAAATAAATGACTCGAAAGTTTGATCGTTTTTGTTTTGCTTTGCCTCTAGACGTTTAAAGTATAGAGACTCCTTTTTTTGTCTTTTTTTTTATTTTCACGTCGTGAATAGTAACACATTTTTTTTGAACTTTTTTTTACTAACTCAATAAACAATTAAATATTAATCTAGAGGCAAATACCATGAAAAATAAGGACCCAAAACAAGAATAACAAATTTGGTTTTTTTTTACTCAAATAATAAAATAAATTACTGGAAGTAAAGGATAGATGACCTGAAGTCTAGATCCAAACTCTGATACCAACTGATGTGAACCCAGTTAAGAATTGATCTTGGGAACCCATGAACAAGATGGAATCAACCCAAGAAAGCTAGAAATTACGTTGCACAAAGATCAACCCGACCCGTTGTTCGACCCGTACCAAGAACCGTGATTCCATGTGGAAAATCTGACCTGTTAATTACCCGGAACAAGAACCGTGAAGTGGGAACGCCACAAAAGGATTGCGAAACCTTTTGATAAGTTCAAGATTATAAGTCTAAGTCACCAAAAATATAGAGGAAAAAAACTCACAAATTGTATTTAATTTCTCAAAAAAAATAAAAGTCTTCCCTTTACAATGAATGAAAATACTATTTATACTAAAGTATGAAAGAAACCTAATTACCATGAAATTGGACTCAAAATATGCTAAAAGATATTAAAAAGATAGTATTTGAGTCTAAATAGGAAACCGAGAAAATTCTCGGAAAATTCCCGTCCACTCCGGCCAGTTTTCAATATTTTGGCCATAACTTTCTCTACCGATGTCCGATTGAAGTGATTTAAAGTGCATTGGAAATATCACTTAAAGGTCTACAACTTGTCTTCAGACATAATCCTCCAATTCGACAATTTACTATGTCAAAAATAGGTCTCATTATGAGACTGAAACCAGTGAATAACTTTCTTGTTGATCCAATTGATTTCCGACCTCGCCCCTTTCACCAAACTTGTTCATTGGCATGTTAACTTCGATATATGGACTCCTTTGCTTCATCATGTAAATCTATAGCTTTTATCATCTCTTTGAAGTCTCATACTTGGCTCAAATCTCTCTCCAACATGGTTCGGATTCTTGATTGCTGGCGCATCCCGGATCATATCACCGACCTTCAAGTTTAAGCTCGTGACTCGGCTCGACTCAACTTGTTGACACCCCTTAGCCTGAACATCATGATTGTATCGTCTTTAAATTCCAACCATAGATTTCAAATCTTGTTTTGAGCTCTACCATTTAAAATAATAACTATTATAGTAGTAAAACTCAATTTTCCTTTTAAAATAATACTCATTTAATCTTTATTTGGTAGATATTAAAATTAAATGTTTAATAGATTTTAATAGAAGTTGATAAAATGTGTGATTGAAAAGTTGTGAATTCCATAAAATATGTTGTTAAAATTAATTATTGATTTTGATTTTGATTAAAATTTATATTTTAATTTCTATCAAACAGGTATTTAGTTATTCATACATCGATTGCATTGTAAAAGTTCAGGGACTAAAGTGTAAATAATCTAAATTTGTTTCTAACCTTTTGATGAGGATTTGAGAGTGTTATAGGTCAATGGGATGAAGAAAGGAGTAAAAGAGATGAAATATAGCCAAGACATTATCACATATCAACTATCAAGCTGAAAAGTTTTGCACCAATTTTTAGCCTCATATTGAGACCAATTTATGACATGGGAAATGATCGAATTCGAAGATAGTATCTGAAGCAAAGTTATATATCTTTGAGTTATATTTTCGATGCATCTTGAATCACTTCAATCAGATATCGAGAGAGGAAGATACGACCAAAATATTGAAAGTTGTCGGCGGGTAAACATTATAACCATGCGGCCACCATATAGCCACATGGTCATCTACCGAGAATCCAATGGTAGCAATTCTTTGTTCCATGTAGTTGCATGGGTTTATACCTTGCAGCCGCATAGGTCATTTCTGTGACGAAATTTCTGGTTTCCTTCTACAACTCAACCACTTAGGGTAACTTATTGTGGCACGATTTCTCCACCTTAAAGGAACCCAAAACGTTCCAGAACACCTAATTCTTCATATTTCATCATTCTTCCTTTGATTTTGGCTCAAAAAATCCATAAAGAACTAAAACCTTAGTGAAGCTAGGGAGGAACTCTTCCGAAATTGGTGATTTCACATCTATTATTCACATATTTTGGTATTTTCTTGTTGAACAACTCTAGAATTTATAGTTTCTTTCCATAAATTTGTAATGAGATTGATTTAACTTTTATTAAATTAATCATAGATTTAGTCACACTTTTTCTATCGATGAATTGAAATATTTGTTGAATTATAATCTCATGAATGTTATTTGTGGATTGTTTACTACTTTATGCTATATGTATAAAGTCGCTCTTCTGATCTTATTCCAATACATGTATGCGTAATTGTGTTATATGAAAAATAGATTCTAGAGTTACAATTGAAATTAAATTGATTTAATCGTTTATTCTTCTCATCATGAATTAATTTTGAAATTGACTTAGTATTTATTAATTTGGTCATAGAATTAGTCATGCTCTCTCTCTATGGATTAATTGAAATAATTATTTAGATTTTAATCTCAATTATTTAAGTTTATTGATGTGATTCTCTACTGCTTTATGCTTTAGTATATAGTCGATCTTGAATCTGATTTTGATAAACCAAGTGTGAACATTACAATAAGAAGATTAATCATTAGGATCACGTTAGAATTAAACTGGGTTTAAATGACATATCTTCTGATTAGAGTGCAGAGATGAAAGCCTCTAATTGTGTTATAAAAATGAAATAATTGATGTGATTGATCTGATCCGATTAAGAGAATCCCGACACTTCACTGCCTCAAATTATTGACTCTAATTTCACTGTTTAATATTGAATTTCACTACACATTGAAGATAATAATTCACTCTTCTCGATCCTTTAAGCATTTTCCATTTCCATGTGGATACGACACCCCAAAGCTGCACTACAACTACCGCGTTATTCTTTGGGCGTAATCAAATTCTGGCGACGTTGCCAGTGAGACGATACAAAATACGCAGTGATTGATTGTAAATGGTGACATCATTCATTTACTTTCATTTTTTGTTAGTTTAATTTTCGCTATTGTATTTTTCTTATTTTTACTTTTTTTTAACTTATGTTTCATGAGCATTATCGAGTAGAGTGAGGAAGATCTATTGACAGACGTGATTTAGAGTTTGAATCTTTTTTTAACTTTGTTTTTGATTTTGCATCTGTTAAAATTAATACTTCATCACATAATACCATGCCTGATAGTGAGCATGATGCACATTTCAGGACTTTACATGATTATCTTCATCCCACATGCACATCCATACCATCATACATTATTTTTTCACCTAATATGCCACGTATGGACCTTAAATCGGGAATAATTCAACTTCTTCCCATTTTTCATGGACTTAAAAATGAAAATTCATACGTGCATATTTGGGAATTTGAGGAAGTGGTCACAACCTTCCATAATCAATGTGGTACATCGGATGCATTCAAACTTAAATTTTTTCCATTTTCACTTAAAGATATAGCAAAAAGTTGGATGTATTTGCCGAGATCACGTTCGATTGAAACATGGGGGTGAAATGACTCAAGCTTTTTTTAGCAAATATTTTCCCCATCATAAAACTATTGCTTTGAAAAAAAATTCTTCATTCACTCAAAAAGACAGTGAAACCTTATACCAAGCATGTGAGCGATACAAAGAGTTACAATCTCTTTACCCCATCATGGTTATGAGAGTTGGCGAATAGTGAGCTATTTCTATGAGGGACTAACTGGTGTGCTGTCGTAGGCACCCAAAAATAGTCCTTAAACCTCTAAAACTAATGTAGTAGTGGAAGTAAGGGTCGATCCCATGAAAAATGTGTAATTCAATAGTTTATGCTTCGTACAATGATTGTGGGGTTTTTGTATGTAAACAATTGTAAATAACGCAATTAATAACAATGAAAACTAAATTAACGAAAACAATCAAAAGACTAACCTTGGTCCAAGTGAATACCCACCTTCGAAAATCCACAATTGATCATAGATGCAAGGATAATTCAATTCATATCTTGAATATTCACCGTTGAAATTATTTTCCTATCTCTCCTTATTTTTAGTTACTTAGAAGCCAGCGTTCTAATTAACCCTAATTATTAAATAACCCCAGACCGCGCTCAAGATTCAATTTAATAACAGCTTTACACAATAGAGAAATCGATGAACTAGATAACACAAACACCAGCGGCTGTATTCAATCTATTTAAACATTCTTCTTAAGATTCAATAACCTCTATCGCAGAAAATCATCAAATCCTAGTGCTTCACAAGTTAAAGGGATCAAACAATTACGGATTTGATATTTAACTTAGCGGTAGATTGCAACGAATAATAAACTAGTAGGCCTCCTAGCAATTAAACATAACAATCATAGAAATAAGTGCAGAAAAATATTCAATACTCAAAAACATAAATTAAATTAAGAAAAATCATTTAGATCTCACAATATGTGGTTCCGAGGCTTCAATCTCCTTCAACCAAGTGTAAAAGTTTAGTTACAATTCATGAATATAAGAGAAAAATAGAGAAGAATAGAGTTGGGAGGCAATCTCCACGTTTTGGTTGTGTTCTAGGGTTTATAAAGTGTAGAAAGATTTGTTTCCATAAGTGTTTGATTGAAATTAGGAAACCAGAATTTTCGCCCCAAAAATGAACCATGCGGCCGCATGGTTTAGAGGCTTGCGGCCGCAAGGAACAAATGAAATCAGCACTTTAACTCTCGGGAATGGTCTATACGGCCGCATGGAATTAAAGGGTTGCGGCCGCATGATTTTACGAAACTTCCTCCGAACAGCCTTTAGTATTTTGGCCATAACTTCTTCTTCCGATATCCGATTGAAGCGATTCAAGATGCGTTGTAAAGATAACTCAAAGGGCTAAAACTTAGATTCAGAGACCATCTTCAAATTCGATCGTTTGCCATGTCCAAAATTGGTCTCAATATGAGGCTAAAAATCGATGCAAAATGTCTTGGCCATATTTCATCCCTTTGAATCCTTTCTTCATCCAATTGACCTCTAACACTCTCGAATCTTCATCACAAGGTTAGAAACAAGTTTAGAATATTTGTACTTTAGTCCTTGCACTTTCACTTTCTTCCATTTTGATCATTTTTCACATATTTCTTCCAAATTACGCCATATCCATAGAATTGCCACCTAAATTAAAATATGAGCGTAATGAGTACATTTTGGCACAAAATAAACATACGAGCGCATAAAATAAGAAGGGAAAAATATGCATTTTACAATCCTATCAAATTCCCCCATACTTAACTTTTGTTCATCCTCGGGCAAAACTCAAATTTAATTCCCAAAAAACACCAGGTCATAATGCCAATAATATAGAACCATCAAGCTTTTTCAAAACACATAAAATATCATGAATAAACATTCTACACAACTCATAATCAACTAGCAAGCATTTTCATATGAAGATAGAGTAAACTAAACATGTAGACCCTCACGGATATAAGCACTCAACTCTCATGTGTTTAAAAGGGTAAGTGTTTCGCTCAAATTCATTACAATGGAGATGTTCTACCATATGCTTGCATATCTTCTCATTCGCCACCACTTAGATCACATGCTTTACAAGAATCATAAGGACTTTTCAAAGGTTGTAATGTGGCTCATGGTCAAGGTGGGAAATATTTGGGTATGTGACTCAAGAGCCATCGAAACTAGTGGAGTAAAGATAAATAGACTTAGCTCAAACATATACATAAGACATGTAAACTAACCACTCCACATGATAGTTTCATCATTTTTTCATCTATCCCACACAAATCGAACTCTTTTTTTGAGATGTAGAAAGAGTTATGAATATAGATCTTTTTCACATTAAAATCACTCTCCTTCATCACTTATTTTCTTTTTCTTTTCTTTTTCTTCAATCATTCATTTTTTTCTTCTTCTTTTTCTTATGTTTTTCTTGCACAATGTAAATTTCAAATTATACAACAATACTGGAACTCCCTGAATTGACATATAAAATTTGTTCCAATTCACCAATAATAGCACTGCCATAAATCTTGATACCCCCACACTTATTTTCTTGCATACCCAGACTTCTCATGACATTCAACAATACTCCACTAGCTCTAAGGCTTGGGTAAAGATATTGTTTTTTTCAGTTTAAAGCTTGTAATGTGAGTTTATACAAAGAAAAGGCAATAAGGCTCAAATGGGCTCAACAATGTAAAATTCAATTACAGGGTCTGCTATTTGGCTAATGAAGCTCATTTATGTAACAAAGATGACCTTAATCATGTTCGTGCATTCATGTATCAATGTGATCTTGAAGAGAATCAATGCAAGTTCTAGAGAAACAAAACTATGGAAGAATATCACACATGAAAAGAAATAATGAGACTGTTGTGGATGTATCAGTCTAAAGGCTCAAAAATCTCACTAGCTTTTGTCTACAAAATTTAGTTACTACCATCCTCAAAGAAAATAACTCCACTAATCAACTCTAAGTTGGAGGATTATTCATTCAATCATGTTATGAGTTCTTCAAAAGCCTAACTAATTCCAGCAAATAGCATACACAACCAAAAATCTTTTAACCTCAATTTCTCTTCTTGAAAAATCATGCAAATTTGTTTTTTCTCTAAAAATTTAACTCACTCAATCTAAATGCAACCTAAATCTAAATCCCTCCCCCACACTTAAAACTTATATTGTCCCCAATGTAAGGTCCAATGCAAAGAAAAGGACAAATATAACTAAAATAAATGATGGAATACGAAAAATAAAAGTAAAAATAAAAAGATAAAGGAACGAACTCCCCTTGGGTTGCCTCCCAAGCAGCGCCTTTGTTTATTGTCTTTGGCTCGACTCAATGTTTCTTTATTCAGCCCGGGTCTATCATGGTTGGCTTCGATCTTCTTTGCAGTGCACCAAGTCCATTGTGAATGATAACTAGGATTGTTCCTCCACCTTCATGGAATGTATACTTGTAGTGACTGGGGTGAGGCTTCAAATCCGAAATGAAAGTCTGCAAAATAGAAGATAGAGACTTCTCATTAGAAACGGGTAATACAAAACAAGAACTGGTACCTGACTTTGGAAGAACATTTAATGCTGCCACAGTTCTTTGTAACTCAGTATTTAAGGCCAGCTCCTCTTTTTCCTTCCCAAGATGCTCAATATTGACAACTTCCCATTCTTTTGTAGCAACAAATTCGAAAACATCATGTGTTAATTGATCAATCACATCAATAAAATGAACATGGTTATTATTACATGGATGTTTCATGGAATCATAAATATTAAGTGTAATAGTTTTATCATCAAATTCTATGGTTAGTGTGCCATTATGAAAGTCCATTTCAGTTTTGGACGTCCTTAAAAATGGTCTTCCCAACAAAATAGGGAGAGTTTGATTACTACTGCCCATGTCAAACACATAAAAATCAACAGGAAAAATCAACTCATTAACTTTCACGAGAACATCCTCAACTACCCCCTTAGGATAGGCATTAGATTTATCAGCTAGTTGAATTATCACACCAGTATCAATTAAAGGTCCTAATTTCAAGGAAGTGTATACAGAATATGGCATGACATTAATAGATGCTCCGGAATCTAACATTACATTCTCAAACTTAGTATTGCCTATCATGCAATGGATAGTGAACATACCTGGATCCGTGCACTTTGTAGGAAGTTTCTTTTGAATTATTGCAGATACCTGTTCTCCAACTTTTACCTTTTCAATCCCCTTCAATTTCTGTTTCCTTTTACTTGTGCACAATTGTTTCAAAACTTTAGCATAACGAGGCACTTGTTTAATAATATCTAAAAGTGGAATATTTACCTCACATTTACTAAATATTTCATGTAGCTCATCATGATCTCGTTCATATTTTCTAGATCATACTAAAGCTTGAGGGAAATGAGGTACATGTTTATAATCAGAAAGAGGTGGAAACTTACGCTCAGTTACCTCAGTATTGTTAGGGGCACTCTTTTTTGCTGTGATATATTCCTTATTTTCTTCCATCGATGATGTAGGGACTACCTTCACTAGAGCTTCAACCTCCACTCCACTTCTCAACATGATTGCATTTACATTTTCTTTTGGATTTATCACTGTTTGAGATGTCAATTTTTCCATATTCTGTTACTCCAACCTACTAACCGCGTTAGCCATTTGACTCATTTGATTCTCCAAACTTTGAATGCTAGCCTTTCTCTCCTCTTGAAATTGTAAAGTGTTAGTGGCAAGAGATTTAACCATATCTTCTAAAGACATACTAGAGTTAGAAGTTTGGCCATGTTGATGTTTAGGAGGGTATGACTGATTATATTGCTGGAAATTCTGCCAATTTTGATTCATATGTGGATTCTCTTGTCGATTCCCATAACTAAGATTTGGATGATTCATCCATCCTTGGTTGTGCGTGTTTGAATAAGGATCATAATTCATTTGTGGTTGCCCAGGAAAGCTACAGGCTACATTTACGTATTCAACATATTCTTCTTGAATTGTTGTGCACATATCGGTTGGATGGCCTACCAATGAACAAATTCCACAAGTTTTTGATGTTTGCATAGTACCTACAGCCATTTGACAAATAAGAGTAGTTAGACTCGCTAGTTGTTGTTCAATGGATGAAACATTTACCTCGTTAACTTGTCTAGAAGGGGGATCAAATCTAGTGCCAAATTGTTGAAAATTGGCAGCCATATTTGCAATCAAGTTTTTTGAGTAGAAGATCGAGTTATGGGCATAAACTATCAAGGGAACTAAAAAAAATATGAAAAAAAAAGTTAAAAAGAAACTAGAATAAGAAAAAATAAATAAAATTCTATGCTAAAATTCCTAAAAACAATAAATTGCCTAAAAACCTAAAAATTTTGATTTTTTTGATTTTTTTTCAAAATAAAATAAACAACTAAAGAAGCACAAAAATAAATTAACACTACTCCCCGGCAACGGCGCCAAAATTTGGTGTGCTGTCGTAGGCACCCAAAAATAGTCCTTAAACCTCTAAAACTAATGTAGTAGTGGAAGTAAGGGTCGATCCCATGAAAAATGTGTAATTCAATAGTTTATGCTTCGTACAATGATTGGGGGGTTTTTGTATGTAAACAATTGTAAATAACACAATTAATAACAATGAAAACTAAATTAACGAAAACAATCAAAAGACTAACCTTGGTCCAAGTGAATATCCACATTCGAAAATCCACAATTGATCATAGATGCAAGGATAATTCAATTCATATCTTGAGTATTCACCGTTGGAATTATTTTCCTATCTCTCCTTATTTTTAGTTACTTAGAAGCCAGCGTTCTAATTAACCCTAATTATTAAATAACCCCAGACCAGCGCTCAAGATTCAATTTAATAACAACTTTACACAATAGAGAAATCGATGAACTAGATAACACAAACACCAGCGGTTGTATTCAATCTATTTAAACATTCTTCTTAAGATTCAATAACCTCTATCGCAGAAAATCATCAAATCTTAGTGCTTCACAAGTTAAAGGGATCAAACAATTACGGATTTGATATTTAACTTAGCGGTAGATTGCAACGAATAATAAACTAGTAGGCCTCCTAGCAATTAAACATAACAATCATAGAAATAAGTGCAGAAAAATATTCAATACTCAAAAACATAAATTAAATTAAGAAAAATCATTTAGATCTCACAATATGTAGTTTCGAGGCTTCAATCTCCTTCAACCAAGTGTAAAAGTTTAGTTACAATTCATGAATATAAGAGAAAAATAGAGAAGAATAGAGTTGGGAGGCGTTCTCCACGTTCTGGTTGTGTTCTAGGGTTTATAAAGTGTAGAAAGATTTGTTTCCATAAGTGTTTGATTGAAATTAGGAAACCAGAATTTTCGCCCCGAAAATGAACCATGCGCCCGCAAGGAACAAATAAAATCAGCACTTTAACTCTCGGGAATGGTCTATGCGGCCGCATGGAATTAAAGGGTTGCGGCCGCATTGTTTTACGAAACTTCCTCCGAACAGCTTTTAGTATTTTGGCCATAACCTCTTCTTCCGATATATGATTGAAGCGATTCAAGATGCGTTGTAAAGATAACTCAAACGGCTAAAACTTAGATTCAAAGACCATCTTCAAATTCGATCGTTTGCCATGTCCAAAATTGGTCTCAATATGAGGCTAAAAATCGATGCAAAATGTCTTGGCCATATTTCATCCCTTTGAATCCTTTCTTCATCCAATTGACCTCTAACACTCTCGAATCTTCATCACAAGGTTAGAAACAAGTTTAGAATATTTGTACTTTAGTCCTTGTATTTTCACTTTCTTCTATTTTGATCATTTTTCACATATTTCTTCCAAATTACGCAATATCCATAGAATTGCCACCTAAATTAAAATATGAGCGTAATGAGTACATTTTGGCACAAAATAAACATACGAGCGCATAAAATAAGAAGGGAAAAATATGCATTTTACATTCCTATGACTAACATATAAGGAGCGTCAATTTATTGAGATGATGTGTAACGGTGAATTTTTACAAAAAGATCCTGACTAGGCTATAGAGTACTTAGATGACCTAGCTAAAAAAGCTCAAACCCGGACTGGTCCTAGTGCCACTGATAACACTAATTGGTCACGACCCGTAGGAAATATTTCTAGTTCAGGCGTTTATCATATTAGAGAAGAAGATAGTCTTAGAGCTAAAGTAGAAACCTTAACTAGGGAAATTGAAACCCTACGTACTAAGAACTCAAAGCCTAAACTTATCATTGCCCGAGCTGAGTCTTTTAGACCATGTGGTGTGTGTGGTAGAATCGATCATCCGGTGCATGAGTGTTTTTCTCTAACTGAGATGTGGGGGTTTATTAGGAACATTGCAATGCCTTAGGCACATATAACAAACCTTATGTTCCCCTTTTTTATAGCTATAATCAGGGGTGGCAGAATCATCCTAACTTCAGCTAGAAATCTGAAAACCAGCAACCTACCCAGCCACTCAGAGTTTTTAATACACCTTCATACCAGCCCACAATTTCTAGGAACTCCTTAGAAGACACCCTATATGCATTCATTGAGGCACAAAATAAAACCAATCAAAAATTTGAGACTATAATTACCCAAATTGCTGAGGGAAATAAGGAAATCAAAAATCATATGTCCAAATTAACTAGTGCCTTAGCTGTAGTGGAATGGGGAAAATTTCCACCTCAAGCTCAACTAAATCCTAAAGGGAAACACATGGCACAAATATCGGGTTCAAATGAAAACAATCTTGGGGAAGTAAATGCCACAACCACTAGATCAGGGAAAGTCATAGAACCAATTCCGAAACCTAGGGAAACTGAAAAAGAGTCTAGTGAGCATGAAGAGAGTAACCCTAATGAGGAGGTAGTGAGAAATCTAGCGAGGGTACCTTTTCCACAAGCTCTTAAGTCTAACCTTAAAATCTGCTGGTCAACATAGTGAGATCTTAGAACATTTAAAAAAAAAGTAAAAATCAATGTACTTCTCTTGCATGTGATTTCTAAAGTTCCTACATACACTAAAGTCCTTAAGGACTTGTGCATTATGAAAATGAAACATCATGTCAAGAAAATAGCTTTCTTGACTGAGCAAGCAAGTGCGGTGATTGAACAAAGAGTCCCACCAAAGTATAAGGACCCTGGTTGTCCAACTGTGTCTTGTGTCATCGGGAATCATGAGTTTGGATAAGCTCTTCTAGATTTAGGGGCTAGTATTAATCTTATGCTTTATTCTATTTACTTGTCGTTAGGGTTAGGTGAGATGAAGCCTACATCTATAACTCTATAATTAGCTGATAGGTCCACTATTAGACCTAAAGGAGTAGTTGAGGATGTCTTGGTTCAAATTGATAAATTTTACTACACTGTTGATTTCTTGGTTTTGGATGTAAAAGCTGATGTGACTGTTAATTCTAAGATTCATATTATTCTTGGTAAACCTTTCATTGCTACTACTAATGCTCTGATTAATTGTAGGAATGGCCTTATGAAACTATCATTTGAGAATACGACTCTAGAATTCAACATTTTCCATATCACTAAGCAGTTAAAGGAGGAGGATGGTGCCATCAAACTCACATGATTGAGGCATTCACTCAGGAGGTAGCTGATAATATATTTCTTGGACCAGCACCGAAAATTCTAGAACCGGATGGATTGGACGTTGCCATCAATAAACATTTTGAGAGTGAGGATCAAGAGTAAGTTAATAGTTCTTATTTTATATTACCAGCTTCTAATGAGAGGACTTTACCTTTTGTATTGTTAGGCCCCCGCTCCTGACTTTAAGCTTTCCTTTAGTCACCTCACGCATGTATTTGAGAGAGGTGGAGAAACATCATTGGTGATGAAGTCCAAGGAGCTTTGTGCACTTCAAAGAAAATTGAAACCACGCTTGCTGGATGCGGGCTGAAGGAGGAAACTTTGGGTCAAGCCAACGACAATAGACAAAGGCGCTACTTGGGAGGCAACCCGAGGGGAGTTCGTTCTTTTCTTTTGCTATTTACTTTTACATTTATATTCTAGTTAATTTTTGACATTTTCTTTGCATTACTAGTCCGTTGAATACTTTCAGGTTTCCTATCATTCAAGTTTATGATGATTCACTGCATCATTTTTGTGATATCTCTTTATTTGACTCTCATGTTTTGCATTATATTCGTTTATTTTCAGCTTTTACCTTTTAGCATTAGGTCATAGTTATAGTTTTGAATACTTGTGTGGGTTTGGTAACTATGTCGGCTATGATGTGATTATTGGAATAGGTATCAACTGTGAATGATGGAAATAATGTGTTATCGGATTATTCTAAATCTGTTTATGTAAAACTTAGACATTCTCTATGCATGTTACTCATGTTTGGTATATTGAGTTAGTGGTGCAGTTCATTATGTAGAGGATAGTTGAATGTAGATCTAAACTCAAGTAACCTCTAGTGTATTACTCCATAATCCAACTATAGGTTAGTTTGGAGGTGATTGAACTGTTACATGGAAACATCGAGATGAGTAGGGATTCCGTGTATGAAAATATTGTGTGGATTGTCTAAACCTAATGAGATGAAAACGAGGCGAAAGTTTTAAGTTAGATGTTAGCTGTAGAAACTGGATGTTTAAAAGAAAATGGGCATTGCACTAATCTTTGAATACATAAAAAACATTTTTTCGAGCCTATATAACTCGGATGATTAAGCTTATGAGAGTGATTTAAAACCTGGTTCCCTATGGTTATCTGAATTAGGAGTCATCAGTGTAAAGTTTGTTACATGAGTTATATAGAAAGCAAATAAAACAATACTAAAAAAAAAAATTGAAAAAACACATGAAAATGAAAAGAAAAAAATATACTCAAATACATTGATTACGCCCAAGCATAAAGTTGACAAAACTACACATTTGATAAGAAGCAAGTAACTTAGTTTAGTCTTAAGGGTTAAACCAATAAAAAAATGTAGGAGAATCTCGACTTATTGAAGTGTGAACTAGTAGGAGTAAGGTTTATCCAAATTAAGCGAGGGCAATGATGGAATTGAGTAAATTCAACTTAAGATATACCCCGAGAAAATTGAGTGAAATGCATAAGTTTGGGGGTATGTATCTCTCGAGCAAAGAAATGATATATTTGATTACTATGAGTCAGATGTTGAATCAATCACAACCTTAACATGTCAATATGAGTTTTCACACACACACACACACGTCGGGTTATGCATGTAATAGGTGAAGATTGATTTAATTATTGCACTATTGTAATTGTTCATTTGTTTGATTACCAAATTCCAAACTTGAGACACAGCATGTTGTTAGACCATACTGCACGTAGGGTTGAGTTATATTTTTGTTTGAGGATAAACAATAGTTCAAGTTTAGAAAAGTTTGATAAGTGTATTTTTACACACTTATTTCACTGTCAAAAAATGGAAAATTGTTGATTAATATGTTGAAATATAGCTTAATTCTATATAATTTGTGTTTAAATAAAGAGAAACAAGTGAAAAATGATTAAAATGGGGAAAACAAAAGTTCAAGGACTAAAGTGCAAATAATATAAACTTGTTTCTAACCTTTTGATGAGGATTTGAGAGTGTTATAAGTCAATGGGATGAAGAAAGGAGTAAAAGAGATGAAATATAGCCAAGACATTATCACATATCAACTATCAAGCTGAAAAGTTTTGCACCGATTTTTAGCCTCATATTGAGACCAATTTATGACATGGGAAATGATCGAATTCGAAGATAGTATTTGAAGCAAAGTTGTATCCCTTTAAATTATATTTCCAACACATCTTGAATCACCTCAATCGGATATCGAGAGAGGAAGATACAACCAAAATACTGAAAACTATCTGGCGGGTAAACATTATAATCAGGCGGCCACCATGCAGCTGTATGGTCATCTACCGAGAGTCCAAGTTTCACGGGTAACCTTTCTTCTTAGCACAGAAAGGGACACTATGCGGCAGTAGTCTGCTCCGCTAAACTACCTTCCACCTTTTCTCAGTCGCGTCGGAACGAAAGTAATTTTGATTACAATTTTAAGAAAACTTGTAACATGAAATTGAACACAATGGAAATAACATCTTCATTGATTGCTAGAAAGCTGAAAATTACAATAGACGAAAGCAGGAAATTACAATGACTAGTGCATGGGGAAAATACTAGTAAGCTTGAAAATGTTTGAAAGACCAATACCCCCTATAATAGACTTCGGAACAAAAACTCAAATAACGGGAGTAGACATCATTTGGCTCTAGAATCATACTTTTTCTTTTCTATTTTCTAACTATTTTACGAATTAAATAAATATTTACAACAGAAGCTTAAGCAAAGTTGCAGCTCGTGACACCAAGGGTAGCAATTCTTTATTCCATGCGGCCGCATGTGTTTATACCTTACAGCCACATAGGTCATTTCTGTGACGAAATTTTTGTTTTCCTTCTACGACTCAACTACTTATGGTAACTTATTGTGGCACAATTTTACAATCCTAAAAGACCCCAAAACATTTCAGAATGCCTAATTCTTCATATTTCATCATTCTTCCATTGATTTTGGCTCAAAAAATCCATAAAGAACTAAAACCTTAGTGAAGCTAGGGAGGAACTCTTCCGAAATTGGTGATTTCACATCTATTATTCACATATTTTGGTATTTTCTTGTTGAACAACTCTAGAATTTATAGTTTCTTTCCATAAATTTGTAATGAGATTGATTTAACTTTTATTAAATTAATCATAGATTTAGTCACACTTTTTCTATCGATGAATTGAAATATTTGTTGAATTATAATCTCATGAATGTTATTTGTGGATTGTTTACTACTTTATGCTATATGTATAAAGTCGCTCTTCTGATCTTATTCCAATACATGTATGCGTAATTGTGTTATATGAAAAATAGATTCTAGAGTTACAATTGAAATTAAATTGATTTAATCGTTTATTCTTCTCATCATGAATTAATTTTGAAATTGACTTAGTATTTATTAATTTGGTCATAGAATTAGTCATGCTCTCTCTCTATGGATTAATTGAAATAATTATTTAGATTTTAATCTCAATTATTTAAGTTTATTGATGTGATTCTCTACTGCTTTATGCTTTAGTATATAGTCGATCTTGAATCTGATTTTGATAAACCAAGTGTGAACATTACAATAAGAAGATTAACCATTAGGATCACGTTAGAATTAATTAGGTTTAAACGACATATCTTCCGATTAGAGTAACGAGATGAAAGCCTCTAATTTTATTATAAAAATGAAATAATTGATGTGATTGATCCGATCCGATTGAGAAAATCCCGACGCTTCATTACCTCAAATTATTGACTCTAATTTTACCGTTCAAGATTGAATTTCACTACACATTGAAGAGAATAATTCCATTTTCTTGATCATTTGAGTATTTTTCATCTCCATGTGGATACGATACCCCAAAACTGTATTACAACTACTGCGTTATTCTTTGAGCGTAATCAAGTATTATTTAAATAAACGTTTATCTAAACGCTTGTTTTGAGTCATATGTTATAAGTTTAACCTTATTTTTAAAAATTAATCTTCAAAAATATCAGAACATACAAGTTTTGAGTGTTTTACAAAATTGAAAACTAAAAGCTGTTTGAAACAACAAATCAAATGCATCTTAATTTTCTCAAAACTCATTTTCAAACACATATTATTTCATTCAAATAATTTTGCACTAAACCCAAAAATTTTCAAACTTTTTTAACTATTTTTTTAAAAAAATCACTTTAAAAAAATATGTTCTAAAAATTTCAATCAAACAAGAACTTAATTTGATGTCCTAGATTAAAATTATTTGAAATAACCTCTTTTACCATGGAGTGGGGATATCCTACTTAATTTCTCTTTTAATTAATTAATTAATCAATTATATAAATTTTTAAAATACAATTAAATTGTAAATCACAAAAATAAAATAAATTTGAAGGTTGAGTAAAAATTTAAATTGAAAATCACAATAAATAAATAAATTTGGATGAGAATTATGTTTTCCTTACTCAGATTTTAGCCCTTGTTTGATGGTGATTAAAATATGATTTTAGTAGATTTTGATAGAATTTGATGAGATGTATAGACTAGTTGAAAAGTTGTAAGACCCAAAAAATATGAGGTTGAAATTAATTATTAATTTTGATTTAAATTAAAATCTAGATCTTAATTGATAAACAAGTATAGAAGTGTGATGAAATATATAAGTCATCCACTTAACATTAAAGGACTACCCATATAAATACTAGCTAGAGTTAAATGTGCATTACACGTTATTTTGAAATACTTTATAAATCCTATAAAAGTAATATTTTATACCAATTTGTTGGTAGAATTTGATGAGTCTCAGATCAATGAAAGAAAATAAAATTTAGGATAGAAATTTAAGAGAAGGAAATTGTATTATCAAAACATAACTTCAATGATTCAATTTTTTTTTTTTATGAAATACTATAAAGAGCAACATTTTTATACTATTATAACTCTAGATTCATATAGATCAAGATTTATCAAGTGAAAATTCACGAGCTTAGAATAATATGAATGTTAATTAATTGAGAATTAAAAATACAAAATTCATACATGACAAGAGTTTTGTAGTATTTAGTACATATTGAAAAACGAAAAGTAAGATATTATTGAAATAATTAAATTTTAATATGGTTTAAATCGTTAAAAAAGATTCTCACTTGACATCATATTTAACATATTATAAATATGTATTGCCTTGTTTGAGTTCCATTATTTGATAAATAATGCATTTTTGAATAGCGATTGATGGAGAATGTATAGTTAAAAAAATAAGGAGAAAATTTAGATTTACGTGTAATATTATTTTATTTAAGAGTATTCGACTGAAAAGAAAAGAGAAAAATATATTTCGAAAATAATTAGATCAAACAAACGCATGGCTACCTATAATTAGGGATAGGTTAAGTCGAGGTGGGCAAAGTGAAATTTACTACCATTATCATATGGAATATGCTATTGGTACATAAAAGTACACATAACATTTGACATAATTGACAAATGGTGGCCCCCTAAAACATAATTGACAAATGGTGGCCCCCTATTTTAGGGGGCCACCATTTGTCAATTATGTATAATGCTATGTACTTTTTTTTGGCTCGAGCTGAGTCAAGTAAAAGTCCACCCAAAAAATTTAGGCTCGACTCGAGCTTTCGACTTGAGCCTTAGCGAGCCCAGTCGGGCTGGGCACAATCTGGCTCGATTCTTTCTTTTTTCTTTTCAAATTCGTAACGAATCTAATTTTTTTTTTTAAAGAATTTAAAATTTGTACAATTTATACGTATTATAAATAATAACTAAATAACATATAAAAAATTATAGCTAAAATTAAAAGAAAAAATGAAAAAAAAGGCAGACAAGTTTTTTTTAGGCTCATGGGCCGGGCTGGGCCAGCTCGAGCCAACGCCCCCAAATGGGCTCAACCTCACCAAGTAACGAGCCGGTCCAGCTCGGCTTTTTTCGGGCTTAGCCCAAGCCGTCAGAGCCGACGAGCCATTTTGCCATCCCTATAGCTTTTCCAAATAAAAATTCATCCAAATAACATTAACACAATCATCCAGCCAATAAACTTGAAAATTAATATCGTAAACTTGTGGCAACTGCATAATCACAATAATCCATAAAAAGCTTGCATCTCATAAGCAATCTAAGAAACACCAGCAACATTTAGAATTGTCTGCAATCTCCAAAAAATCCCAACAAAAATCAACAGCCGTTGATTCTAAACTGTACAAGTAAACAAATCACATAATTGGAAGCTCAGTCTGTCTGCATAATAGAAGCATAAAAACTTGATTCACTTAAATTAAATGGCTACCATCCATTGTAAATTATGCATGCATTTCCATCTATTGAATTAGAAGTTTGATCATTGATATGCTGGCATTGCCATCCATTGTAAATTATCGGTAGAAAGATTAAAGAGCTGCTAAAAGTGGTTTTGATTACTAGTTACAAATAAGGAGATACATTGAATCTAACATTGGAGTTTGGATGTCCGGCGACGGCAACTGAAAAACGAAGATTGTCGTTGGCTATTTGAGAGAAGATTGAGAGAACACGACTGTATAGAGAGATCAGGGCTTCATGTTGCGGCTGAGAGCGAGGAAGAGAACAACTGAAGAGTGAAGAGTTTAGGGCTTTTTCATTTTATGTCGTTTTTCCATTTTTTCCCAATTTTTAATGTAGGTGGGGTGGGTCGGGTCAGGTGGGTTATATCGTTAACCCATTACCCGACCTAGATAAACAACCCTATAACAGACATGAGGAAAGAAGTGGAAATGGCCGGTTGACCAGACCATTGTTCCACTTTGATCTTTGATCACTTAAAAGACCCTCTCATTTCCTCACACTCATGATCAAAAAAGAGGGAAGAAAAAGAAAAAAAAAATCTCAATTGGGATCGAGTCGACCACAACCCCTCTCATAGTCGACAATCCAACCACCACAACCATTCATCGGCGAAGTGATCTTAACAAGGTTAATTTTTTGTTGTGATTATAGCTTTGATTTTTGTTTTGAATGGTAAAATTTAGATTTAATATTTATTTTGTTCATTATTTATGTAGATGGTTGAGTAGAAATGTTGGATTTATTGTTATTTGGGAGAAAAAATAAGTTTTTATTGCCCCGACGAGAAAAACGGTGGGTTGAAGCTGTCACCAACTGTAAACAATCAGTCGCCCAAACTGTAAACAGTCGGCCCAATTAATTTAATTATT
The DNA here is from genome assembly GCA_019097785.1 of Fraxinus excelsior. Classification (NCBI taxonomy): domain Eukaryota; kingdom Viridiplantae; phylum Streptophyta; class Magnoliopsida; order Lamiales; family Oleaceae; genus Fraxinus; species Fraxinus excelsior. Next base: position 12,643,366 of record CM032627.1, on the reverse strand, counting down.
TGATTTTAAATTATTTAATTTAAAAATTAATTTTTATTTAAATTAATTTATTAATTATTTTTCTTTTTGATTTATTTTGTTTATTTTTTAATATATATAAGATTTTATTCATTTTTAAATGAAATAAATAATTTTAAATTGCAAATTAGTCGGCCCAAGTTAAAATTCAATTATTTAATTTTTATTTAAATTAATTTATAATTTTGTTTTCTTATTTTTTGGTAATAATTTAAGAATACCTTAATTGTTTTCTTCTTATTATAATATTTTTTTTCAATTTAAAATACTTTTTAATGTTCTTGCTTTATTTTTTTTTTTAAATTTTCTTTAATTTATTTATCATTTTTTTAATTTTTGGTCAATAATTTGTATTTTTTTTTCGTATTTCTAATTTAATTTATTACATCATTTATTTGGTTCACTTGATTTTTCGAGATTATATGTTATTTTATTATCTCTTGTTCAATATTCTAAATATTTGAAGGATTGAGTATTATTTAAATGCAGAGTTGAGATGGATGACGGGAAAAACTACTTGGAACAGTAGTTTTGAGAGTTTTACTTTTGTGTTGGAGCTATTTGATGGTCTACATGGAGATATCCTACGGTAGTCCTTCATGTGGCCCATGTACCAATTGAGAGAGGTGCAATACTTATGATAGATCATCGATGTACTGTTATGTCTGCTCCTTAGGACGGTGGATGACGATACCCTCCACTTCGACCTCGGGGGCAAGGTCATTAGTTTCTTGATGTTTGAGTTTGCCTTGATTACAAGAATGAGGATTACAGGTGACGAGGCAGCCATTGAGAGAAGCAATAGGATATACGAGACGTACTTCCAAGGACAGGGGACGATGTTTCTACCCCAGTTGATGGGCGTGATCAGGAAGTGCGACTAGATGTTGATAGATTGAAGTTTGGGTTGGTCTACATCCTTGAGAGCATGATGAGGTGTCATCACAAGAAGATCGATGTCAACATTTTCCATTTGCAAGTTGTGGACAACATCGATGCATTCAACAACTATCCGTGGGGTCGGAGATGTTTTGAGGATACCTTACACGTCTTCACCAAATCACACTTGAAGCCTAAGTGGTTCATGCGTAAGTACGATACATATGGATTGCCTTTGGCAGTACAGGTAAATGTTTAACATAATCAACGTTAAAAATTTTTTATACTAAATTTATATATAATACGTGTATGTGTTGCAGATTTGGGCATATGAGACGATCCCCTTCTGGGGTACTCAAATTGCCACGCCAGGGGAGACACACTGCCCTCGGATGCATCATGGCGAGCATCCCGAGCAGACAGATGTCCGTCCGGTAAACAATTATCAGCCTTCCTGACAACCCTCAGGTGAGTATTAGAAATTGTAGATTTATTTTGTATGTCGTTTTAGGATTTCATCACATGATCACTAACTAGTTGAAATGTCAATATGTTAGCTTGAGGTCCTAATCGAGTTGATGCCATCAATGGAGGATGATGGTTGTGGTCTTGTGCGTGACTTAGTCGTTCTGTATACTCCACGAGATCATATGTTCGATTCTATACTGGACCGAGATCGGGTATGAGAATTGAATATAATTTATTGATTATCGTTTTATATGAGTTAGCATATTTTATCTAAGTTAATAATTCTTAATGTTATTTGTATAGGAGCGCGGTCCATCAGGCACCTCCCCAGTGGATCTCCTGCCAACAGTGATTTGGATGTCCTTTTGGTTGGATTTATGGCGAAGATGATGGATGAGGTAGGCCCGCTACGAGGAGAGGTAAGGGCACTACGGCAGAGATGAGCGGCAAGATATCGAGTTTACGTCAAAATGTTGCCATATATCAGACCTTGAGATAGAGGTCGTAGCGCTTCGAGACGATATAAAACAACACAGGGGGTGCCCCTGATGACGGAGAAGGGAATGGCGGAGGCGGTACCCCCGATGACGGAGGAGGAGAGGACGCTGGTCATGACAAAGGGTAAGAGACGTGTTGTTGATGTGCTGAAGCAGGTGGTCGGCAAGAGGCCGAGATTGCCGTCACAGTATGGCGTATCTCCCTTCACGGCTGAGGCGAAGAGGATGACGTTCGTCGACGGGACATATCGCAATCTCTTTTGGGAGGTGAACCATGCCAATGGAAAGCATTTAAGACGGAGTAAAGAAGAATTATATCCGAGTAAGTATTTTACAATTTTAATGAAGTACGTACTCTAACTAATCTATATTTATTTTAACATTTTTTTGTTTCTTTTTTCAGATATAGCCACAGCCGCACAGAGTGGAGAAGAATTATGCATGCGTGTAATTTGTATGAATTCGAGTGTGATCTGTAAACATTGTACATTTAATTATTCATTTATTTATGAAATAATTGTAAATATTGTAAAACTCATGTAAACATTATATATTTAATTGTTTATTCATTTATCAGATACTTATAAATATTGTAAACTTATGTAAACATTGTATATTTAATTGTTTATTCATTTATCAAATATTTGCGTTCTAGGTCCCTTAACTATGATTTTGTACAATTTGGTCCTTCATTTCACAACGATACCATCACACATCGGTCTAATTATCCTTTAGGGAAAATTTGACTTGTACAAAATTGACGAGTATCACATGTTGCTCCATACCGTCGTACCTACACGGTCGAGAAAACTATCCGGTAGATGCTATTCTAGACGTACGTGGACGTCAATGACCATGCGGTGGCAACAAACTATTAAATGGAAAAATATGGTCGGGAACTTCTCGCTCGACTCTATTAGATAGAAGAAATATAGTCTTAGCATACACTGTTCTCCAATAACCAGCCGTGTAATAAGGAGAGCATAATGTTCTCGCTGCAAAGCCTTTATATATAGCCACCGCGTTTGCATGCTCACATGGAAAACTCTCCAACTGAAGTCGATGACAAGTGCATGTGTTATCAGTTAAGTCCTCCATATATGCCATATTACGTGCACGTTTCACGAAGGAACGCAACTTATCCAGTGGTTCGACATTCAACTTTCTCACAGCTCTGTAGCCTTGAAGAGTTTATCCACTTGAGTCGGGGCTAGCATGCTCGTGCAACTTTATGATTCCTCACGTCAGTCATGAAACCACTACTGCAACTTGTTACGAATGTTCTCAATTATTGCGGGGATTGGTAACTCTCGATCCTTCTTGAATAATGTATTGGAAGACTCCACATGTTTGACGTCATCATATTGTATCGACGTCCTGAAAAACACGATCGCCCCAGTGTCCAATCCCCATTTTTGTCAGATAGTCCCATGTCGGTAATGATTTACTTCCTATTTCCACCATGAACTTATTATACTATTCAACACTATAAGTTTCGGCCGCTCTCCTGAACAATGAAACAATGTCTTTGCCCCGATACTTAGTTTTCAGGTTGCCTTGTATATGTACATACAATATCCATGATGTGCCTTGAAAAAAACTTCAGTTATTGCATTTATTAAAGACGGTACCCCGATCAGTTACAAATGCAAGGTCCTTGGCTTCCTCGATCACTTCCCTTAGCTTTGTGAATAACCAACGTATCGACAGATCATTCTCGCTATCGACTATGCCGAATGCAAGATGATAAATTTGGATGTTGGCATCTTGACATGTATAATTAACTTGTCTTCGTATCTAGCTTTCAGAGTTGTACCATCGACTAGAATTAGGTGGCGCATCACATTTCCAAATTCCTGAATGCATTGTCCAAAAGCCATAAAGAAAAACTTAACGCAATTGTCACCCTCTGTCTTAATAAAAAAGGTTGAGCTAAGATTAGTTGTTCCCATGTTATGGAAATACTTGGCAATTTAGCATAGCTCTCCTCGGTCGAATCCATTAAATCCCTCAACGCACATTCTTTGGTCGTCTAGGCCTTCTGATAGCTCGTGACCACTCTATACTTTCGACGGACATCATTAATAATGTTTGAAGGTCTGTAGATTGTTCATAGGTTCTGATACTCGTACATTATTTGTTGACCAATAAACCATGCTCAAGCTTGCTTGTGATCGTTTCGACGAATTCCAACTTAGCAAGTATGTTCCCGATTATACTTGCGAACTACAAAGAACTCATTCGTGTCCATTTTCATTGCTTGTAAACGCCAACGGCAACTGTCGTCAACGCAGACAATAATCAACGACTTGTTTGATTTCTTAACTTTGAGCTCAAAGTTGTATTTCAGTGCAATTCAATGCGCAACTTCCTACAAATCTTTCTTTATTTCGAACAGTTGCTCGACATACAAATTTTCATCATCGAGAACCACATGCGAAAAATTAGATGACTGTCCACTCATTCTAGCCTATGTGCTCCTATCCTACTCATGTTTTCATTGGGATAAAACAGTCAAATCCTCATTTATAAATTCATTTTCGTTGTCGTGAATTATTGACGAAATTCTGTGTGTAACAGTGAGATCACGAAGAGGAACAATTGGCTCAAGAATAACCATATCATCCTCACGAGCTATCTCCATCGTGTCCTAAAAATCATGGCTTGTGATTCCCTTCAACCGAATCTCCGTGTCCACCTTTGGCGACATTCTTCTTCACTAAAGTCACCAAAAGAGGACTTGTGTACATTTTGTTCAATTTAAATAGATAATCCACTTTTTCATTGCAAGTAACCTTCATAGGTGGAATCGGAATAGATGAATCATCTTTGAGTCGAAATCCCAATTCCATATCGTACTGAGAGGGATCAATATTCAGCTTATTTTTTAAATAATGGTATATTTCCGCATATGTTGTACTCTCCGTTATGAAAATTGGAATACCACCACATTTATCACTTGTCCATCTCCATCTCCATACCTATTAATCTTTTTCATCCAATTCGAAATCACCAAAGAAACAAACTGGCATTACAACCATATCTGCAAGACGAAACATAATTTTTTAAGAAAATACATAGTCATTCGACTAGACTGGGGCAACATTTTTTTTAAAAAAAAGGCTAAATAGCCTGAAAATAGTAGGCAGTTCTGGATGTCAAACGTAAAAAAAATTTCGACCATTTTTATCGATTAAAATGTATAAAAATTTAACGAAAACAAAATAAAACATACATAAATATACTTATTGATTCGAAGTGATTGATATTAAAAAATATTTCCTTCTTCAGCGTTCGATAAATTTTAGAGATTATGAGATTGAAGTAAATGAAAGTTGAGAGTTTTTATTTGTGTTGGAATAGACAAATAAGAAAAGTTAGGTGAATTTGAAATTTTAAGTGGTAAATGTTTGATTTTCAATTGTTAACTGGAAGGGTAAAATAGTCTTTTAAACAAAACAATATTTTGTAATTGTATAACTTATTTAAGAATATTTTTGTCTTTTAACCTCTAATAGGTCAATGTGAAAATATAGTATAGTTGAAAAGTCAAAGTAGCAATTGAACTTGTTGACGTGACCACTCTTAAAAGTATCCCGAAACTCACTTAAAAACAAGGGAGATTTTCACAAATGTCACTAAATTTGAAAATACACAAAAAATTTGTATGTGCACTCAATTTGTTCAAAAATGTCACTTTTTTGACTTGAAAGGTCCAAATTACCCTTGGGTCACATTTGTAAGAGCAATTAATGCTTGATGGGAATGCCATTAATGGTTTGATTTGATAATTAAATTTTTATTATTTTATTCATTGTATATATGTATATTATATTCAATAACATGTATTTTCTTCCATAAAATAAAGAAAAGAAATTCAAATCATAACATAAACAAACCCTAAGTCCTAAATAGACTTCCATGAACACATCTTCTTCCAAGAACTTCATCTTCTTCATTTATTCCTTCATCAAGAACACATACTTAATTGATCATCTATTTCGAGAGGTTAGCTATTATTTTATTTCTTAGCTCATTATTTCGTAAATGTTTAATACAACATGATGATAATAAATTCCAAATTATTACTCATTGATTTCTTAGGTTTTTGAATTTTAATTTGACGGTAAAGATATTTGTAATATTTCATTAAATGTAATTGATTCCATATTTAATGACTCATTGACTTATTTTGTTTCCAAAATAGATTGTCATGTTGAATGTGAATTGATTATCACCATTAATGTTCTATAATAATGTCTTAAAAATGTCTGAAATCACTGTTCGGAAACCACCCCGACAGTTCGTACTGAAATGGTCGAATATAGTGTTTCAAACCGTCGGGTCCTATTCAATGTTGATAATTTGATTGTGCGGACTTCTTATGGTTGCATTCCCAACATTTCAGGTATGAGTGATGATTTGAGATTCATAGTCTCGTACGGGGGAAATTTCGCAAATGTGGACGACGAATGGAAGTGGAGAGGGGACAAAACAACTTCCATTTTGGTGCCGACAAATATTACAGTAACCGGACTTGCTTTACGGTTGAAGGAAAAACTTGGTATTGTTGATCCCAGTAGTGAAATTGAATTGAAGTTCAGAGTCCCCAATGTGAATGTACCTCCGGCTGAAATACGCGATGACGAAGACCTGAGTTGGTACATATCGGTTCATAAGGAAACTGCAATATGCGTTACTGTTTTAGAAGTCGAGCCCCCAATTCTTGGCACGGCGACGGATACAAATTGGCCGGATCGTATGATTGTCGTCGGAGATGTTCATCAAAACGTACAAAATGAGGACATAAGTCATCATCATAATATCTGAACAGAAATTGCACCGGAAGCGTCGTTATCTGATATTGGGGTTGCACCCTTAGATGAGAACTTGGACAACAAGTTAAATGCTAACGATGTCGCTAATATTGTTGAACGGATTACACCTATTAATACATCGTACCTTGCGGAACGGGAAATATTCTTCAGTAAGAATGAATTGTACTTGAAGATTCGTGTACTCGCATTGCAAGAGAAGTTTGAATTTCGGGTGAGTAGGTCAAGCATGAAGATGTTAACTGTGAAATGCGCCAATAGTAATTGCAAGTGGATGCTACGTGCTTCGGCCGTGAAGAAGTCTACACTCTTTATGATCCGTAAATTCAACAAGCAGCACACATGTTCCATAGACGTGCGTCGTAACGCACATCGTCATGCCACTAGTTCTGTAATTGCCGACCTGATATTGGGAAAACTTGACACTCCAAACCACAAGTACGGTCCTGCTGCTATTACACGGGATATGGAACATGAGTTCGGAGTAAAAATTAGTTACAGCAAAGCACGTAGGGGGCAGGTGGCTGCTTTACTCAAGCTGCATGGTGAACCGGGGGATAGTTTTCATCAACTTGCTTCGTACTGTCACGTCCTTGGACAACATAACCCTGGTACTGTAACCCATATCCAAGTGGATGGCCATAATAGGTTTACTTATTTCTTCCTAGCATTTGGTGCAAGCATTCGTGGTTACTTGCAATTCTTGAGGCCCGTAATTTGTGTAGACGGCAGTCACTTGAAAGGTCCATACAAAGGTACACTTCTACTGGCAACTGCCCAAGATGCTAACAAACAGATCTACCCTTTAGCATGGGAGATCGTAGATGCTGAAACAAATAAATCGTGGTCGTGGTTTCTGTCCAACTTGAAAGATCTTATAGGCGACTCTGATGAACTTGTTTTTGTGTCGGACAGGAAAACGAGTATAGAAAAAGCTATTTCTCAGCTTTTTCCCTTGTCTCAGCATGGTTGTTGTATGTGGCATATGGAAAAGAACTTAATACGACGCTGCACCCGGTGTGGTAGATTTGGCCATAACCGAGCCACATGCACGAACACCGTCGTGCATGTACCCAGTTAACATTGCTTTTCCTATTTCAGTTGTTTTGTATGTTAATGTACTGGGTACCTCCCATATGTCATTAGGGAGTTTTATAACTTCAAGTATTACTGGCCATGAACTGTATGTCATTACCATATGTCGTCTGTTATTGTACTTTGAAACTAACCCGTGTATTGATCTTGTTCTGTGTTCCACCCCGACAGTTCATCTGTCGATCCCGACAAATATTCTCTGTTTCTCGACAGTTCGAACATTACAACAATTGAACTGGACGCCCAGATTGCAAAAGGGACATTGTTGCCCGTGGATTTCATTAATAACCTTGATTACATATGCGCAAAATACAAGGATGAACAAAATATTAACGTGAATATGGGCGCCTCGACCAAAATGTACAAAATTCGAGGCAACGACTAACGTATTCTGTCTAACACGGCGTTGCCCAACATAGTGATGCGATGTATCTTTCCAAGTTAGAGTACACGTTCATCCAACATCAAAAAACTTATATACCTACTTCACGATAGATTATTTAGTTACGTGATGCTTTCCCAACATCAGTCTAATATTAATTGCACACGGATCCGGCATCAGCACCACTGTCATCATCAGACTCGTCGGACGATATGATAATTATTTCAGGAGCAACTGCGATGGGGGCCACGCCTACATCTGCGCTGTCATCATCAGATTCATTGACCACATTGCGGAGCACGCTGTTTGGTGAATGCGATTCTTCGCTTGTGAGGGCGTTGAGGTCGGGAAACGGAACAGGGGAACTGACTCTCCACCCACGTAGAGGGACGTCATCCTCATCATCCGATGAAATTATAATTGGAACGTCTATAGATGAGCTGGGCATTGGGGTCGGATTGTTTAGAAGCTCGGTGTCGTTGCTCGCGGTGGATGAAGCCATGTGTTTGAATAATCACGAAGGTAAGAATACGTGGGATGTCTATTGCAATAACATGTAGGTTTCTCAAGTGTTAGTTGTATTTCTAGTGGACCTACTATATATAAGGAGCTGGCTGATTTCCACATTTATGAAGTAGACTTGCCAACCAACTAGTCAATGTCAAAATTAAATACCCAGAGGAAAGACACCATTATCACAGGAAAAAAATCTGCATGTACTCACCTTGTTAATTACAATTGTATTCATATTTAATAACCATAGCATTTGTTAACTGTAAATGAGCTTTTTCATTACAAATTAGTTCGTATTTGTAATTACATTTATATTCATACGTAAGAAATTATGATTCTCAATGCCTATATTTTCATACTACACGAATGTGTTGTCATTGCCGCAATTGAAGGGTTGTCATATCCTATATGCCTCGCACGTCGAAGAATATATTGTCACCTAAGTACTTTTGATATAAATCGATGCAAGCAAAAATTACTACTTATAGCACATCAAATTACTGATAATGCATCATTTGCCATAAATGGTTGAAACAATTCATATGCCCTGAACATTACAAAATTTTCAGAAGCACTTAAACAACATTTCATATGCCATGAATCATAATTAACATTACAAAACATTTTCCACGCGGACTCGAATTGTGGAATAAAATGAAACGTTCATGAAACATCGTCCGTCATTTGTCACATTACGTATTCCTTCACAAAAACAGCTGTCGTTGATAGGCACCAGAACAAAATAAATGAAACGAAGAAAAATGTGGCTCAACCAACTATTTTTTTCGTGTTTCCCTCTTACCCCTAGTGTATGGAGTCCTTGTCGATGCTGCTGGCATTCAAAGGCGAGTGGAACGTCGCCTTGTAATAGGTGCCGATATTGGCTGCACTGGGTCGGACGTCTGGCCACCTACGAAGCATAAACAAGAGACAAATTTTGAATATGAAGCTATCCACATGAAATATCTAAATGTCATATTTTATACATGAAAAGCTCCTGGACTAATTTACATAGGCTAAAGTATCGGGTTGAAGATTTTACCTTCCGCCTCCTCCGCTCCTGATTCGGTCCCCGCCTCCATTTCGCCTGAAGCAGTCCTCGCGGCGTTGCTCTGATTGACATGCGGATCTTGGTCTGTTTCGACATGGCCACTCGTTCCTACGACAACTGGCGCTCCTGCCACTACAGAGAAATGAAAAACACTTTGCAATAATCTCCATATAAGGTAACACACCTCGGGGAAATGAACAAAAAAATTAGGTCTAAGCACTGTAGTGCACAGAAAACTTGAGATAAATGAGATGAAGAATCACAAAATTGCAAATGTTCAAATAAAGTATATCAAACAAAAATAAAATGATTATATCCCAAATGGACTTGACAAAAATTAAGTCAACACTCATTCACATCGTGTCTTACGTTACTAAGCAGTCTTTGGTTTTCAACAAAGCAAGGCAATTGAAAAAGGCTAAGCATCAGAGTGTCTATGTCTAAATTTTCACAAGACATTATCCAGCTAAATGAATACGAATGTATAGGTAACCTACATGAAATTATTTCCTTACTTAACATGCACGAATATACTAAATATTCTTGCTGAAATGGTCAAATCTCAGAGGCGAATAATGTCCATACAACTAATGTTAACATGTAAACAAAAGATGAAATTGCGAAATAAACTCGCATTGATCTAATGTGCACTTATTTTACATTAGACATGCATTTTAGCATTTAAGTCACAACTGATGGTATCCCATGTCATTCATCATAAATTTTATCTCAACTTGAAGTTATCATTACCAAATTCTATCTAATCACCTGGATATTGAACTCAACCTGGTGGATCTAAAATGCCCGAAACGAAATTATTACGTGCATTAACATCGTAAATCGTACCATTCACAACTGGTTCTCCGTCACCGACCGCGAAATCGTGTTCTGCCGGCATGTGATCCATGTCAACACCAAACTCATCTTCATGTTACCTGTACTTTCTTGAAGAAGTCATCATATGTGCGATGCTGCGACTGTTTTCTAGCCGTCCAACTCAGAATACGTGGGGATCGTTCACCAAGCCGCTGACCAAAACGTTCACCAATTTCAGGAATCACCTCGAAGGACCATATCTATCGTAGATGGGTGAAACAGAGTGAATTAGTGTCGCGTCAATTACCAAATATACTTTCATGTTAATAAGAACTTCAGCTGAAATTGAAATAAAAGACATCGTTACCTGCATGGCTATGGGAAAACCGTGAATTGTGTAACTAATCTCCTTCTCGTGCTTCCTCTTGGCATAGCGAAGTTTGCTAGCGTATCTGCCCTGGAATCCCTTGATGAGACAAGAGAACCCCACTCTACCCCAAGGGTAGACAAAAAAACATCAAGGTCGTCGACGATCGAAAGTGTCGCGCACTCGATACCCACATTATTGTCTGGAGCGTTGAAGACTCCTTCTACTATGAGTGCAAGCCCCAGCTTGTATCGATCAGCCCGTGGGGTCGACGACCGAACTAATGTCTTCTCGATCTGGGCACAGGAAACCTTGTCCAAAGATCGAAAATACTTGTCCTTTAGTCTTGTTTTTTCCAACACTCGCTGAAACCGTTCATCATCAGGCGGGACACCGCAACACAGTCCGGTAACTACTGCATACTCTTGCAATCCAAACCGGCAATAGTGTCTTTGCACGTTGAACCACAATTCGTGCTCCTTGTCTGTTCGGATTGCTCTGAAGACAAGTTGTTGGATGAGCTGCGCAGAGAATTGGATGTCTGAAATTTCGGTCAAGAAGCCAAGGGACGACTCGCGGAAGTCGTAGCGTTGTCGTTCGTCGAAGTGCTCCAACACCCTTTGCACGTACTTTAGGTTACTTCGCTGGGATATGCATGCACGCATCCTTGCGTCTTCCGGAACTAAGGCTTCGAACTCCATGGACTCTGCAATGAATAAGAAGGAGAAAAAATCAGCTTATCACACGTCATCAATGTATGTGAAGGGAAAGACGGATGCAAACAAATAGCAATCAACATATGTACGTCAACCATATAACGACGTGTAACTACTACCCAATGCAACATGAATCATTTGTACAAGGACATGTCACGAAGATTTCACAATAAAGGAACCTTGTGCTTCACATTATTGCTGGTCTAACTGTCGGGATCGACAGTTCAGTTGTAACAAAAGTACTCAACTGCCGGGATTTCTGAGACTAACTGTCGGGAACGGCAGTTAGTCTATCCATGTGTTACCCGTCGGACGCAGCTAACTGTCGGGAACGACGGAACACATGTTCACATTTCACCAATAGTTCAGATAATTTAAGCCCGGATCAATATATATATATATATATATATATATATATATATATATATATATATATATATATATATATATTTATTCAGTTTCAACAACCTAAAAGCACATACTGATCATTAACAAGTATAATATTTATTTTCAATCAAAAAATATGTTTGTAATCTATAAAATTAAAAGATAAAACATGGCATGAAACATTAATAAGGGATTTCATAATATGATCAACAGTTCTTATTCTAGTGAAATTTTCCTTTTGTGTTCTTTCTGGCCATCAATGTGGTTTGGCATATAGTCCAGTCCAAATGTTACTTTCTCAATTAGAGGTAAGTAACTACTATAATTTTTAATCAACATCATTTCTATTGTGTCTATGGATACCATTAATTTACTATTAAAAAGTATTGTAGCACTTGAAACATCAAGATGAAAATTTGAGGAAAAATATTACATAAATGTTTGAACTTTCAACTACTTCACTGATACATTTGAAAAAGAATTTATATACTATCCAATAAGGAAAAACATATTGTCTATTTGCACACAAGTAATCAACATAGAAACTCTAGAATCCAATACACTGCACACCTAGGTCTTCAGTTGATGTGATTTTTCTAACTTGGACAAACATAAACACCCTGTCCCCATCAAAATAACCAAAATTAATAAATAGCTACCGAAAGGGAAGTCACGTGCACCTCAAGATGACCAAGTAAGGTGTACCTAAGCACTTGTTTATTAGAAATACATGACGTAACAAAAGGTACCAACAAGGCAGAATTGCCACAAGGTTCACAACAAATTGCTTAGTTGTAAACTAGACCACTAAAATGTGACTACAAACACCAACATGATGTGAAAAAAAGAACTAACTACTATTTAAAATGGGTGAATGAGTACACATGCAATTGAAATGTCAACTAGAAACTCTCTTTACTGAGATGTGCCCCATGCAAAAATTTGTTCGACTAAAAGTATGATAATTCACTACCTGGTTTAAATAGTTTGATAATTGAACACCTTTTCTATTCAAAATGTTTGAAGGGAATAATAATATTTGCTCATTAAAGGATGGTCCAAGACCTATAAACGTAGATTTCATAATGTCTTTTCATGCGCATCAAGTTTCACTTCAGCCTTCCCATGGTTGGATGCTCTTGCAAATAAGTCATTGGGTACATTGGTTCGTGATTCTTCAAACAACTTCTTCAATAACTTCCACAAAGGAAATTAGATTTCAAATTTCAAAATGATGAATATATGTACATATATACATACTATGAATTCTTTGTTGATTAACCTGTGTAGTTTATTCAAGAAATTTGAGATAATTATGAAATAACATGAATAAATCTAAATATATAAATATACTAAATGATGGAACCAGGTTTAGAGCTTCCTAATGTAACAATGTTCTATGGTTTCATCTTTCAAAGAAGTTAAATACTGATGTGTTGGCAAATTGGATTGGAGTGTCTAAAACTATAAGAATTATAAGATGTGGTTTTCAGATGACAATCTAGGGATTCTTGGATCTCATCTGTTGGCGGTTTGCTGAAAAAATAATGTTTCAATCACTTTGATATTATTGATTGAATTAAACCCAATTTCTCATATATATTCAGACTACCTTTGTTTTCATCAAATTTATTGAGAAAACATTTGATGTTTTTCTTTATAGTCTTGATTACTCTTTGAAATTATTTGTCGAAAATCTTTAAAGACAACTGGAGAGCGGAAGATGTTGTAATAGCTTGAGCTTGTTTCATCAATTTTCTAATATGCCTAGATAATGTTATGTTTAACATATTTATTTCAGATTGCAAAGCTGACTATGATCCCTGAGTGAAAAAACTAAGGAAAATGAGGATATCTCCATTTAACAAGAAAAGTGGTTCGGTGCTAGGAAGAATGGCCACAATGGAGGAAGAGGAGTCTCCAACTTCAGCCGGTATAGAAGAGAGTAACCAAGTGGTGGTTACAAGAGCCAGACCACACATGGCTAACAGTGGGAAAGCTACATATGTTCTAAGTGATGATGATTCTGAAGATGCTGCTACTACAGATGTAGATTTGGACAGTGATGCAGCTGAATATTCAATCAGTGATGTTGCTGATGATGACTCTTGACTTCGATTAAGAATAGTAATTCTTTTAGTTCATTTTAGAACACAGCAATCTATACTTGGGAACTACTGAATTTCGTTTATAGCTGGTGAACTTGCTTGCTTCCAATGAAAAAGGCAACTTTCTCTAGTGTTTCATGATTAAATCAGTTGGGATTGGATTAATGCATTGCAGAGTTGTAATAGCAAATTCAGTATTAGATTCCTTACCATTGTTGATTCACATTCTTGGTTGTTGAATGATCGAGTGTGGATGATTCTCATTATGTGAACACATCTTATGGCGAAAAAATAATTTTCCTGATTTATCTCCCGCTCCTCATATTTCTCTTTTAGCTGATCTGACATGCCTATGAACTATTGAAATGAATATTTGATTTATGAGTTGACTCCAGATTTATAGAAATCCAGATATAACCATATGAAAGCTGATTAAGGCTGCAAATGATTATTCTGCAAACGCAAAATACAAACAGAAACACTCATATTTCCAAATAAATGAAAAATCTGGCAACCAGCTCCCACAAAAAGAGGTAAGATTAAAGCCAAAATGAGGGCATGAAAAAGTAAGATTCCTAAATTTGATTATATCGAAAACTAAAATATGCCTCATATCATGGCCTTTACTAATTTCATGGCACTAAAAAAATCCCAAAGACAAACAAGTCAAGAAATAAACCAAAAAATTATATCCTCCAAACACCATCATTCATTCACGAAAATATACTGCACATGAATGGGACCCACTTAATACCAACATCTAGGAGTCAACAAATTCAAGTGAAAGAAGAAACCTATTTACCTAAGTTCAATCCACAATCCAAGTTCCAAAACCACGAAAAATTAACAAGGAATAGTACCTGACAATTATATTATCCAATATCATAGCATTATTCTCATTATCACGTCCAATAATTCATTGAAATCCAATCCATAAACAAAAACGTTTTTGTTTATGGATTGGATTACACACTACAAACCTGAAAGACTCAATTTGTACACAAATTTCAAACATGAAGATTGCAACTTGTACCTCAAATTGATGCTTCCAGGTAAGAGACAATCTTGAATCTCTTTAACCTTGCAAGTTTGAATGGTCTCAAGTTCGTCCGTCGGTAGTTTCTGCGAAAGAGCACCTACATAAAATCCAATCATCCCATTGGACACATTCTCTTCATCAACATCAATCCAGTAATAGTAACCTCAAACCCATAAGAAAAATTTCTTGGCCGGAATCCCAGAATCTTCAGAAACGTTCCCAAATCCCAATTTCCCTTTAATTTACAAATTGATTTCACTTATTAAATTAGTAATTATAAAGTATGAACCCATTTTGGCATCTTCATAACCTTGAAAAATATTAAAAAGGATTTTCATATACTCACAATTACATACACAATTTCACTAACAATAAGAAAAGTAATAATACCCACATTGTTGAAAATCACAATTAGACTGAAATTGGTGCCAACCATATTTGCAGAGAAGAAAAGAACCAAAAGGCAATAGAGGAAAATTTCTAAGCATCACCAAATATAAGAGATGAAATAAAACGGCTGACATGTTACATTTCTTTAAAATGGCAAAAAGTTTTAGTTTTGGCAGAGTATTGCTAAAATACCCTTCTTCATCCCTTCTCTCATTTGGAAGTTTTCGACCGTGCACTAAGTGTGTGAGAATATGGGGACTTGTCCTCAATGTCAATGATATTGTAAAAGAAATAGAAGCAAAAAATATTGAATTGTAAATACTACTACCCGCTTTCCATAAATATTTTCTGTGCATTGCTTTTTCTGGAAGCAGAAAGTATTGAATTCTATGGAATTTACTAAAGTTCAATTCTGTAGACTCAATATTGAAGAAAAAATATGTTCACGAAACAAAAACTCACTTGTAAACGTTCAACTTCTCCGGTGGAAATTGAAGTCGTGCTCCCTTGATATCCAGTCCTCTCGTTCAGGCTGCCAAAGCAAAATCATATGTTAACAGGTGAAGATGAGAAGACAATTAGAGAAAAGGGATAGTTTGTTTCATTCTTCTATGGTCTCTGAAAATTGTTTCTTTTCAAAGGGATTTGAGGGGTTTTTGGTTTTTTTTTTTTTTTTTGGTATTATGTAGAGGCCCCTTACAAATCTGAGGCCCACCAGGGTCGGCCTTGTACCTGTGTTACAGTAGTTTTTCGGTGGTGGTCGACGGCAAATCAATTGAGGGCAGGGAGTTGATGATTTCTAATTTTTCCGGCGAATCGAATCGTGAGGGGAGTTAGTTCAATGTTGGTTTGGCATGTTTTGGGCAGTGTACGTTTTTGAATGTATTGTCCATGGCAACGGGGTTTCCGACGCTTCGAATGTGAGGGGAGTTTGGAGATGGGTTCTTCTCGTCTGGACAGTTGGGTTGAGTGATTTAAGTCTTCTTTGTTTTTGTTTTTTTTTTTTTTCTTTTCTTACTCCAAATGTACTATATCTATGACATTTTGTACAATAGTCAAATCTCAATTAATGCTAGACATGTAGGATATTTAAATTATGCAGAGGGGCAAAAAATTCCAAAATTGACAATCTTGAAATGACTAAAAAAAAGTGACATTTTTGTAAATGAAAACCAAAAAATTGACGTTTGGTGTAATTTCCTCTAAAAACAACACAAAACTGATCCAAATTGGTTGGGCCGGGCGGTTTGTTGGATTGGTTTGGGCTTTGCCCACTGTAATTTACATTTGAGGGTAATTGTGTCATTTACGGTTGACTAGGAGTGGCTATAGCATATAGTTGAAAAAATGATTTGAATATTACACGAAAGAGATTGGGGAATAAGTTACGCAAAATCAAACGAAGCGATTGCACCGATCTCATTGCTGTTCCTTTTCCCCCCCCCCCTCTCTCTCTCTCTCTCTCTCTCTCAAATTAGCAAATAGTTTTGTAAGTTTCTCTTGACCTCCGCTCCAAAATCTTCGAGAGTTATATTCCTTGAATCTATATTGACACGTGATTGTGAATCTATGTAGTTATTTGACTTATGGGGGTGTTATATGGGATATTGCCTTTTTGTGTATTTTTAATGCCTGCTTCGCTGATAGTTTTAGATCTTTTAGTTGATGAATATCTTGACTTCTGGGTATGTGTTGTTGATTTATTTTATTTTATTTTATTTTTTTGATGAATAAATCTTGACTTCTGGGTCTGTGTTGTTGATTTTTTTTTTTTTTTTTTTAAATGATGCTGATGATAATGTGTTCAATTTTTTGAATTCCAGGTGAATTTTGTTGTGAGATTTTATCGAGTCGCCTGACCGGATAACTGTTTATTTTGTGAATTATTCTTTGATTAATTGATGGGAAAAGGAGGGCAAAACTATGGTAAGAGTGAGAATTTGGGTGCTAATTCGGAGTCCAAAGGAGAAAATTATGCTCCATGGTCGAAAGATGTGGGGGAGTGTGAAGAAAAATATCAAGTAAGTCGAGAGTACGGGTTGTCCAGCGCTGATGTTGAGAAAAGGAGATTGATCTATGGGTTTAATGAGTTGGAAAAACACGAGGGGACATCAATTTTTAGATTAGTTCTGGATCAGTTCAATGATACGTTAGTCAGAATTTTACTTGTGGCTGCTGTGATATCCTTCGTCTTGGCATGGTATGATGGAGAGGAAGGTGGGGAGATGGAGATAACAGCGTTCGTGGAACCTCTAGTGATATTCTTGATATTAATTGTGAATGCCATTGTTGGGGTTTGGCAAGAAAACAATGCGGAGAAAGCACTAGAGGCATTGAAGGAAATCCAATCAGAGCATGCAAATGTTCTTCGCGAGGGGAGAAAGATTTCAAATTTGCCAGCAAAGGAGCTCGTTCCAGGGGACATCTTGGAGTTGAGAGTTGGAGATAAGGCTCCGGCAGATTTGAGGGTTTTGAGTTTGATCAGCTCGACCCTTCGAGTTGAACAGGGGTCCTTGACTGGAGAGAGTGAGGCGGTAAGTAAGACCATTAAGGCTGTCTCAGAGGATGTTGATATTCATGGGAAGAAGTGTATGGTGTTTGCTGGGACAACAATAGTGAATGGCAATTGCATTTGTCTGGTGACGCAGACAGGGATGAATACTGAAATTGGGAAGGTGCATTCTCAGATTCACGAGGCGTCGCAAAGTGAGGAAGATACGCCATTGAAGAAGAAATTAAATGAGTTTGGAGAGGCTTTAACTGCTATAATCGGAGTAATCTGTGCTTTGGTTTGGCTGATTAATGTGAAATATTTCCTTTCTTGGGAGTTTGTTGATGGCTGGCCGAGGAATTTTAAGTTCTCATTTGAGAAGTGCACTTATTACTTTGAGATTGCCGTAGCATTGGCAGTTGCTGCTATTCCTGAAGGTCTACCTGCAGTTATTACAACTTGCTTGGCCCTTGGAACCCGCAAGATGGCTGCTAAGAATGCACTTGTTCGAAAGTTGCCAAGTGTTGAAACTCTTGGTTGCACGACTGTGATTTGTTCAGATAAGACTGGTACTTTGACTACCAACCAGATGGCTGTGGCTAAGCTAGTTGCCATGGGTTCCAAGGCAAATACACTTAGATTATTCAATGTGGAAGGGACTACTTTTGATCCTTTAGATGGGAACATTCAAAACTGGGTGGGTGATCTAGATCTTAATCTTCAAATGATTGCTAAGATTGCTGCCGTGTGCAATGATGCGGATGTGGAAAAATCTGAGCATCACCATGTTGCCAATGGAATGCCCACTGAGGCAGCATTAAAGGTACAGAGTATAAACGTGTTTTTTCTGCACTCTGCACATGATTTTGTGAGCTTCTATACAAGTAAAACTTCACTGTGGATTTCCATTCCTTTAAATGTTCATGCAAGGAAACAAACAT
This sequence comes from Fraxinus excelsior, assembly GCA_019097785.1. Classification (NCBI taxonomy): domain Eukaryota; kingdom Viridiplantae; phylum Streptophyta; class Magnoliopsida; order Lamiales; family Oleaceae; genus Fraxinus; species Fraxinus excelsior. The sequence continues at coordinate 12,624,373 of CM032627.1, read as the reverse complement.
GATAATAAGGCTTCGTGCATGTTTCTCAAATTGGAAAATTGCTTGTCTGATGAATGAAATTAGACTCCTGGCCTTAAGGATTTAGGATGACATGGTTAGTCTTGTTGCTGGTTCTGGACAGTATTTAGTGCTTTTGCATGGTCATTTCCTTTGCGTTCACTTGTTTTTGTACCTCTTACATAATTTGCTGACAGATGGTGGAAGCTTGGTGCCCATATAAACTTTTCTTGCTTGCTTTTTGCTGCTAGGAGTGAGTAAATAATATTTGAATGAAAAATAGATTCTTGACATGATTGTTTAATGCACAGGTTCTGGTTGAGAAAATGGGCCTTCCAAGTGGATTACCTTCTGGTGCCTCCTCAGGTTATGATGGTGTATTGAGTAAGTTTGTGTACCCTATTGAATTTTTTTATACAAATCATACAAGTTAATATGCTGATGTGTGCTCGTATTATTTGGATGCGTTCAAGATTGCTCCCACATGTGGAATAGAATTGAACAGCGGATTGCCACCCTTGAGTTCGATCGGGATAGAAAATCCATGGGAGTCATTGCACATTCCAGCTCAGGGAAAAAGTCCCTCCTTGTGAAGGTGAAATCTGTGTTTCCTGTATTCTTCTTTTATACATTCACCTGACTTTCTGTAATTAGTTCTGCGAAGGAAAAAGATTACCGAGTCATGGCTTTCACTGAGTGATGTTTTGAGATGCTTCAATTAGACTTCTTCATTACACTGACCAAGGGATTAAACAATTTCTATTATCTAATGCTGCACTAGTTTAAGCCACAGTTATATATATTACTTGTGTGTGTATTCTGAATTTGCTGCATATTCAAAGTCTTTTTAGCACCTGTTTGGGCTCCATTATTTCCAAAACTCATTTTTAACCATACATTCTTCCGTAAAATAACATTACACGTTATACCAAAACTTTTCCTTATCTTTTAATCACACATCCTCCAACAAATAAGTATTCCAAAATACATTTTCTCCAAAAATCACATTAAAATGGAGCCTAAACTGGGGGCTTAATGTTTTTATCTTCTTAAGATTTCTACAAATTATATACTACGTTTTGGCAGGGTGCAGTAGAGAATTTATTGGAAAGAAGCTCTTTCGTGCAATTGCTCGACGGCTCTATTGTAGAGTTAGATCAAGAGTTGAGGGAAACTATTTTGAAAAGCCTCTGTGAAATGTCAACTAGTGCATTACGAGTTTTGGGATTTGCATACAAGGAGGATCTCACGGAATTCGCTACATATAATGGCGATGAAGACCATCCAGCTCATCAGCTCTTACTCTATCCTGCAAATTATTCTTCAATTGAGAGCAATCTAATTTTTGCTGGCTTGGCTGGTTTGAGAGTAAGTTTTTAAGCTTGGTTCTTTAATTATGTCTTTTCTTTGGAGTCCCTACTATTATATACAATTTCTTGTTGTTAGCAAGATAATAACCAAATTGTTTGTTTTTTATGTTAATTTTTCAAAAGGATCCTCCTCGCAAAGAGGTCCCTCAAGCAATCAAGGATTGCAGAACAGCTGGCATTCGTGTTATGGTAATTACAGGAGACAACAAAAATACAGCTGAAGCTATTTGTCATGAAATAGGTGTTTTTGGGCGCCATGAGGACATCAGTTCTAGAAGCTTGACTGGAAAGGAATTTATGGAGCTTCCTGGCCATGTGAAAGCAACACATCTAAACCAAGGTGGAGGGCTTCTTTTTTCTCGGGCTGAGCCAAGGCATAAACAAGAGATAGTGAGGTTGCTCAAGGAATCAGGGGAAGTAGTAGCAATGACGGGAGATGGAGTGAACGACGCGCCTGCCTTGAAATTGGCCGATATTGGGATCGCAATGGGTATTGCTGGAACTGAGGTAAGTGCAATACGAATTAGAATCCTCAATTAACCAGATTATGCATTAAGAGTGGGTGAAGTGCTATCTTGGAACATTTATCTTAATGTGAATAGTTGAAAGGGATATGGTGAACCAGTGTTGCATGTGCACTTCTTATTTCAATTGAACTGCATGAATTTGTTCATTCACCGACTATGTTGCTTGTGTAATTATTTCAATTGAACCGCATGGATTTGTTCATTCCGTGACTATGGTGACCTGAGAGATAATTTATCTCGATCACATTTCAACCTTCCAGGTTGCGAAGGAGGCTTCTGACATGGTTCTAGCAGATGATAATTTCAGTACGATAGTTGCCGCTGTTGGTGAAGGCAGATCCATTTACAATAACATGAAGGCTTTCATCAGGTTATAATTTACTCTTACCTTTAATTTATTTCTTCTTCATCAAATTATAAGACTGGCAGGTTCACTTATCAGCCCTTTCTCACTAGATGCATGAGTAATCTGAATGTGACATTATCGAGACTATGGACAATAGTTAGATCTATGTCTAGAAAAAAAATAAAGCTAATAATTGATTTGAACAGGTTTGACAAACCAACCCCAATATACGAAAAATCAAAAGGGAGTTTAAATCATTGTTAGTGACTTGTCATATGCTGGGCTTGTGTATGGTTTTTAGACCTGAGCCATCATAGACGTCTTATGCATGAGTTGCTATGTTTTGTTATGGCATAATGGCTTTTCCTGGACCATAGGTTTGGTATAGACTTTTGTAATGATGGCACCTATATTTAGGAGGCATGCGAGTGCACAATCAAGGATCTCAGCTTGATTGCACAATTGATTGGAAGCATTTGTATACATACAGATTTAAATAGATTAACGAAAGCTGAAAAGTTAAGTACACATTAACTTTCCCCCTCGTAGTCTCCTGCGTCCAGGTCTTGTTGGTATGACCAGTACACACTTATCTAGATGTTTTCTTCCTTAAAAGTCCTCAGATTTAAGGCTGTAAGTACTACTTGGTTTGTACAAGAGAATGTGAACAAATACAGGGCTACATGCATGCATCTCCAGTGTGTTTTCTGACATTTCAAACCTGCAACTGAAAGATGCCTTATTAGGATTAAATTGTAGTTAACTGCCAGTAATTTGTCCAGTCGAGGAAGAATGTTTTCATAGTTTTCAGCATGTTATGCATGTGTTTGGGATTATGCAAAAAGTTACACTTGTAAATGAGACTTAAGTTCTTTCTTTTTTTGCAGATACATGATTTCCTCGAACATCGGTGAGGTTGCCTCAATATTCCTTACAGCTGCTTTAGGTATCCCAGAGGGTCTGATCCCAGTTCAGCTTCTGTGGGTTAACCTGGTTACCGATGGACCGCCAGCTACAGCTCTGGGGTTCAATCCACCTGACAAGGATATAATGAAGAAACCTCCACGAAGAAGTGATGACTCATTGATCAGTGCGTGGATTCTCTTCCGATATCTAGTATGTTTGATTCTTTTCATCTCCTTTAAATTGAAACTCCTATGCATGTTTGGCCGAAGTTAAAAGAAATTCCTTGTAAGTTAACTTATAAGTAAAAAAAGTAATTTTTAAAACAAATAATTAATTTAGCCCTTGTTTGGTGGCCTTTTTTTTGGAAAAACATTGTTTTGAATAGTAAATTTTTGGAGAATGTGTAGTTAAAAAATACGGAAAAGTTTTGGGTTTATGTGTATAATATTTTATTGTGTGAATGTGTAGTTGAAAATAAGTATGTAGAAAAAAGAGTTTTGAAAGAATGGAAGACAAACAAGGCTTAGTTGGTTAAAGTTAGAATAAATTACTTATTTTTTAAGTAACACTTTATTGTTATCATAACAAGCCTGTTTGAACCCTATTATTTAAAAATTCATTTTTTTCAAAACCCATTTTGAACCACATATTCTCCCAATAAAATATTCACACATAAATCCAAAACTTTTCCTTACTTTTTAGACCCACATTCTTCAAAAAATCACTAATACAAAATCTATTCTTCCAAAAAATGGGGCTCAAACAAACCCTAAGTTACCTTTTCACTTATTATAAGAAAAATCACCTCAGCCAAATATATTTAGAAACAAAATTCCCTTAAAAACGTATGTTTAGTTTACTTTTAAGCTTACCCAAATATGGATGTGTATTTAATCTCTAATTTTAAACGTTTATGCAGGTGATTGGATCCTATGTTGGTATAGCAACTGTGGGAATCTTCATTATCTGGTACACTCATTCCTCTTTCTTCGGCATTGACCTCAGTGGAGACGGTCACAGCCTTGTCACTTATTCCCAGCTTGCCAACTGGGGTCAATGTCACACCTGGACAAACTTCTCCGTTTCGCCTTTCACTGCTGGAGCACAAGTGTTCACATTTGATGCAAATCCATGCGACTACTTCCAAACCGGTAAAATCAAGGCCATGACTTTATCGCTTTCCGTATTGGTTGCCATCGAGATGTTTAATTCCTTAAATGCCCTTTCCGAGGATGGAAGTCTCTTATCGATGCCTCCTTGGGTCAACCCATGGCTCCTTTTGGCTATGTCCATCTCATTTGGCTTACACTTCTTGATTCTATATGTGCCTTTCCTTGCTCAAATATTCGGCATTGTACCCTTAAGCGTGAATGAGTGGGGATTGGTACTGATGGTTGCGTTGCCAGTGATTTTAATCGACGAGTTTCTCAAGTTTGTGGGACGGTGTACAAGTGGCGTTGGAAAGTCGAATGCGAGATACTCTAAGCACAAGTCTGAGTGAAAATAAATAAAGATCCATACATTATTCATAAAGCCTTGTAAGGGCTGAACTTTTGAATCCCCTTTTCCGGCCTTAGAGCCGGGAGCATGTTTGGTAGGTTTAATTGGACATTATTGGTTAGACATTTGCATCATCGTACGGTAGAATTAACTAGGACTTAGTTTGTTTAACCCCTTGATTGCCTATTATTGCCAAATCCCTTGACACTTGAGAGGAATGGAATTCTACTACATTATTTAGCAAATTTTTTATGTGAATTTTTGATACCATTATGTACAACCGTTATTTATTATGCAAATTTTTGATATAATACTTCCATATTAAGTGCGTACTCGAATGGTTTAGCAGCTGTGACATGGTTGAAAAATATGTTTTATGGCGATTGAAATTTGTGCATCACCACCTAAATAATTGATAAAATATTATGTTATATAAATGTTTTCAAGTTCGGGTGAATAATACCATAATTCAAGCCACAAAGATATAAGCATGTTTGGCTAAACTTAAAAATATATTAAACTTAATCAAATTTCATTTTTGAATATATTTAAAGAAATTGCATTTTTTCTACGCAACGCCATCCATGGAAAGTGATTTATTTTAGATGAAACAGGGACCAATATTTTACTCGATAACAAGAATTGACACATACTATTCATAGTGTAATTGAGAAATCGATTAGACACAAATTCTCTCTCCATAATGTGCGCACCCTTTATCAACGTCGTGATCTCCTTCATTTAACTATCTCAACGTCAATTTCCACCTGTACCTAAGAAGTTACTTTTAAGGATCATTGCATCATGTTTCCAATATGCAGTCCTGTTCTCCAGCCCACCGCAGGAAGGAGAACATTTGCCCACCGCAATGAAATGATTTTTTTTTGGCTTTTTCCCCAGCAGCTGCCCCCACCTTTCCCTTTTACCCACCCCACCCAACACACCCACACCCACACCCACGCCTTTATAGAGGTGTCAATTCGGGTGGTCCGGACCGGGTCGGCCCGCCAACATGTTAGCCCGATAACGGCCTGCGTGAAAGAAAGCCCGCCCATTGCGGGTTCCGGGCCGGTTACGGGTCGGCCCCACAATTTTGGACTACAACCCAAGCCTGCTCGTTGACCCATCCGGGTCGAGCCCATGCGGGTCATGGGTTGCGGTTTGTTCCGGTTTGTCCTGTATGATTGTATAAATAAAATTATAAAAATATAGAATTTTTCATATTTATAGCAAAAAATATATATTTTTTTTGTTAAATGTAAACTAAGAATTACACAAAATGATAAATTCATAATTATATCAAGAAATTTTTACATAGAATTCAAATTTAATGTTACATGAATTATTTATAACTTTACAAAATTAAATTTAACTTAAACAAATAACAACTAAATGCATGTCTAATTACTATTATCAAATATTTATAGTATAGGTACATTCCAACTAGGTTGTCACATACTTTTACTATAATTTATAGTGTAAGTACGGCTCTCTCCCCCTTTTTTTTTCACGGGCCAGCGGGTTAACCGCGGCCCGTGAAGCCTAAACCCGCGAAACTCGTGGGTCACGCCTCTTTGGCCAGTGAACCACCCGCTCGGGTCACGGGTTGACCGGCGGTCTCAGATCGATTTGGGGGTACAGGTCTGACCGGCTCGTCCGTCTGACACCTCTACCCCTTTATAAAGTAAATAATATTTTTTTTGTTTTTATCTCAATTTTTGAAATTATTATGGGGATATCAAACGAAATTGAAATATTACATTTTTAATATTATATCGAAGTGTTCATGACCTAGTTTTCTCCATCTCTAACGGCATGCGAAACGGCCAATCGCAGTAAAAGTTAGCACTCGTCGAAATAAGATGTTCCAAAATATATAAATGATTTTTCTTATTTTTGTATCAATTTTCGAGGTCATTACGGGATACAAACGAAGTCGAAATATTGTATTTTTAATATATATCGAAGTGCTCACGACCTAGTTTCTCCCATCTCTAACGGCGTGCGAAACAACCAACCGTAACAAAAGTTAGCACTTCGTAAGAAGTTAATTTTAAGGTTCCTTGCACCATGTTTCCAATATGCTAGGGATGGCGTTGCGTTGAGTTTTTTTGGTATTTACGTGGAGGACGTTGAAAATACTGCTTCTTACTGCACAAAAATGAAATAATACGTTCGATATATTGTGCATTTGTTTGGGTGTGGTTGAAATTTACACTTTGGATAGCATTACATTGAAACTTTTTGGTATTCACGTGAGGATATCCAAAAATAAAAAAATAAAAAAAATAAAAAAAAATCCTATTCTCAATTTCTCATTACAGGAAAATAGAATATTGAGCTTTGTATCGTGGATTATTTGTGTAGTGGTCTGATTAGTGATTATTGGTGGCCTTGGCAAGTGTGAACATGGGAATTGATTTTATTCAGATTCGTAATTTTGAAATAAAGACGAGATTTAACATTGGATTTTTCGAAAGGGTACGTTATATCTAGGGCTGGGCATGAAAATCGCAACCCGCAAAAACCGACCCGACCCGACCCAACTTGGGTCGGGTTGGTCGGTTTAGATTTAAACTCGGGTCGGGTCGGTAAAATATATTTTAAAATGATTGCGGGTCGGGTCGGTTTTGCCCAAAACCGACCAACCCGAACACCCATTCATATTCCAAAGAACTCCCAGGTGCAATAGAGAATTCCTAATTCAAGCTTACAAAACCCTACTTTATTACAACTTGTGGCTCAACAGTCAGCACTATCCAAGTGGAAAAACCTTATCATTTGATGGGTTCTTGCTTGAATTCGACGAGACGGTATTTGAGGACGACTCAAACTCAAAGTTGGAATTTTCAGATTCAGAAGCAGGATTAACACTCGGATACTCCACATTATACAACAGGTTTTGTGAAGAATCCAACAATGTATTCTCTTGATGATGAAAATTGGAAAGTAATGCTTGGGATGTTAACAATAGCTGCTGTTGCTGATCATGCTTAACGGCGAAAGCTCGGTATGATCTGTGAAGCTCTTCGACCATTTTAATGAGTTGTGGTCTCTTTCCGTAGCACATCTCGACTCTTTTTGCGAATGTGTCTCAGCAGTCTGCAGTCAGCAGATGTGGGTTTGATTGTTTTTGGGACAAGGTGGAGGAAGGGTTGGGGAGCGGCGGGGGGGCGGCAGAGACGGATTTGGGTTTCAATGGAATCTGGAAGGGGAATGTTGTGAGATTGTGAAAATGAAATCAGATTAAAAAAGGGAGGACCCGACCCGACGGTCGGGTCGGTTCGGGTCGGTTTAGAATAGATGTCGGTTCGGGTTGGTTTAGGAAAAGCCCAAAACCCGATTTATATTGGGTCGGTCGGTTTTGGGTCAAAACCCGACCCGACCAGACATTTGCCCACCCCTAGTTATATCTTAGTGATGGTTCCGTTGATCTATTTAATTTTGAAAATGCAGAATCTCGTCGTAAAATAGTGAAATGTTCGGCATTTTCCGATAGTAATCCTTCAATTAGGGCCTCATTACATGCTCGTGCCTTGTACCATATTTTTACAAAGGTGTGGTGCAATTCGAGATATCGAACGTAGTACTACTTCGTGGTTTCGAGTATTTAATAAATGGAACTGTCAGGTCCAAATATAATTATGAAACCGTTCGGTTCGATTTTGTACCATAATTTTTTTAACATTTACAGCAATACTACATAAATACAATTAATGACATGTTTATTTGTAGCTTCGATGGGCAGTTGGAGAGGAGAAGTCGAACTCGGCAGTCGGCGGCTTTGATTTGAGCAGGTAGTTGTAGGTTTTTAATTTATCAAATGATTTGGGGTTAGTGTATCTATACTTACTGAATGAAAGTACGAAATTGAAAATGGAAGGATAAAAACTTTAAAAGGTCTAAATCTTGAGTTAACAATGAAATTAATAATTGGGCCAAAAAATTAAAACAAAAAATTGAATTTAGAAGTTGGGTTGGGTTGGATTAGGCTAGTTAGGCATGGACTTGGCTTGGATGTTGGAGCACTAATCAGTAAATTAATTAATTTACTAATTTATTTAAAATAAAATAATTTAATTTAATCAATTCAATATAAAAAATTAAAAAAATTATTTAGATTCAGTTCTTATTCGGTTCTTAGTCTAGAATCGAGAATCGAACCAAAACACATCGGTTCTCGATTCAAATACACATTTGGATATTTAACTTATGAAGAACCACTCAATTCGAGTTCAATTCGATTTTGTTCGATTCGAAAGTTTTGTCCAGTCCTAATCAGACGTCGTAATTTGTGGTCGCCTGGTTACCCAGATCCCATATTATTACATTAAGAGTTCCTTTTGTTTTGAAATAAAATATCACTCACACCAATTTGTGGATTCAGATATAGTTGAATTCTTTTCTTTCCTCTTGTTTGCATTTAATTATGTGTTCGCTGTTTCGATGTCGATGCCATTCTAATATCCAGTAGATAAGGAATTGTGCTACTACATGTAATTATCATGCAATACATAGGTGATCAGTGATCACGCTGATTTGATTGTCATAATGCGTAGTTAAATTGACGTCTATATCAAAGGCCGAGCCGATGCCTTTATTTCTATCATTTGAACAATGCTTCAAATTGTCCTTCAATCCAGATGTTATGGTAGAGCACGTCTTGATACCGAGGCATTTGTGCCAAAAAAAAAATCCAAAGCAAAGCAAATAATTAGAATTCCAGCCTCATATATTTTCTGAGGCATCATACATAGAAGAAATCCAATACACGTATAATGGTGGCCTTTTTCATCAGAGATATTAACCCCTGATATTTTGGCAAGAAATCTGAACCCAGATATTCTTTCAATTATATATGGAATTTTTAGTTTTTAAAATTTCGAACCTGAAAATTTTCAACTTATTTTTAAGGGGAGGCCATTTCAGTCCCTCGATAATTTTTTCGTACAGGTTGAAGGAGTAACTCCATGAAGGGTTCTTACCTTATCTCCCCTGCGATTTTTTATTTATAATGGATACTCTTTCAATCCCTAGATAGTTTACTGTACAGGTTAAAGGATTAAGTCCATGAAAGGTTCTTAGTTTCTCTTTTGCTCATAGAGAATACCCTTTCAATCTCTTTAAGAGATTTGGTTAGTCTACTCTGAATTTTTAGCTTATCCTCCTTGTGGCTTTATATAAATATTCCCATGTAGGTTAGGAAAGAGGCTTAGACAGAATCTCAACTTTCCCATTGGAGTCTTCATATGACAAAATACCAATACTCCCAATGAGTTATGGAGAAAGACATAGATAAGACCTTGACTATACTACCTTGATGGGTCTTCTAATGAAACAGAATATCAATAATCATCGATGAATTAATGGAAAGAGACCTAGATAGAACCAGTGGCGGACCCAACACCCTGTTTTTCCTAAATTTCACCATGTCCATCAATGTTATCCTACAAATTATAATTAATATAGAATTAAGCTATATTCCAATATATTTGCCAACAATTATCCATATTTTGTGCCCTAAATAAGTGTATAAAACGCACTTATCAAATCCCCCAAACTTGAACAATTATTTGTTCTCAAACGAACTGTAGCTTAACTCCAAACAAAATATGATTTGATAACCCGTCGTGTCTCAGGATTGGAATTGAACTATCAATACAATGAATAGTTTCAACATTACAAAATTAAATCAACATTTATTAGTAACATGCAAAACTCGATGTGTGTGGGTGTAAACTCATGCAACCGTATCAAGCTCATAATTGACTCAACTCCTGACTCATAGTAGTCAAATATTTCTTCTTCTTTTTTTCGCTCGAGAGATACACACCTCTCCAAATTTATTCTTTTCACTCAATTTTCCTGAGGTGCATCCTAAATTGAACTTATTTAATTCTACTCCTTAACATCTCTTAGTTTGGATGGATTTTACTATCACAAGTTCACATTTTAATAAATCGAGATTCTCCTATATTTTTTACTGCCTTAACCTTTAAAACTATACTAAACTACTTGCCTCGTATCAAATGTATAGTTCTATCAACCTAATGTATTAGGGTTTAATCAATGTAATTGTGCTTTTTCTAAACTATTACCCTTTTTTTTATACATCTTCTCATTTGATTTCTATATAACTCATGTAACAAGTTTTAGGCTGATGACTCCGAAGTCATCATAGGGCACCAGATTTTAAACTCTTACAAGCTAATTCACTTGAGTTATACATACTCGAAAATATGATTTTTTACACATACTTGTGCTATGCCCTTTTTCTTTTAGACATTAAGCTTTTAAAACCAATCCCAAAACCTAAGACTTTTACATTGTTTTCATTTGATTGGTTTTAGACAATCCACACAAGATAATTTCATGCACGGAACCCCTACTTATCTCAATGTTCCATTGTAACAGCTAAATCATCTCCAAACTACTCTATAAATAGATTAAGGATAAATACAATAGAGATTTTTCAGGTTTAACTTATAATGTTCAATTCTTTTTTAAGTAATGAGCCAAATCACCACTTAATGCGTAAAACATGAGAGTCGTTCACAGAAAATGTCAAGTTTCACATAAACAAGTATTGTCTAATCTAATCATGCAATATTTCCACTATTTATAGTCCATACTTATTCCAATATTCAACATCATTGTCAGTAAGGTCATCAAACCCACACAAGCACACAAAACCATGGGCACATACTAAAAAGAAACTACTAATGTTTTTTAGTCCTTTTTACGAACAATCACACAAAAAGTAGTAAATTATACACAAATATTGATGAACAATCAAAAGTGTCGTGTAAATGTTGCCACCTTTTAAACTTATACAAAACATTGTCCTTAATGTGTAGCAATTTTAATAAAATGTAGAATTTTAGGACAAAAACAAAATTAGGTACAAAAATAGAGGTGACAAATACTTCCCTAATCAATATGGATGTGATGGTGAAGGGAAACTAGAGCCGGATGTGCTATCTGCTGAAGGTAGAGGTAGTTGTACAAGAATTGTCTTATCAACTCGGACTGTAAGCCCCTCATCAAGCTGCCCCAGCATACCTTGAAGTAGTGTCGTCTACTCTTGAACTTCAATCTTAGTGTTGCATAATCTAATGTGAACTCACGTAGCAATTGAAGCTACAAAACTTACGATAGATAATATCAACCCAAGAAAGCCAAGAATCAACGTTTGAAAGCTCGACCCAATAAATTATTGAATCAAAGAACCAAGATAATCGCCAACAATATCTTGACCCTGTGATCACAAAACTTATGAACCTTACTTAAATTGATGAACGCCACAATAATTTAATTCTTGATAAGTTTAAAATTAATTGAATGAAGAACAAGAAGAAAGTAATAAGCATTGCAATAAATCTCTCGATAATTATGTATTTTTAACAATGAATGGATATTTATATGGAACCCATAAAACCTACTTAAAAATGAGATTAATATTCAAAATATTAAGAATTACCATAAAACTAGAGTATTACATAAACTAATATTCTTTCCGAAAATTGAAAAATTCATCCCAAAAATGTGCTATGTGACCGCATAGTGTATGGACACGCGGTCGCATAGTTCATCCAAAAGTGCTATTTTAATTCTAGGTATAGAGGCACGTGGTCACGTGCTCTTTTCAGCTTTCTCGTCTGCTACTTAGACCAAGTTGGTCCATTCTGTTTATTCTTTCATGCCCAACATGAAACTTGTTCTTTTGCTTGTCATGATCAATGTTTCGTTCACCGTAGCTTGAGCAAGTAGTGACATTGCTTATTTGACCCGCTTTGCTCGCGACCTAATTATATGTCATTCCTCAATAATTAATGGATCTTTGCCCGAATTTGCCATCGTATCATGGATCACATCATAATCGATCCCACATCTCATTAGCCCTTTGATGTATACCATCAACTCCGCCCACATAAGTATTCAATCACCCATTCAAGATCTCAACCTCTCTAGTTTAACCAACCTCTCTGCAAGTAATGCCCAATGGCTAATGATATCGGAGTATCTAGATGTGGCCTCTTGATTCAAAAACCTTCTTATATACCTGCCAGGTCCTCAGACATAAGCAGTACCAGAAGTGGATACAACTTCCTTCTTTCCTTTAGCAGTTTGTTTATGAGGCATCTTACAAACAAAACAAATTTGAAAGAATTAATCTATCGGTAGTGCATAAATGAATGTTATGTCACTTGAACATAAGATAATAGCATGAGTACTTGAATTCCTCAAACTTATGTCAAAAGGCATGTATACAATGCTCGCACTCAATGAATTCAAGTAACGAAACCAAACAAAGCATAAAGTGGCGTAACGATGCCATGCTTGGTGAAACATGTAATGAGATATGGGTATTATCTAAAAAAAATTCAAAGTGTAGCTCACAAACCCGAAATCAACTCAAACAATGCAAATTTCCCATTCGGATCCATGAGCAACTAAGGAATTTCGCCTCTGAGTATTATCGAGAAATCAAAATTTTTCTTAGCAATCTCTGAGCATATGAAAGAGTTCATATTGGTCTTATATATATTCAAATATGAGGTCAAATGGACTTCGTTTAGGTTAGAAAATCGAGGGACGAAGTGAGGGACGTGAAATGATTTGTGCTGAACCATGTCATGCCTATGTGTGTCAACTCCAAGTGAGATGTGCACAACGGGATGAGAATTTAGATCAAATCCAACCAGTATCTTCACAATTAAATCCCAAACAGATTTTCCACAATCTACTCAATGCCCATACTCCCCAATCAACCAAATTTATCCACAAACAACAAAGTGTCCTTGTATAGAAAGGAGGGCAAATAGAGTGTATACCTTCAAGTTCTTTGATGAAGAGAAAATGAGGAATTGAAGGTAAGATTGATGAATAGGACATGCATGTGAGTTCCGTGTACTCGTGAAATGCAAAGTGGAAGTGTCGTGTATGCCCAAAAAAGGGGAAGTGTCGTGTATGTGGGTGCTTTAAAAGTTGTTTCGATTTTTTTTGTTAACTCTATGCGGTCACATAGAACAAAAATGCAGAGCCAATTTAGGCCATGATGCTTTAGGTTCGACAACATGGTAGGTAGTACTATGTGGTTGCATAGACTACCAGAAATGAAGATTTTGTCTGTTTCAAAAATTTTGATCATTCGATCATCAACCTCCTGGACCTCGAATTTTGTACCAAACAAGTCAAAATGAGTAATATGAGCATATGAAACATGGAAAAATTTTAAAATTCACTCATCTCCTTGAAAACTTATTTTGGTCAAATTGTTTTTTTCAAATTCTCATTTTTTCTATCCATAACTCGAACCGGCTTTCCACCGCCCCCGAGAAAATTCAAAACATATTTTAAACTGTATGTGCCAAGTGTAAGCTATGTTGTTGGTCACAAAATACTTTCAAACATGAAAACACTTGTTGATCTAGGAAAGCTTAAAAATGATCTTTTTGCTTTGATATGAGTGATTTTCACACCGAATCAACAAAGTAGCACTCCGACACCCCCAAACTCGTGCACAACACCTTTAAATCAATTGTGGACCATGCATTGACTCTTCGTTACTTATAAAGACGATGAATGCCCTAATATTACTAAAAACTATCAAAACATGAAAAATTTCTAATCTAATGTATAAAGTGAAATAAAAAAAAATGCAAGAAGCGTTGGGCTACCTCCCAACAAGTGCTTGTTTATAGTCTGTAACTCGACTTTATGGTGGTTGATTCACTTCGGTTTTCTAAAATGAACGATGGACTTTTCTTTTGAGAATTCACCGCTCTAGTAAGGCTTCAACCACCGTCCTTTAACTTTAAAAATCCATTTTCTTTCATGAGTGGTCTCTATAGCCCCACATGGAAATACTTTGTAATTGTGTATGGACCTGACTACATTGATCACAACTTTCCCGAAAAAAGCTTGAGTCAGAGTTGTATAATATTACTTTTTGGCCCACATCAAACTTTATTCTTTGAATATGCATGTCGTGTCACTTTTTGGTGCGCTCCTTATAGAGATTTGCGTTCTTATAGGCTTCTAGTCGGAACTTATCCATTTCATTCAATTGAAGTAATCTCCTTTTACCATCTGATTTCAAATCAAAGTTTAAGTTTCTTACATCCCAATAAGCACGATATTCTAATTCAACTGGCAAGTGACATGATTTCCCAAAAACCAAGCTATAAGGAGACATGCTTATAGGCGTTTTAAAAGTTGTTCTATAAGTCCACAAAGCGTCACAAGCTTCTTGGACCAGTCCTTTCTTGAAGAACTCATCTTTATCTCTAGTATCCACTTTAATTCGCGATTGGAAATTTCAACTTGCCCTCTGGTTTGAGGTTGATAAGGAGTATTTGTATAGTGTTGGATGCCATATTTAGTCAATAATGACTCAAGTTGCCGATTGTAAAAGTGTTTGCCCCCATCACTTATGATAGCTCGAAGTGTGTGGTGTACTTTTTTAGAGACCCAATCACCACATTAGCATCGTTGGTTGGCAATACTATTGCTTCCACCCATTTGGAGACATAATCAACTACAACTAGGATATACTAATTTGAGAAAGACATAGGGAATGGCCCCAAAAAAGTCAATCCCCCACACATCAAAAAGCTCTACCTCTAGAATGCTATTTAAAGGCATCTCGTTCTTTTTAGAGATGTTTCTCTTGCCCTGGCATCTGTCACACCTCTTCACAAACTCAAAAGCATCTCGAGATAGTGAAGGCCAATAGAACCCAGATTGTAAAACTTTAGCGACTGTCTTTGATGCACCAAAGTGTCATGCGTATACAGATGAATGATATTACTTAAGTATTCAAGGTACTTCTTTCTCAGGAACACATCACCAAATAATCTGATTTGTCCCTCACATGTAGAGAGTGGGATGCTCTAAAAAATATTATTTCAAGTCAACGAAAAATTTCTTTCTTTGATGACTAGAATAATTCAGTAGAGTGATAGACTTGGCCAAATAATTTACTATATCAGCACACCAAGATACATCTTCCATACTAAACATCTGCTCATCTCATTTATTTTTACTGACACATTCTGCTTTCCAGGCTCAAGTCGAATTAAGTGATCGACTACCACATTTTCACTTTTCTTCTTGTCCCTAAACTCCAAATCAAACTCTTGAAAATATAATACCCAACGGATGAGTCTCGATTTGGCATCCTTCTTTGTCATCAAGTACTTTAAGGAGGCGTGATCGATGTAGACTATGACATTTGATCCAACAAGATAGGATCATGATTTATTAAAGGTATAGACCACAGCTAGAAGCTCTTTCTGAGTGGTAGCATAGTTAATTTGTGCATTATTCAATGTTTTCTTGCATAGTAGATCACATGGAATATTTTGTTCTTACGTTGTCCCAATACGACCCCACAACATAATCACTTATATCACACATTAATTTGAATGGTAAACTCCAATCCGGTGCATTGATTACTGGTGTTGAGGTCAGTTTCTCTTTTAAAGTGTTGAAAGCCAATAAACATTTGATAGAGAAGTCAAAAGAGACATCTTTAGCTAGCAAGTCGCACAAAGGCTTCATGATCTTTGAAAAATCCTTAATGAAGCATCGATAAAACCCAGCATGCTCAAAGAAACTGTGAACACTCTTAACTGATATAGGTGGTAGTAGTTTCTAGATAACTTAAATTTTTGCTTTGTCCATCTCTATCTCGTTAGATGAAATGCAATATGCCAACACGATCCTCTCATGTACCATAAAGTGGCATCTTTCCCAATTCAATACCAAGTTTATCTCCTTGCATTGCTGTAATAGCAAGCTCGAATGATCTAAATATTCATAAAAGGAATATCCAAACACCAAGACATCATCCATGAAGACTCATATGAATTTCTCCACCTTATTAGAGAAGATCCCCATAGTACAATGCTAAAAGATAGCAGGAGCATTGCACAAACTGAATGTCATCCTACGCTAAGCAAATGTACCATAAGGTCAAGTAAAGGCTGTCTTTTCCTGATCATCGATGCTACTGAGCTCTGATTATATCCAGAATATCCGTCAAGGAAGTAGTAGTGAGAGTGCTCTGCCAGTCTTTCTAATATCAGATCGATAAATGGAAGGAGAAAGTGATCATCTCGAGTAGGAGGTTTGAGTTTACGATAATCAATGCAAACTCTCTATCATATAACAAACCTGGTAGGAATTAATTTGTTCTTTTCATTCTGCACCACCTTAATACAACCCTTCTTCAGCACAACCTGAAATGGGTTGATCCATGCACTGTCTAATATTGGGTAGATGATACCTACATCCAGGAGTTTCAATACCTATGCTATGACTACCTTTTTCATTTTGGATTTAGCCTGCGTTGACCGTCTACACTTGGTTGAACATTTTTCTCTATGAGAATCTTATGCATGCACAGTGAAGGATTGATTCCTTTAGTATTTGTAGTAGACCACCCAATAACTATCTTATTATTTCTTAGTACCTAAAGTATTCTTTCTTCCTCGACCTTACCGACTTAATTCAAAATAATTACGAGGAGTGTAGAAGACTCCTCCAAATAAGCAGATTGGAGATGAGGTGATAGTTGCTTGAGTTCCAACTTAGGATGATGTTGAATAGACGGTAATGGCTTAGTAGGACCGGTTCCCAACTCTTCAAAATGGTATTTATATGTGTAAGGTGGATTGGTCTCTAGAAACCTTGCACATGCCTCGATCTCAAAAGAACTAATGTTAGTAGATTGAGAATATACAATGCATGCCTCATATGCATTCAACGGGTTATACATCATAATTGTGTCTTTGACCACCTTTTCCATTACATCTATCTAAAAATTGCTATTTGACTCAGTAGGAAATTTCATGGCTTTGAAGACATTGAAAGAAATTTGCTCCTCACCAAGTCTCCAATCTGAACATCAATAAGAGTTTTTCCTATAGCTAAGAATGATCGACCCAATATGAGTGGAACCTCATTGTCTTCCTCCATGTCAAGAATGAGAAATTCAGCTGGAACGATGAATTTTTCCACTTTAATCAGTACGTCTTCAATGATCACTCTTGGATGAATAAAAGATCGATCAGCTAGCTGAAGAGTTACTGTAGTTGCTTTAGCCCTTCCCAATCCGAGTTTTATAAAAACAAAAAGTGGCATTAAATTAATAGTTGCACTTAAATCGCATAAAACTTTATTAAAATAACAATCTCTAATGACGCGGGGTACAATAAAACTTCATAGGTCTTTTAACTTTGGAGGTAGCTTTTTTTTTTTTTGAATTTTGGCACTGCATTCCTCAGTTAACATCACCATTTCATGTTTCTCTAACTTTCTTTCATTAGATAGGATGCCCTTCAAGAACTTGACATAACTAGGCATTTGAATGAGTGTGTTAGCAAACAGAATGTTGATGTGGAGTTTCTTGAAGACCTTCAGAAACTTTGTGTATTTTTTATCCAATTTGTACTCTTTCAACCTCTGTGGAAATGATATAAAAGCCTTGTAAGGATTGATAAGAGCGGTTCCCTTAACCCGTGGTGTATTTGAACTCTCCTTAACAGATGCTTATATTGTTTGTTGACTATATTCCACATGCTCCTCATCTGAAAAATGTACTGTTTTCTTACTCGCAACAGGCCTCTTGCCATGTATTTTTAGTAATTGCACCTCTATTCTGTTTGTTATTGCTTTGGTGTGTTCCTTGTGGTTGATTTCTATATTGCTATATAATGAACCTGATGCTCTGCCAATCATAGAAAGTGCCATACGCCCCACTTGAGTCTCCAGGTTTTTAATAGCAGCACTTTGATCTTGGATAGTCATTTTAGTATTTCTCATAAACTGATTATTAGTTTCCATGTATTGATTTGTTTTTTCCATAAATTTCTCGAACATCTATTCCAACTGAAACTTCTTCTCCTACTGCTGAAACTGACCATGTGGCCTATTATGATTCTGACCACCCCAAGAGAAGTTTGGATGCTTCCTCCAACTTGGGTTGTAAGTATTTGAATGTGGATTATTTTGTTGACAGTATTCCCATTGCGCAAAATCTACATGTTCCGTTCTTTGTGCCAGAATAGGACATTTTGTTGTATTATGATTTGCCCTACGCTTTTCACAACTTGGCTTGTACTGCATTGGCTATTTGTGATATACTTTCCACCTTATGAAATAATGAATTTATTTTCGTAGACAAAATCGAGTAGGCATCCACTTTGTATACACCCGACGCTTTCTTTTGAACAACTCACTCAGAAGCCCACATGGTTGAAGTAGTAGCCCCTGTCTCAAGTAATTTTAAAGCTTCGCCAATTGTCTTTGTAGATAATGATCCGTTAGACGAAGAATCCACCATACTTTTGAAAGATGGAAGCAATCCCGCATAAAAATATTGAACCTGGAGCCCTTTGCTAATAATGTGATAAGGACACTTCGGAAGCATGTTCTTGAATCTGTTCCAAACTTTATCAAAAAAATCTGATTCATCTTGACGGAAGATAGATATATCATGCTTCAACTTTGCTATCTTGGCTGGTGGGAAGAATTTTGTGCAAAAATTTTGGGCTTAATAATTCCCATGGTGATACTGGCGATATGTTGGAACTACTCAAGTGTTTTATTGCGCAAAGTATGTAGGAACAGTCTCAGTCTAATAACATCATCTAAAATATCTTGATATCGGAAGTGACACATTTCCAAGAATCGAGAGATGTGTGTATGTGTATTTTTTCAGCTTTACCATAAAACTGATGTCCATTCTGGAATAGATGTATAATGTTGGTCTTCAGCTAGAAATTTGGCTGTCCAAATGGAGGGTAGGCAATACTGGATTGGCACTCAATGATCCGTGGGGTCATGAAATCCCCAACGAGCATATCTCTCTCATCAACGGCTTCTTCTTCATTGACTTGAACTATCGAATTGTTTTGCTCATTAGCCATGTGTACTTGCTATTTTTGGTCTTTTTATTGTGCTGCTTTTGCTTCCCTTTGTCTACGCTGAAAGAGGCGATCAATTTCTGGATCAACTGAAATGAATTCATCGTCAGCGACCTTCGCATATAGGACCTGAAAGAAAAACAATAGTAGCAATTAGATAAAACAAAATGGAAGGAACTAAATAACTAGAATTGTTCAAGTTATTGTCGAGGTAAATAAAATTAAACTAAAACTCAATCCCCGGCAGCGAGGCTAAAACCTTGTTCATGAAAATATCTTTCGAATTAAAACACCACAAGTGTATGGTTCGTTAACAACTAATAAAATAGATTTGAGTCCAAGTATCGTTCCACATAGATTGATTTAGTTCAATTTTAATTATCGCGATCTTAACCAAAATATGAATAATATGGTGCGTTTGTTTATGACGGAATTATGAATAAAATAATCTAATTATGCAATTATGAGTAAATTAACTAAACTAAATGCAAATTAATGTGTTTGATAAATGACAAATTCACTAGGATCTCAAATTCACATGCAATAATTTTTTTTAACCTTAGTTCTACACTTTGACAATATGATTGAGTTTTGATGAATCAATATTCATATTTTATTTAACAATATCTCTTGAATAATGTTAAACCTACTCATACATGACTCGACTATATTTCTATGACAGATGTAAACATACAAGAGTGTGAATTTTTATGAACACTTAAAAGACACATAGAGTATAGCGATATATTTATGTACTCTATCGGACCCTGTGACAATTTACACTATGTCGAACCTATTTTTAGTTCTTTGGATGCATAAAATAAGCCACCAAATTCACACAATTACAATGCACAATAATTGTGGAGAAAATAAAATCATATAAATCTTTCAATATCCAAAAACTTGTTTTCAATATCAAATATGTAAAACTAAAGATTAAAAACATATTACAAGATTCTTCATTTTCCAAGAACAATTAAATTTAGTCTAACATGTTATGAAGAATAAAGCAAATGAAATATTGAAGAATCGACACCATCCAAATAAAGTTTGAATTGAAATTTCGAGTCTTGGAATCGATCTTCGTATTTCTTGCCTCCTTCTATGTTCCAAAATATCTTAGAGTATGTTGTAATGCATGGTGACCACTTCTGGATGGCTCTAGATCTTTAAAGAGTCCCAAGATTTGTTTCCATAAGAGTTGGAATCATATATGGAAACCAGAATTCTTCTTTCGAAAATGCACTATGCTATAGCATAGTAAAAACTCATGCTATAGCATAGTTCAATGAATTTCAACCCTAGAATTCCCTAAAGCTGACCATGAGACCACATGGTATGTGTATATGCGACTGTGTAATGTAGATGAAAATCCAAAAGTTATGTTTTAGTCCCTGAACTCCGTTTTCTCGTTTTGTGATCTCTTTTCTCGCTTCTTCTTCCTCCAACAGACCATTCATTCGCTCAATTTGTCTCTGACTCTTTCACATCTTTGTTTCTTTTTTCGGGTCATCTTTCAATTATTTTCATTTTGGTCCCTGAACTTTAGTTTTCTTTCCTTTGTCATTTTTTGCTTGTTTCTCCTAAATTTCACCAGTCCATCAATATTATCCTACAAAACATAATTTATATAGAATTAAGCCATATTTAAATATATTTTTCAACAATTATCTATGATTTCTACCCTAAATAAGTATATACAATGCACTTATCAGTGCAGATGACATTGTTGAGCTCAAGGAACAGTTACTCTTAATGATATAAGAGCATTTTCGTAATATATCTTCATCACATCTGGAATAACCTACAATGTCAACATCTGTCCAGCATCTTGGATTAATTTGGGATCCCTCCCATCAATATGGAAAGTCCTTTGCGAGGGGTTGTCAAGAGGTAAGATATCATAATTCACTATCTATCACTTCCCATCTTAAGTGATTTCTTCAAAAGAATCTTATTGACGAAGTCTTGCATTTTGCAAGATGAAGAGAGGTTCATGTTTGGGCACAGAAGATGACGCATAGACTAGATGTGTAAGACTAATAGATTGACCAACTTGGCCCATCCGTCGCTTCATGAATATATCTAAACATTTGTTGTCTCATTCTGTGTCGACCCATCGAGGTTTAGACTCATTTCCTTTGTAATTATTTCAACTAATGAGAAGTGTTATTTTTTTATTTATACCCTTGCTTTTACATTTATCATGTCACAACAAGCTAGTTGTCGACCAAAAAGGGTAACTAATTAATCAATATACTCAAGTTAAAATGAAAATTTGAATAAACAAATTCGTCATTATAAGTCTAATTGATCCAAAAAAGGAAAATAAAATCAAAACAAGCACAATAAACTACAAATCAAATAATAGGATTTAAAACTAAAATAGTCATAAGAGGCTTCCAAGGAAAATAAAGGCATAATCCATAACTGGATATGTGCCAAATTGCCAAGCCGATGCATACATTCAAAGATATATGTAACTCGGCGAAACAACTGACAGTACTTTTGCAACTTAAGAGTTCCAAAGGTGAGGTTGCTCAAACATGTCTAAATCTTCAATTTTGTATTTTCGAGATGGACTTAGGATGCAATTTGGTATGGCCCCTCCCAGCTTGGTTTGAGGGTACCTCTATTGGCAACCTTTTTTGCTAAAAAGACCTTACTTCTATTAGCAACCTTTGTAGCTAAAAAGACCTTTGTCAACACAAGTTCATTAGGTTGGAAAAAATTTCTTTTTACCCGTGTGTGTAATACCTAGCCATCCTTCTCGTGTAAGCAACAAGCTTTTCTTTGGGATTGTTCTTGTACTCGTCCAAGAGGTCTACGTCATTCTATCTTATTATATCATTCAACACTTCATTATACAGGGTGAAAAATACGTAGTTTACTAAATTAATTCGATCTTACGTGTGCAATTATGCTAATTAAAGTAACAAGTCACTTTTAATTAGTTTCTAGATGGTTAAGTATACAATCCAATTTCCCTAAGTTGAATTACCGCAATTGTAATATTTGAAAAGCAATAAATAACACAAAATTTGATGACGGAGAAACCTAGTATGTCAACGAGCTGAAACTCAAAGCTTGGGTTCGGCTTGAGCAAAATAGGTCCGAGCTTTTTTGGGCTCGAGCTGAGCCGAGCAGAGCAAAAGTTCGGCAAAAAAAATGAGGTTCGACCTGAGCTTTTAGCTCGAGTTTTAGCGGGCCTCTGCTCAATTTTTTTCATGTCAAATCTAATTTTTTCTTTAAATTTTTTTGTAGCTGCTTATAGGCATACAAACAACATGCAGTAGGCAGCTGTATGTTACTTTGAATTTTTTTAAACGGGCAGGCATACGGGTCAGTGTCCCAGAATGGGGCTCTGCCCGAGCCTTGGGCCTGCCCTGCTCGAACTTTTTTTGGGCCAACCCTGGGCCGCCCGAGCCGATGAACTTTTTTGCCATGGTTAGAGAAACACAACTGGGTAAAAACTTCGGGACCAAGCCAGTTTTCTATACTATAGACAATGGGATTACAGTTCAATTACAAACTAGTTCCACTAGTTGTTGTAAACCCTACAATTCCGAGATATGCTGTTTATTTCAGACTCATGATCTGCTATCGTAGATTCTATCTATCCAACCTGCTAGATCTCTCAATCTACCTCCTATAGCTTCCAAGATTTGCTATATCAGTCTTATAATCTTCTACACACGTCTCTTCCAAGTGGATACTCAGGAATCACCTATTCTTCTTCTTCTTGTCCTTGAATCCCTTTCTTAAAGTGTTAAGGAAGCTAGGTGTTTTGGGTTAATGAACATTGATGTTTTACCAAAACTCAGTTGCTGGATCACAAGAATGATGTGAATGAATCAGTCAATGAATTATCTCTTGGATCTCTTAAATAATGATATGAAAGTATTTTGCAATTGTAGCACAATGAAGTAACTTAATGTAATTCATCTCAGGCATCTGTATTAATAGTTGGGGGCACTTAGGTGTTATAGGGCGTGTAAAACTTTTCAAAATCACGAATTAGGTTTGGCTGCATAAATATGTCGCTCGAGCGAAGGAGCACGTTGCTCGAACCAAAGGTCTGTCGCTCGAGCTACTCTTGAGCGATAAGCGGGCGACAATGGTTCTGTTTCTGTCGCTCAGTGATGGTCAAACGTGGAGCTTGCGAAATTTTGGTGTTACGTTTTCCTTATTTTCAACCTCTAACCCTAACCTAACTCATCTATACAAAATTTCCATTCACTCTCTAACTTTTACACATGTTCAATTAAGTCCTTTTTGTTAACAGAATCGCCAATTACAATATTGAACCTAACACAGGGTACATCGAAGAGATGGGATGCCTACTTTTGCTAGCACTATAGCCTCGACACTTAAGTGAGATAGAATGTCATCTTTTCCAATTGTTACTTAGCCAACAGTGTGGTAGGCCCATGCAACATTATGGAGCTCAATATCTGAGTCTCCTTTCACGGAGTCAAGTTTTTTTTAAGGGTATACTTGATGGTCTTGTTAAGGGACATTTGCTTATCGGTGAAAGGGGCTTGAAAATTGTTTTTTGATCTTATAGTCATCATAGAGCTTTCTCAACTTCTAACTATCGAACTACTTCCCATTGTCCGAAACCATGTAGTGGGAGACCCTGAACCTATACATATCCTTCATATGCACTTGGTTGTGTTACTTTAGTAATCCTGATCATGGACTCAGCTTCAACCCATTTGGTGAACTAGTCAATGGCACCACCATAAAACATGGTTCCAACTCATATCTTTAGGACTGGACCCACAATATTTGAGCCCCATTTGGAGAAAGATCATGTACTACAGACTAGAGTCAGTTCTTGAGGGTGCAATTGAGGTAGATAGTCCAATGAGTTCTTCTTTAGGGTCGACCAATAGTATCTTTAACATAAGATTTTCTGTGCGATTGATAATCCACCTTCAAATTCTGTAGGTTCTTGTGCACTTTATGAAATAGTACTTGTTCACGAAAATATGTTTCGGATTTAAATCACCGCAAGTGCACGGTTCGTTGACAAGTAATAAAGTGGAAATTCAAGAATTTCGAGTATCGTTCCCACGAGGATTGATTTAACGTGATTGTTATTATCTCGACCTTAACCGAATCTATTAAATTCAAGATGATTGTTTTAGATTTTATGATTAAACTATGACTAACATGCAAATTAAATTAGAATTACGACTAAATGCAAGAATGATGGTTAACTGCAAAAGTTGAAGAAATTAATGTATGAAAAAGCGTACTAGGATCCCGAATCACCAAGCAAGTTCACTTTGTAACTCCTATTTCACAATTTGACAACACGATGAATTGGTTGAAGAATCAATGTTTCTAACTTATTCAATAATCTCTTTCGAGTAGAATTGAACCTATTCTAGCATACCATTTGACTATATTTCTATGACAAATGCAATATACAAGAATGCATGACGTTTTGTAAACACTTAGAGATTCACATAAAGCATAGCGGTATATTTATATCCCCTATCGGACCTTACGATGATTTATACCTTGTAGAATCTATTTCCCTTCTTTCGAATGCATAAAATAAATCACCCAAACTCATACAACTATTGCGCATATAATTGTAAAGACAAGAAAGTGTATATAAATCATTCAACATCCATCAAACGTGTTTAAATATCAAATTGCAAAATAAAGAATTAAAAGTTCACAATACGAGGTTCATTATTCACCTAGTACATAAAAAGTCTAGCCTAGCATGAATAAAATTAAAGAATAATAAAAATAATCAAGAGAAGACATCACCAAAGAATTAGGGTTTAAAGCTTGAATCTTGAATCTTGAAGTGAAACCCTTGTTCTCGCCTTTTTCCTTGCTCTTCAATGGTGTTTTTCTCTCTAAGAATGCATGATAACCTAGTCTAGGACGAGTTTAAGCTTTTATAGTTGCCCTAGAATCATTACCATAAGAGTTGTAGTTGGATAAGGAAACTTAAGATTTTCTCGCCCAGAATACCCCTTGCTATAGCAAGGTATATTTTCATGCTGTAGCATGGGCAAAGTAAATGCTTCCTGAAAATCTCTGTTGAGGTTTGGGCTATAGCAAGGTGTATTTCCATGCTATAGCATGGAAGAATTTTCTCTTCTAGTGCAACTTGGTCCCCAATCTTCTTTTCATTCCACTTTTGGTTTTTCTTCATCTTCCATCTTCTTCTAGTCATCCATAATATCAACAATTAGATCTTTAGCGAGGTTCCATGCTCGGTTCAAAGTTCGGGTCAACTTATGAATAATTGCGATTTAGTCCCCGAACTTTCATTTCCTTCCATTTTGGTCACTTTCGCCTTTTTTCGCGCATATTTCATTATTTCCATCAAAGTAAACCTGCAAACACAATTCATATTGGATTAAGCCGTATTCAAGCATTTATATAAACAATTAATCATGTTTTGTCGTATAATTAAGTGCACAAAACGCATTTATCAAATCCCCCAAACTTGAATTGGTGTTTGTCCTCAAACAAGATGATGACCTAATTTTACGCAAAACATGGTTTAACAGCTTGCCGTATCTCAGGATTAGAATTCAGTAATTAACCAATGAACAGTTTCCACAGTGTAAACTCAAATCAACCTCCACCTATCACATGCAGAACTTGATGTGTCTGTGTGTGCATACTCATGCAAAGCATACCAAACTGATGATGGGTGCAAATCCCGACCTGCAGTAGTTAAATGTTCTTTCTTTCTTCGCTCGAGAGATTCACACCCCCCAAACTTATTTTTTTCACTCAACGATCCATGGATGTGTTCTAGAGTGTAGTTTTGATTTACTTAGTCATCACCCTCTCTGTTTGGATAGATCTCGCGGTCATGAGTTCACAATTCGACAAGCATGGATTCTCCTATTTCTTTGATTGTTTCAACCATTAAGACTAGACTAGGTTACTTGCTTCGCATCAGAGATATAATTCTATCAACAAGATGTCTGGGGCTAATCAATGCATTTCATATATAGAAACATGTATAATTTCCTCAAATGATAGATTTTTGTTCTTTTTTTTTTCTGACACCTTCCATTTGCTTTCTATATAACCCCTGTAGCGAGCTTTAGGCCGATAACTCCCAAGTCAGATGACCATAGTGCACCAGGTTTTAAACCCTTACAGGCTTAATCACTCGAGTTATACAGGCTCGAACAGATGTCTTAGCGATTCAATGATTAGTGCAATGCCCCTTTTCTTTTAGACACCCAATTTCTAGACCCAATCTCTGACTTGGAACTTTTACCTCGTTTTTGTCTCATTGGTCTAATCCAATCCACACAATACAATTCTCACACATGGAATCCATACTTATCTCAATGTTCCCCTGTAACAGCTAAATCATCTCCAAACTTCTAAAATGATGATTTTTCGAATGGTGCAATAGAATTTTTCGAGGTTGACCTATCATGTTCAACTCCACTATGACTCAAACATCCCATCATTAGCTTAGCATGCCCAACACAATTATTGTGCGCAAAAATGTCAAGTTCCACATAGACAAGTATCGATCAATTAAGCATGCATAATTTCCCTTATTCATAGCTATACTGATTCCAATATTTTCATCATTGCCGGCAAGGCCATTAAACTCATACAAAAATACAATTTTTTTTTCACACAATCACACAAACGTATATAGAACAACATTGTCCCACCCCCAAACGTATATAGAACATTGTCCTCAATGTTTAAAGAATAATAAAATACAAACTTAGCAGCGTAGAAAATCAAGGACAAATTCACAGGAGATAAAGAATAAAGGGTGATGAATACTCCCCTGATCGATAGAGATGCG
This sequence comes from Fraxinus excelsior, assembly GCA_019097785.1. Taxonomy (NCBI): domain Eukaryota; kingdom Viridiplantae; phylum Streptophyta; class Magnoliopsida; order Lamiales; family Oleaceae; genus Fraxinus; species Fraxinus excelsior. The sequence continues at coordinate 12,596,969 of CM032627.1, read as the reverse complement.
AATGTGACGATGGTGGAGGAAAAATAATGTGGACCATGCATAGGCTCTTTTATTACCTGTAGAGATGATGAAATGTAATCTTATTAAAAATTATAAAAAACTTGAAAAAGAAATTCCTAATCTAATGCTAGTGGTGGCAATGGGCCGAGCCGAGCCGGCTCGGCCCATGCCCAGACGAGCTCGGCTCGTGCTCGCACGAGCCGAGCTCGTGGCTCGTTACCCACGAGCCGAGCTTCGGCTCGGCTCGTGGGATTTTGGGCGAGCTCGGCTCGTGCCCGAGCTCGCCCAAACGAGCCGAGCGGCGAGCGCTCGGCTCGGCTCGGCTCGTTTTTTAATTTAATTTTTTTTTTTTTCGTGGACGAGCCACGAGCCGCTCGGCTTCGTGGACGAGCCACGACGAGCCACGAGCCGCTCGGCTCGTGGCTCGTCCAATTTTAAATTTTTTTTTTAAACAGTGACGAGCCGAGCCTGCTCGGCTCGTCTCCCGTTTGGACGAGCCCGAGCGGCTCGTGGGCGTGAACAGTACGAGCCGAGCGGGCGAGCCGACGAGCCGCTCGGCTCAATTGCCACCTCTATCTAATGCATAAAGCGAAATAAATAAAAGGGAAAAATTGTTGGGTTGTCTTCCAACCTGCACTTGTTTATAGTCTATATCTCGACTGTATGACGGCTAATCACGGGCACCTAAAGAAAGCTTTTGATGTTTTATCCATCTTTCTTCTTTTGGCTTTGGTCCACTTTTCATTTGATCTCCACACATCTTCCTTGCCATTTTCAACATAATAAGACTTATCTATTCCATCTGACTCAACTTCAACTATGTAGATCTGTATTTCCTCGTCGGGCTTAATCACAAAATCAATTTTTGGACAATCAATAAAGTCGAAAAAATATGAGTTGATTTCCTCCTTATTGATCGCCTCATCCTCGCTAAGCTCCACTGTGATTAAATTTTCACTCGTTTTTTGCTCTTCTTCAATTGACGAACTCCCATCAAGTGGAATGATTGGTCCGCAATCTAAATCCATAGGCAATGAAAAGTCTATCCTTACGACCCTTTCAAGTGGATTGTACCCCCAATAACGAAATTCTTCCCAATACGTGCAATCTCCCAAAAGCATATCGTCTTCATCCAACTTGACCAATTTTTCAAAATACTTTGCAATTACTTTTTCATGAAATAGAGGAGGACCATCTCCTACCAGTTTGAAGTCCTCATCCCAATTGTCAGGTATAAACTCACAAACAATCAGCATGTACCCTTCATGGTTTTCGTCAATTGCTCGCTTCCGACACTTTAAATATTCTCTAAATATCATAAGTTTCGGCGTGTTGAAACAAGGGTGCCATCGCAAACATTGTCCAGTACAATGCATCTCGTAGCAATTATAACAGCTTGGGTATCATCCAAACATATCTTCATCTTTGTGCAGAGATCATCCATTGCAAAAGTTTCATTACCTTACCAAGTCAGAATCATGCAATTATCTAAAAAAGTATCAGGAGAGAGTGCAACCACGAGATAGATTATTAGAACGATGTTAGCCAAAAATAAAATAAAATAAAATAAGAAAAGAATAGAAAACTTCGAATTAGTGTCTAAATAACAAAAATCAAGTTAATACTCAATCCCCAGCAACGGCGCCAAAAACTTGTTCACGAAAATATGTTTCGGATTTAAATCACCGCAAGTGCACGGTTCGTTGACAAGTAATAAAGTGGAAATTCAAGAATTTCGAGTATCGTTCCCACGATGATTGATTTAACGTGATTGTTATTATCTCGACCTTAACCGAATCTATTAAATTCAAGATGATTGTTTTAGATTTTATGATTAAACTATGACTAACATGCAAATTAAATTAGAATTACGACTAAATGCAAGAATGATGGTTAACTGCAAAATTTGAAGAAATTAATGTATGAAAAAGCGTACTAGGATCCCGAATCACCAAGCAAGTTTACTTTGTAACTCCTATTTCACAATTTGACAACATGATGAATTGGTTGAAAAATCAATGTTTCTAACTTATTCAATAATCTCTTTCGAGTAGAATTGAACATATTCTAGCATACCAATTGACTATATTTCTATGACAAATGCAATATACAAGAATGCATGACGTTTTGTAAACACTTAGAGATTCACATAAAGCATAGCGGTATATTTATATCCCCTATCGGACCTTACGATGATTTATACCTTGTAGAATCTATTTCCCTTCTTTCGAATGCATAAAATAAATCACTCAAACTCATACAACTATTGCGCATATAATTGTAAAGACAAGAAAGTGTATATAAATCATTCAACATCCATCAAACGTGTTTAAATATCAAATTGCAAAATAAAGAATTAAAAGTTCACAATACGAGGTTCATCGTTCACCTAGTACATAAAAAGTCTAGCCTAGCATGAATAAAATTAAAGAATAATAAAAATAATCAAGAGAAGACATCACCAAAGAATTAGGGTTTAAAGCTTGAATCTTGAATCTTGAAGTGAAACCTCGCATTTTTCCTTGCTCTTCAATGGTGTTTTTCTCTCTAAGAATGCATGATAACCTAGTCTAGGACGAGTTTAAGCTTTTATAGTTGCCCTAGAATCATTACCATAAGAGTTGTAGTTGGATAAGGAAACTTAAGATTTTCTCGCCCAGAATACTCCTTGCTGTAGCAAGGTATATTTTCATGCTGTAGTATGGGCAAAGTAAATGCTTCCTGAAAATCTCTGTTGAGGTTTGGGCTATAGCAAAGTGTATTTCCATGCTATATAGCATGGAAGAATTTTCGCTTCTAGTGCAACTTGGTCCCCAATCTTCTTTTCATTCCACTTTTGGTTTTTCTTCATCTTCCATCTTCTTCTAGTCATCCATAATATCAACAATTAGATCTTTAGCGAGGTTCCATGCTCGGTTCAAAGTTCGGGTCAACTTATAAATAATTGCGATTTAGTCCCCGAACTTTCATTTCCTTCCATTTTGGTCATTTTCGCCTTTTTTCGCGCATATTTCATTATTTCTATCAAAGTAAACCTACAAACACAATTCATATTTTGTCGTATTCAAGCATTTATATAAACAATTAATCATGTTTTGTCGTATAATTAAGTGCACAAAACGCACTTATCAGTACTCAACTTTGTTCCTCCCAACATAACATAGTAAGGGAAGAATAGAAATACCTCACTTAAATAGACATCCATTCTTGCTACAAATTGAGGCTTTCTAAGCCTCAACTTCATAGCTTTGGCTGGGTCAGAGAGAAGCTTATGATCTACAAGTAATCCAAAAAGATCTTTATCCATTTGGGTTGTTGGAAGATTATCATTGCTTAATCTTTTGCCTTGATTGCTTTTTCAAGTACTCAATTGGAATTATTCTCAAGGTTCAGTATCTTTGCTATTTCTAGTTCGGACAAAGTGTCAACACTAGTGTTATATGAACAAGTGATTTAAAGGATCTCAAACTCGTTAAAGTTTGACAGTAAGTCCAAGAAATACTTTAGATAAGCAACCATGATCTATCCCTAACAATGAAATTGTCATTCACCTGGCTCACAATGAGCTAAACTGTGACTTAAATTTCCTTCACCTATATCCCACTTATCAACTTGAGCTTTGATATCAGTGCCTCATACTCTACTAAATTATTCAAAGCTTGGAATCTAAATTCAATGTGCAGTTCTTGTGATATTGCCTCAGATTAGCCGTCGATAGGTAGCTTTTATTTCCTTTGTTCTAATGATCTCGGATCTTCGACATCCATGGAGACTGCTGGCTATCGGTGAATTTAGAAACAAATTTTGTCAATATCTATCCTTTAGTAGCGATTCTTGGTTGGAATTTGATGTTGAATCGAGTGAACTCAATTTTCTATTTTATTAGCTTCCCAGAGGCATTGAGTTTTTACAAGACCTACCCAACGGGAAATTGGTTAATACTTCCACATTAGGGAATGAAGATACAAATTTCCTAGAAGTTGTGAATAAGGTGAGAGTCAATTTTACCACATCCAAATGCCTAGTACCAACGTTTTACAGGGTTTGCTCACATAATAGATTGACGATTATTGTGACCCCATAGTTCAGAAAAGCACAACACGATAGCCTCCATCGAGAAAACAATGTAGATCTGTAAGGCTTCTTTCTAGACTAGTTTGGACATAAAAGAGCCTGACAGAAGTGCTCCATCTGAGCTAAGAAGGCCACTTGCATTTTGGGATCCATTCAAATCTCTTTCCTCCCTGATGTATCTCGAAGAAACGGAGGCACTTGTCAATGGACTTTGAAATAAATTGCCTGATGGTCAATATCGTTCTTATTAAGCTATGTATCACCTTCGAATTTTATATATAGATCTCATCTCGAGGAGAGCCTTGATATTTTCTGGATTTGCCTTTAGAAATCCAATAGATTTATTCAGGATGACCCCGAATGCACACTTCCATAGGTTAAGCATCATCAGGTAGCATCTAAAAAACATTGATTGTGCTTTGAAGGTGGGCTATGTGTTCGCTTGCCTTTTGGACTTTTTACTAACATGTCATTCATATCACCTCCAACATTTTTCTAATTTGATCCACGAACCTCCGATTGACCAATCGATGGTTAGTGGCCCCAATATTATTTGTTTGGGTAAGTTGGACAAATATTGAGTTTCCTATACAATTATCAAGTATGCTTAGAAAATATCGAGATTCTACTGCAAATCTCAAGTTTGCTTAGCAAAATCTGAGTTAATAGTACATTTCTCAAGTTTGCTTGGCTGCCTAACTTCAAAAGTGCATAACTTTTTATTTGCAACTCTATTTTTGTGTTGAACTCTAAATTCAATTATCTTTCTAATTATATATTATTTGTTAATGGAGATCTTTGTACCAAAAGTGATACACTAATTTCCTCACATGCTCTACATTTAGGTATCTCATTTTGTAACTTTTGATCCTTTTATGCTAAAATCTTCTACTTTACATTGATCATTTTTAAACTCGGGGTTAACTTATAAACAAAATATATACACTACATTAAGTAGAATTCGCTCAACCCAGCTATAGAATAAAAGATAGTATAATTTAAGTTTTCTATAAAATTCAAGATTTCATTTCGAGATTTTTCAAATTTCAAATTTTAAATGAATGTCTAAATCAAAGTTCCCAGTTCAAAATATCTGTAAAACTAGATCTTTCTGAAAAAAATCAAGATTTTGTCACCTACTCGACATTTTCAACAAAACTCGACATTTATGATACAATATACATTTATGCTGAAATTCTGTTCGAGTTCACGTGTGAATGATCCAAAGTTTGATTTCTACAAGGCAATTTCGATTTATAAAGTTAATAGATTACATCTAATTTTACACTAATTAGCATTATCGATTGATCACTAGAACATATGACTTACTACGCTTCTTTTGAAGGCTAGTAGTCAGAGTGAACGTGCGTTGTACGTTATTCTAAAATACTTTATAAATGTCGTGAATATAATATTTGACCATTCATTTACCATTTTGATCTAATTATAAGAGAAATGTCACTCTCTAAAAATATATGTTAATTACAATACATGCATGTAAATAGTGAATTGCACACTTGAATGTGAGTATTAGAATTATAACTAAATCCATAAATGAAGATGAATAAAATATTGAGATCTTATTCATGAATTATGAATGTTAATTAATTTAGAATTAATATACCAAGGAATATAAATGTTAAATCATTTATATTAAATGAATATAATTTAATTTTCAATTAAGTGAAAATAATATTAATTAGTATACATGGATGTGAATAATAAATCGTGTTCGCATCCGACCTCCGAACTCGATAAGTACAGTTTGATATATTCGATAAGCTTACGCTAATATGAGTTTGGATATTTGAGGTCAGCTCGGATTATGTTGTTTACCGAGGCATAAGGGGACATAATGATTAAAGATTTATGACACATTGTACAAACAGTCAATCAGCAAGTGGCATATGGAAGGTCTTACATTAGCGCTCAAAAAATCTACCAATCGCACACCTTAACTTCATACCTTTAGTAACTCATTAATTGATGTGGATCACATGTAAAGTTAACTCATGATGACCTGACTAGCTGAGCTCGTTAACCAATCCAAACATGCCAGTAGTGTACTTTCTCGGCTAGACACTGTAGTTGACAAGATGGGAAAATGAAGGATGCATGTAGATTTCTCCCTATGAAAGGAAAGAGGGAAAGAAGAAGAACAACAACAATATTTCATCTTACAAATATTTCTACATTTCATATTTCAAATATCTCCTTAAAAAAGAGAAGGGAATAATTGTATTTAACTATGTAATTTACGACTTACAATCAATCAAGTTCTTATTTACATCCTAAGTTGGCTTGACATCAACAGTTTGTCGCTAGAAGGAGGGCGCCGCTTGTAAAAGCAACTCTATCTCTCCAATAAAATCCACGAAGAATATCACCATGAATGATTTTTTAGCATATGGAAATCAATCTCATACTCATCCTGAACAAACCAACAATCCACAAAATGTTGAAAGAAGACGAGGTCGAAACGAAACTATTGACCCTCAAATGACTATGATGAGGGAAGCCATCGAAAAGTTGACAAACGTAGTTGACATGTTGGAACGAAACCAAGTCTACGCTCCACCACAAGACACCGAGGTAGAATCTCCACATAGGAAAAGAACCAAATGACCTCTCGCTAGAAAGACCCTTCAATTCTTAGGAGAATAATCCTCTAAAAGCCGAACTGAAGAGATTATGAGCTCTTCCATAATGGTGAAGCCAGCCGCTAGGAAAACCAATAGTGTATTTGATAGATTGGGCTCTCAACACTCTTAACACCTATGAGTAGACACAATGAACCTCATATCAAACGCTTAGTAGGATAACCAGAGCCCGAAATGAGTGCCTTGAGAAAACGTATTGCTAATCTGGAAGCAAAGGATAAAGGAAATATGGAGAAATATCTCACGAAATGCCATTCTCCCTTCACTGAGGATATTCTTGTTAAACCTCTACATGAAAAGTTAAAGATGCCACAACTGACCGAGTATGAAGAGAAAGGAGATACTCTTAGCCATTTGGACAAATACACTTTCTGGATGGAACTGCAAGGAGCAGGAGATGCCATAATATGTCGTGCTATTCCATTGACCTTAGGAGATAAGGCCCAAAGATGGTTTAGACGACTACATCAAAGATCCATAAAAAATAAAAATGATCTTGCCACAGCATTCATTGCCAGTTTATGGGTTTAAAAGCGAGAACCACACCCAAGGAGCAGTTGGTGAGCATTAAATAGGGAAAGACCGAATCGCTCAAAAATTACCTCAACAGATTCAACAAGCAGTCCATGGAAGTTGAGAAGATCTCAATTGATGTCATGCTTATGGTAGTTCTTTCGATGGTCTGTACATGGGATGGACCTCGGACGTATCGTGAGTTCTTAAGCCGAGCTGAAAAACATATAAGCTATGAGGAAGCCACGTCCGATCAGAAAGATTACAAATAAAATCTATAGTTTTCACATTAAGTGAAGAAAAATAGGTGGATAAGGATTTTAGTTGTGAAATGAGAAGAGACGGAAAATATCAGGGTCATCCTAAGCCTTATTCGGATAGATTCCATGTATATCATCCGCTAAATGCCACCCTGGAGGACGTTTTCTTACAAACGGAAGAAAAAGAAACATTTTGTAGACTCCCACCTCAAAAAAGGATTTGGTAAGGGAAAATCAAAGGAGGTACTATCGATATCATAGGACGACATGACATAACATTGATAATTGCAAAAATTTGAAGGAAGAGGTAGAATCCTTAATTCGACGAGGTTACCTACAAGAGTTCGTAGCTAAGCCCAGAGAAACAAACCAAGCTGACAATCAATAACCAAATTAACAAAGAATGGCTTAGCGAGCTCAGTTGGGCTCAAAAGCTTGGGATCCTCTACCTCGAGCTGAGATGAGGACTCTAGTAAGTGGCAATTAGTGCCTCAAAGGGTCCAGAAGAGCCAGGTAGAGACAAGCACGCAATGCCCGCATCGACAAAATTATAATATGATGTTACCAGAACCTGAGATTGATGTAGCGTCATAATCAGGGTAGTTTGGATTTTCAGAAGAAGATTCATACGGGGTTTTACAGGACCAAAGGGATGCATTGGTGATAACTATGAAAATTGCAGGGTTACAAGTGCATCGGACTCTGGTTGATAATGGGAGTTCAGTCAATGTGTTGTATTCCCGAACATTAGAACAAATGGGAATCCAAGAACTCTACCTCCAGCCATATTTCAGAAGGGTGAAAGGGTTTTCTGGTGATTCTATTAAAGCTCAAGGACAAATTGTTTTAAGTGTGGAGTTAGTCGAACTCCCTTGCCATAGAAGGATTTTAGCAAACTTTATTGTTGTGTATCTTCCTTCCAACTATAATGTTGTAATAAGGAGACCCATACTGCACAAGTTGCAAGTTATCACCTCAATATATCATTATTTCATGAAGTTCTCTACTCCAAATGGAATTGTATAGTACACGGGAACCAGGTCGATGCAATAGCTTGTAATATTGATTTGCCTAGCCCCCGGATCTAAATGTTGAGCAGTCAACAAAATGGGTGAGTAGGGAAGACAAGGTTAGAAAGACCTATTGTTGTCGACCTCACTGAGATTGGCATTACTGAGAAATACCGCAGAAGCACTATGGATGATTAGCTTTCATTTGAAGAAAAGTACGTGGATCCATATCCCTATCCTTGAATCATGGTAATCTCAATACCAATAGCAGGAATTATCGTTCCCAATGTTTTAGTTAATACAGGAAGTTCCCTTAACGTACTTTATGTCAACACATTGGAATGGATGAAGATCCCATTGAGCTTTGTACAACCATACCTGAATGTGGTTTTAAGACTCAACTGGGCCTTCACCAAAGCAAAAGGGAAGATCAAGCTCTCTGTTGAGGTTGGTGAAGCTCCACGTTGGATTATAATTCTCCTTATGACACCATTATGGGGTAGTCCATGTTATTCGATCTCAAAGAAATTGTATCAATATACCCTACTACCTTGAATTTTTCGTGCTTCATGGTGTAGGGACAAAGATATTGCTAAGAAATGTTGGATAAAGATTTGTTCGATGAAGAAGGACATGTATGTTGCCCCAAAAGTCCTTATGGTATATCTAATTGAATCCGATCTCAATTCATTAGATCCACATGTAAGAGTAAAGGAGAGAGAACTTGTGGAAGAGAGGGATTGATCCAGGAATCATTCCACAAATCGATACTGACCTAATGGTGCGGCCCAGACAGCAATGGCGTAGACCTTTCAACCTAGAAAGGTACAAAGCCCTAAATAAAGATGTGCAAAAGTTTATTCGTAATGGATTTATTTGTGAAGCAAAATATCCAAAATGGGTCGCCACCCAGTTCTTGTGAAAACAAATAATGGAGATTGGAGAATGTTTATAGATTTCACCGATCTGAATAAAGCATGTCCTAAGGACAACTTTTCATTACCAAGAATAGATCAAATTGTAGATGCAACAGTAGGACACAAGTTGCTTAGCTTCATGAATGCATACTCGGGGTATAATCAGATTCCTGTGTATGAATCCAACCAGGAACACAATGCTTACATCATTGACCAACATCTTTATTATTGCAAATTGATGCCTTTTGGTCTCAAAAATGCTGGGGCTACCTACCAACGTCTAGTCAATTCTTTGTTTGCCAAGTAAATTGGTAAAACCATGGATGTATATGTTGATAATATGCTATTAAAAAGTACGGATGTCAAGAGCCATCGACAACATCTTGCTGAAATGTTTGAAATCCTGAGAAAATATGGGATGAAGCTAAACCCGCACAAATGTGCTTTTGGTGTGAGCTCGAGAAAGTTTCTGGGTTATCTATTGAATAGCATGGGAATCGAAGCAAATTCAGATAAGATATGGGCTATCATTGAAATGCACCCCCAACAAAGCCTAAAGATGTGTAGAGTTTAATTGGACGAGTAGCCGGCATAGGTACAAACATTTCTTCGATTCTTGCGAGGAGAAAAGAAGTTCGAATGGACCCTCGAATGCCAGCTCGCCTTTAATGAATTAAAACAACAATTGGCACAACTACCGTGCTATCAAAACTAAAGATAAGAGAAGTACTGACGTTATATCTAGAAGTATCCGAACATTCGTTAGTGCTATTTTAGCCAAAGAGGAAGAAGGAATATAGCATCCTGTCTATTATGTAAGCAAATCCCTATATGAAGTCAAGCTTCGTTATTTCCCCTTAGAGAAACTGACTTATGTTGTGGTTATGGCAGTAAGGAAGTTGAAACCCTACTTTTTGGAATGCCCAATTGAGATATTAACCAATTACCCATTGAGGTAGATTTTACAAAAGTCTGATACTTTAGGTCGAATGGTTAAGTGGGCGGTAGAGCTCAATCAGTTCGACATAAAATACAAGCACCGCACCTCCATAAAGGGTCAAGCTCTTACTGATTTCGTTGCAGAGTTCAGTTCAGATCCAATAGAAGAACTCATTCACTACACTCCATGGGAACTCATTGTTGATGGGTCATCTACCGAAGCTCGGTCGGGGCTGGAGTTGTCTTGATAAGTCCTGATTGCCAGATATTTTGCGAAGCACTATTGTTTGATTTTAAAGCCTCGAACAATAAGGCTGATCATGAAGCCCTCATAGTAGGGGTAAGAAGGGTGAGAAATATGAGGGTTACTCAATTGATAGTTTACATCGATTCACAATTTGTGGTTAATCAGGTCAGCGAGGCTTACCAAGCTAAGGAAGAAAGGATGAACAGCTACCTTCAAGTCGTTAAACAAGATTTCAAAAATTTCAAAACTGTATGAGTCCAATGAATTCTCCAAACTCAAAATGATCACGCTGATGCCTTAGCTCGGTTGGCTACAAGTGAAGGGATAGAAGAGTTTGATAGCATCCTTGTAGGGAGGATTTCTCACCCTACCATCGAAAAACTGGAGATAGTTTTTATGATGATTGATCCAAAGCCTACATGGATGGATAAAATAAGTTCCTACCTGAAAATAGGATTGTGTCCAGAAGATCCCGTTGAGGTGAGAAAACCCCGAATTAGGTCAGCAAGGTACACATTGATTAATGATGTTCTCTACAAATGCAGCTATTCTGCACCTTTATCAAGATGCTTGAGTGAAGAGGAAGCACTTTATGCTTTGCAAAAAGTACATGAAGGAATGTGTGGAAATCATTTTGGTGGATAGTCATTAGCTCACAAGATAGTACGACAATGATATTTTTGGCCCACCATGAGGAAGGATGCATTAGAATTTATCAGGAAGTGTGATAAATGTCAATGCTTCGCTCCCAACATAAAACTCCCGCTAAGAGAATTAAATTGTGTAACTATACCTTGGCTTTTCTCCAAGTGAGGGGTCAATCTAATTGGCCATATGCCTACTGAAAAAGGGGGAACAAAATTTGTAATCGTCGTAGTAGACTATTTCACTAAATGGGCGGAGACTCAACCCTTGGCTAAAATCACCGAGCAAAAAACCATTGATTTCGTGTGGAAGTCCATTGTATGCAAATTCGGAATACCACGTTCCATTGTAACTGACAATGGAAATCAATTTGACAATGTTCGCTTTGCCAACTTTTGTGAAAAGCTTGGTATAGAAAAGCATTTTTCCATACCGAACCACCCTCAAGCTAACGGTCAAGTCGAATAGTTAATAAGATCATCAAGCATACGTTGAAGGCTAAACTTGATGCTCTTAAGGGAGAATAGGCTGAAGAACTCCCCAGTATGCTATGGTCTTACCGCACTTATCTAGGAATAGCACAGATGAAATCCCTTTCTCTTTAGCTTTCGGGATGAAAGCCATAATTCCACTTGAGATAGGAATACCCTCCATTCGAAGAATAATGTATCGTGAATAAAATGAGAGGACGATGAGAGGAGAACTAGATCTAGTAAAAGAGAGGAGGAATGAGGCTGAAATCAAGAATGTCGTATATAAGCAACGCAACACGAGATACTATAACCAGAAGGTTAGGAAATTGGAGTTCGAGGTCAATAACATGGTCTTAAGGAAAAGCTTTCTGGCTACAAGGAAACCTAGCTATGGATTTCTAGGACCTAACTGGGAAGGCCTTTACAGAATAACCAAAGTACTACTTAATGGGGCTTATGAGCTGGAAGATTGGAGGGCGGATCTCTGTTGCATCCTTGGAATGCAGAACATCTTAAAAAATATTACCAATAGAATAACGAATATATCTTGCATCACGCATATGCTATCTACAATAAAATGTGTGTTTTGTTAACAAGGAAATTATTTAAGCTCAGCTCAAGAGCAGGTTGAACTAAGGTTGCATGTGCTACAACACTTGGAGGAATTTCCTACAAGGAGATTATTTAAGCCCTATTCAAGAGCTGGCCGAACTAAGGTTGCATGTGCTGTAACACTTAGAGGGATTTCCTACAAGAAAATTGTTTAAGCCCTGCTCAAGAGTAGGCCACATTAAGGATGCGTATGTTGCAACACTTAGAGGGATTTCCTACAAGGAAATTATTTAAGCCATTCTCATCCTACAAGAAAATTATTTAAGCCCTGTTCAAGAGCAGGCCGAACTACGATTGAATGTACTGCAACACTTAGAGGTATTTCCTACAAGAAAATTATTTAAACCATGCTCAAGAGCAGACCGAACTAAGGTTGCATGTGCTACAAAACCTAGAAGAATTTCCTATAAGGAAATTATTTAGGCATTGCTCAAGAGCATGCTGAAGTAAGGTTGCATATGCTGCAACACTTAGTCTAAATAGACATAACAAGGTTCGTTTTTTTATAAAATTTACAAAAAAATTGAAGAAGTAATAACAAAATTAACATTCATTCATTGATAAAACAAGATTACAAGTTTTGAAGGTTTGACAAAAGCCAAATATAATAATAATAATAATAATAATAATAAAACTAAGAGGCTGGTGGGTCTTGTTGAGGTATGAACTCATTCGCAACATCTTCGTCGGCAGGGGAGATCTGAATTCCTGCTGCTTTCGACAACTGCTCAAGCTCTTTTTGTTGTTCTTTATAAGCATCAACTAGAAATGACGTATCAAAGTCTGGCCTCTCCTTATTGATGTGTTTTATTATTTCTCCTAAGGTCACGACATAAGCATCTTGAGCTAACGCATCAAACTCAAGAGAGGTTCTCCATTCTTCCACTGCCCTAGAAGCCTTCATCTCAGCCTCAGCTACCTTTTTATTAGCCTCATCAGCTCTTTTTTCAACTTTATCACCCCAAGCTTTTTCCTCGTTAACTCTTCTCTTTTCATTATCAGCCCAGACAACGGGTTTTCCTCCTAAACCTACAGAGCATTGTTATCATCCATGAGTTTTAGCTCTGTGGTCAACCTGGCATTTAATTCTTTCCCTATTTTGTTAAGGTGATCTTCATAATCTTTTTTTTTTGGCGAAGCTCGCCTTCTCCACCTCTATTATTTCAAAAAGGCCCAAAGCTTGGGTTCTGACCTCTAACATTTTATCAAGCTCAGCCTTCACCTGAGAATAAAAAGTAATTTGAGTTGTGAAATTGAAAAGGCAGAAAAATTTCTAAGCGCAATGACTTAGGTAAAATACATTTTCAGCCACAGACATCATATACAAAATAAATTTGTGGCTATGGAGTTGAGCTGAGATTATAGCTTTATCGATGGGCATATCGGCCAAATATTGGTTCTACATCTCGTTCCAAATTCTAGTCAGAAGAGTTGCCGACTCTCTTAGAGAGGAATGTAGTGCTGCTGTAGACACACTCGAAGTAGATGGAGCTCGCAAAAATTTAAAAAGTATTTTAGGCCGGTCGCCCACCAAGTTATCAACATTGGGTCTCTACAGATCTGGGCACCTATCCTGCGACCTCAAGGAGCTATCCACAATGGTAAGGAGAATGGCGATGGGCACTGATGGCAACCCTTGATGGGGTAGCGAAGAGGTAGACTTTTCGAAAGAAGGAGCCACTAGAGTAGAATGTTTAGATAGCTCCTCAGATCGGCGCCATTTCAGAGGCTGCTCAGGCTCGACCTCGGGTTTCTCAGGTTGGACCATGACCTCGGCTGGGGTATCCTTCTTCTTTTTTCCTTGGCAGCTACTGCTGCTGCTTTTGCTGCCTGTATCCCAACATATCTGGATGTTGCCCAAAAGTAAGATTTTGATATAAATCAGTACCATGTCAAAGATAAAGATTAATAAGAGTACATGGAGCAAACTTACAAGAAGAGGTAGGGGTCGAAGTTGTAGGTCAGATTGATGCTAGGGTCAGTGGTAGAGACTGAAATAAATTCGCCCGAAATAAGCTTGTGTCCGAAATCACAAACTTGTAGGATCTTTGCTTCTTATGGAGAGCTATAATGGCGTTAGCTTGTCTTTGTGTGGCCGAATTCAAGTTAGATTTCTTGTAATCTACAAAGGAAAAGTCAGTCACTTAAAAGGATGATCTTAATACAAAGACAAAAAAAAAAAAAAAAAAATCAAAGGTGATTTTCACTTACATAACAGGTGCTAGAGAATAGGGACTACATCCTCTCTATTCACCTCAGTAGGATGGAACTGTCATTCTTCCAGTACAAAGAAGAACTCATCTTTCCACCTTTTTATTGAGGAGGGAGTATCTAATACTAAAGGACTTCCCGTCCTAGGCCTAACAATGGCATACCACCGGTCCGTATTTTTTCCATCCTTTTTAAATGTGAAAAGACAATTGAACTGAGATACACTTAGTTCGGGATGACTTAATTTACCCCACAAAATTAAAGTCTCTACTAAAGTCCTCCACTCGTTAGGACAGAGTTGTGTAGGAGCTATTCCCTACGAAAAAAGAAATTTATGTATGATCTTAGGGAATGGAAGTCTTAAACCAGCATGTAGAATAGTTAAATTCAAATCCATACATCCAACTAGTGGAATATTAGCTCGGTCAGATGACGATGATATTACTAATTCTACCGAACTAGGGATACTATACTTAGCCTTCAAATTGGGAAGCATGTCCCCCATAACCATCGACCTATAAGAATCTGTCTCCCATTCCTGAGTGTTTCCCTCATTACCCCCTGTGATCCCATTTCTTCCCTTTCACGGTTTTGTTCCATGTTCCTAAAAGTATTTAATTGTTTTGGATAGACTGAAGTAATATGAACTGGTGTTAATACCTCCTGACAATCCGAGCTAGCAGAAGAAGAGCTAAAAGAAGGAGAAGACGAAGAATGTACTATTTCCTCCTATTGGTTACCCTAGAAATGTACCCTTGATTCGTCTGAGCTCACTGAACAACTGAAGTAAAACTCGAAGAAAAAGACAAAAGAATTTTGTTAAAAGGAATACCCGAATATGGAATACCTCACTCCGAAAGTAGATAAGGATGCGAAGAAAATATTTTAGAAAGCAAAAATCTGAAGAGATGAAAGTAAAAGTGAGAAAATGAGGGGATAAAATCCATTTAAAGAGAATGAATATTAAGAGGAGGGATCAGACCGTAGGATGAAAAAATGGAGGGAAAATAAATGGTTTGATTTAATTGCCTCAGGGAGATGTCGTTTCGATAAAGCTTCCAGAAGAAAGAACCAAGTATGCATGACAACTCATTGGCATGTAACAACATGACACCGATTCATGTCATTTATTGCTATAATGATTGCAAATATAGAAAAATGTGCCAATTGTTGACTTATGATTTAATATAGCTCCACATGTTTTGATTATAACAAACAATACACTTATGTTTTTAACAAGTTTTGTTTCTTGAATTTTTCATGAATATATCATCTTAAACATTCAAAGAGTCAAATCGTCATCAATTGAAAAACAAGCAATCAAATGAGACTCGAAGAGAACAAGAACAAAAACTTTGAAGTTTAAAGCTTAGAAGAAGTTTATCGAAACTCAAATGTAAATGTATTAACTCTTCGATTCTTAGCAAATACATAAAGCTCAAATTATTTTCATAATCTATTACTTGCATAAAAATAGAAATAGATTTTGAAAAAGTAATTTTAAAAAAGAAATGATCAACCGAACTTGGTCACCCGAAAGTCCAACGATCAGAATCTTGCAACGACTATATTCAAAAAATTGGTCAACCGAACATACCCGAGAGTGTATCTTTTTGCTTTATAAATATCCATTTCTTTTGCATTCAATTCCACCAACTTACAAGAGAAATTTAGAGAGCATATTCAAAATCATTGAGATTACTTGAGTCTAAATCCTATTTCATTTATTACAAAAGAATTTCTTAATTGATTCAATTTATTTTATTCATCTTATCAAAAATACTATGTTGTAAAGAACTTTTCATAACTTCATCTATTTTTCATTTTTGATAAAAGTTTTCTTTGCCAACATTTTGATTTAAGTATAAATCTCTCTTCATACTTTACTTGTATTATTTGTTAAGAGAGATTATTGGTTTGAAAACTTTAATACAAAAATACAAACTATTTTATTATCAATCATTCATCAAAGTTTTCATCACACTTGAGCTTCATTATTTGCTATCTATTGAAGTGTTATCCTAACTCTATAAATATTTGACTTGATTATATAATTTGTTAAGAGAGTTCTTTCAATTGTAAAACTATCATTTATGTTTTAGTGGTTTCGAGAGCCTTGTGAAAACTCGATTGTTGTTAAGGATGTATGTTCTTTGTTGTAAGTGACCTAGGGATAAGTGCTCCTTATTGTAAGTCACTTAAAGATAAGTGCTCCTTGTTTGTAAGTCACTTAAGGATTGGTACTCCTTGTTTATAAGTTGTCATTATAGTGCATTTGGCCTTACTCGTGACAGAGATCTTGGTAATGGGGACGTAAAACACATTATGTATTGAACTCCATTAAATGGATTTGTTATCTTTACATTATCGTACTTTATTTTACATTGTCATTTATATTGTGCTATATTTATACTTGAATTAAGTTATCAAACTTGTATATTTAATTCTCGTATCATACTTTACATTTATATCTTGTGTATCGAATTGTTTTGAGACTAAGTGTCGAAAAAGTTTCAAAAACCAATTCACCCTCCTCTTAATTAGTTATTCTTGGGTTCTCAATTGATATCAGAGCATTTGTGCACATTTTTAAGATTTCAATACTTGTGTTATGGTTAATCTTAATATTAAGGGGTATTCCACAAATCGTCCTCCTTTGTTTGATGGTACACATTTTAATTATTGAAAAACTAGAATGATGATTTATATTCAATCAATTGATTATAATGTTTGGGATGTTATTGAATTTGGTCCTTATAAGCTTACTAAGGTTATTAGAGTTGATGGAAAATTGGACCAAACTATTCCAAAGCCTAGAGATGAATATGATGAGGATGATAAAAGAAAATTGTCATTGAATGCAACAACCAAAAATCTTCTTTATTGTGCTTTAAATATAAATAAATTTAATCATATTAGCACATGTGATTCCGCATATGATATTTGGCATGCATTCGAAATCACACATATGGTACAAACAAAGTAAAAGAAACTAAGATAAATCTTTTGTATAAAGACTTTGAAAATTTCTTTATGAAACAAAATGAACCCATTGCTAGCATGATGACTCGATTCACCGATATTGTTATTGGTCTTAAAGGTTTTGATCGAAAATTTACTAATGGTGAACTTGTGAGCAAAATTCCTAGGCCTTAAAGAATTTCTTGACTGATTCAATTTATTTCATTCATCTTATCAAGAATTATATTTTGTAAATAACTTTTCATAACTTCATCTATTCTTCATTCTTGATAAAAGTTTTCTTTGCCAACACTTTGATTTAAGTATAAATCTCTCTTCATACTTAACTTGTATTATTTGTTAAGAATGATTATTAGTTTGAAAACTTTGATACAAAAATGCAAACTATTTTATTATCAATCATTTATCAAAGTTTTCATTATAAACACTTGAACTTTATTATTTTCTATCTATTGAAGTGTTATTCTAACTTTCTAAATACTTGACTTGATTATATCATTTGCTAAGAGAGTTCTTTCAATTGTAAAACAATCATTTATGTTTTAGTGGTTTCGAGAGCCTTGTGAAAACTCGATTGTTGTTAAGGATGTATGTTCTTTGTTGTAAGTGACCTAGGGATAAGTGCTCCTTATTGTAAGTCACTTAAAGATAAGTGCTCCTTGTTTGTAAGTCACTTAAGGATTGGTACTCCTTGTTTATAAGTTGTCATTATAGTGCATTTGGCCTTACTCGTGACAGAGATCTTGGTAATGGGGACGTAAAACACATTATGTATTGAACTCCATTAAATGGATTTGTTATCTTTACATTATCGTACTTTATTTTACATTGTCATTTATATTGTGCTATATTTATACTTGAATTAAGTTATCAAACTTGTATATTTAATTCTCGTATCATACTTTACATTTATATCTTGTGTATCGAATTGTTTTTAGACAAAGTGTTGAAAAAGTTTCAAAAACCAATTTACCCCCTCTTGATTAGTTATTCTTGGGTTATCACCAATCACTTCCAAGGTCAGTCCGTCACCTAGGCGAGCACTGACCTGAGGGTAACTGTTGGCATTCGACTTCCGAGGTCGATAAGTATAGTTTGATATATTCGATAAGCCTACGCTAATATGAGTTCGGATATTTGAGGTTAGCTCAGATTATGTTGTTTACCAAGGTTTAAGGGGATATAATGATTAAAGATTTCTGACATATTGTACAAACAGTTAATCAGCAAGTGGCATATGAGTGGTCTTACATCAACGCCTACAAAATCTACCAATCACACGCCTTAGCTTCATACCCTAAGTAACTTATTAATTGTCGGGGACCACATGTAAGATTAACTCATGATGACCTAACAGGTTGAGCTCGTTAACCAATCCAACTCGGCTCGGTACTGTAGTTGACAAGATGGGAAAATGAAGGATGCAAGTATATTTCTCCCTTTAAGAGGAAGGAGGGAAAGAGGAAGAACGACAACGATACTCCATCTTACAAATATTTCTACATTTCATATTTCAAATATTTCCTTCAAAAAGAGAAAGGAATAATTATATTTAACTCTTGTAATCTACGACTTACAATCAATCAAGTTCTTATTTACATCCTAAGTTGGCTTGAATTTTGTTATACAATTTTCAACGTCAACAAATAACATCATTGAATTTGAAATTTTAGTTAATATTAATATTAATTAATTGGGAATTAGTAATAGGTGTATGGACCTGAATTTGAATGTGAATGTAAAATTCTAATTAATATTAATCAATGAATGTGAATTCTAATTAATTGAGAATTAATTATAGTTTGTAAATTATATATATATATATATATATATATATATATATATATATATATATTGAAAAATAAGATATTATTGAAATAATTGATTTGTATTAGGGTTATTATCGTCAAAAAAATGATTCTCACTTGATGTGGTATTTAATATATTATAGATTGTATTGATCTCGAGATTTGTGCATCAATAATTTGTGCTCTATAATCTTAATGTTGTAAAAAATTTGACGACTTTAATAAAAGAATTATTTTGCAATCGTACCTAAAAAATGACCATTTTTATAAAGTCCTCCTAAATTAAAATTTCAAATCAATTATTCAAATGTAACTACAAATCAGATTTTCCTTTAAAATATACTGGGTAACCTCCTATGGAAGAAATGGGTTGAGCGGGTGGGACGTGGACGAATGGATAATTAACATATAATATTCTTACATTTCATTATTATTGTGGAAAACTTGATTAATTTTCATTTTTTAAAACATTTTCATACTTATTTTCATCTTTCATTGTGCAAAATGTCTTTTTCAACTATTTTCTCAATTAAAAGCTGAAAAATAACGAATATGTCATTCCGTTTAAACAAAAAAAAAAGAAGAACTAATTGTAATTATAGTCCCAGATTTTTTTTTTAAATGCAAACGAATCCCAAATAAATTATTAAATTGGGGGTAATTAGCACATAATGTTCCTACATTTCACGATTATTGTGAAAAATGTCCCTACCATAATTGTTTTTGACATTTTCACCTTTAATTAAACATTTGGTTGTGCAAACCAATCCTTTTTTATTCATGTTCATCCAATTTCTCAATAAAATATGTGAAATGACCAATATACACTACTATTTAAATAAAAAAATAAAGAACTAATTGTGATCATAATTCCTATTTTTCTAAAAGTTTAAACGAGTCCCAAATAAATTATAAAAAATTATAATTCTTTTTTTAAAAAGTGCAAACGAGTATCAAATAAATTATGAAAAATTAGAAATTAAAAAAAAAAAGCGCTAACAAGTTCCAAATAAATTATTAAAAATTAGAACTTAAATGTTTTTTTTTTAAAAAAAAAGTGCAAACTAGCCACAAATAAATTATTAAAAAATTAAAATTATTTTTTTAAAAAAAAAAGGACAAATGAGTTCTAAATAATATATTAAAATTTTAAATTTAAAAAAAAGCTTAAAAAGTGTAAACGAATCCTAAATAAAGTATTAATAATTAAAATTTTAAAAAAATAAATGAGATGGTATATTCGTCATTTCACAACTTTTTACTGAAAATTAGATATAAATAGATAGAAATGATGGTCTGTGAAATAAATGGTGTAATTAAGGGTGAAACCCCAAAAAAAAAAAAAAAAAGTACGGATTTTTTTTCACAATAATAGTGAAATGTATGGACATTATGGATTAATTACCCTTTAAGTAATTTATTTGTGACTCGTTTGCATTTTTTTCAAAAGATTTGGGACTATGATTATAATTATTTTTTTCTTTTTCTTTTTATTTAAATGAAAAGATATATTCGTTATTTCACCGCTTTTAATTAGAGGAATGGATTAAGAAAGGAAATTTGTGCAAAAAGGTGAAAAAAAAAGACAGTTGATGACAGCAATAATAATAATAAAGGAAGGACGTGCTAATTACTAGTGAGGAATATGCTCACCTTTGCATTACATTCCATTTTTCAATCTCAAGGCAAGCAACCTCGAAGTTTCGTTTTTGATTATTGTATTCACCTCCTCATTTACTTTATTTAATATATATAATAAAGAGAGGAATTGGGCTTTGGTTCGCGGAAGAAGGCACGGAGAAGCTAACGAAGAGATCGCATCGTTGTTCTTGTCGTATGACAAAGATCTCTCTCTGTAAAAACAACACTGTTTCGAAAGTGAAATTTCAAACACCTGTCTGTTTCTCTTAACTACCGCTACACAGTTCTGGTAAATTCTAAACCTTGAATCTATATACAATTATATGTATGATGGGTGTAGGTTGTTTACGTTTTTTTTTTCTTGTGTGTGTGTGTCTCTTTAATGCTTGCTTCATTGGTAGTTTTAGATTTTTCAGCGGAAGAGGAAATATTGACTTCTGGTTTTGTGTTTTTGAATTTTTTTTGTTAAAAAAATAATGGTGATAATAATGTGTTGAATTTGTTTAATTCAGGTGAATTTTGTTGTGGGAATTTAGCGAGTGGCCTAACTGGATAACTGTTTCTTTGGTGTAATATTCTTTGAGTAGATTGATGGGAAAAGGAGAGCAAAATTATGATAAGAGTGAGAATTTGAATGCTAGAACAAAGACGAACGGAGAAAATTATGCTCCGTGGTCAGAAGATGTGGGAGAGTGTGAAGAAAAGTATCAAGTAAGTCGAGAATACGGGTTGTCAAGTTCTGATGTTGAGAAAAGGAGACTGATCTATGGGCTTAATGAATTGGAGAAACATGAGGGCCCATCTATTTTTAGATTAATTTTGGATCAGTTCAATGATACTTTAGTTAGAATTTTGCTTGTGGCTGCTGTTATATCCTTTGTGTTGGCATGGTATGATGGAGAGGAAGGTGGGGAGATGGAGATAACAGCCTTCGTGGAGCCTCTAGTGATATTCTTGATATTGATTGTCAATGCCATTGTTGGGGTTTGGCAAGAGAACAATGCAGAGAAAGCTCTAGACGCATTGAAGGAAATCCAATCGGAGCATGCAACTGTTGTTCGCGAAGGGAGAAAGATTTCAAATTTGCCAGCCAAGGAGCTTGTTCCAGGGGACATTGTGGAATTAAGAGTTGGAGATAAGGCTCCGGCTGATATGAGGGTTTTGAATTTGATCAGCTCCACTCTTCGCGTCGAACAGGGGTCCTTGACTGGAGAGAGCGAGGCGGTTAGCAAGACCACTAAGGCTGTCTCGAAGGATGTTGATATTCAGGGAAAGAAGTGTATGGTGTTTGCTGGGACGACAATAGTGAATGGAAATTGTATTTGTTTGGTTACGCAGACAGGGATGAATACTGAAATTGGGAAGGTGCATTCACAGATTCATGAGGCATCGCTGAGTGAGGAAGATACACCATTGAAGAAGAAACTAAATGAGTTTGGAGATGTTTTAACTGCTATAATTGGAGTAATTTGTGCTTTGGTTTGGCTGATTAATGTGAAATATTTCCTTTCATGGGAATTTGTTGATGGCTGGCCGAGGAATTTTAAGTTCTCATTTGAGAAGTGCACTTACTACTTTGAGATTGCTGTAGCGTTGGCAGTTGCTGCTATTCCTGAAGGTTTACCTGCAGTTATTACAACTTGTTTGGCCCTTGGAACAAGGAAGATGGCTGCCAAGAATGCACTTGTTCGAAAGTTGCCGAGTGTTGAAACTCTTGGTTGCACGACTGTGATTTGTTCAGATAAGACTGGTACTTTGACTACCAACCAGATGGCAGTAGCTAAGCTAGTTGCTATGGGTTCCAAGGCAAATGCACTTCGATCGTTCAATGTGCAAGGGACCACATATAATCCTTTTGATGGAAATATAGAAAACTGGCCAGTGGGTGAATTAGATCTTAACCTTCAAATGATTGCAAAGATTGCTGCTGTGTGCAATGATGCTGATGTGGAAAAATCTGAGCATCACCATGTTGCCAACGGAATGCCCACTGAGGCAGCATTAAAGGTACAGAGTATAATTATGATTATTGCACTCCCTATACAATTTAATCAGAGCACTTTATAAGTAAAACTTCATTATGCCTATTTCCTTCTTGTTCGCGGTTCACGTGAGGAAACTAACATGGTAATAAGGCATCATGATGGGTTGCTCAAATTGGAATAAAATTGGACACCAGGCCCTAAGGATTAAGGATGACAGGATTAGTTTTTTTTTTGCTGGTTCTGGGCAGTATTCAGTTGTTTTGCAAGGTTGTGTCCTTTGCTTTCACGTTATTTTTCTATACTTGCATAATTGGTGGCTCACAGATGGGGGAAAGCTTGATGACTATATAAACATTTCTTGCATTACTTTGTTGCAAGGAGTCAGTAATCAATAGTTGAATTTAAAAATAATTTCTTGAAATGATTGTTTAATGTTCAGGTTCTGGTTGAGAAAATGGGCCTTCCAAGTGGATTACCTTCAGGTGCCTCCTCAGGTTATAATGGCGTATTAAGTAAGTTGCTGTACCTTATTGAATTTTTTCATACATTTATAAGAGTTAATATGCTGATGTGCACTTGTTTTACTTGAACGCATTCAAGAGTGCTCCAGCACGTGGAATAGAATTGAACAGCGGATTGCCACCCTCGAGTTTGATCGAGATAGAAAATCCATGGGAGTCATTGCACGTTCCAGCTCTGGGAAAAACTTCCTGCTTGTGAAGGTGTACTATTTGTTCCCTTATACTTCTTTAATACAGCCACCTAACTGTTTCTGTAATTAGTTGCATGAATAAAAAGATTACTGGAATTATGGCTTTCACTGAGTCATGTTTTGATATGCTTCAATCGGACTTCTTCATTACACTGACCTAGGGTTAAGCCCCAGTTATCTGTGTAACTCGTGTGCGTATTCTGAATGTGCTGTATCTTCAAACTCATTTTGATGTTTTTTTACTTCATAAATTATCTAAAAATTATATACTACGTTATGGCAGGGTGCAGTAGAGAATTTGATGGAAAGAAGCTCTCTCGTGCAATTGCTCGATGGTTCTATTGTAGAATTAGATCAGAAGTCGAGGGAAACTATTTTGGAAAGCCTCCGTGAAATGTCAACTAGTGCATTACGAGTTTTGGGTTTTGCATACAAGGAGGATCTTCCGGAATTTGCTACATATAATGGTGATGAGGACCATCCAGCTCATGAGCTCTTACTCAATCCTGCAAATTATTCTACAATTGAGAGCAAACTAATTTTTGTTGGCTTGGCTGGTTTGAGAGTGAGTTTGCAAGCTTGGTTCTTTAAGTACCTCTTTTATTTGGGCTTCCTCTTATTATATTGATTTTTTGTTAGCAATGAGATAATAACTAAATTGGTTTGTTTTTTATGTTTATTTTTCAAAGGATCCTCCTCGCAAAGAGGTCCCTCAAGCAATCGTGGATTGCAGAACAGCTGGCATTCGTGTTATGGTAATTACAGGAGATAATAAAAATACCGCTGAAGCTATTTGTCGTGAAATAGGTGTTTTTGGGCGCCATGAGGACATCAGTTCAAGAAGCTTAACAGGAAA
The DNA here is from genome assembly GCA_019097785.1 of Fraxinus excelsior. NCBI lineage: Eukaryota > Viridiplantae > Streptophyta > Magnoliopsida > Lamiales > Oleaceae > Fraxinus > Fraxinus excelsior. Next base: position 12,572,424 of record CM032627.1, on the reverse strand, counting down.
GGAATTCATAGAGCTTCCTGACCATAAACAAGCGGCACATCTAAAACAAAGTGGAGGGATTCTCTTCTCTAGGGCTGAACCGAGGCATAAACAAGAGATAGTGAGGTTGCTTAAGGAATCAGGTGAAGTGGTAGCAATGACTGGGGATGGAGTGAATGATGCACCCGCCTTGAAATTGGCTGATATTGGGATTGCAATGGGAATTGCTGGAACTGAGGTATTTGCAATTTGATTTAGAATCCTGAATTAATCAAATTATGCATTAAGAGTTGGTTTACATTACCAATAGAATCGTGCCTTTATGTCCTGGTCTCCTGTATGACTGCCACTATGGAGCATTCATCTTTATGTGAGTTAAAAGGGCTGGTGAATCAATGTTGCATATGCACTTCTTATTTCAATTGAACTGCATGGATTTTCAGTCACTGACTGGGGTGTCCTGTGGCCTCGATCACTTTTTACCTTCCAGGTTGCAAAGGAGGCTTCTGACATGGTTCTAGCAGATGATAATTTTAGTACAATAGTTGCCGCTGTTGGTGAAGGCAGATCCATATACAATAACATGAAGGCCTTTATCAGGTTATCTGATACTTTGCCTTCAATTTGTATCTTCTTCACCAAATTATATGATTGGGTGCTTGTATATTATCTTGGGTTTGCTTTTTCTGGTGTTTCTCAATAGATGTTTCAGTACTCTGAATGTGGGATTGATTTGATTAGTATTACACAGGATAAATAGTTTTCCATGCTGGTGGCAATGAATTTCACGGTAGCTATGATCAGCTCCTTCACCAGTAAAATGACGAGGCAGATGAGCTAGGTTTAAATGATTGAAAGGAATAAGATATTACAAATTGATGGTGAAATAAAAGTTATGTAACTGACCTGATTAATTGGCGTTAGTTGTATACCTAGGACTAAACTTGAGACCTTAGCTTGAAACATGTTTTGTACCTTAAATGGAGCACGAGTTTGACAAATGGAGTTCAAATTATTGCCAAGGACTTGTCATATGTCCTTATGCTGGGCTTGTTTATGTTTTTAGACCTGAGCCATCATAGCTGTCTTAGTATGAATTATAATGTTTTGTAGCATAACGGCTGTGGATAAATGAGAATAAATTTTCTGTATTTCATTCAGTTACAAGACATGGGCCTTTATATGCTAGGTCAACAAGTTAAAAAGGAAACAAATAAATATCCACACCTAATCAAGAATCATACTTTACCTAATCCCACAAAATCAGGGATTTAGAGTCCTGGAATTTATATTATCTTACAACTACATAGGAAACTAAATAATACATATTATTTTCCACACTCCCCATCAAGCTAGTGAATATGGATTTTCCATTCCCAGCTTGGAAACAAGTGTCTGAAACATTGTGCCGTTCAGTCCTTTTGTAAACACATCAGCTAATTGACCTGTAGTGGACACGTAGGGTGTACAGATCAAGCCACTGTCCAACTTTTCTTTGATAAAGTGTTTGTCTATCTCGATGTGCTTAATTCTATCATCTCGTTTTATCTTGAGGTCCTCTAAGATGATCTTCAACCATAGTAGTTCACATACTCCTTGTGCCATTGCTCTGAATTCTGCTTCAACACTTGACCTGGCTACCACATTTTGTTTCTTACTTCTCCAAGAGACAAGATTGCCTCCTAGGAAAGTGCAATATTTGAATGTAGATCTTCTATCAACCACTTAACCCACATAATTTGCATCTGTGAATGCCTCAAGTACTAGTCCAGAGTTTCTTCTATACAAAATTCCTCTTCCTAGAGTTCCTTTAAGATACTGTAACACTCTGTTGGCTGCTTGCAAATGAACTTCTTTAAGACTATGCATGAACTGGCTAATCAAACTCACTGCATACGCTATATCCGGCCGCTTGTGAGATAGATAAATGAGTCTTCCTACCAACCGTTGGTACATTTCCGTGTCTATTGCAGCATCTTCCTCTACATTTCCAAGTTTAAGATTCGGGTCTATTGGATCCACCTCAATCCCAAGAAAATATTTCAAACTCCCTAACATTTTGATCTCAAACTCTTTAGCCAAACACTGACTTAGAACCTGTCTCTCCATATTATCATCCCCTGTCACTATTATGTCATCGACATATACAAAGAGAATTGTGACTTCCCCTAGAGGTGAATGTTTAATGAACATCGTATGATCTCTTTGGCTTTGTCTATATCCAATGGCCACCATGACTTTTGTAAATCTTCCAAACCATGCCCGTGGTGATTGCTTAAGTCCATACAAGGCTTTCTTTAACTTACACACAGTATGAGCAGCCAAATTGTTCCCATAACCTGGTGGGATCTCCATATAAATCTCTTCCTCTAATTCTCCATGTAAGAATGCATTTTTGACATCAAACTGTTGCAACTCCCAACCATAATTAGTTGCTAATGACAACAAGATTCTAATAGTATTCATCTTTGCAACCGGAGCAAATGTTCCATAGGTTTGGGTATAACCCTTGGCCACCAACCTTACCTTGTATCTTTCTATTGATCCATCTGCTCTATACTTCACTGTATAGATCTTTGCAACCGGAGCAAATGTCTCTAGGTAATCAATTCCATAGGTTTGGGTATAACCCTTGGCTTCAACCTTGCCTTGCATCTTTCTATTGATCCATCTGCTCTATACTCCACCGTATAGTTCCATTTACACCCCACTGGTTTCTTTTCTACCGGCAACTTTACCAATTCCCAAGTTTAATTTTTTTCCAACGCCTCCATCTCCACGTTTCTGACTTGTTTCCATTTCTCATTGGATAAGGCCTCGGATGAGGAGGTAGGATTGGCAACAGTATTTAAGCAACAAGGAAGGCTCTATGAGATGGTGAATTTTTTTTAAAAGACAAGAAATGTGCAAGAGGATATAAAGGTCGATTTGTACACTCTCTAGTTCCTTTTCTAATAGCAATGGGAAGGTCCTGGTCATTATTACTTGTCTGAGATTCAATTTCAGTTTGCAATGAAGAATTAGAAATTGTTACCTCATTCTCAGGATCTGGGTTGGAGTTTTGAACTTGCACAGATTCAGGGACAACCGTCTTCTTCCTTGAAAATCTCACATTCTCAAGAGCGGAATTTATATTCTCTTGGGGATTTTTGGACTCAGATTCAGAGATAGGAGACATGATTTGGCACAGTGGAACAAGGTGAGGAAAATGAAACTGGTTTGGACTCGAAAAATGACGGTAGATCGAGGAAAATCGACTCATTATCTTCTATTCTTGAATTCTCCCCCTGAAGATAAGTAGTGAAATATGACTCTTGTTCATTGAAAGGTGACATCAACCGAGAGATAGAATTTCTTTGATGGAGGGTGGTAACACTTATACCCTTTTTGAGTCGAACAATATCCGACAAAGATGCATTTTAACACCCTTGGATCCAACTTTCTCCAATTTTGACCATGGACATAGAAAAATGACACGCACCTAAATATCTTAGGGACAAGATTGTTTGTAGTGTGTCCAATCATCTTCCCCGTATCCTCGTCCTGAAATACACAATAACTATGATGAAAAACCACGTTGCAACATAAATTTTGGGCGAGTTTTTGGATAGAAACAAGATTTGTGGACAATCAAAGGACATGGAGAACATTTTTTAAGGTCGATAATGGGCTTATTTTGACATCTCCTACACCTGCTACAGTGGTTAATGAACCATCAGCCGTGGCAATTTTCCTACTGCTTGGACATAGGGTATATGTGAAAAAAAAACTTTAGGTGAATGGGTCATAGGGTCGGTTGCTCCAGAGTCCATAACCAATGTGTTTGCAAAGGTTATACCAGAGACATTTAATCCAATAGAGGATGGAAACTCACCTGAATACGCCAACGAACAAGTACCTGAAGGTTTGTCAAGGTTTGCCAATAAGAGATCTCACTTTCTCAACCTCTTCTTAGTTAAGACCTCCTATCTCCTATGGTACTGTTTCATTCAGCTGTATCCCAGCAACATGGGCCTGCCCATTATTCCTTGACTGTTCTCTTTTCTGTCCCCACTCTCGTTTGGGGGTTTTCCATGAAGCTTCCAACATTTTTCACGAGTATGACGTGTTTTCTTACAATAATTACACCACAAGATATCCTTGTAATCACTGGTCTAAGGTTTTGGTTGGCCAGACCTTCCATTTTCAGCAACTGGTGCTCTTTCCACATTCATGGCTGAATTATTGCCACCATGGCAGAGCTATCCATGCTCTGCGGTTCAAGCATCAGGCCTTTCCCTGACCACATGTAACGCCTCGAGTTCCATGAACCCGGACTGCCACGTCATCCTTATTTATCTAGAATTTAATAAAAAGATTTGCGGAAATAACTAACTTTTGAACATCACATTTATAACGGTAAACCTCATTGGCAACAAAATTCAATTGATTAACTTAAGAAAATGTTTAAACTTCAAAACTCAAGTTTGAAATAACGGGAATAACAAAAAAAATAAGTTCATAATGCATAAATTTTAAAACTTAAATAACTTCATCAATTAAATCGTGCCACCACTGCCCCATCAGACTCGACCGTTTCCGAAATCTGCAAATTTTTGTTATAACAACGGAATGAGTATTTCGATGAAATACTCAATAGACTCATCGCCGATAATTAATTTACAAAATAATTGAACACATAATTATGCAACGTATATACTGTGATATCATCATCATATGCTCATTTTCTTAAAATAAAATCATAGGCTTTTTAAAATCATGGGGTGTGGGTAGTCTCGTCTCATGCATTTAAGCACATAAGTTATGCATAACATCATCTTATCTCATAAGAGATTCTCGTCTCTTCTCATGCATTAAAGCATATAAGTTACGACAAACGTAACATCATTTATCTCATTAGAGATATTCTCATTTTATGCAATTAAATCATATAAATCACGTAAAGTCACATAATACATGCAATTATAATTTAAACTAATTAATGGGGGCGAGTCTACCTCAGTTTATCTCGAGTTATGTGAAAAGTAGAGCGGGATGTAACCTTAATCTCCTAATTGTCCGTACGTTTCATCTAGCCAAAATAGATAATAAGTTTTGAATTAGTATTTCGAAGTTTTAAAGTTTTAAAGTGATAAAATAAAGTTTAGAGATTTAATTGGAAATTTATTAAAACTGGAATTTGAAAAGTTTAAGGACTGAAATAGACATTTCAGAATTTGTGGACTAATAGTGGGAAACAAGAACTTCATGGACTGTTTTGTCAATAACAGAAACTTTGGGACTGAAATAAATAACTTAAAATAATAAAAAATAAAGTTTAGGGGCTTAATTGAAAATTTATTAAACTGCAATGAAAAGTTTAAGGGCTAAAAATAGATTTTTCAGAACTTGTGGGCTAACTGTGGAAAAATAGGAACCCAGGGACTAATTTACTAATAACTAGGACCTTAGGGACCGGAATGACTAACTTTTAAAACTAGGGGCTAGGGGGTAATATCTAAAAATCAAATTATATACAAAATTTATACTTATCACTCTCTCTCTCTCTCTCTCTCTCTCTCATATTGATTTAACAGAGAGGCGAGAGAGAAAGTTGCGACGGGGAAAGGGCTTTGCCCCTTCCTCGAATTCTTTCGCCGGCAATGCGGTGGCAGCACCACCGTCGTGGGGGCGCTGGTGCGTGGGTGGAGTGACTGTGGGGCTTTGGTGTACCAATCGAAGTCATCAGGGGCTTGGAGGGTTCGAATTTCTTGGCGAAATCCGTTTGAAAAAGGGTCGGAAAAGAGGTAAGTTTGTTGGGTTAGGTTATTTCTTGATTTTTTTGTGGCTATTGGTGTGGATTTGGGGTGATGTGTGTGTGGCCGTCCGTGAGGTTGTGGGTGGTGGTGCTTGGTTATGGCTGCAGTTTGGGTTTTGGTTATTTTCTCGGTTTTTGTGGTGGAGCAGTGGGTGTTGGTTGGATTTTGGGTTTGTCGATTTTAGGGTTGTTTTGTGATTGAACTGTGGTTGCGTGGTGGAGCTTTGGAGATGGTGGGGTGGTTGTGGTGGTTCGAATGATGGGATGAAAATGGTAGCTGAACCGTTGAATGGCTACAGCTTGTTTAGCTGCAGTTCGTGTGTTTGTGGTTGTAGCCAGTGTGTGTTGTAGTTGGTGTTAGTGGTTCGATTGGGTTGCAGCTTGGTGGAGCTATGGTTTTGGACAAAGGCGTTTTGGGAACGAAAATGGTGCCTGAAATGTGGGCATGGATGGCTACAGCTTGTGTTGGCTGCAACCTGTGTGTGTTTGCAGCTTGTGTGCATGTTGGAGAATCGGTGATGGTGATTCGAATTTTCTTTGGTTGGGTGAGGCTCAAGATTGTGTGAAATCCTCGTTGTTGGTGCTAGAAATTGATGTTCTAGCACCATAGAGAGTTTCCAATGCAAACTAGCTTGAGGAAAAACATGGGGGTGAAGTATTCTTACCCAAGTTGCCTAGCTGCGGGAATAGTAAGGATGGAAGGAAATTAGAGCTATATGAATAGTAAAATATTAGGGTACAAATTTCTAGGAGCCTAAATGGGCCAAAAAGTTGGGCTGTAAGTATTTTCTGTTTGGACTTAATTGAAATGGGCTAAATAAATGGGGATTTGGACTATTAAAATTGGATTCTAAATAATAAAATTATGGTACTTATAATTATTAAAATTTGGATTTAGATAAAAGGAATAGGAATTGATAATTAAAAAATTATTCGAGGTTGGTCTCGACTTAAATAGATTTAAATTCGTTTTGTAACGGCTAGACGAACATGCTTTCATTTTAAAATTAGGGTTAAAGCTTATCGACACGTTTTTCAAGAAAACTAATTTTATATTATTTAAAAATTCTCGGTCGCTACACCACAGGTTTTGGTATAGCCTTAGTAATTATGAAACCTTCATGCACAGGTGCATGTGAGTGCACGGTCAAGGATCACAACTTGATTGCACAATCGACTGGAAGCATATTTAATATACATACAGAACAAAAATATGTATATGAAAGCTCAATGTTAAATCACACGCAAAACTACTATAAACATTTGCCCTTGTAATCTCTTACATCCAGGCCTTGTTGATATGACCAACACACTTTTCTTGATGTTTTCTTCCTTAGCCCCGGTTTGGTTTAGATAAAGGTCAAATTTTTAGTAGATTTGATAAAAGTTAATGGAATGTGTAGTTGAAAATTTGCGAGTCCTATTAAATGTGGAGTTAAAATTAATTGTTGACTTTGAATTAGATTTTAATCAGATATTTTAGTTGAACCAAACAGGGGCCTTAAAGTCCATGGATTTAAGGGCTGGAGTAGTTTTGTGGTTTTGTACAAGAGATCTGAACAAATACGGCTAAATGTTTGCAACCTTTTAATTGCCACTGCTTTTTTTTTATCATTTAAACCTGCAGCTGGAATATGCCTTGATAAAATTAAATTGCAGTTTACTGCTCCAGTAGTGTGTTCACTCGAGGAAGAATGTTTTCAGAGTTTTCAGCATGTTATGAATGATGTGTTTGGGATTATGTAAAAAGTTATGAGACTAAAAAGTTCTCTCCTTGTTGCAGATACATGATTTCCTCCAACATTGGTGAGGTAGCCTCAATATTTCTTACAGCTGCTTTAGGTATCCCAGAGGGTCTCATCCCAGTTCAGCTTCTGTGGGTTAACCTGGTTACTGATGGACCGCCAGCTACGGCTCTGGGATTCAATCCACCAGACAAGGATATAATGAAAAAACCACCACGAAGAAGTGATGATTCATTGATCAGTGCATGGATTCTCTTCCGATATCTGGTATATCTGATTCTTTTCATTTCTTCTTTGACTTGAAACTTCTATTTGTGTTTGGCTGAGCTTAAAGAAATTACTTATGGAATAATTACCTGTTTTTAAATTAACACTTCTTTGCTATCACAATAAGTCACTTTTTCACAAACAATAAGAAAAGCACCACATCCAAATATATTTTAGATACATTTACTTGAAAAGTAATTTTTAAGTTACTTCTAAGCTTATTATCTAATCTGAAGTGTTTTAAATGTCATGTAGGTGATTGGATCTTATGTAGGTATAGCGACTGTGGGAATCTTCATTATCTGGTACACTCATGCCTCTTTCTTTGGCATTGACCTCAGTGGAGACGGTCACAGCCTTGTCACTTATTCCCAGCTTGCCAACTGGGGTCAATGCCACACCTGGACGAACTTCTCCGTTTCGCCTTTCACAGCTGGAGCCCAAGTGTTCACATTTGATGCGAACCCATGCGACTACTTCCAAACCGGTAAAATCAAGGCCATGACTCTCTCTCTGTCTGTATTGGTTGCCATTGAGATGTTTAATTCCTTAAATGCCCTTTCCGAGGATGGAAGCCTCTTATCGATGCCACCTTGGGTCAACCCATGGCTCCTTTTGGCTATGTCCATCTCATTTGGCTTGCACTTCTTGATTCTATATGTGCCTTTCCTTGCTCAAGTATTCGGCATTGTACCCCTAAGCCTGAATGAGTGGGGATTGGTACTGATGGTCGCGTTGCCAGTCATTTTAATCGACGAGTTTCTCAAGTTTTTGGGTAGGTGTACAAGTGGCGTTGGAAAGTCGAATGCAAGGAAATATTCTAAGCACAAGTCTGAGTGAAAATAAAGTAGCATACATTATTCATAAAGCCTTGAATGGACTGAATTGGTGAAGCAACTTCTCTTGCCTCAAAGTCCTTGTTGCGTGTTTGGTAAGTTTGATTAGACGGTATTGGAAATAAAATATTTTTCTATTATATGGCCCGGTAAGGCCTTTTTTAGGCGAATCAAACACGCTCTTATATTCTGTAAGGCAGAACGCATTGGTTAGACATTCGAAACACTCCAGGATAGATTTGAGTTGGTTTTGTTCAACAAATTAATTATGGGCAAGATGTATTTACACTCGAGTGGAATGGAATCATTTTGAAGTTTCATTTATTTGTTTCCGTCCAATGTATCCTTCCTTGTTACAAATATTATAATTATGGTAATGTCCAACATCACAAATACCCTAAAATCACGGGTCTTTTGAAAACTCAGTTTAAAACATGGAGCTGAAAATAAATACTTCAAATTACACCTCAAGTCAAGGATATAGTTGGCCCATGTCAATGAAAATTCTTTATACTACATATTTAATTTTTACCACATATTCAATTCAAAAAATTTCTTACTTTTTAATCATATATTATCCTAAAAATTACCATTCAAAATGTTGTTTTTTCGAGATAATGGTTGTTCAATGGGGACTTTATATGTTATTAACCAAACATTAAACAAAAAGCTGAAGTTAAAGTCTAAAACGGAAACCTAACGAACTAACAGTCTACAATCAAAATAAAAATTCTTGTCACAAATCAAAACTACGATCATCAGCTTCTTCAACTACAATTTTTCATATTTTATTTCAAAAGCTACAAAAAATCAACATAAATCGTGCATGTTAGTAATTTCTAAATTTTGATTCAAATAGTTCAGATTTGTTTAATTTTTCAATAATAGATTATAGATTTTGTAATTGTTAGGTGCCAAACGAGATTATACAACACGATATGAATATTGATCACAAGAAGAAAAATACAAGAAACAATAATTTAATTTGACAGAGGATTTGGAGATTTTACAATAATATTGTGTTCCTACACAATTCTAACTTGCAGTAGTAAATAACACGTGAAATAAACAAAACAAGAAAAACTCGGAATGGTGTAGTGCTCGAGTGCCAGGCTCGCGCTAGTCAAGCGCTAGGTGGGTGGCAGGTCTGCTTAAAACTTCGTTTTTGCATGGAATGAATTGGTCTCTTCAATAAGAATCGAAATAACTGTCCAACCAACCAAGAATTTTCCACATCTTCCACGCTATCTAACTAGGATAAATGAATCCAAACACTGCTTCACAAAATTACATCAGGTTCCCAAAAATCACAAATTATTTAAAATTTACCAAATAACGTCGAAACATACCCAGAAATAAAATCAACTCCACTAAATGTTTTTGTAGAAGACTCCTTGCTAAACTTAACATCTTTAAATACACTTAAAGCACGTGCAACAAAATTAGCTTTCCCATACCTATCTCCACCAGGTTTGTTCCTAACAATTGAATATTATGGTACCATAGGTGATGGTGGAAAAGCGACATTATCCATATCATTTGAACTCGACTGAGCTGTATTCTTCAACACGGACCCCAATCCAAATCCTAATGGTACTGTACCAAACTGAATGTCTACCATGATACTAAACATTTGCTGAATAATCTTGCAAGACATATAACTGGGACTTTTTCCGCCCATCTAATACAATTGGACACCTTTGTAAACCTTTAAACCTTCACATTCACCAATGAACCCATATCCTTTTGAATCAAGAATAGCCAATGGAGTATGTTGAACATGATTAAGTGTTCTAACTGTCCCATCCAACAATTTAAGTCTGACTCTACCAATATCAGCTACCTGATAAGGTGTGTTGTTTCGCATGATCATGATATCGTTTGAAACTATTTCATATGTTGAAAACAAATCATAATTGGGACACATATGAAAAGCAAAAGTTGATTCCAAAATCCAATCCTCGTCGGGATTATAGTCGCCGTCAGAGGTAGCCAAGATATATCCATCACTCAAATAACCTCTGCGACATTGGCTTCTTTCCTTTTGATTTGTAGCCAATTTTCCTTTATTCTACAAATTGTTGTAATCCCTCTTGATGTGTTATTTCTTCTTACTATAAAAACAAACTTGATTACTGAAATTAGAATTCGACTTCCCCTTCCATGATCACCATGAACAACGAGACATTTTTCATCTCTAGCCTCAGATTCAACTAGATGTTTCATCTTCTCATTTGAAAACAATGTATCATACACATCTTTAATGGTAAGAGTATCGCGACAAAATAAAATCGTGTCTCTAAACAAAATGAATGAACCAGGCAATGAACACAAAAGAATTAAGGCCAAATCTTCTTCATCAGACTTTATCTCTAAAATCTCCAAATTAGCAACGATTTTTTTAAAAATAGACAAGTGAAGTTCCAAAGATCTACCTTTAGTCATGCGATAAGAATACAAATATTGTTTCAGGTGCAATTACTAGTTAGATTCTTAGTCATGCAAAATTACTCTAATTTCAACCATACCACAACTGCTATTTTCTCATTCAAAGCGTCATGAAGAACATTATTCGAAAGATGAAGATGAATTTGTGAAAGTGCTTCTGATTCTTCCGTTGTTTCTCCTCCATCGTCTAAGTTATGGGCATATTTTCAAATCCTAACGACGCATCATCAAAATTCATTACTACGAGTATTGTTCGCATCTTCACCTGTCACAACAAGAATCTAGTACTATAATCCAAAAGCGGAATGTCATATTTCATGGTTGCCATCCAGAACAAAAAATCTTGAATATATCAAACTTGGCTCTGATACTGCTTATTGGGGGCAGAACGAGGTTACACGACACAATATGGAGTATTGATCACAACAAGAATCTTCTTCAACCTCAACAGTCTTCAAATCTTAGCTTTTGCTCTTTGCTCTTGATGATTATGTATTTCTCTCTCCTTTTGGCTTGAATAATATATGTTAAATGAATCCCCCAAGTCTTGTCTTGAATATATGTGTATATTGAAACTCCATAAGCCCCCTTTAATTTTTGGACTATGTTGTGTATTTATAGAACAAGATTAGGCAAAATTCTTGTTCAAATTGATTTCCACCAAAGCGTTCGAATTAGTTTCTATCAAGGAGTTTAAGAAATAAAATAAAATAAATTCATTTTTCCAATTGAAGTCCTTTTCTCATCTCACTTTATTCCTTCATCTTAAAATATTTGCAATTAAGTCCTCTTCATTCCAAAGTAATAAACTATTTTCACATAAATTGTATCCAAGTTGGAATTTTCCTAAAATTAACATAATTTACATAAATTAAGTAGATAATCGCTCAATTATATATAAATAAATAAGAATAGAATTCCAGATAAGTGCATATTTTGTAAAATCTTTTAATGGAGTGGCCAGTGATCTTACAAAAATTGCAATAAGTTTTTTCCTTCTGATTTCCTGGTATAACTTTCCTACATTGAAATTCCCTTTTGTTAACATTGCCATAATGTCATTAGGTGGACTGTCAAAAGAAATTTGTCGCCTTTTTTCTTCTTGTTGGATAAGGGCATACACTTCATTCAAACTTCAGAATCGTTTAATCGGAAGAATTTGTAAAAATCATTAAGCCCCATCAAGAATTGCGTAACCCAATCTCTCCATTGGTTATTTATCACAACTTTTAATCCTCCACAAGAACAAGTAGAGATAGATTCATAATTCATCAATTCATCTAGGAATGTTTTCAGTTTTGAAAAGTACACACTTACACTGTCCTGATTATGCAACAAGTTAGCAATGTTCTGTTTGATCTCAAAGACCCATGGTGCTAGGGTTGTAAGCAAAAATTGTCAAACCGAAAAATCGAATTGAAACCGCATTTTAGAAATTGTCGATTTGGTGCCACGTAGATCCGTCAATGAAATGGTTTTGAACCAAACCAAACCGGTCAAAAACGGTTTGAACGGTTTGGTTTAGATTTGAAAATTTTAATTGCGTTTTAAAACCAAACCAGACCGGCGAAAAATATATAAAAAGTAAAAAGTAAAAATAATGATTTTTTTTTTTAAATTCATCAAAATATGTAAAATTCAATAGTTTTGTCATTTGTATGTATTTTTGTCAATTTATAATTTTCTATTACATATATATTATTATTACCAAATAATCATAAATTATATCTAATAATCTCAAAACTAATATAATCTATCTAAAACCTCTTTTCTCTTCAGAATTCAAATTCGTATAGTTATTTCTGAGTCTGCATTCTCAACTGGAGGTCGGATACTTGATTTCTTTAGGAGTTTATTAGGTGCAAAGATGGTTGAGGCTTGTATATGCGGAAAGAATTGGTTGCAAATTAAGAATGAACATATAGTGTTACGCCAATATTTAGATAAAGTGGAAGCATTTGATGATTCAATGAAAGTTGTGACAGGTGGTGTATATTTTCTATTACCATATTTTTAAATATTCTCTTATCTATCTAGTATCAATACTATGATGATGCAATGAATGCATTTGTTTGACAATGGAGACTATGAATCATGTGTGACAACAATTGATGTTTGACTATATGTGAGAAACTTAATTTGTAACAATATACAACGAAGTGTAATTATTATATTTAGATATTATAAACAATTGATTTATTATTATGGTTGGTTATTTTTCTGTCTACTCAGTAGTTTTATTTTTCAGATATGATGATCATAAGGTCTTGTTGAATATCATTATATTTTTGGGGCTTTATATGCAGTTTAGTAGATTTTTATTGAAACGTTATCGTAACGTCTTAGCCTAAAATGGCAAATAAAAAACTATATTTTAGTTTATTGTGATTTCACTTTGATTTAGTTGGTATTTAAATTTGTAGTAGATATATTTAGTTTGTTTTAGATTTATTGCTAGTAAGATATAAATATATATTGAATTCAATAAATTAATGTCACAAAAGTATACAAACAAAAAAAAATATACGGCGAAACCGGCGGTTTAAAACTGGACCAAACCGTTAGGTTTAGGTTTGAGTTTTTTTTCAAACCGTTCAAAATGGTTTGGTTTTGGTTTGAGTTTTTCTCAAACCGGTTTAAACGGTTTGGTTTGAAAATTTGTCAAAAACCGGTAAAACCGGACCGCTTACACCCCTACCTGGTGAATTGATCTGCTGGGCAAATCTTTGCTCAAGTTCCTTCCATAATTGATGGGCTGTATCAGCATATAGACTGCTGCACTTGATATTAGGAGCCATTGTGTTATGTAACCAATGCTCCATGAGAGGACTGTCTGCAGCAGTGGGCTCACGGATGCTTCCATCGATTAAACCAAGCTTGTTCTTGATTCGGAGTGCTCTCTTCATGGATCTTGCCCAGGAGTGATAATTGTTTGAGTCCAGTACATGAGAAACGAGCAGGGACCCATAATTACCATTTGTGCCAATGTAGAAGGGATTATTTGGGTGTGAGGGATTGGAATTTGCGTTTCTGGTTTGAGTGGTATTGGGTAGGTTCGTCTGAATCATTTGAATCAGCCATTGTTGGCTCTGATATAATATCAAAAAAATTAATATGAAGAAAGAATCTGCTCTAACTAATTCTATACAAGTTGATAGATGAAAGCTGTACAAAATAATAGAATGTAAAAACAAACTCCAACCATGCAGCACCATATTCCTCAGCAATTCCTCTAGAGTCTTCTTCATCTAGAATTTGAAGTCCCTCTATGCATCCAACTGGATTTGTGACTCAGGTCCACTAAACTTGAGTTGGCATTAATTTTTCTTTATCTCCTTACTTTCATAATTCAATAGTGTTGCTGGGTTAGATAGTAATGATTTTTGACAGAATCACTTCTTCAACAGTGTTAGGGTTTTGTTGTTGTGGGTAGTTTTTTTATTTTTGGTAAATGACTTCATTTCATAAAGTTCGGACGTTTTTTAGCGTATTATTTGCTGTTAATTTAAAGTTTTAATAATAAATATTAATTAAGTGTATTATTCAATTTTATTGCTTTTAGCGTAACTAGACCTTACTTTCCTCTTTATCATTTGATTTCACAGTCAAAGTTTTGCACAACTTTTATAAAATTATGTAATTTAGCAAAATTAGACCTTATTACAAGCGTTCCTTTCGAGTTCTCATATTTTGATAACATTGTATAACTACATCATCATAAATCCTGTCGAATACAACCTTTTCAATATACACAAGCAAGCTATTATTTAACCATTTCTCATTAATTGGATTGCGCAATCGATTCTTGACATAATTCATTACAGAAAATATCCTCTCTACCGTAACAATAGCAACTGGAAGAATTAATGACAATTGTAGAGAAGAATAATAGCATTGTAGGAAGAGAAGAGGAAACAAGAGCCGGGACGAAAATGCTTGGATTTGGATTGGTAGGGTTTAAGTTTTTTATTCATTTGAGGACAAAATGGTAAATACAAAAAATAAAAAAAAATTGTCAAAAAATTGGGGGGTCCGGGTCCCCCCAGGACCCCATCCCTTCGCCCCTGAGCGACCTGGACCCCCCTCCCTCCGCCCCTTAGCCCAAACGAAGTGAATGGACGAGTTGACGACCCAATTACCATCCCTAATGACTCCTTACAAAATAAGAAAAATGAGATATTTAACTCATGTTTGTCTCTCATTCTTTCAAAAAAAATTCTACAATCACGCATTCACACAATAAAATATTTTACACATAAATTCAAAAAATTTCATTATTTTTGAATCATACATTCTCAAAAAATTCACTATTCAAAATAATATTTACTTACAAAAAAATGGCAACCAAACAAGAGCTTAAATTGGATCAAGGCCTTCCCACTAGACCAACCCAGAAAATCATACAGTTATGCCCTTGTTTGAATCCCATTATAAAGTAATTTTTGGGAAAAATATATTATGTCATAGTGATTTTTGAAGAATGTATTGCTAAAAAAAAAAAAAAGTTTTAAATTTACAATAATATTATTTTAAGAAAGAATGTGTGGTTGAAAAGAATGGAGAAAAAAATATTATTAATATAATAGGGCTTAAAGGGGGCTATATGATCCAAAATAATTCAAATAATAAAGTTCTCTCCCAATTTTTTTCCCATAATTTTAACTTTTAATTATTATCCTGCTCAACTTGATCGCACCAAGCCAAAAAACCTTAAAAAAATTCGATCTTCCCAATCCTTGTAAAACTCGAAACCTCATTTTGACCGATGATAGATGTTAATCAACGGCAATCATTATCTCAAAACCATTCCCCGGATCAATCACTCACCTCCCAGAACCCCAAATCACCACAAATAATCCCACCATGTTCTCCATTTTCATCTCACTGTTATTTCTCCGTTTCTAAGGTTTGTGCAAAATTTGCTGGGGTTATGAATCCTAAATTTTGTTCACTATAGTTCTGTATCGAGTAATATGTTTTCTGAATTTTTTACTTGCAGAAAACACTGTTAATTCATCATCATCATCAATGTCGGGGTGTGGCAAGGGAGGAAAGGGCTTGGGCAAAGGAAGAGCCAAGAGGCACAGAAAAGTCCTCCATTATAACATCCAAGGCATAACGAAGCCTACCATTCGACGTCTGGCCAAAAGGGGTGGTGTAAAGCGCATTTCTGGGTCAAGGGCGGACCCAGACCATTTATCCTGTGGGGTCAAAAATGAAAATTCAAAAATATTTAGAACTACATATCATTAACGAAAATAAGTCAATACGCTATTACAACTGTAGCCTACGAGTTTTCATACTCTGAAAACGTCGTATAATTACATCGTTATCAATATTGTTAAGTACATCGTTTTCAATATATGCAACCAAACTATCACTTAACCATTGATCTCTCATCCGACTACGCAGTCGATTCTTGACAATCTTCATTGCAGAAAATACACTCTACAGTAGCAATAGCAACTGGAAAAATTAACGCCAATGTTACAAGCCAGTAAACTAATGGATATACTTCATTTTTTTTTCGTTTCAACCAACTTTTCTGCAAGATGATTAAGACCTCGTAAGCCTTGAAAATCTTCGGTTGTGCGCATATCAATAATATATGTCTGAATTTGCTCTTCAAGAGCCAAGATCTCTACTGGTGTAAAATTCTTAGGATAATACTCACACAACTGAATTAACTTGTCCTTGTTGAAAGTCAAAAATTAATTATCCGGACACAAGCATGCAACACAAAGGAGTAAATCACTATTTACCTCAGAGAAATGATCATTCAACTCTTGAATTTGCATATCGATGATAGTATAGAAGAAATCAACACGAAAGTGATGTAGATTTGTCATTCCTTGCGTGTTACGCCGTGAACGGCCTAGAGGTATAAAAATAACATCCATGTTGGGAACATCAATGTTGTACCTTTCGCAAAAACAAGAAACTGTTCTTAAAAATAATTCTCATTCATTGTCCCTCATTGCTTGGAGTCGTTCTTTGCATATTTTCACTAATTTCATAGCGTTGACAATATCTTGATATCTCCTTTGTAATGATTTTGACAATTCATCTGAAATACCCAATACTTTTTTCATGAGATGCAGACTGAATACAAACTCAAATGTAAACATAGATCCCAGCAAAATACGCGCTTCCCCTCTCTTTCCACAACTATTATCATTAGTAGCAGTCATCTCAACGACATCAACTGTAGCAGAAAACATAAGAATCAAGTTAAGTAAACAGCTATAATGAGAGCCCCAGCGAGTATCACCGGGTCGTTGAATGGTAGTTTCTTGATTAAGGCCCTTTCCACTTGAGATTTCACCAATATTCAATGATTCAACAACTTCAAGCTTCTTTTTCTCTCGAAGAAGATCGCATCGCTTAGTTGATCCGCCAACGACATTTACCACTTTATTCACTAAAGTAAAGAAAGTTTCAATATCTGCATGCTTGTTTGCCACAGCTACAAGAGCTAGTTGCAATTGATGAGCAAAACAATAAATATAGAAAGCACTTGAATTCTCTTTCAAAATAAGTGCTTTGAGACCATTGTACTAACCTCGCATATTGCTTGCCCCATCATATCCCTGACCTCTTAAACTAGATATTCTTAAGTTAAATCTGGAGAATAATTGATCGATAGAATCCTTCAGTGAGAGAGTTGTGGTACTAGATATATGTTCAACACCGATAAACGTTCCATGACTTGTCCTTTCTGATTCACATAACGTAGAACAACTGACATTTGCTCCTTAACTGATACATCTTGAGATTCATCAACAAGAATAGAAAACAGCCCATCATCAATATCCTTCATAATAACATCAAGTGTTTCAAATGCAATAGCACTCACAATATCCTTTTGAATTTTAGGTGATGTTAACTGAAGATTTTTCGGAGCATTCTTCACAGAAACACCCTTAATCTCTGTATTATGATCACATAACCACTGCAATAGTTCAAGAAAATTTCCTTGATTTCTTAAATCTTCAGATTCGTCATGCCCATGAAATGCAAGCCCTTGTTGTAGAAGCAATCTAACACAATCAATTGATGCATTCAGACGAATTCGATACTCATCTTTTGTTTTTTTCTACTTCTTAAAGAGAACACAATCAATATTTTGAGTCTGATTCACGAAAGCCTCATACTTAATCCGCTCTTGGTTGTGTGAACTACCTAATTTCCCAACATGAGTTTGAAGCCTCCCTTTCTTTTTCCAGTTTGAGAACGCTCCATCAACAAAAGAATCACCCCCACCATGTTCTTCACGATTTGGATTGAAAAGGTAACAATAAAAGCAAAATAGGGCATCTTTTGCTATACTGTATTCCAACCAATCAGGAAAGTCATTAAACAAAGAAGTTTTAAATCATCTTAATGACAAGTCTCCAAATTGTTTCTATGGACACAAGTGATTTCGAGGCTGACATGGACCCCTTTGTACATATGCTCTTCTAATTTCATCCTGATCATTACCATTATAACTCACAATTGGAGTTTTTAATCCAGGATCCGAAGGCAGTTGTGCTAAATCAATTTTATCCTCAAGGTCTCTTTCTCTCCCAGTATTTGATTCTTCCTGACCATCATTTTCTTTTTGAACACTCGATTCAACAATAATTTCATTTTCCCCCACACTCGAACATACGAATTTTCGTTTAAAATATTTCTCCATGCCTGTTAAAAAGCAAATTCAATTTAATGAATAATGAGTTAGTGGAATTAGGATCTCCTTCTAGTTTAAAAGAAGTGGTGAAAATGTCTGATTGTGCAAGGCTGAATATTGGGTGTGTTGGATGTTATGACTTTTGGGATAACCATGAATCATGCAAACCAGTTAATCCATAATCTCAATTCAAAAACACAGATTGCAAAATTCAATTCAATCTACTGT
Organism: Fraxinus excelsior; assembly: GCA_019097785.1. NCBI lineage: Eukaryota > Viridiplantae > Streptophyta > Magnoliopsida > Lamiales > Oleaceae > Fraxinus > Fraxinus excelsior. The sequence goes on along the minus strand of CM032627.1, from coordinate 12,553,452 downwards.
TTTACTTCTACATAATTCAATCCAGAGCTGTGATTGCAAAGCACTGGAGATTAACCAATAACCAGTTAAGCAATAATCTCAGATTCTCAATAAATAGACTGCAAAATTCAATTCAATCTACTGTTATACACAATTTAACCTGAATATGTGCAACTCATAACAAATTAACAATCAAATCACTAATATGCATTCATTCAAAAACACCAAAATCCAAAATCATATAAAAAACCGATGAAGGAATCAAAACCCCAAACAGTTAATCATGCAGTGCCAGTGCAAATCCAAAGAAATAACTAATAATAAAAAAGACCCAAGCTATTGGAATACTTACAGTAGGTTAAGGTTACTGTCTGTTGCTGATTATTGAAGGATGAAGAAGATTCGTAGAAGAAGCAGGTCACGGAGCCGGAAGCGAAGTAGGTCAGCAAGTGGATAACTCAACTGGTCTAGGACTCTAAGGCTCGAAGACTCGAAGTAGAACTGGTCTGGAGGTTGGAGTAGAAGCTGCGGAACTGGAGGCTGGAGCTGCGGCCAGCGGATGACGAGTCAGAGGTGGAGGTCGCGGGAGGAAGGAACTGGAACTGGAGGTTGGCTGGAATCGATTGAGGTGATGAATGGATTTGACCGTGATGTTTTGATTTCATGGATTGGGCTATAGTGAACTGTGACTCACTTGGGCAGTTGGGCTTGTGTGAATTGGGCCATTGTTAAGTTAAAAAAAAAAAACCAAAACTCGAAAAAAAAAAAAAAAAAAACTGTGGGGTCATCTGACCCCACATGACCCCATGTGGGTCCACCCCTATTCTGGGTTAATCTACGAAGAAACTCGAGGGGTTCTCAAGATTTTCTTGGAAAACGTCATCCGTGATGCTGTCACCTACACCGAGCATGCTAGAAGAAAGACTGACTGCAATGGATGTTGTTCATGCTTTGAAGAGGCAAGGCAGGACTCTCTTTGGTTTTGGTGGGTAGATAATTTGTTAAACAGAAGTCTTGCTGTCAAGAAAAATATCTAAAACTATTAGGCCCGTTTGATAGTATTTCTTGAACTAGAAATTAATTTTCCATTTTTCATATTTTTGCTTGTTTGATAGTCAATTTATTTTTTTGATAAATGGTTTTTCACCCAATCACCGTCTGATCCTTTTTTCTAGGTTTCACCGAATTGGTTTTTTCACTACTTTGGTAAGAAAATTGTTTTCCAACTCTTTTTTTGGGCAACGGAAACAAATTATATTCTCAATTGTACATTTTATTTTTTCTTTTAATGGATAATTTCTACGGAAATAAAGTCAAACGACCATAAAAAAATTCAAAATTTCAACATTTTTCAACTGAAAAATTATATTTATCAAACACAATTAATTAACAATTCTCAGTAAAATAAGTTATAGGTAATTCAATTCTTTAAAATTTATTTTCTTTTTACTTAAATTCTATTTTTGCTCAAACGGACTCTTAGGTAATTGCTGTTTTAATCAAATTAGGTGCTGTGGAATGTAAGTTTTGATGCTGATGAGGTGTATATATGCTGTTTCGTATGATTTTAAGTATTTGTTTTTGGTTTTATTGTTAAGCTTTTATTGCGGTTTCATTTTTTTTTTTCCCCAAAAAAGGCATTTTTAAAAATTTATTTTTAATTATATTTTTTGGATTAAATGTCTCAATAATCACAAAACTTATGTCTATTTTTTATTGTTCAAAAACGTTTTAAATGTCAAGATTTAATTATTAAATTTATCAAAATGTTGGATGTTATTTATTGGCATAACATTCTTTATATAATTTTAATGGAATTTGTAATATGGCAAATGAAATGCTCATGCGGTGTCTTGATGTTACACACAATTGTCATGTAAGAAAAGAAATCTTTGATCGTTCATTATATTTCTTAAAATGTTTTTAATTGCTTATGATATTTAAAAATGTTTTTTGTTGTTCACTATACTTAAGATGATTTTTGCCAACAAAATTGTAAAATTGAAGTCGATTTATTTTGAAAATTTAAGAACGTTGTTTCAAGTATCATTTTTATAATAATTTTTTTTTTTTTGCAATATATTATAAATGAATGTTTTAAAACATTTTGCACTATACTTGAATTTTGTTACAATTCATTTTATATTTGATTTATAATCTATATTGATAGAAAAAAAATATTGACGATACTAATAACTAATTTTAATAGAAATATGTGACATTCACCTAAAAAATCCAAAATTTACATTAATAGAAAAAAAAGTTACACAAAAAATCAGTGTTCTAAAAAGCGCGTTTGACGCAAAGCGTGATAAAAACGTTTCGTCTTGAGTTTAAGTGAAAATTAGGCGGATAACGATAATGTTGATCGCTTAATGCTTGTCTAGGCGTTACTAGACGCGTCTAGGCGTTCCGCTTAATGCTCGTCTAGATGTTATTAAACACGCTTAGGCGTTAGGGATGCTTAGGCCTAACGCCTGTGTGCGCCTTCGCTTTAGGCACATATTTTAAGAAGACCCATTTTTTTTTCTTTTTTCTTTTTTTTTAATAAAACTCACAATCCAAACTCAGTAGCCTACTATCACTTTAAAATTCAAAAACTTCAGACTCTAGAGAGTTGAGAAGACGAAAGAATGGAGCAAAACCTCTCAATTTCTCCATATATCGCACTGATTTGGGTATTAGGTATGTATAACATTAGGAAGTAATTATGTTTTATATTGTATTTGTAATTTTTGGGCATGTGATTCTCAATATTTTGTGGATTCTGAGTAAATTTTGCCAACAATTCTTTTCTTTTTTCCTTTGTGGTTACCCTGTGTTTTCACTTTTCTATGTTTTTGGGTCTCTGACTTTTGTGTTTAATTTCAATTATTATTAATTTGTTAAATGAATAATAAAAAATTGTATTGTTTATATTTTTTTTGTGTAAGTAAATACACTATTTTATAATTTTAGATGTTTAGTATGTATTATTTGAATTATTGATTTTTTTTACAATGATTACAAATTAAAAATAAAAAAATGTTTTTTTTTTTTTATGCATAAACTTCGCATATGCTCGTTTAGACTCGTAAAGCTTGAAGTTTGGCCTCCATGTATAGCCACACTTTACGCTTTTTAGAACACTGCAAACAAAAATCATACATATTGATGTTAAAATTAATCATCGGAATTGTCTATATTTTCTTACTGTTAATGTAGATTATACATCACATATGGAAAAAATTGTAACGAAATTCAAAGTATATTGCAAAATGTCTTGAGAAATTCTCTTGTAACATGTTGGAAAAATTATTTATGGTATGATACTTGGAACAATATTCCAAAATTCTCAAGACAAGTTGATGTCAATTTAACAATTTTGTTGGTCAAAACTTGACTATCTTAAAGTATAATAAGCAATCAAAAATTGCTTTTAAAATTATATTGAGCAATAAAAGACGACATAAATTCAAGTTTTTCACAATGCAACAAACTAAATTATGGTTATTAGATACACAAAAGGCTCGATGTATTTCTAGTTGAATAATGCTACTTTACCAAGGCCATGTCAGCCCTGATAATGTTCGAATCGAATCGGACCTGAATCGAACTTAATAGAATCGAGCTGTTCTTTTTAAGTTAAATACTCGAAACACTTTAATAAGTTTAACGGTCAAAATTCGACATCTGAAATTTTAGTAAGCAATTGAAGACAAGAATCTTTCCTTATTTTTTAATCATACATTTTCGAAAAATTACTATTCCAAAATATATTTTCCCTTAAAACCTTATTTTAATGGAGACCAAAAAGGAGCTGAGTTTTTTGCTGGTTATGAAATTGGTAGTTTAAAAGTACCTTGTGCTCTGGTTAAATGGGGTTTTAGTTGTTAAAGTCTCAATTAATTTACTAATTTTGAACAATAGTGTAATAATTATCTTTTGTAATATAGTGTTGTTACAATAGTTATTCGACCCATTTGCTAGTTGATCAGGTGACCTTGTTTTATTTTACCTACTCGTTTTTAAGTTTTTACCCAATGTACTTTGAAATTGGAGGTAGGATTGGTTGGGGTTGTGGGTTGGTTGCTGTACCCTTTACGAGAAGACTTCAATGAGAGAGGTTGACTTTATTTGCTAGAAAAGTGAAAATCAAGTTTTTCACGGTGCAATAAACTTTTAAAGAGGAAATTACATTAGATGTCAATTTTTGATTTTGCATTTACAAAAATGTCACTTTTTAAAAATCTTTTCAAGATTGTCAATTTTGGACATTTTTTTCCCTCTGCATAATTTAAATACCTTACATGTCTAGTGTTACGCGTTTTATGCAACGTAAATTATATCGCGTGTACGATGTCAAATTTTGTAACATAGTAGTAGAGTTAAGTGTTGAACCCACATGGATTGTAATTTAATTCCACTAAATACTATAATTATGTAACTTTTTATTTTATTTAGACAATGAATATTTGAATGAATGATTTTAAATTAGTCTAATGAGATTGATTGAAAAATACGAGGAATGCAACTAATCAAATTGAGAAAGCTTAGAGAATGATTTCACCAAACCTTCAATTATGATTCAATGATATCCAATTATGCCAATTGATTTTCCCATATTCAAAAGCAAGAATCTTAAATTATTTCTCTCCTTGCTCTCGAGTGCCGGCTAGAAATTAACCCTAGAATTTAATCTCAATATCTCTATTCAGAATTAAAATCTAGAATTTATCAAGTCTCGATTCTTTTGTAAAGTAAGTTTCATAGATTTTACACTTTCTCTCGAAATCCATAAAACCTACGTTGTGTCAATTATATATTCACGGCTAAATTTCTCTCTCGAGTGCCGGAATTGACTAGCATCTATTCATTCAATTATTGATCAGATAATTGAAAACATTATAATCATGACATAGTTAAATATAAGCTAGAAAATCAAATAGAAACAATTATAAAATCATCAACCCATAATCTTAAGTTGGCTACATCAAACCCTAGATAAAGTGCTTAGTTCATAATGAAATTTATGAGATCAATACAATTTATAATGAAAAACATAAAGAGAAAAGGAAGAAAAACTCTTTTGCCGCTTGAATTCTCTCCAAATCCTTGTTGTTTTAGCTATAAATCAATTCTCCTTTGTTTTCTTTTCTAAGTCGTCTTTCTCCCACTTAGAATTAGTTTTAAAGGTTGTATTTATAGTATTTTGAAGTTTTGGAAGGGTTGGAGTCATGTTGGGCCAAGAAAAGAGTCCAAAAAAATCAAAACATTTTTTTCTCGCACAGAGGCACCTCGGCGCCCATGATTCTATTTTTGTTTCAGCAATGGCGGCGCCTTGACGCCCATATATTCGGCGCCAAGGCGTCCAATGTCGATTGGAAAGCTGCCCTGCTCATCTTTCAGTATTGTTATCATAAGTTTTGCTCTTGAAGTCCGATTCAGGCGATTCAAGATGTTTTGGAAAGATAACTCAAAGAGCTACAACTTTTCTTCAGATATCATTTTGAAATTCAAACTTTTCTATGTAAAAAACGAGTCTCAATATGAGACTACGAATCTGGAGCATAACTTTCTCGATTGGAAATTGATGTTTGATCATACTTTGATTATATTTGTACCTTTGACTTATTTCTTCATCCAAATGACTCCTAGCATTCTTGAATCTTCATTTTGAGGTCCAACCCAACTTTTGAGTATTTGCACTTTAGTCTTCGAACTTTGAATCTCTTACAATTTAGCTCGTTTCTCATTTTTTCCAACTTTTGCTTATTTCATTCAATTTCATCAATCTCTATCACAACATCAAAACACACATTAAAACGCTCATAAGTGCTCAAGAACGTGTCAAAAACTACAATTTGAAGGTATTTGTTTAATGAGTTAATTACACTCATCATCTAGCATTAATTGAGACTTGACTATATTTAAAATTTGTACAAAATGTCGGCTATATAGTACATTTGGAGTAAAAAATAAAAATAAAAAAGAAGAGGATTTCATCCAAACTCTCCTCCATTATGGTGGGTACAAAGAAATGGCTGATATTTTAGTCAATCTCACATCATTAGCTTCTGAAATGGGAAGATTAGTCTTTGAAGGATATGTTCTTACGGTTCTTGCTCCAAATGACAACGCTATGGCTAAACTAACCACCGATCAATTAAGCGAACCTGGGATGCCGAAGCAGATAATGTATTATCATTTAATTCCTGAATACCAAATAGAAGAGTACGTACAATTTAGTGAGGAGATTTGGGAATGTGAAGTATGATACTCTAAGATTGCCACATAAAGTGGTAGCGGATGAGGCTGACGGGTCGGTGAAATTCGGGCAAGGTGAAGGATCCACTTATTTGTTCGACCCGGATATCTACACAGATGGGCGAATTTCTGTTTAGGGAATTGATGGGGTTTTGTTTCCAGCAGAGGAAAACAAGCATGTTCCTAAATCTGTTCCTGTTGCTAAGGTTGTCTCTAAGCCAAGAAGATGTATGTTTTTTAGCCATTTATTTTGAGTTTTTTTTATCCATTTGTTGAAGGAGTTTGCCTATCCATTTCAATTTGTATCATTCCCCATACTAACACTTGGGAGCTCAGTTTTCGAAACAGTAACGCATATGACAGTTTCATTATGAATTGATATGTACTATTTTAAGTCTTCATCTTCCCGTATTTCGGCCGGAGATATATTCAAGTTTGGAACTTTGAACTTCAATTCAATTTGAGTGCGGGGATCAAGAATACAAAGTTTTTCCTTCCATCGTAGCACGAGTCCGGTTAGGGTAATACTTGTCGACACTAAAATGAAAGTGGTTTTGTCTCATTTCCACTTCCATTCGTCATCCACATGAACAAATTGTCCCACATACGACACGATGAATCTCAAATGATTACTCATACCTGAACTATTGAGATTGCACGGTAAGAATTCCGCATAATAAATATGTCTACATTTAAAATATGAATGTAGAATTTTCGAATATTGAAATCCATGGAGTAGCAGAAGGTAAAATCAAGGAGATGTCAACAGTTTTTAGGTGTCGAAAGTTACAATTAAATTGTCTATCTCGGCAATTCAGAAATGTCGAGTTCGATAGTTCACATGTCTAAACCGACTGTTTCAACATAACTATTAGACAAATGAACTGTATGAACTGTCGAGAAACTAGAAAGGATGTATTGGAACCTTTGAAGAAATTATTGAAAATATTAATGGTGATAATCAATTCTCAACTATAACATGAAAACATCTTCCCATTAATAAATAATTCAATGCTTAATTAAATATGAAATCCTTCATTTTTGTACAGGATATTGGTATTTTCAAAAATATTTCAAAAACCAAAAAAATTAATGAATAAAAGTTTCAAAAATCTCTTCCATTGCATTTGACCATATTGTATTTAACATCTAAAAAATAGTAATTTATAAGATAAAATTATAAACAATTTGTAATAGCCAACCTCTCAAAATGGATGATGAATTTAATAGTAATGGATTCTTGATCAAGGAATGAAGAAGATGGAAAAGAAGTTAGAGTTTATTAATGGAAAGAAGATGTGTGGTTATGTTAATATTTCAAATTCTTATATCTTTTTTTAAAAAAAATTCATATTACTCAATATAATATACATATAAACAATTTTTATAATATTTAAATTAAATCATCATATCATAACATTAATTACATTCAAATCAAACATTAAATGCTTCTAAAAGGGTGTTAGTAAGGGTAATTTGGACATTTTGCACAAATAAAGTGACATTTTTACTCACAAAAAGTGAAAAACGACAGTTTTTTTGAATTTTCAAATTTAGAAACATTTATGAAAATTTCCCTAAACTAAATTGTGGTTATTAGGTACACAAAAGGCTCAATGTATTTCTGGTTGAATAATGCTGCTTTACCAAGGCCACATTGGCCATGGTAATGCTAGAATTGAATCGGACTCGAACCGAACTAAACAAAATCGAATGATTTTTCTTAAGTAACATATTCGAACGGGTATCTGAATCGAGAACCAACGGATTTGGTTTGATTTTCGGTTCTAGACCAAGAACCGAATCTCCATAATTTTTTTTAATCTTAAATAAGTCAAATTATTTTATTTTTAAAATAAATTGCTAACAAATTAATTTGGTCATAAGCCAAAATATGATGATTTTAATATTTCTAATTTTCAGTCAAGCCCAACTTAATCAAATTGATCTAAGTTTTACCCAAATCTCTTATTCTACCATAGTGTCATTTCTACCGTTCTATTATTGTGAACTAGCAATCTTTCTTTTTCTATGATTTTAATAGTCAAATCTATGAAGAACTCAACAAAGAGAGGTGTAAAAGATATCACGAGATTGGACTACATTATTTTGTAAGAGTTAAGATTGAATATGTTATAATCGAATTAATGTAACGTCATTGTAATATAAAAAAAATTAATTATTGTACAGAATTTCGGAACCTAATAGAACCAAACCGAACTCGAACGGTTCCAGAATTAAATTTAGACCTGACGATTCCATTTAGTAAATACTCAAAAATTTTGAGTTCGATTCGGTTATGAAGAAAACCGAATTGGATCGGACCGGACCATGCCCACCCCTAAATATGGCCACGTCGATTGTTCAGTGTTCGAATTAAATGAAGAAGATTGACTAGCTTTAAGTTGGACAGATTGATTTGATAACACTAAATGCTATTCATTGTGTGTGGTTACCATCATTGTCCAATAGATTTGGGATGCAATTTACTTTGTTTAGGTTTCATTTTCTTTTTCCTTAAATTTTACATTTTAAAATCAAATATATTTAATAATAAATTTTTATGATCCATGAGTAATATTTACTTATTCATCATTCATTTCTTGAAAAGTAAAATTTTTAAGTAAAAAATGAAACCCAAGCCTTAATATATTAGACAAAAAATTAAAAAAGTTTACTAATATTGCGAATGATATAATTTGGGTAATTGATGCAAAATGTCCTTACCTATGACGGATTTTGTGGAAAACGTCCATACGTTTGATTTTTTTGTGCAGAACGTCCATACCTTTGCATTTTCTTTTGCAAAACGTCATTTTCACCAATTTTTAACATAAATGACAATTATACCCTTCGATATAAATTAAAAGAAGTAAATTGCATTATGATCCTCAACTTTTTTTAAAATGCAAATCAATTCAAGATAATTGTAAGAAAAGAGCTCACTTTATCATAATTGCACTCAAATCCCCGTCTCCAACCGGCATAATCTTCCCGTCTCTGTCATCGTCGACTTCCGCCTCCAAAAAACCACCATCCCGCTCCCTAGGCCGCCGAGTATCACTACCACCGGTATAGAACTCACCCGCCCAACAAATCCAACCACCATCCCCACCTCACGCTACCCCCAAATGCACCCCTATAGCTACAAAATCGCTCACCATTTGCAGCCAAAAAACTTGGAGACAACCACTATTCCGATCACACTCATCACGCTCAACACATATCGGCCTCTTCTACACTCCAAGGCATTCCAACTATGGTTTCATATCATCAAATAGTGCAGCAATTCAAAATTTTCAGGCCCAAATTCCAGCCCCTCACGCAAGTGTATAAATTTAGTGAATCCACTTCCAATTAACGAGCAAAGTGATGTTATTTCTACAAATTGGACCCAGTAAAACTTTAGCAGGCCAATACAATATTGGGTAACTCCTCAATTGAATCGATTGATCCATTACGTGCTCCAATTTTTTGAATCAAAATTTGCCCAATTTTTAGCCATTTGACATAAAATCTGCCCTATTTTTTCTTCTGTTGAAGTTCGAATTTGCTGTCTATTGGTGGTGGATATGGACGTCAATGATGTAGCTTACGACAACTTGTGGTGGTGATTGTAGTTGATTTTGAGGAGGGAGATCAGAGATGGGGAGGTTTTGTCGGTTCGAAATGGTGGAGACGGGTGCTTGGGTGCAATTATGATAAAGTGAGCCATTTTCTTGCAATTATCTTTGATTGATTTGCATTTTTAAAAAAAGTTGAGGAGCATATTACAATTTATTCTTTATTTTTCTTCCCTTCTCTCTCTTTTTTTTTAAATTTATATAGGAGGGCTTAATTGTCATTTTATGTTAAAAATTAGTGAAAATGACGTTTTGCGCAAGAAAGTGCAAAGGTAGGGACATTTTGCATCAAAAAAATCAAATGTAGGGACGTTTTCCACAAAATCCGTTATCGGTAGGAACGTTTTGCACAAATTACCCTTCATTTTAACAAATAATGTTTAAAAAAAAATATTCGGGGCCGCTGCCTCTGAACCCTTGTGGGCCACCACCCCTTCAACTCTGGGACCCCCCTACTTTGACGGGCTGGCTCCGCCCTTGTCTGGGCTCGATCCATGGGTTGCTCGCTGAAAATTCTTAATCATATATTTATCATTTTATATGTTGGTAATTATTGTTAATTTATTGAGTTTTTTCTTTTGTACATGTTTAATGCGGGTAGGTTGTTGAGCAATACAAGAAGGAAGATAACTAGACATTAAGGGCTTGTTTGAGCTCCATTTTTTTAAGAATTATTTTGAAATATTAGATTGATAAATAATATGTGGTTAAAAAATAAGAATTTTTTTTTGAATTTGCGTGTAATATTATTTTATTTAAGAACGTGTGGTCAAAAAGAAAGGAGAGAAAAATGTATTTTTGAAAAAAAATAATAATTGGAATCAAACAAGGGCTAAGTATTGTACAAATGCAAATAACATTTTTTTTTGTCTGTGTGTGTACATGCTCGGATGATCTTATTTTGCATAATTTAGTTCATTATCATAGAATGAATATATTTTAAATTCAAAATGCTAAGTTATTTATGTTTGGTCCCCATTATTCCACATTAAATTATGATTCATTTTTATTTCTGTCTTATTAATCATACATTCTCCAATAAAATAATATTACATGTAAATTCAAAAAATTTCTTTTTTTTTACCACAAATTTTCCAAAAAAAAATTAATATTCCTCTTATAACAATGTGGAATAGCGGGTCCAAACGAGCGTAGACAAATCGCAAATGGATGTCTTATTGAAATGTTTTAGGCTTTCAGTTTTCTGAGTTTAGAAACTTCAATTTGCAAAATATGGAAGTCATAAAATACATATCATTTTGTCGTATCACTCATCATACCACGTGCGTAGGACATCGTGAAAACTAACAATAAATAATTGAACTTATATGCAAGGAACCTCGTGAAAACCAGTAATAAACAATCAAGCTTAAATTTCTAAAGAATCAACAAAATCTCGTACAGTGACTAGTGTGATCTACTTTTCTAGTGCGAATAAAAGACCATTTCAGATAGGCTCTTATTAGTGTATATGAAATTGTAACAAATTCATAGGTTTCAATTCTCTAGTTAATTTGTATTTGAAATTGTAACAACTGAAAAACGTATAGTTCGACCTTAAAAATACCTTGAGGGGGGTGAATGTGTATTTTATGCAAACTTAAAATAATTAATTAATAGGCAACAAGTCACCAATTAATTATCTCTAAATGATTAATCATTCAAGTCATTTTACCTATATTTAAGTACCGCTGATCACACAAACAATAAATAAAGTAGTAAAAAACAACAGTATGATCACGGAGAAACCCCATTGGAAAAAATTTCGAACACTTTGCTAGTCAATCCACTATAAATGAATTTAACAACTTATAGTCTACCAGACTAGAAGACCAACCCATACTATCTGATCTCCTGACTGCACTCCTTACAACTTTTCGCGGATCCCGTGCTCCCCTGCACCAATCCTTAGCTGTAGTTACCAAAACTTTCTGTGTAATCTGCTACCCTACAGCACTCCTAATCTTGTGAATTAGTTTATCTTTCATGGATCACGAAGAACAACCCGTTCTTCACATACAGGAACTCTGACCAGATATATAGGAAATAAGAGAGGTATTTGGATTATGAAATCGATGTTTTTCTCACCAAAGAATCTCACACAGATGAAGGTTGAAGGATATGATATGGAGGAATCACTCTCTGATATGTTTCTCTCAATGTTCAACTTTAGAAAATTCGTACATGTGAGTTTTGGTAATTATAGGTAGGTTACAAAACGAATGGGCCGGGTAAAAAGCATTTAAATGGCGAAACAAATTTTTTCCAGATAGACATGTCAGTCGAGCGACAACCTTCGCTTGAGCGGAGGCAGGGCGACAGTCCAGCGATGATGTTTCTATTTTTGTAGCTCGAACCAAACCTTGGCGACAGTCTAGTAAAAATCCACGCCGTTTTCCTTCTTTCCCATTTTCGAAACCTTAAACCTAAACACATACATTTTCAACTATTTACACATTACTCCTGGAACTTTTACAATATATCAATTTTAGTCATTTTGTTCACAGAATTACCAATTACAAAAATTCTAAAACCTAACAAACTCCCCATTTGGTATTCTGTGACAAAATTACAATGTAAGTCAATGTAGTAATAAAATGAAAAATACAGACACAAAATATGACTCAAACGTTTAAAAATTGTTTTGAATGAAATCTTCAATTCGTGGTTCAGTACCTGTTTCCTAAAATAGACAAATCAAATAACAAGAGTAAAATGTGTGGAAAACATGATCAATATCAAATGTAGTTCAAACAATCTAAGTGTAAGAATCAATTAAGCAAATGTAACTCATAAAGCAAAATTTTCAGTTTTCACAAGCTAAACTAAGACATAATATCAATGCAACCCAACATACCAAAATGAAACATTGACACTATAAAAACATCAAAAACTTAATTTATCGAAACTGAAATAAAATATACACAAGCTCCCCCTTACTGCAAACTCTCAATGATTTAAAGCACGCAAAATGTATCTATGTCTCACCCCCAACGACCCCTCAAACATAAAATGCAAAACACAATGATATGCAGTTTGATAAACTCTTTTATTTGATTTTTCTATTCTTCTACTCCCCATTTTTGTCACAAAATGACAAGGAAGTGTAAGCAGTCATAAGTGTATGCAATGAACAATAAACTTTTCCACAAATTTAACTTAGATTACCCATGGAGTAAATGATATAGGTGACCCAAACCTTAATTTTGTGAGCAAGGACTTGCAAAATATCACTGCTAATAAGTATATTCTTCTACTTACGAAAGTCAAATCAGTAAAGCACATTAGAACCTGCATATGAAAGCTCATTTTTATGGAGAATGTCTTTTCTCCCCATGATTTGCAGCATAAAACAATTATCTTATATCACAGCAGTAAGCAAGAATGCTCATATATATTGTTTTCATCTTAAGTGCAGACTTCTTTTCATTAAGCGACTCACATGACCCTTGTAACGAGCTTTATGCGGGTTAACCCAAGTCAGTTGACCATAGGCACTAGATCATGATAAACCTCGCATGCTTAATTACTCAAGTCAAGTAGGCTTCGAAAGTAGCATAAGATATTGAGCTCTTTTTTTTTTCATATAATCACTTATAATTGCCGGGATAATCTCGAGTTTAGGTCTAAATAAGATGGTTAATTCATGTTCAAAGTCACCCTACTAATATGTGACTGCCATCTCTAGTCTCACACACACGGTAGAGTCTTACTATCAAGTTCATCTCAAATTCTTGTTTCATACACTCAGCGAAATCATGAGCAAGAGAATCAACAGGAGAACCAAGGATGATGTCATCTACATAGATCTTAGCTATGGTGATGGTATTCTCAATTTGTCTCATAAACAAGGTCCTGTCAGCACCACCTCTTGTGAAACCATGTTCTAAGAGGTATGCAGTAAGTCTATCATATCAGGCTCTAGGAGCTTGTTTCAGCCCATACAAGGTTTTATTCAATCGATACACATAGTGAGGATACTTCGGATCAATGAACCCTTTAGGTTGTTCCACATAGGCTTCTTCCCGAAGAATTCTATTCAGGAAGGCACTCTTTACATCTATTTGGTACAGTTTGAAACCTAAAGTACATGTAATAACTAACACGATTCTAATGGATTCAACTGGGGCAAACGTTTCTTCAAAATCAACACCTTCAACCTGAGTGTATCATTGGGAAACTAATTGAGCCTTATTCCTAGTTATAATACCTTGATCATCATTTTTATTATCGAATTAAGGCTCTGATACCAATTGAAAAACGTGTAGTTCGATCCTAACATTACCTAAAGGGGGTGAATATGTATTTTATGCGGAATTAAAACAATTAATTAATAGGCAACAAGTCACCAATTAATTATCTCTAGATGGTTAATCATTCAAGTCATTTTACCTATGTTTAAATACCGCAGATCATACAAACAATAAATAAAGCAGTAAAGAACAACAGTATGATCACGAAAAAATCCAATAGGGAAAAACTCTGGGCACTTTGTCAGTCATTCTACTACAAACGAATTTAACAACTTACAGTCTACCAGACTAGATGACCGACCCGTAGTATTCGATCTTCCAACTGCACTCCTTATAGCTCTCTGCAAATCCCGTGCTCCCCTGCACCAATCCTTAGCTGCAGTTGCCAAAGCTTTCCATGGAATCTGCTATCCTGCAACACTCCTAGCCTTGTGAATTCATTTATCTCTCATAGATCACTAAGAACAACATGTTCTTCACAGACAGGGACTCCGTCAACTCCCTTAGATTTTCAAAACTCTGACTAGATATATAGGAAGTAAGGGTATGGTATTTGGATTATGAAATCGATATTTTTCTCACCAAAGAATCTCACACAGATAAAGGCTGAAAGATATGATATAGAGGAATCACTCTCTGATCCGTTTCTCTCAATGTTCAACCTTTGAAAATTCGTTCAGGTGAATTTTGATATTTATAGGTAGGTTAGAAAACGAACGGGTTGGGTAAAAAGCCTTTAAATCGCGAAACAAAAGTTTTCTGGATAAACATATCGCACGAGCGAAGGTGGGACGACAGTCCAGCGACGATGTTTATGTTTTTGTAGCTCGAGCCAAACCTTGGCAACAGTTTAGCGAAAATCCGTGTCGTTTTCCTTCTTTTCCCATTTTCGAAACCCTAAAGTTAAACACCTAACTTTTCAACTATTTGCACATCACTCCTTGAACTTTTACAGTATATCAATTTCATTCATTTTGTACACAGAATTGCCAATCTCAAAAATTCTAAAACCTAACAACAAAAAATTCATAAATTTTAATTCCCCAGCTAATTTTTGTTTGAATTGGGGGTTTCAAAGCTTTAATGGCTATTATAACATAATTTGATATTAACACAAAATTAACTATGAAATTGAAATATCCTTTGTTTTAGTATTATATAAGGAGGTGTTCTCGTCATTCTACCCACCAAATTTCGAGAGCCCTATTCTCTCTCTAATTTTCTCATTTTTCTCTTTGTTTTCAATAATTTTGTTCTTTGTAACTTGGATAATTATTTTTGAACTTTGTGATAGATTTGTAAGCATTCTCATTTTACCTAAAATAGTGACAATATGTTATTAAGCTACTTTCAACAATTGTGTCTTGAAAAACAGACATCATCATTCCTCTTATACTATAGTGGAGAGCAAATATATTTTAAGAAAACTATGCACAATATAAGTCTCGTTCTATTTTTATTGTTACTCTGTTTATTATAATGTTTCTTTTCATTATATAATTTATATAATTCTAGCAATATTTTTAATTTCCTTTTGTGTTTTTTCTAACATCTTGTTGATATAAAATGTGAGTAGGTCGATTTTTTATTAGCTTGATTGATAATTTGTAAGAGGTAAATTGTTGAAATAGTAAAATATAAGAGTTTGTATCGATTAGAGTAATTTGAAAGTTTTTAGAGAGAGTACATTGAGATCTCCCTTAGAGAATACCATTTACCTTTATTTATAAGCCTTTAACCAAGAAACTTGGCTGTCCAATGTCACATCAGCTACAGTACTGACCTAGAACAAGTCCGCAGGGCCTACATCATGATTACATGTCACCCAAGTAATCATTTCTAATTTTTGATTGGCTGAAAATGAGGTGCTGATGTCATGGGTGCCTCTGTCGCTTTGGGAGTAGTTGTCAGGGTGGTGATAACATCATTTAGGAAACATATGTTTACAATTGTAATAATGATATTTCTGAATGACGGTGGGTCGAAATGACTTCTCATGGTAGAGCTGACTTTTTATTAGACGAGTCGACAGTAGAGCTCATAGGTCGAGCTAACTCGTCCCCAGTAGAGCTTACTTGGGTAATCTCTTAGTCCGTCCTCTTTGAAGTGATTCATAAGTTCTCCTTCTAAAATTAAGGTAAGTCCGAGCTATTTTTATGATTTTGGACACCTACAAATGCCCCAAAAGGACTGGGCATTTACTTCAGTAAAATTCTGACCTTTATTTTTTCAGTTTGGAGTAACTATGATCCTTTTTTTGTAGTCGATCAGCCACGAGTTAGTAGGAATGAGGTCTAATTAGTGACTCAAGATTTTTCCAAGTCGGTCTTTTGTTATAGAATCCCACCTCCAATTATAGGTGAGGTCTACATGTTCTGAGCTCATTTTTGTTCTTTTGTCATTTCATAATTTGGACTTTAGTTTGTCTTTGGGAATTCTAATCTCGAGATGAGTAGTTTTAGAAAAAATTGCCAATCATACTATCCTTTTTACAAGGATAAAAGATGAAAGCATTAATCAAGGATGGGGCCCCGTTGGTTCAAAGATCGAGGGACAGCTCTTTTGATAGATACCTAGGTTAAATTTGGACGAACTCGCGGAGATCCAATCTGATGGCGATGAAATCAGCTATCTCTGCCTCTTACAAATTTAATTCACTTTTTTACTCGGAATTAGACTGATCGTGAACTCACTAGGCCAAATGAGTGCAAATGAGTCTTATATCAAGATAGTTGTTTATGCCCATCATTCCATTCTCAATATGATGGATTCGAAGGAAAAAAATACAATTTTGTTACTTTTGTGGAGTCATTTTTTTTCTTCTCTTTGTTTCAACTGCACTTAGGTAAATGCTAAGGCAGAGACCATCAAAAGAATCAGGAAATCTACCTTGGTTATATACTAAATTGCTAAGAGCGAAGAGCTTGACATGAGGAGGCTAAGATGAAATAGACTGAGGAGAGGACTGCTTTGACTGCTCATCTGGAGATTGAGCTAGTAGCTAATTGGGGAGGCCAAGACAAGGGAATATCTCATCATGGGTGAGCTAGAGTAGGAAAGGGCTAAAGTCACAATGGAAGGTTTTTCCAACAGTCGACGCTTTGAACTAAGAGGGTTATGTCATTACTCTGAATAAGGTCATCAACATCATTGGGATGAAAGTACCCGATTTTGACAGTGATTTCCTCCACGAAGTACTAGAATGTTATGAGGCGTTGATGGAAGATATGGCTGGAGCGGTATTTTTCATATGCTTTATGGTAATGACCGTCTCTGTTCCATAAGATCTTCTCGCTCAGCAAGACAATCTCATTATACACCAATATGATCTCTCATTACTGCTTAGCTATTAAAGTAGTTTATTTCATTGGCTTTTGTCGTACAATTTTCATTTTGCATCATTGAATCTGCCAATGAGTTATATTTTAGGACCTCCTATGAATGACTCATTAGAACTTAGCTCTTGGTGAATTTGTCTAAGTCTTATAGTACTTAGCTTAGGTAGTCTTTATTTTTCTACTTAGATTTTGCGTGAAAAATTAACCAAGTACAATTTTAGCTCTTGCTACTGAAGAGAAAGCTTTGTGCCACTGAAGAGCGGGCTTTTGTCTAAGCATTACATTACTTACAACCTTAGATCGTGCTATTGAAGAGCAAGCTTTGTACTGCTGAAGAGCGGACTTTTATCTAAGTGTTGTAGCACTTACAACCTTAGATCGTGCTACTAAAGAATATGTTTGTTTCTGCTGAAGAGTGAGCTTTATCTACTAAGTGTTGTAGCACTTATAACCTTAGATCGTGCTGCTGAAGAACAAGCTTTGTAAAGAGTGGGGTTTGTCTAAGTGTTGTAGCACTTACAATCTCAAATTGTACTGCTAAAGAGCAGGCTAGAATTTTCTATGTAAATGATAATGCATAATAAGAATGAAAATCTAATGCAAAAGATGCGATATGCATATATGTTGAAGATGCGGTAGGTATATATTGGCAATACTAAAAATGATATCATATCACGCTTAGCAATAATAATGTCTTGCTACTTGGGCATTCTTATACCAAAATCTCCTATGTTGGAAGGTCTTATGGACTTACCTTAAGATGAGGTCTTTAGTTAGCTTTGTCGTTGCAAAGTCTATGGACTCACCTCAATTAGATGAGGTTTTACTAGTTAGCTTCATTGTTACAAAGTTTTACGAAATCTCCTCAATAAGATGAGGTCTTACAAGTTAGCCTTATCGTTGCGAGGTCTTATAGGTCTTACGAACTTGCCTCAATAAAATGAGGTCTTACGGGTTAGCCTCGTTGTTGCAAAGTCTTACAGACTAGCCTCAATTAGATTATACAAGAGTCATAACACAACTCTTGCTTTAACTTGAAAGGAGAAAATCATTTTTAACTTCCACGTGATGCAGACATTTGCATTTGCTATGAACGTTGTGGCTGCATTTGTTGTTTTAGCCAAGCTGAGGGGTTGATGTTGAGCTTGTGACCAACGACCTTTAGATCGATTCCTTTCACGATTTTTTTTGTGATTCCAGGTGAACACATTTAGGTCTGGGCTAGTATGGGCTAATGAACTCTGAGCTGATTTGAATTTATCTAGCTCTTTTAGTAGCTTAGTTCTTTCACTAGATCTAGTGGACTGGGGTCAAAATCTTTCATTTAGACCTCGCTTGCGAATGTGGATGAGGTGATGGAATGTTCTCCTACTAACATGGAGGTGGTGCCAACATTAGATATGTCTCAATCATCTCATTGAGCTTGGACACAAATTGACCTTGCTTAATTGGGACATCCACATGCTCCTTGAGGTCCCCAACATTCTTCATTGTTGTGACTTGCCAACTTGTGGTATCGACAGTATTTAATTTGGTTGGTACCCATTAAGTTCTTTCTTAAGGGAGAAGGTTGCAGAAGACCTCTTTGTCCCCTACATACATAAAGACTTTCTAAGGTTGTACTTGGATGATAGTGCTCTTGGAATCTTTCCAGAAATAGGCGAGGTCACTCAACCTCTCTTCAGTCATTCCTCATTTTTTGCATGAGTCTTTTGTCCGACCTCTTTTCCTTTGGCTGAGCTGTAGTGTTAAGCTCTACATTTTATTCTTGTTGTTTTGAGGTTGCCTATTCTGTCCCTATGTACTTTTTAGCTTGGCTAAACAACTCATTGTAGGTTCTTAATCCATCTTCATACATGGACTACTATACTTTTGTTTTGGTCTTCAGCCTTCGTTCGTGTTTTATGCTCATGAATCATTTTTTGCGCTTGGTTTTAGCGTTGAAGCCCATTAATTGAGCTAGGAAAGCTATAGGTAAGTCGGTCAAAATCTTGACCAACCTCTTAGTAGATTTTGGAACTATCTTTGAGCTTTGTCCCAAAAGTTGAAATGAAAACTTCACACATAATGACATCTTTAGTTCCTTTCAGTTCCATCCATGTTGTATATTTGTAGAGGTAATTGATGGTACTTCCCCTAGGAGAATACCATTTGCCTCTATTTATAGGTCTCTAATCAAGCAACTTGGCCGCCCAACGTTACGTCATCTATATTATCGACCTAGAAGTGCATGACACATCCCAAATTTAAAAATGTCGATTGGTTGTTAAGGTCAATTGAACTGGTTATCAGGGGCTGCATCATGATTACATGTTACCTAGGTAATAATTCTAGATTTCTGATTGGCTGGAAATGAGGTGTTGGTGTCATGGGTGCCACTTGTCGCTTTGTAAGTGGTCATCAGGGTGGCGATGACATCATTTAGGAAACACGTGTTCAGAATTGCAATGATCATGTTTTCAAATGACAACTAGTCGAGTTGGTTTCTCATGCTAGAGCTCATAGAACGAATTTACCTCTGGTAAAGTCAACCTAACATGTTAGAGCTGACTTGTCATGGTAGAGCTCATAGGTCAAGCTGACCTATCCTTGGTAGATATGACTTGATGATCTCTTAGTCCACCCTCTTTGAATGGAATATTGAATATTTATAAGCTCTCTTTCTTAAATTAAGGTAAGCTCAAGCTGGTTTTGTGATTTTCGACACCAACACATCTTAAACATATTCTTCTCAAAGAACAAATGAAATGTTGGATTTCAACAAAATATTATTGTGAAAATAATATTCTCCCACAAAATTTATAAAATCTTGGAAATAATAGTTCAGTCTAGGATGCTGGATTCTAAGTGGGACCATTTGTGATTCCTCGAACCAATATCGGAACTAAATATCTTTTAAGGAGACTAGACTCATTGAGGCTGGACTTAGACCACTCTATTTGTCATTGAAAATTATTTGTAGAATATTATTTGGTTGTTGAGAAAATAGCTTCATTTTTATTTTGGTTGAAAATAAGCATATTTTTCGTTTGAAAAATTAGTATATTTTTTATATTGAGAAAACAACATAATTTTTCAACAATTTTAGAAAAACATCATATTTTTCATAATAGCATAAATTTTTAGAGTTCTTTGAAAAATAGCATAGTTTCCTATTTCTAAAATAAATGCATTTTACTTGATATTTTACAAAATATAGTAAGTGAAACCATGACATAAACAATGCTATGGCCCATGGGCCTATTCCTATTTTGAACCACCCAACAATATCGACATCTATTACTCAAGAAGAGGATTGGAGAAAATTAATAGGCTAAACTTCAAGAGGTGGCAACAAAAGATGCTATTTTAACTGACCTTCATTGGCCTTGCAAAGTTCTTCACTAAGGATACTCAGAAGCTGAAGAAGGATTGGATTGAAAGTCATCATTGCAAATGAGCTCTCGGAGTATCTCAATTAAAAGTACAAAATTGAGGATGTTGGCGCTAAGAAATTTATGGTAGGCCACTTCCTAAATTTCAAGATGGTCGACTTCAAAACTGTGGTCAAGTTAAAGAGCTCTAAGTGCTCTTACATAAGATCAATGATAAGGGATGTCACTGAGTTAATCTCTTAAAGTTATTGTTATTATTAAGAAACTGCCACCTGGATGGAAAGACTTCAAGAACTACCTTAAACACAAGCGAAAGGATATGAATGTTGAATATCTAATTGTTAGACTTCGCATTGAGGAATACAATAGATGATCTGATAAATGAGGGGTATAACAACATAAGGGCAAGGTCAATGTTGTAGAGGATGGTCAAAGCTCCAAAGCGAAGAAGAAGGCAAATCTAATCCATATCCGATCCATTTATAGCCATACATTCATCATTGTTTCTCTTACATTCTTAGGTTCAGACAGGTTTGGATCATTTTCAATTGACTTTGCCAAGTGAGCCTTTAGTTTGAATATCCATGCTTTTTCTCTAGTGACCATAGAATGGTTATTTTGAACCCTTGGTCTCCCTTGAATATGATTTTCAGTTGCCTATTGTACTTTTAGCCCTTTTAATATCCTACAGCATATCAGATGTAGCTTCTGGTTCAAAGTTACCTTCAATTTCAATTCTATCAACCTCACCAGGACTGTTATCATGAAGACCATTTTCTTGTTGATTGTTACTTGAGTTATATAGCAAGCAATGTTGGCCATGAGTTGCTTTAGTTTGAGCTGTATCAATGGGACTTGGAAAGTGATAGAATTGTTCATATCAGACGGGAAGATGGATATAGGGAACAATTACTTCAGGTACTACAAATTGAGATTGATTTTTGACATTGAATAAAGACTCAAAAGGAAACTTAAGTTCATTGAAAACAACATATTTTGAAATGTACAATTTACCTGAAGAGTTGAGACATTTGTAGCCTTTGTGAGCATCATTATAACCAAAGAAATGCACTTTTTTGAATGGAAAATGAATTTATGTTTCTGGTATGGCCTCAAGCAAGGATAGCGGTACATCCAAATGCGTTTAAGGCTCTATAGTTGGGTTCCCTTTTGTACAGAGTTTGATAGGGAGATTGTAGTTTAAGAGTAGGCGTTGGTAGTCTATTTATAAGGTATGTAGCAGTATGGAAAGAATTTTACTAGTATTTCAAAGGAAATTGAGCCTGAGCTAGTAATGTCAAAATTGTCTCAGTTATATGTCTATGCTTTCTCTCTATTCTACCATTTTGAGCTGAAGTATAGGGGCATGGATGCCTAAATTCGATTCCCTTGTGCTAAAATTTTGTATGCTTCCCCTCCCCCCCCCCCAATCAGCCTGCAGAACTTTTATTTTGTGGTTTAATTTGTTTCCAACAAGTTTTTAAAATTGGCTGAATGTTTTTAAAGCTTCTGATTTCAGTTTTAAGGGGTAAATCCAGGTGAACCTACTGTAATCATCTAAGAAGGTTATGTAGTATTTGAACCCTGAAGTTGACAATACTGGTGCAGGTCCCCATATATCAATATACACCAGTTCTAAAGGTGTTTTAGCATGTGATGAGGACAGTGAGAAAGGTAGCAAGTGATATTTGCCAAGTTGGCATACATTACAAAATGATTTGATGACATTTTCTTTAGTTTTCAAGCTACAGACTTTAAATACTTGAGTCATCACTTGGCTGGATGGATGACCAAGCCTTCTGTACCATACATCAACATTTAAAGACTCTTGACTCGAATTAACAAAGGAATTAACAGAGGACTCTTGACTGGGATTAACTGAAGACTCTTGACTAGTAGGAACAGAGGAAATGTTGCAGTAGAACTTATTTGGAAAACTTGACTGATGAGGAAATTGCCTGATACTTTGATGTGGAAAATGCAATTGATATAGCCCATCCTTAAGCCTCTCTTATAGCATCACCTCTTTCATTGACATGTCCTTGACAAAACAATAATTAGGATGAAATTCCATGAAAACCTGGTTGTCATTTACGATACACTAACAAGGTTTTTTATTATTTCAGGCACAAGTAGTAATTTATTCAACACCAGTGTTTTGTCATTTAGAGCAGGAATGTGTGTGGTTCCAAAGTGTGAAATGTTCAACTTACTTCTATTTCCCACCATGACTTTCTCCTTACCAGTGTACTCACTAGCTAAAGTGATGTTTCCTTTATCAGAGGTGATGTAGTTGCTCGCTCTTGTGTCTGCAAGCCATGCTGGATCACTCACCATGTTAGGAGAGGCTATGAGAGCTGTAGGTGATGAATTGTAGTTGATCCTTTGATTTGGTGAAGTGCCAGTATATCTTTCATCATATCTAAAATTACAAATGTTTGCCTTGTGTCCAAATTTCCCACATACTTGGGAAACTGGCCTATCTCCTCCAAATGAGTTTCCTCCTCTACTTCTACCTCTTTTTTCACTTTTATAGTGGTTGAAGTTTGTGAACCTTCCTTCCATACTTGGCATGTTGGATCGGAAATGATGATGACCAAAACTTGATCTCTAAGAGATGTTGGCTGAGGTTTGGTCAATGTTTAATCCTACCATTTCATTCTTGAGTGAGTTAAGGTGTTCCAGTCGACTTTCATAAGTCATTAATGTGGATTGAAGTTCTTCCCATGAGATGTGATCCATACTATTGAGTTGAACAACAATTGGCGTATAGTCTTCATCCAGTCCAGTTAAAACTTGGGTGATCAGATCTGTGTAAGTAATGGTTTTACCGACAATCTCTAGATTATCAACAATTTATTTCACCTTGTTCAGATATTGATCTATGCTCATATTTCTTTTCCTTGATTTCTGAAGTTCTCCAATAAGAAAGGTGATCCTTGATCTATTTTAGACTCCATAACTTTCTTCAATGGCAGTCCATAGTTCATTTGAGTTGGCTACACCCATTACCCTCATTGCTATATATGGAGTCATGGAGGAGTAAAGCCACACATCAACAGTTGATCTGTTGACATCCATTAACAGAATTCTGGATTCTTCACCATTTCAACACTGGTTTCAGCTTCACCAATGATTTGAGTACCAGTAAACTCTTAAGGACACACATTTGTCCCAAGAATATAACCTTCCAGATTATGCCCTCGAATGATTGGGATAATCATATTTTTCCGCAGCA
Source organism: Fraxinus excelsior (assembly GCA_019097785.1). NCBI lineage: Eukaryota > Viridiplantae > Streptophyta > Magnoliopsida > Lamiales > Oleaceae > Fraxinus > Fraxinus excelsior. The sequence goes on along the minus strand of CM032627.1, from coordinate 12,529,401 downwards.
GATAATTGTTCTTATCCAGCTTCACAGACAAGGTTTGAGTCAGGTTTACACCAAATGGTGAGAACTGATTATTTCCAAGTGATGGTGCAGCAGTGCTATTGGAGAAGGATGCTGGTACAGTTACAGGATCAACATTTTGAAGAGTGTTGTTGGCGTTGGTGATGGCTTGCTCTAATACCAAGTTAAATTTGTAACTAAGGAGAAGATAATGTTGAACCACAATTTTATTGATTGAACTTATTGAATATATAATATAATGCATTGCTACAAGAATAATCTAAAAGCTATAACTGTTAGGTAGTTCCTTAATTTATGGATCATGTTGGAATCTTTCTACAACAGATTGGTGGTCCAAAAATAGGCAAGAAGAAATGGTTATGATAGCAAGGAAAAAGGAGATGCTGAATCACCAATGATTTGGACTGAAGCTCAAGCTGATTAATTCTTAACAATAAAAATGGGATTTATTCCGTACTTGTGTTCTAACTCCTTAAAACACCCAATTTTTTTTTCTTTTCTTGTCGTAGAATATTCGAATTGAAAACTTGTTTTTCTTGGATGATTACTATGTCTTTTACTAGTCTTATAATGACCGTCATTTTAACTTTTTACATCGTATGGTGTAATATGGCTTGCCATTTGTCTTTCCATCACTTTGCGCAGGCCACGGATCTATCCATCATATAAAAAATATAAATAAATAAATTATTTTTATTGAATTTGCATACACGTGTTTTTGCTGATTTCCGTATTTTCTTGTTGAACTTTATTCAAGTCATGTTCAAGTCATACTCAATAAATAGTTTATTCACTCTAATATTTTAAACTTTTCAAAAAACTAGTTAATTCTTGTGTAAGAGAAATCGATGTTAAAGATTCAATTATCGATGTCATCTCTTTACTCAGATTGTATACTCCTCGCCACTCTTAACAATTTAAATTTTAAATTTGATAGTTCTAGAACCTTAAAACTTAATGATGAATTTCATCAAAAAATTAATCGCGCCTAAAAAATCAAATTTATTATATGATTTTGACCTCGTTTTTTGTAGGAGTGATGTGGCCAACAGATTCCAAGGTCTCTCCCATCCACATAAGCATGTTCCTACACACTAAGACAAATCATTAGTCGAATGTGGCCTTCTGGTGGTGGGAGAGGCTACCATACGCATTCCGACGATCAAGTTAGTTGAAACAATACATATTTGAGTGTGGAAAGTGCTTTAGACATGAGCCCTTATCTAAAAAAGGGTTCGGCATTGGGAGGAATATCTGATTAAATATAAATAGCAAAATTATGGTTGAGAATCTAAACTCGTATTGTCTTTGGAATGGCACATTGTGTGAGCTTTTATAGTAGATGTTGGATAATAACTATTGGATGAAAATATATGTGGCCTCATCCAGACGGTTGAGGTTTCTTGTCATATGTATCAATCAATCATGGGCATTTAATGTTAATACCATTTTGTTGCCCAAAATCTAGCAAAATACTTAGACTTTACTTATTTGGTTAGGTGGGGCGATGGTAGCAGTGAATTGTCATATCAATAACTCATTGAAAATTAAATAGAATATCTTCTACCGATCCCCTCATGGCTAGCCTTGTCTATGAGGGTTTAGTTCTCTATAGGGGGTTCGATCTCTTTATCGAGGTTCGACTAGACGTCATTGGGCGGAATGACATGGAGTGCCAGCTTAGGTTCGCTTGCAGTGTAATTGTTACAAGGTAGTACTTGAAACCATGTTGGAAGATGTGTGACAATGGTCCTCAAAGTCCATATATAGATATTCATATAATGCTTGGACTTTTGAGTTGGAATATACTTGTCGTTGAACTAAAAATATACTTGTCGTTGACCTTTTCTTTAAAGAAGCGATATCATGTTATTCGAAGTGGCTCTTTAGAGTGTTGTATTATAGCGTTTCCATTACGAAGACATAGGAATATGCGTATCATAATAGTTCCCCCGTCAAAGCATGGTTATTCGTGTAATAAGTGGACTTATAGTATGCAGTATGGTTAGAAATTTCAACTTGTGTAAGGCTGAAATTCACTAAGGCTAAGCCCTTGCGGTGAGGGCGAGCCTGTTGATATGGTTGAAGCATTGATAAGACTAAAATTCACTAAAAAGATGCCCTTGTAATGAAGACTAGCCTTTAGATGTAGTTTTTATTAATGCAGAGCCCTGTTAGGCAGAAGCAAAACCACTCTTTGAAGAGATAATGATGGGATGTGTGCTGCAATGATTTGAAAACTTCTACCATTTCTAAGATACGGTAGAAAAGCAATTTTCTTATTTCCCATACGCATTAAATGAGTAACGATAACTATCTATTACAGCTGTTAGAGGCAACCCATTGGACGTGTGCATGCTAAGCACGATTTGATTTGGGTAGCTTATTCAAATCTAAACAGGCGCGGTTCGAGTTCCAACAGTTTAGATGGAGGGCATAGGTGTACGACTCGGTTTAGAGATGACAACGTGGCGGATTGGGGTTACTTGTTTAAGGCGAAGCGGGCTGGAACCCTTGTCACGTTTACTACAAGATTACTATCGTTCCATCCAGCCAATAGGTCAAGTCTAAGTACCGTGTTAGAGTTTAGGCAACAAAAATACTAATAACAATAAATGATTACGGTTGATTGATACCTATGAAAAGTGGCTTCAACCGGATGAGGCCATGTATATTTTCATCCAACGGTTATTATCTCATTTTCTACTATAAAAGCTCTCACAATGTGCAATTCCAAAGATAATACATGTTTATATTCTCAAACTATAACTTTGATATCTACATTTACTCAGATATTTCCCTACAAAGCCAAACCCCTTTCTACATAAGAGGCTCGTGTATAAAGCATCTTTCATGCTCAAACTGACTTGAACACCAAATTGTGTGCAACTGCTCTGCACCATCGAACAAAGTCAAGTGTTGCTAACGATTTATCCTAATGTGCATGAACAAATTACATGGGTATGAGAGGACACATCGTTCTTACAAAAAAAGGGGTCAACAATAATTCTAATAACTTATGCGCAATTCTCTTAATAGAGTCGTGGATAACCTATCGCTCAGGTCAACAAGAACCAACCAGCCATCTTCCCACTTCTAGGGGCCATTTTGATGCCACTGATTAGCCTCTAATTACTATAATTAAACCAATAACTCATAATTCAGTAACATGAGAAACCAGATGATTAGTGTAAAGTTATTACTTTACAATATTAACAGCCTATTTGAGCCCCATTTTTTATGAAAATATATTTTAGAATAGTATTTTGATGGATAAAGTGTGATTAAAAAATAAGGAACTTTTTTGAATTTGCGTGTAATATTATTTCATTGAATAATGTGTGGTTGAAAATAAGAGAGAAAAATATACTTTGAAAATAATGGAAATCAACGAGGGCTAAATACAAGAATGGCTCCTAAAGCCAAACATGTGCTTTCAAAGATAACATATATACTTCCAAGGTTTAGTAGGATTTTTCCTTTTCTTGGAAGTGTGGGAGTATATTCTTTTGCACAAATACTTTATTTATAATTTCAAAATGTTAGAGATTAATTTGAGTAGTCTAGTTACTTAGCTCTTCTTCGTCATGCTCTTTTTTTTATTTTAAGTTGGTCAAATTTCATTTTGAACTATATATTTCAATATACTCACATGGTATCATAGTAGTCGATTTCGTGATATCATAGTAGTCGATGAATCATACTCTATGTGTCACTTCTATAGTCCCAAGGGGGATGTATTCAATTTGGACTTTTGAAAACTTTGATGGACTATTTTTAAGTGATGACTTCTGTGGATTTCGTGGATTTTTTAGAGATTTGTATGGAATTAGTGGAAGTGTTTTGTAAATTTATAAACTTTCATTTTAAAACTTTTAGAGACTTTTGTAAAATTCAAAAAACTTTTGAAAACATTCATTTGAAATAGAATTTATGTGGATCTAGTGCAATATTGAGAAATTATCACATGCGAGGTGGTGATTCTCACAATTCCCATTTTCTTTCCTTTTCCCCCATATAATAAAAGAATATTAAAAAAATTAAAAAATTAAAACCTTAATGAAATAAAGAATGTGTGGTCAAAAAGACGTAAAAATTATAAATTCATGTATAAAATTATTTTATTAAAATAATGTATAATTGAAAATAAGTTTGAAGAAAAATAAAGTTAGTATAAATTGTACCAAACAAACTATGAAACAGAATGAAAACATAACTATTTTGATTTAATATGAAGAACTTTTCTTCGTCCAAACTATCTAATCACATAACAAACCTCATTAGGGTGTCCTATCATGCATATATTTATTCCTGAACCATTAATTATAGAATTTATTTGCTTGTAGAGAAGCAGTGCTGTCAAAATTTGACCAGATGCTGCTGTAGCATCTAGTTGGTCCTTTTTTGTCAAATAGAAGCTCATCTCAATTCCTCATTTTTCCTTCAAATAATGATTAATTTGAGAACTCAAAATTGCTCGATATGGGTAAATCAATTTCATGTCAAGATTTTGCGCCCCTTCGCCACTAATAATTTAAATTTCAAGTTTTATAGTTCTAGAACCCCCCCCCCCAAACTTAACTGATGAATTTCATTGAAAAATTAATTACATCTACAAAATCCAATTCATATGATACTAATAATTTGTGCACAATTTTCTTAAGAGTAATGCTAATACAATGCTGCTAGTGTTAAGTATCAGCTTAGATGACAACTGAATCACATTAAATGATTGATTCACTTAAATGTAATGTCTCGTATTCATTTAATTGTACATGTTAATTGTGGACATTTAGATTGGTGCTCTAACACCATTGATAATATTATTTTTTTCTTAATAAAAGCAGTGGATAACCCACCATCGCAGGCCGACAAGAACCAACCAGCCGTCTTCCCCACTTCTGGGGATCATTTTGATGCCATTGATTAGCATCTAAGTACTACAATTAAAACAAGAACTCATAATTCAGTAACATGGGAAACCAGATGATTAATGTGAAAGTTATTGCTTTTACAATATTAAATACAAGTATGGCTCCTAACGCCAAACATGTACTTTCAAAGATAATATAACTGCCAAGGTTTAGTAGGGTTTTTCATTTTCTTGGGAGTGGGGAGTAGTGTCTTTTGCTCAAATACTTTATTTAAAATTTCAAATTCTTAGAGATTAATTTGAGCAATCTAGTTACTTTCCTCTTCTTTGTAAAGTTTATTTATTTATTTTTTCCTCTCTTCTCAAATTTTAAGTGGATCAAATTTCATTTTGAACCATACATTTTAATATACCCACATATATCCATTCACCTTTTAACCATACATTTTTATGAGACCCATCAGTTTAACATCTAGAAAAAATTTGTCAAACAAGCTTTTACATTTCATCTCTCATGAGTGTAAGATAGCATTACCTGTAAATGAAACAAAGTGTGAGCTTTTATAATAGATAAGGTGAAGTGGATATGTAGCATCATCTTAACCATCGACGCGTCATCCCCTATACGTTTCTTCTTTGTCCTAAGTTCAAAGAGCATTTAGTGATTCTAAAAAGTGATCCTATAGCCTAAGTTTAACTTTTGAAAAATAGATTCACAAGTTGACTAAGAGTCATCTGTTGTACAGAGGTCACATCAAGCAATTGCATAGAAAATCTTGTGTGAAATATCTCTTAGAAGAAGCGAAGCTAACAAAATGCTTTTGCATATTTAAAGGCTAATTGCATTGAAAATAAACCGCAGTATATCGTTGCACTTCACCTCTATCATGGAGGGCCAGCTTCTACACGACGCCTTGACTATAATGATGGCATAACTTCGACTACCTCTGTTTAGTAGCCTTAGGTAGGCCACATAACGAATGCCATGGAATGTGGGCTTGAGGCGACTTGTTAGCTGATTGTCACGCCAGAGATTGGGGCCTCGTAGGATTAGGCGTAATAGTCATAATTAATTTTATTATTTTTTAAGAGATTATTTCAACTAGAAATAATTTTTTTTAAATGTGTGGTTAAAAAGACAAAAACAATTATAGATCTACGTATAAAATTATTGTATTGAGAAAATGTATATTTAAAAATAAGTTTGAAAAAAAATAAAGTTAATATACATTGTAACAAACGAATTCTGATCAATCCAAAATGGAAAGATCTCTATTTGATTTTAGTCCACTTTATTTTAAAACTCGTTTTTAATCTCACACACACACATACATATATCTCGTTACTAATTTCATTAAAGACATCTTTTTCAACGTACACAACTAAACTATCATTCATCCATTGTCCTCCAATCTGATTTCGCAGTTGATTTTTCACAATATTCATAGTAGAAAATACTCTTTTCAACTGTAGCAGTAGAAATCGGAAGAGTTAATCATAAAGTCACAAGTATGTAAACTAACAGATACACTTTATTTCTTTTGGTCACAACCAATTTCAATGTAAGTTCACTAAGTCCCTTCAATTCTCCAAACTCCTTATTGGAACAATATAAACAATATATTTTCGAAGCTGATCATCAGGTGCCATGAGATCTACTCTTGAAAAATCTTTAAGATAATACTTAGCAAAACGAATTAATTTATCCTTGTCAAAAGCAGAGAATGAATCATCGGGGCATAAACATGCTAAACAAAGGAGTAACTCTGTACTTACCTCAGAAAACGACCATTCAATTCTTAAAGTTGCATATCGATGACAGAATAATATAAATTCACATGGAAGCGATGAAAAATTGTCATTTCTTCAGTATTACGCCTTGAGCGACCTAGGCGTACAAACATACTATCCATATTAGGAACATCAATACTATGCTTTTGACAAAAAGAAATGACTTCATCCAAAAAAGAATCCCACTTATTGTCCCTTACCTATTGGAGTCTATGTTTGCATACGCCACTAAACTCATGGCATTTATAATATCATGATCTTTTCCTTGTAATGCCTTACATAATTCATTTGAAATTCCTAAGATGGTTCTCATGAGATGTAGATTAAACAAAACTCAGAGGACTGCATTGAGTCCAATAAATTATCAGCCTCGCATCTTTGTTCTCGTGTTGATCCATCAACCAAAATCATTTCAATGACATCAATTATAAGTGAGAACATCAAAATCAAACTAATCAAAGTACGATAATGTGATCCCCAACGTGTCTTACCAAAATGCACAATAGTACTTTGTTGATTAAGACCACGTCCACTTGAAATCTCACCATTACCGAGTGCTTCAGAAATTATGACTTTTTGTTTCTTTCGAAGAATATCACAACGTTTAGAAGAAGCTCTAACAATATTCACCACGCTAGAAACCAAATTAAAGAGTGATTGGACTTTCTTGTGCTTCTTTGCTATGGCTACAAGAGCTAGTAGTAGTTGATGAGCAAAACAATGAATATAAAAAACACTTAGATTCTCTTTCAAAATATGTGTTTTGAGACCATTGAACTCACCTTACATATTACTCGCCCCATCATAACTTTGACCTCTCAATCTAGATATACTCAACTCATATCTCGAAAATAATTAATCTATAGCCGCTTTGAGTGATAGAGCTATAGTACTAGAAACATGGTTCATCCCAATAAAACTATCAACCACATTTCCCGTCTTATCCACATAACGTAAACAACAGACATTTGCTCTTTCACTGAGATATCTTGAGATTCATCAACTAAAATTGAAAAGAATGTATCGTCAATATCTTTGATGATAACATCAATCATTTCAACAGCTGCAGCACTTACAATATCCTTCTGAATTTTTGGTGATGTTAGTTTGTGATTTTTTGGAGCATTTTTCAAAGTGACGGCCTTAATCCCTTCATTATGATCAGCTAGAAACGTCAATTGTTCAAGAAAGTTACATTGATTATTTGACTCATCACACTCATCATGACCACGAAAAGCTTGTCCTTGACGTAAAAGAAGTCGAACACAATCAATGGATGCATTCAAACGAATTCGATATACACTCCGGGCTTGTTTTAACTGCTTGAAGAATACTGTCTCAATATGTTGCTCTTGATTCATCAAGGCTTCACAGTTGCTTCTGGCTTGATTGTGTGTACTGTGGATGTCTCCAACATGAACTTCAAGTCTATCATTCTTTTTAAAATTTTGGAACCCTTATTTCACAAAAGCATCACCACCTCCTTATTCCCCATTGTTTGGTCCGAAAGATAACAATATAAACAAAATGCAACATTCTTGCTTATACTGTATTTTAACCAATCACCATTTTCATTGAACCAAGCAGGAATGAATCGCCTTGATTTTTTACGTGGAAACACATGGCTTCGAGGCTGACACAGACCTCTCTGCAAGTATGCTCTTCTTATTTAATCTCGAAGATTAACATTATAATCCATTATTGGAGTTTTTAATTCGGGATCCGTGGGAAGTTGTGCAATATCAATATGCTTAATACTTGCTTCCTTTGCTTCATCATTTTCTTGGGGGAAACGAGTGTCATCAATACTTGCTTCCTTTACTTCATCATTTTCTCTAATAGTAGCATCATCAACAATTGCTTCATTTGTCTCGACATTTTCTTCAATTGAAATTTCACCAATGCGTTGTTTCTTTGCCTTAACATTTTCTTTAATAGAATTCTGAGATACTCGTATAAAATATCTCAACATATCTTCCTACAAATCAAACAAAGAACGTATAAATATACCAACAGTGGATAGATCGAATTACTGTGTGTATTAGACTGGACTGGACTTTCGAGTCGCGACATTTCCATTAATTAATAGCATTATAACACATGAATGCACAAACCAAAGTCCAAAGATCAGGAATACTATCTAGTATCTAATGAATACAAATTGCAAACTAACTGCTGGTACACTTAGCTATATATACCATCAGCATCCATCCAACTCCAAGAAAGTCCATCGGCATTCAATTTTAGCTATATATACCATCAGCATTCAATTTCAGCATCCAGATTCAACTGACTAACTAGGGGGAGACAATCTAAAATTCTAAATGCAATCCAATGAAGCCACAAGCCATAAATATTTTAGAATTCTTTTGATATTTTAGAAGGGGAAAATCCTAATCTTTCACTCACGAAACTCGAGATAGTATTTTCCGCCTCTTACCAAAACCCGAGATACTCCACAGTCTACACACAGCAGCGACAACAATGGTCGAACCCCAATCCTTTACTCATGAAGACAAAATTTTGTCAAAAAACTCATTACAACAAGAAGAAGACAGCCATACCCAAGATAATCCCGTTTTATCTTTTGTCTCAATTCTCAAACATCCTTCAATTATGCAAGCCGCCTGCAACCAAGAAGAACGATATTGTTAATTTATTATTAAGAATGTTTCATTGAAGTTGGCTCCATTGAAGCCCAACTCCCAAGGCAGACCTTAGCTCCATTGTAGCTCGAAGTAGAAGTTGAAGGGAGTGAACAGAATACTAACCCAGTTATCTTGTGGCAGATACTGGTATTCTTGGAGATCGAAATATTTCTGCGTTCTTGTGGCGAGTACTAGTATTCTTGGAGCTGAAGGATTTTGGAATTTGGGAATCGGGGGAATATGGGAAGGGACTTTTGGGTTGAGACCCATTTTAGGGAAATAATGTATTTTAAAATAGTAGATTGATGAAGAATGTGTGGTTAAAAATTAACGATTTTTTTTTATTTGTGTGTAATATTATTTTATTGGAGAACGTGTGTTTGAAAATAAATTTTGAATTTTATTTATTTATTTTTTTAGAAAAATGGGGCTCAAATAACCCCTAAATGTGTGGTGATGAGACTTGAAAAACTTAAGACCTTTGATAAATTTAATATCATATTGAATTACTTAATTTAAATTTTAAATGGTTATGAAAGACCACATTCGACAATGACTCGTATATGGGCACTACTAATTTTTAGTAAGCACCAAGATAAAAGCTTTAAGTTTTAGGACAAAAGTTCCATCCATTAGACTACTTTGCATGTCATTCTGTGGTCGAGTTCCTGTCTCGGGCACCCGAGTCAAATCAAGTTGCTTTCACAGTTTTAAAAGAGTGAATTAAATTACGTGTAAATATAATCAAAATGGATTAATGGGAAATGGATCCGCTGACTACGAGATTGAGACTGCAGCCTAATTTTTCTTATTTTGTCTTGAAACTTAAATCAAACAGTATTGTGATTAATTTCCTGTATATTCAGTGGCAAACATACATTATATTTTCACAAACAGGATTCTTGAAATTAGTAACATTTTCTTTGCACAAATTCAATTTTTTTGACAATGCAATAAAGGAAATGTAGACTACTTAATTTCCATCTTTAAGAATCCTTGACGCTGAAATGTTAAAAATACATAAGTAGCTCCTAAGCATTAAAATTTGGAAACTCTTTTAGGATCATGGCATCAGATTTGCAGAAAAAGCATTAATAATATCGATCCAGTTATTATCGTCCTCTTCATCTTCCTCTATACCCGTGTGATCATAATGACTCTGCGTCGTCTTCTCCGTTTCATCATTCCTCGCGAATCTCCCCCTAATGCGCGGTCGACTATCTGCTAATGCCTTCCTACATTCATACTGCGACACACAAACTTAGATAATTAATAACAAACTATATATAGAAATTGAAAAATATTTGGTGATTTCAAAGTTAATTATGTATCCCTACAAAGAGGTCTAGTTCGACATCTAAGGCTATCCCCAATGGAGATCCATTTGCACCAAAATGCACCAAATTTTGGTGCAAAGTTTGCACTTATTTGGTGCAATACTATTCACTTTTGCACCATTTTTCCATAATGGTGCAAAGTCAATTTTGCCCTTCATTTAATTTGCCAAAAGTTTGTTTGGAGGGTATTTGTGTTATTTTAGTAATATAATTTTTAATACAATTATTATTATTATTAAATTGTAATGATATTTCGATTTCATATTTAATAATTTAATATGTTTTAATTGTACCATGTTTAAATAATATATTTATTTAATGAATTTAATATTTTCCTTAATTTCGCATAATTATTTATTTAGTAATTTATATATTTCTAAAATGAATAAATAATTTATATTCCGAATAAATAAATTACTAAGAAGAAAATGATTAAACAATGATCATTTGGTGCAAGATTTGATGCAAAATTTGGTGCAGCGATGGAGATGGCCTAAAGACATAATTTGTCTATGCATTCTGGTTTCATTGATATATAAGAAAGAGAGGCAAATTAGGAAAAGTTTATAAACCTTGATCCTCTTGTTGAAATTCCTCAAATTCCTTTTGCTTCTGTATCTCTCAATTCTCTCTTTTTTCTCCTCCGGACTGTATCGGCAGGCTTTGTTCATACTTTCTATGATAATGCTGCTGTCATTTGACAATGGACTGTTGCAACGCTGGTTATGTTGTGCCAAGTTTATGCCCTGTTACATTATGCAAAAGCAACCACGTAGGGTACATGATTAAAGAAGAAAAAAGTTAAAATATATAGCCCCTGGTCGATATAAATTATAATTTAGATTTTTTTTTTAAAGTCAAACTCAAAAATTAATTTTAATCACTTATTTTATGGGACCCACAATTTTTCAACCACACATACTATTGACTTTTATTAAAATCTAATAAAAAATTGATTTTAATTTCCACCAAACGGGGGCACAGGGACTATGAAGAGAGTACCCGCGATATGAGGACTACGTCTATTTTGTTGCAGTAGGTTTTTAATGTACGATTGCGAAGTCTTGTGCCTCTCACACACTCAAAACCGGCCCCTTAAACAACCTTTGTATATATAGTAGGAATATTAGGTCGAATGGTCGATTAGCAGTAGAAGGAACGAAATGTACAGTACGATTAATAAGACTCCAGAAAATCCGACATGGAAAAAGCTGGTGTTACCTGCAAATCACCAGTGCTTAAAGCCTTCCTGACTGGGGATGAATCCAGTGTAGAGTAGCCTTCATAGTTTTTCTGAAGAGAGTGGCTACTGATGCTCCGTTGAATCAAAGTTGGAGTGTGTGTTCCATAACTGGTGATTGAAGTGGGAGAGCCAATATAACTGCTGCATCCACTGCTATCGGATTTAAAAGCCGAAAGGGAGTCGAGGTTGTTGCTCGGAATTGTGAGCTGGGGCAGGACTAATGGTGCAGTAGTAGTACTAGTGATGTCTGGTAATGGAAAATGGCCAAAGTTGTTATAAGAAAATTCATTACCAATGTGTCCATACATGGCGTGTAATTACTAGTGAGAAAGAGAAGAAAATGGAAATGAATTATTGGTTTGATAAAAACCAAGAAGTATATGCAGTCTTTTTAAAGGGTTTGGACAAGCTGGAAGGTGACGTGGAAGATGACGTCATTTTAGAGGGCGTTGACCTTTTTTTTTTTTTTTTTTTTTTTTTTTTTACCATTAAGTTCTTGGACTTTGTCGTGGTGGGAGAGAATGGTTCAAGCACGAGGAGAGGCTCATTTGTTATATAGCCAACATTTGGGAAGAACTAGTGCACTTTCTTGATGTCTAGTTCGTAGTTAGTAGTACACCATATGATGTTATGAACAATTTTGTTCACATATTAGAATCAAATATCAATAAGTATTGAACTATTCATGTAGTTGCTAGCTAGATTTGTGAATAATCCACGTCTTATGATTAGACGTTGATTAGCACATTAAATTGTCTATGTTGCTAAGTGTTAGGAATATTGGGTCTAACTCCACCTAATAAAACTGGCTTATTAGGGGAGGATTGCCCTCACCTTATTAAGTGGATTATTTATATTTTTCCAAGCAATGTGGGATTCTAATACGCCCCCTCACGCACAGCGTGGACCATGTCAAACAACTGTGAACAAATCGATATTGGGTGGCACCCAACATTGCATAATTGGGCCTAGCTCTGATACCATGTTAAGAATATTGGGCCTAACTCTACCTAATAAAATCGGCTTATTAGAGGAGGATTGCCCTCACCTTATTAAGTGGATTATTTATATTTTCCCAAGCAATGTGGAATTCTAATACTAAGAGTGCTCACGATTAGACATAACAACACAATTATCACAACCGCACTCTACCATAAAATAAAAAGGAACATTTCTTGTCAATTTCCGCGTTTCATCTCTTGTATCTTTGCTGGACTCATCACTACCTATGTTGAGAAAAAAATTGGAAACTAGTAAAAAATGAAGAGGGCCAAACCTCTTCCTCTCAACAGTTCTTTTCAAGGTTCCAATTGTAGTGTGTGTCTCATGCACACGTTTTATAGTTTAGTATTTTATTCTTAAATAAACTTGGTAATCCATGTTGGGGATTGAAACCATTTCTATATTTGCTAATACAGGATTCTTGTTCAGAAATTTTATTTAGAAACTAGAATTTGTAAAATATATAAAGAATAACAACATATATTAACGTAGAAAACTTTAATATCGAAAAAAATCTATGGATTATTAAAGACAAAGATCTTCTACTACTAATCTATGGATAATCTAATGGAACATTTGATATGATTTTTGAGAATGGGCTCGTTTGATTAATTTTATAAAAGTACTTATTCGAGTTAAAAGAATTACTTCCTCTAAAAGCTTTCCTGAAAGAAGAAGTAATTTTAGAAATTATTTTTTAAACACCAATTAATATTCTTTTACAAAAAGTAGAAAAAGAAGTAGAAGTCTGTGTCATAGGCCAGTTCGTCTGGTGGGGAAGGCCGTGTTCGGATGATGATTGTAAAATTCTTTTCGTTTTTTATTTTAAAAAAATTAAAATATCTATACTTGACAGTGGCATGTTGTGCCTCACTTTCTAAACGATCGTCCTAACCTGCCGAAAATTGCAGTCAATCTGTAACAACATTGAATTGTCTTTTCTTTTCTTTTTCTTTTTCTTCTTTTAACTGTAGAATTCACTTTTTTTCTAGTGGGGTCCCATCCCATGATCTCTTTGCATTTTGTGCTAGAAATCTGCCTCGTGAGAAATCGATTCTAAGCCAACTTGCACTTTAATGACCCCCACCACTTTATATATATATATATATATATATATATATATATATATATATGCATATAACTCAAATCATTTTTCATAGGTTAGGGTTGATCAAACCTAGAGGTATCGATTCGGGTGGTCCGGCCCGCCAACATGTGAGTCCGGCAACTTCCAGCGTGAAAAAAAGTTCGTCCGCTGTGGATTACGGGCCGGTTATGGGTCGGCCCACAATTTTGGACAACAACTCAGGCCCGCCCGCTAACCCATCCGGGTCGAGCCCATGCGGGTTACGGGTCGCGGTTCGTTCTTGTTTGGCCCGTATGATTGTATAAATAAAATTATAAAAATATAGAATTTTTCATATTTATAGCAAAAAAAAAAATATATATATATATATATTTGTTAAATGTAAACTAAGAATTGAACAAAATGATAAATTCATAATTATATCAAGAAATTTTTACATAGAATTCAAATTTAATGTTACATGAATTATTTATAACTTTACAAAGTTAAATTTAACTTAAACAAATAACAACTAAATGCATGTCTAATTACTATTATAAATATTTATAGTATAAGTACATCTCAACTAGGTTGACACTTACTTTTACTATAATTTATAGTTTAAGTACATCCCCCATTTTTTTCAAAATTTTTTGAAATTTTTTTTTCACGGGCCAACGGGTTAACCGCGGCCCGTGAAGCCTAAACCCGCGAACCCGCGGGTCACACCTCTTTGGCCCGTGAACCGCCCGCTCAAGTCATGGGTCGGCCCGCGGTCCCGGATCGATTCGGGCCAATTTTTACGAGTCAGCCAGCCCGTCCGTCTTGACACATCTAATCAAACCCGAGTAATCATCATTACTATGACATAATACTAATTAAAGTGGAGATTAAGATTGTAATTTAGGTATAAAATACATGTTAAAGACATGTTGACAAATTATATCTTAATTTATCAAATCATGTGATATATTATATCCAACGTAACTAGATTGAACTCGATAATATCAACACGACCACCCCCACCAAAACAATCACTACCATAGGAGGGATTTCTTCCCTAGTTTCTCCATCCAAACCCACAGGTTTGAAGATGAAAATTTGGTCAATTAATGGTCTCTTGGATAGAAATTGTCAAAAAAAAATAAAAAAATAAAATAAAAATTCATTGAACACACATTTATTAGAAGTTTTTTGAGTTGTTATGCCAGATCGGTCACTCAAGATATTTGGTCTCTACCCGGACCCGATGAAAAAAATGGGATAACTTATGGACTCGTTGAGAATGATTCTGATTTAGTTCACGACCTATTAGAAGTAGAAGGCGCTTGGGTGATATCTTCACCGAAGTGCCATAAGTCCCAAGCGACCTCACCTAGCCTTACTTTTAAAACCTCTTCTACGAATTCCCCAAAAATTAATCATCCATCTAAAACATTACTTGCTATCTATTGAAGTATTATTCTAACTCTCTAAATACTTGACTTGGTTATATCATTTGTTAAGAGAGTTCTTTCAATTGTAAAATTATCATTTATACTTTGGTGGTTTTGAGAGTCTTGTGAAAACTCGATTGTTGTTAAAGATACGTGTTCCTTGTTATATGTCACTTAAGGATAAGTGTTCCTTGTTGTAAGTCACTTAAGGATAAATGATCATTGTTGTAAGTCACTTAAGGATTGGTACTCCTTATTTGTAAGTTACCATTATAGTGCATTTGACATTGCTTGTGATGGAGAGTTTGGTAACGAGGATGTAGAACGCATTGTGTATCGAACTTCATTAAATCGGTTTGTTATCTTTATGTTATCGCACTTTACTTTACATTGTCATTTATATTGCGCTATATTTATACTTGAATTAAGTTATCAAACTTGCATATTTAATTCCCATATCATAATTTACATTTATATTTTGTGTATCGAATTGTTTTGAGACTAAGTGACGAAAAAGTTTCAAAATCAATTCACATCCCTCTTTGTTAGTTATTCTTGGGTTATCAATTGGTATCAGAATCTAGGTGCACATTGTTAAGATTTCACTATCTTGTGTTATGACTAATATTAATATTGAGGGACATTCTACAAATCGTCCTCATTTGTTTGATGGTACACACTATAATTATTGGAAAACTAGAATGATGATTTATATTCAATCAATTGATTATAATGTTTGGGAGGTTATTGAATTTGGTCCTCATAAGCTTACTAAGATTATTAAACTTGATGGAAAACCGGACTAAACTATTCCAAAGCATAGAGGAGAATATGACGAGGATGATAAAAGAAAGTTGTCATTGAATGCTAGAGCTAAAAATCTTCTTTATTGTGCTTTAAACATAAATAAATTTAACCGTATTAGCACATATGATTCAGCATATGATATTTGGCATGCATTAGAAATTACACACATGGGTACAAATAAAGTAAAAGAAACTAAGATAAATTTCTTGTATAAAGACTTTGAAAATTTCTTTATGAAACAAATGAATCCATTGTTAGCATAATTACTGGATTCACTGATATTGTTAATGGCCTTAAAGGTTTTGATCGAAAATTTACTGATGGTGAACTTGTGAGCAAAATTCTTAAATCTCTCTCGAAAGATTGAGATTCATTAAAAATGTTCATAGAGAACACCAAAGATATCAACACATATTATGTGGAAGAACTCTATGGAACCTTGATGACCTACAAGCTAAATCATGTCGAAACAAAGGAGAAATCAAGAAAGCAAAGAGGAAGAAAAGAAAGATTTTCCTAAAAGACAAATAGCTTTGAAATCATCAAATGATGAAGAAACCTCAAATTCAAACAAGAGTAATGAGGAATTTGATGATCTTGTTCTCCTTATCAAAAAGTAGAGAGGCTTTTGTAACAACCGTCGATTCAAAAAAAAAAAGACAAAGGTCAGGAAAAGAACAAGAATGTTGTATGTTATGATTTTGACAAATCCTGTCACAAAAGAACCGAATGTCTGAAAAGAGAAAAAATTTCGAGAAGAAAGCTCTACAAGCTACTTGTGATGATAGTGATGATGAGCAAGAAAAAGATGAAAGTCAAGATGAAGTTGCAAACATGTGTTTCACGGCCATGGAGGATGAGGTAAATACAAATGACACTCCTTATTATGATGAATTATCTACTTCATATGATGAAATTATTAGTGTTTTTGAAAAACTTGCTCTCAAATACTCTACCCTAAAAAAGCAACATATTTTATTGAAAAATGAGACCAAAATGTTTTTAGAAACTCAAAAGGATTTTGAGAAGGAAAATGATAATCATGAACTTCCAATCAAATAAAATATTTTCCTAAAAGAAAAGTTCATTGATTTAACCAACATTGTGTACAAATTCACACAAGTAAAGAAAAACTTTGAGTTAATGTTTGGGAAACAAAAATGTGTCTTTGATAGAAGTGGCATTAGATACAAACCTTTTTTAAAACAAAATCTCTTGAAAATATGTTTATCAAAACTTTTAACACCACACGTAGTTTTTGTAACAAATTTAGACATGTAACCTTTAATTGCTCAATCAAAAAGAAATTACATTTTCAAAAAAATAAGTGGGTTCAAGGGTCCATTGGCACTAACTATCAAGGACCCAAAGTTAAATGGGTACCAAGATCAAAATTTGAATTAACTCTTGTAAGTGCCTTCAAAGATAAAGATCAATTGGTTCTTGGATAGTGGTTACTCAAAATACATGTTCAGAGACCAAACATTATTGTCAAGCTTCAAAAGGAAAGATGGAGGTCATGTCACATTTGTAGATAATGCCAAAGGAAAAATCATGAGCATTGAAAATATTGATAATCATTCATCTCCATCTATTGAAAATATTTTGTTAGTAGATAATCTCAAACATAACTTGCTAAGTATTAGTCAATTATGTGATAAATGTTATCATATCAAATTTGATTCCTTGAAATGCCTTATTAAGGATGTTATATCGAAAGAGGTGTGTTCATGGGTAGCCGATCTAAAGAAGTTTATGTCATCAATATTGAATTTGAAAATGGATTAAAATGTTTGTCAAATTTTGAAGATCATATATGGTTATGACATAGAAGATTAGGTCATGTTAGTATGGACCTAATTTCAAAAAATTCAAAAAATTGTTTTGTTAAAGGTCTACCAAACTTGAAATTTGAAAATAACAAAATTTGTGATGCTTGTCAATTTGGAAAACAAACTAAAATCTCTTTCAAAACCAAGCAATTCTCTTTAACTACAAAATCATTACAATTTCTTCACATGGATCTTTTTGGACCTTCTAAAACCGCAAGTCTAAGTGGCAAGCACTATGCAATTGTTTTTTAACTTGAAAAATGAAGCTTTAAAAGTATTTAAACACTTATGTAAAAGGGTTCAAAATGAAAAAGGGATACTCTATCACTACCATTAGAAGTGACCACGGTGGAGAATTTTATAATATTGCTTTTGTTGATTTTTGTAAAGAAAATGGATATGAACATCATTTTTCGGCTCTTAGAACTCCTCAACAAAATGGTGTAGTAGAACGAAAGAATTGTACATTGCAAGAAATGGCTACGACCATGTTAAATGAAAAATATTTACCCAAATATTTTTGGGCTGAAGCCGTTAACACCACTTGCTACATTATGAATAAAGTTTTAGAAAGTCGAAAGAACACCAAAACTCTATATGAGTTTCGGAAAAATAGAGTTCCCAAAATAAGTTATTTTAAATTTTTTGGTTGCAATGCTTTGTACTTAATCAAAAGAAAGTTTGGGAAAATTTAATTCAAAATCCAATGTTGGAATTTTCCTTGGATATTCACCTACTAGCAAATGTTATAGAATTTTCAACAAAAGAACTTTAGTAGTGGAAGAATTCATGCATGTTACTTTTGATGAAACTAATTCTCTTGATCAAGAGAAATGTGTTGATGTAGATTCGGAACTTTCTCTTGAGCAAATGAATATTCAAGATCAAAATAAGGAAGATCCTAAAGAAATTGAAGACAAAGACTTGGAAGAACAAATTTCTCAACAAGGAGAAGAAGAGACTTCCAAAAATCAAAATGATCCAACACTCTCCAATCAATGGAAGTTTGTTCCCTCAGATCCAAAGGAGCTCATCATCGGTGATTCTTCCAAAGGTGTAAGTACTATAAATTCTACCAAAAGCTTTTTAAATAATCGTGCTTTCATTTATCAAATTGAACCAAAGAATTTTAAAGAAGTCAAATTTGATGAGTTTTGGATTCTTGCAATGCAAGAGGAATTAAATCAATTTGCGAGAAATCATGTTTGGGATTTGGTTGATAGACCAAATAATCAAACCATTATTGGTACAAAACGGGTTTTTCGAAATAAACGAGATGAAAATGGTATTATTGTGCGTAACAATGCTGATTAGTGGCTCAATGTTACAATAAAAAAGAAGGTATAGACTTCGAAGAAACCTTTGCACAGATTTGCTAGATTAAAATCTATTCGTTTACATCTCACTTTTGCTTGTTATAAAGGTTTTACTTTCTATCAAATGAATGTAAAGAGTGCATTTTTAATGGTTTCATTCAAGAAGAGGTTTATGTTGAACAACCTATCGGCTTCAAAAATCACAAAATTTCGGGAAAAGTGTTTGAACTTAGAAAATCTCTATATGGTTTGAAACAAGCTCCTAGAGCTTGGTATGAAAGATTGAGTAATGTCTTATCTCAAATGGTTTTCAAATAGGAAATGCGGATACTACACTCTTTATCAAAACAAAAAATGATGACATGATCGTTGTACAAATTTATGTTGATAATATTATTTTTGGTGCAACTAATATTTTCCTTTGTGAAGAATTTACAAAATGTATGAGCAAGGAATTTGAAATGAGCATGATGGGAGAACTAAAGTTTTTATTGGACTTCAAATCAAACAAACTAATGAAGGCATCTTCATTAGTCAAACAAAATACATCATAGACATGCTTAAAAAGTTCGATTTTGAAGACTTGAAACCTATGAATACTCCAATGAGTACATCACTCAAATTGGATAAAGATGAAAATGGCACTTCAATTGATGTAACAAAATATCGAGGTATGATCGGATCTCTTCTTTACTTAACCGCTAGTAGACCCGATATCATGTTTAGTGTTTGCTTATGTGCTAAATTTCAATTCAATCATGAAGAATCACATTTAAGTGCTTTAAAACGAATCTTTAGATATTTATGTGGCACTAGGACATTAAGCCTTTGGTATCCAAAAGGCACACACATTGACCTCATTAACTATTCAAATGCCGATTGGGCGGGTTGCACTATTGATTGAAAAAGCATTAGCAGAACTTGTCACTTTCTAGACTTTGTCCTTGTGTCGGTTTAGCAAGAAACAAAATTCTATTGCATTATCAACCGCCAAAGCCGAATATATATCGGCCGCTAGTTGTTGTGCTCAAGTTTTATGGATGAAACAAACACTTGCGATTATCACATAACTTTTGAAAATACTCCTATTATACGTGATAACACTAGTGCTATAAATTTGTCAAAAAAAATCCCATCTTGCACTCTCGCACAAAACATATCAAAATTCGACATCATTTTCTTAAAGATCATGTGCAAAAATGTGATATTTATTTGGAATTTGTAAGTACCGATAAACAATTGGCTGAAATTCTTACCAAACCTCTGGCACTCGATAGATTTTCTTACACTCGCAGAGACTTAGGTATTATCGATGAATCCGAGATTTGTGGTTAAATATGGTTAAAATGAAATATTGCATTCTTTATTTTTCGGTTGACCAAATTCATAATTTCGGTCGACCGAACCTAATCCACTGAAAATGATTGAGGCGTTCAATTTTTTTTTTGAAGTTTTGGTCGACTATCGTGAGTTTCGGTCGATCGAAGATAGCCAACTGAAATTTCTTGGTCGACCGACTAAGTTTCAGTCGACCGAAATGGTCTGGGACAGTCATCTTCAAATCTCCATTTTTTTTCTTTTCACAACCAGAAACTCATCCCCAAATCCCTTCAGCCCTAGAGTTCAATTTTTCTCCTCTCTCTCTCTTAAAATCTCACTATTTTCATCTTTTACACCAAAATCACTTCCACTTTTCACAAAATCTATTACTTTCATCACTTTTTCTCATAAAATCTAAATATTTTCTTCTATTTTTCATCAAACATTTCAATATTTAAGTTTTTTTTGTTCATCACTCAAAAATCTTGATTTCTCTCCCAAACTTCATTACAAAGTGTTTTTAAACTTTAATCCACTTCAAAAGTTTGTTACCCACTCTTTTCTCATCATTTTTCACTAGTTTTTCTCAAAAAAATTTCTCACCAAAAAAATCAAAAAATTCGAAAATACCCATGCCTCCAAAGAAGAAATCAAAGAAGTGGAAAGCAAGCTCGTCGATTGTTGAAGTTGACACACCCATGCCCTACTGTTTTGTCGATTGTCCCATTCTAATTGGTAAGTCCATTAATTTCTTTGAATTCTCTACCAAAGCTCCTTCCTTTAGGATAGAGGAATTTGAGAATATTGGGTGGAAAATGTGGCTACTATCTCGAAAAATATTTATCCTAATTTAATTCGTGAATTTTATCGAGATCTATCTTTTTACTCACTCCTTATCACTTGCTCTATTAAAGAAAAACATATTAAACTCGATAGGAATGCCATTAGAGAAATATTTAGGTTAGGGAAATGTGAAAACCTTGCTTATATTCATCATTTTCCCGTTAGTTTTGAGGGTTATGACGAACTCAAATCTTGTTTCGAGTCATCGAACGACCACTCACCACCACAATGACCTTAAACCTAAATCACCTTACTATACCATGCAAAGTTATTCACCTTGCTATTGTTCATATTATAGTTCCTCGAAGTGGATATTTTGACGAGGTTCATCACCTCGACTTGTTGGTCGTCAATTGGACATTCCATACCTCTTTTTAAAGCACATTCGACAAATTCATAAATCTCCTATAGCCCTAGGCTTACCTTATGGCATGCTTCTTACAAGCATCTTTAAACATTTCAATGTGCCATTAGACGATGAGCCCTTTCTTAAGCCCAAACACATTGATATCCTTAATCTCAAAACCCTTAAATGCATGAAAATTGTTAAAGGTAATGGACAATGGGTGTGTCATACTTAAGGCTTCGACAAAAATCGGGGCCTACTACTTGACCATTCACTTTAGAAGAGGCGGAAGAAGGAATTGGTAATCATGGTGGTGATGGTAATGAAGGTGATGATTCTCCTCGAGCACAAAATAGAGGTCATACTCCGCATGTAGCACCGACCCCTAGCCAATATATGACCGTAGATCATTTCAACATCCTACAAGGCCGGATTTATTCTCTCACTACTACCGTCAATGCACTTGATCAACGTATGAAGCAAATGCGTTTATCTCAAGAGGCCTTCTTTACACACATGTATTCCATTTTCCCTCAAGGGTCTCCTCTAACATTATCTATTAGCTCAATTTTCATTTTTGAACTCATGTTTTTATTTTTTATGTCGTGACCTATGATTACTTTCACTTGTTTTTCCTAACTTGCACATATGCCTTATCTAAAGGGGAATTTATTCTAGCATCTTTATTCCCATGCTTTTTGTTGATGCCAAAAGGGGGAAAATGAAGATATATGTGATTGTAATTATTGTGACTTGTTATTTTCATTTAGTAATGAACTATGTATTTGTGACTTATCCTTATAGAATTTGTAAGTTCAACTATTTCTATTAAGTTTGATGACTTCTTGTTGTGATTTACTTTGTAAATGAATTGTGGAAATGCATGTCTCTAGAACATCACGCTATATATGATATAAACTTGATTCTCATTGATGTGTAAAATCATTACAAATCATATATTGTTTGTCATACTCAAAAAGGGGGAAATTGTTGACCTATGATTCAATATAGCTCCACTTGTTTTGATTATAACAAACAATACACTTATGTTTCTAACAAGTTTTGTTTGTTGAGTTTTCATGAATATATCTTATTAAGCATTCAAAGACTCAAATCATCATCCGTTGAAAAATAAGCAATCAAATGAAACTCGAAGAGAACAATAACAAGAACTTTGAAGTTTAAAGCTTAGAAGTAGTTTATCAAAACTCAAATATAAAGGTATTGACTCTTTGATTCTTAGCAAGTGCATAAAACTCAAATTATTTTCATAATTCATCACTTGAGTCCTTCAACTTTCAATTTTATCCATGTCCTTTTCAATTGTCCATCCATGGTATGAATCAAGTTTTGTAGATTTGCATTTAGGTCCCCAAGTTTTTATAATCTTCTTCTTTTGCCTTTTTTGGCCTATTTTAACTTCTTTTCATCATTAGCCTCTCAACTTTGCATTTATTCTACAACAATTGATATTCAACAAAATTGTATAGTAATTCTATCCAAATGACTACCAAATATCCACTTTTGAAGACAAAGGCACGGATAAGTGTAGAAACCACACTTATCAATAATTAACAGAAAAGGGCAGGTTAAGCTTCTTGGATCATAATCTACTTATATAGTCATATCTATAGAATTCTTTAGTTACGTGAATATTCTTGATAAGTCGACCTATATTAAAGTTAAGGATAATGTTGTCTCTAAGGTAGCTTGGCTTGCTATTTAAAAGCGACTCTCAATTCCATTCCATAAGTCGGCCTATATGAAAATTAATGATAATAATGTCACAAAGGTGGCTTGGGTAGCTATTTAAAACTTCTGTAAAAATCCAAGATAAAGAACACATGACATATTCAAGTTTCTATTATGAATACATAAGGACATATAAATATGTGCATGAAGTGTTTTTGGTGAGCTACATATGATCAATGGTTAAACTTGTCCATGTTGTCACATTGGCTAACATTTGAGACATCATCACTGGTAAAGATTCAAGTCCAAATGACACCCTTATTAATGCACAAGTTTGGTAAAGCCGTTTGGAGAGATTTTTTCAAATATGGTTGAGGATTATTGGAAGAATTTTCAAATAATGTCAATTTATAGATTCATACAAGAGTTAGCACGAGTCAAGGAATCACACGAAGTTAGTACAATGTGGTGGGTGACATAGGAGGGTCAGTCGAGACTCCTATAGGCTTGTCGACGATCGTCCTGAGCTTCTGGTTGACTAGGCCATAGCATCCAGATAAAACCTGCATGCTCTGGAAGGCTACTAGACAGTGACGGATTCAAGATCTTAAGTTGGGAGATCGTTAATCGTTGATCATCAACGGCCACAATAATAACCAATACCGTGAATTCAAAGTAATTACATCATAGTTCGAATTGTAAGTGTGACAGGACGTAATCTATCCATTTAATAATATTTATCAATTTCAAGTTTGAAAAATTGGTCTAATTACTTACTTTCAAGGTTCGATTTGCTAATAATATTATTCTAATAGGAAAAAACTATTTCATATTTTTAAATATGACAAAAAAAAATTTGTTGAATGTGTGAAGAAAAAATAGCATTAATGTTTATCCCTTTGCCAAATTGTTTTGCCAAATAAATAGTCTCCAATGACAAAATAAAATAAAATAAAATACATTTTTGGGTTTCAGTAAATGTCAACTACCAATTGAATTTTAATCTTCGTTGTTTTTTGACTCTTCAAAACATAGTTATCATGATCGATCCAGTAGTTGACTCGAACAAATTATGGGATCATCAAATTAGTGGTTCAACCTATGAATCAGTAGTTTAATTGCTATGTCATTGTAATATCAAAATTTAGTTCAAAAAAATAAAAGAAAAGGAGAATATATCTATTACTTAAGAAAACTGAACATATAATTTCAATAATCACAAAATTCCATAGTGTTCGAGCTTTTTATATTTTCAAATGAAGTCACGGGTTCGAATCTTCCTATTGCAATAGTATAAACTAAAATCATTTGCATAAAGGATTGCAACCAAAGATAATCGAACTCAAGATTTCCCATTGCAAGAAAAGGAAATTACAGACATATATAGCCAAAATATTATACATTGACACAAAAAAAATATGAATGCCGACGGATCCAGCATTGGCGGCTGCTGGTGCTCGCCGAGTGCTGGATCTGCCACTGCTACTAGCTCGGGCCGACTCTCTCGATATTGTTTAGAACCTATTCATGTTAAAACCCATTTTAATAATCACTTCCCACCTATTAGATTCTGTATCTAACTTAATGAATAGTTTTGACTGTAATAAAAAGTATACAACTCTTGGGAAGTGATGGTTAACAATCTATATATTGTTGGTTTCATGTTTGAAGTTCATATAATATAAAAAAGTGGTTGAATTCTTCTTCATCTTCTCTTTGAAAACTTTTTTTCTTGCAAACTTGCATTGCATAATTTTCAAAGTCTGTTCCTGTTCTGTAATCCTGAAATAAAGAACATGAGCTTCTCTATATTGAATTCTTCTCTTCTTAGTGTTCGGGGTTGCTTCATTAGTTCACAATGTAGACAACATATTAGGGTTTCATTGTATTATGGAGGCATTTTTACTAAACCCCATATGCATAATCAGAGTGGGACAAATATCGTTTTATGGAAAGCTCAAACATGTGCCTTGGAGTCAAGTTTCTTCATATTAGAATGGATTTATGTCCAACTTCATCTACCTCTTGCCTAGACCATTGCAAATATTGCACCAACTTGTATACATGTTCTTATAACAACTTAACATTTTAAATCAAGTGATTTGAGAACTCAAATAAATGCGACACGATTAACATTTTCACTATACAAATCTTAAAGTCCATTACATACACCATGTGCCATGTAGGTATAATCAACTTTGAGTCTGAGGACCCCACCCCACCACACCACACCCCACTCCCTTTTGGCATAGAATCTTTAGAATCCGAAAAGCCAATTGTAAAGTGTATCTCTGTCAGGCAAAACACCAGGAACTTGTAGTTGATGAAATGATGCTGATGCAGACTTTTATGCACAAAGTAAAATGTTTCGTTCCTGGGTTGGTCAGTATATCAAAGTATTAAGTTATAAGTATATAAAACAAATGGAACCCCAAAAGTTGGAAGAATTTTTATGCTAAAACGATTTCCACTTCACTTTTCTCAATACACATAAAGCACTAGCCAGAAAGATTCATGCACGCAGTATATATTATCATCCCATGAGGTTTTTAGAGGCATTTTCCTAATTTCATAGGCAACCACATCATGTCATCGCATGTAGATGACTAGTCAATAATGATAAAGGGCGGACCCGGATTTTTTTTAATTTTTTTTTCATAAAGTCATGTTTGGTATCGATTGAATCTAAATTTTAATCTAAATCAAAGTTAAAATTAATTTTAATAGCATATTTCATGAAATCCATAATTGTTTAACTTTTATTAAAATTTACCAAAAATCCGATTTTAATCTCCATCAAACATGAGCAAATCATAATAAATTTGAATTTTTCTCTTTTCAGTTGCTCTTTTCCTCACGTCTTTTAACAAAATCTTAACCGTTCTAATTTTTTTAAATTTCTATACAATTTCTCTACAAATCTTCACTTTTCAATCAAATCTTCAAGTAATTAAAACATAAATTTGCATTTTCTCTTATCAAACTGTGTATATAGAATATGTCTGAATTTATTATATCTAATTTGACCTATATTTAACGAATTGTGTTTATTTGATTGATTATTAGTATTGAATATTAGTTATATCTTTTTCCTTTCGATTACTTGAATTGATTGTTTGTATCAAATACAATATAAGATTTTTAAACGTAATATGCATTTTCTTGTGATGAACAAAACATTAATTAAATGACTCTTCGAAATCAAATTGATGAAAATGATTAGTAAAATATTAATGAAGAAATATTTTTTAAATGTAAATCTATATTGTATTGAGTCAAGTATGAATCATTCAAAAATCAAGAATAAAGTATTCGATTTGTACATAGTTTGATTGTGCCCTCAACTCAAAATATCCATGTCCACCCCTCGGCGAAACGATACCACTAGATTTTGCAACACGTTAGTCATAAAATGGAATTTTAAACCGTTACATCTTGCACATGATGCGGTTCAATCATGCTCATTCAATTACACACTGATCCCATGTCAATATAGGCCGTGTGCACGTGGTTTGGCCAAATTTCTAAACAATGTCAGACAGTAGCAGTACTAGAAATTTCATTAGGGGAGACGATAATGAGCTTATCAATATGTATCTATTAAAAAATTATAAAAATTTCTCTTTATTAACTTCAAATAAGGTTAGAACTTTTTGATCAAAAATGTAATTTGAAATAGTAATTTGATGGAAAATGTGCAATTAGAAAATAAGGAAAAGTTGAGTTTACGTATAGTATTATTTTATTGAAGAATGAGTAATTGAAAGATAAGAGAGAGGAAAATGTATTTTGAAAATGAAAGTTACGTAGTTCAACCATAACAATACCTAGAGGTAGATGAATATGTGTTAATGCTGAATTAAAATTATCTTTAGAAAGCAATTCAAGTTTCTCTATGTTTGAATACACAAATATAGTAAACAATAAAGAACAAAGGAATGATCATGGAGAAATCCCAACTGGATAAAAACACCGGACACTTTACTAGTCAAATATCCACTATAAACGATTTTTTAACTTACAGTCTACCAGACTAGACAACGACACGTACTATCTGATATCCTGACTACAACTACTACAGCTGTCCTAAATTCTGTGCTCCTGCACCAATTCCAATTGTAATTTTCAAAACTCTCTTGGATTCTGCTCTCCTACAGCAACTCTTAACTTTGTGGAATCGTCTATCTCCTATGGATTCACGAAAAACACCGCATTCTTCACCAACTGGAACTCTAGTCACCTTTTCTTATCTTCAGTAACTCTGACGGCTATGGGCGAAGTGGTAGTTTGGTATTTGGACTGTAAAACTAATGTTTTTCTTACCAAAAGCCAATTATGGAACGAAGGTTGAAGGCAAACATATGAAGAAAATCTCACAGCATATGTTTCTCTCAATGTTCAACCTTGGAGAAACCGTTCTGTGGCTTTAGAGTATTTATAGGTAGGTTATATAATGAATGAGCCAGGAAAAAAGCCTTTAAAAAACGAATTAAAAATTTCTCGGATAGCATGTCCCTCAAACAGGGGCTTAGAGACGGTCGAGTGATAGCTTGTCGCTCGAGCGGCCGACAGTCTAGCGACGATGTTTCTCTTTTTGTAGCTTGAGCCGAACCTTGGTGAAAGTCTAGCGAAAATTCGCGCGTTTTTCCTTATTTTCTCATTCTCGAACCCTAGACCTAAAAACCTTACTTTTGACAATTTGCACATTACTCCTTGACTTTTTATAACATATCAAATTTAGTCCTTTGATTAACAAAATAGTCAATTACATAACATCAAATACCTAACAAGCTACCCCTTTGTCATTCTGTGACAAAACTACAATCTAAGTTAAGGCAGTATTTAAGAAATTACAGACTCAAAAAACTTACTCAAGTTAAAACTGTCTTGAACGAATTCTTCATTTCATGTTTCAGTATCTGTTTCCTGAAATAGACAACTCAAGTACCCAGTATAAAATGTATGAAAAACATGATCAATAGTAAACATAGTTCAAACAATTTAAATGTGAAAATGATTTAAGCAGTTGTAAATCATAATGTTTATTTTTCAGTTTCATATCATGTGCTAAACCAAGACATAGTATCAATGCAACCCAACATACCAAATTGGAAATTGCAGCTGGAATTGGTATAGGAACACATAATTCAGGAGAGTTGTAGGAGTTGCAGTCAGGAGATCAGATAGTACGCATCGTCGTCTAGTCTGGTAGAATGTAAGTTAAAGAATCGTTTATAGTGGATATTTAACTAGCAAAGTGCCCAAAGTTTTTACCTAGTTGGGGTTTCTACGTGATCATTCATGTATTATTTATTGCTTACTATATCTATGGCATTCAAACATAGGAAAACTTCAATTGGATGTTTAATCATCTAGAATAATAAGTTAATTAGTGACTTGTTGCTAATTTATTCTAAAGATAATTTTAATCCCGCATTAATACCTATTCACCATTCTCTAGGTATTGTTATGGTCGAACTATGTAACTTTTAATGTTCAATTCTTCATATCATGTTTCAGTACCTATTTCTTGAAATAGACAATTCAAGTACCCAGTGTAAAATGAGTGGAAAACAGGATCAATAGTAAACATAGTTCAAACAGTTTAAGTGTAAAAATGATTTAAGCAGTTGTAAATCACAATGTTTTTTTTTCCAATTTCATATCATGTGCTAAACGAAGATATAGTATCAATGCAACCCAACATACAAAAACAAAGCATTGACACTACTAAAATATTAAAAACTTAATTTAGCTAAATGATAATATCATATAATCAAAAGTTTTAGATACGTCAAGAATATGAAAACATGCACATCATAAAAAATGTATCATCTACTCTCTCCCTATCATAACTACTCCCTATTTTTGTCACAAAATGATAGGGAAAGATCTAAATCTATGCAGGATCGCCAGCATCGTTAGAATCAGTCATCTCCCAGGAAACAACATCATTATCCCAATGGCGGCGAATCCAATGAAACACATACTAAATATATCCTACAACACCTTGAAGCGTAGCAAACTCAGCAGTATGTCGATCAACAGTAGCTCGCAGCTGTGTAAGCTCTGTTATCTTTTGAGCCTACTCCTCAATCAGCACAGTCAACTGTCCCATAAGTGCAATAGAAGGGTCTATGGGAGCAGACGTAAAAGGTGGAACAGACTCAACGGGAGGATGAACCAACTCAGTGAGAGGCGGAGCAGATGTAGAAGATGATGGAATATCTGATGACATAGGAGCATAAGAAAAAAGTAGGAAAACTCGAGGGATCAAAATAAATGAGGTCATCAATATCAACCGGCATAGTCGGGTCAACATGATGTGCTAGCTCAGAAGAAGCATGTGACATGCTCTAAGAAGTGGTAGTATGGCCAATCGGCCAGGAAACCTGCCTCAGAACATCCTCAAAAAAACTCACTCCTGAGGATGTTACTGTTGACCTATGGTTGACGTCTCGTTTTGATTATCACAAACAAATTGCCTTTATTTCTAACAAATTGATTTCAAGTGTCTATAGTGATTACTACATAGAATTGATGATATGAAGTTCGATGTCAAGTTCACAAATCAGGGCTATGAAGAACAATATTGGAAAGCTCGCAAAAAGTAGCCTCAACGAGAATTGAGACAAAAGTAGATGAACAGTCAAGCAATGCACGTTAAGATATTCAAAATATAGTACTTAGACGTTTCACATTCATGTAAAGGTAAAACGCTTCAACACTAGGCAAATAATCACTAAGAGCTCAAAGTGAATTTTTATGCATAAGAAAAATTATTTTCAAAATCAAATGATTGCATAAAATAAAATCTTTATCGAGCCACTTACCTTGAAAATAATACGTGAGAAAGTACTTCAAAAATTGCGTCAAAAGAAAATTCACGTAAGGAAAACGTCAGGGGGTAAAATGCTGATCCGGACGTCTGGATGACTTTTTCAAATGGCTAGTTGATTACACGATATGGACGTCCAGATGGACAGAGTTTTGGCCGGTTTGAATGCTATAAATGTCTCACTCACTTTTCATTTGCAACAACTTTTTTTAGCATTAAAGTGATGCTTTTATTGATCCTAACAACTTTATTTTCTATCCTTAGAAGATCAAAAGCATTAAATTCTTGAAAATCCTTTGAACAATTAAACTTTGTGAAAATTCTTATTTCACCAAAAAGTTCTTCAACTTAAACACTTTGAGATATACTATTTGCCATCTATTGAAGTGTTTGCTTCTTCTCCTCTTGTACTCATCTTTGGATCTATTATTAGATAAGAAGAGAAGATTTCTATTATAATTTCATTTTGGATTATGGGTCGTGTTGAGGTCCTGGAAAACTCAATATTATAAAAGGATCGGTGTTTCTTGGTTATAAGTCATCGGAAGCATTGTAAAGGGTTGGATTACACCAATCAACATAGTGAAAAAGGTCTTGCTCGTGCCAGAGAGCTTGGTAATGGGGGACATAGATCATTGCATTGGATCGAATCTCCATATTACGTAGTTTGTATTCTCTAATCCTTTTAATTAATGTTTCTACATTATGCAATTTTATATTGTTCCATTTACGTGCCTACTTGTGCTTAGTTTAATTCTATATTATTTGTGTGTTTATTTGTTTAAAATCTTGAATATTTAACAAAAAAGATTTAATAACCAATTCACCCCATTCTTGGTTACCTTATCTTAGGCTTTCAGTTACTATCCTATAGATCAAACAAGCATAAGGCAGCCCTACCCTAGTCCCCGTGATGTGAAAAGCCCGCAAAATTTGCTGGCAAATGAAAGAGGGCAAATCAACAGAGTCGCCATGCAGCAGGGCATACAAAAAACTAACCTTCTCCATAGATAATGAAGAAGTATGAGACACAAGCCAAAGATGCTAGTGTGCAATCGCTCACTAGGTATTATGCAATATCTAAATTGAATGATAAATAAAGTTATTTTTAGATAAAACAGACTAAATAGTTGAGGACACAATTCAAGATCTCCATTTTTTAGAACTCATTTTCCACAAATTCATTTTCAACTACATAATTCATGATATACATAATTTTTATCAACTTTTTAACCATATACTTCATCAACTTTTACCAAAATTAGATTTTTAGCTAAACCAATTAGGGGTTTAGTATTCTCGCTTGAGTAATACTAAATCTACCCTCACATGTAATCCTCTTATAACTTTATGAAAGATGTAAACATGAAAATATTCATTTAATCAATTGACATTCAATTTGGAAGAGAGCCAGTGCAAATAGCACATGGACCTCTTTCCAACAGGCTGTTAAACACCGTTGATCGGACTAAAGAGTTCGTTGGAAGAGTATCGAGAGTCAGATAAGAAAACAAGGGGTGGACGACCCTGGGAATGTGAGCTATGCTCGACACAATATCAGGAGTAATCTTAATCGTCTTATCCCTAAGAAAGACTCTAAAAGATGAGCCGCTAACGTCGTGGATGTTAGTATAAAATTCATGAATAAGTAGACTTGGTGGAGGGACTAACTCTACCAAAAACGGTTCCCAACCCCGAGAAATGAAGATAGCGATGAGGTTGGGTGACAGGTTAGACATAATAACCTCGCGCTCAAACAAAACGGGTCGTAAAGAGATCTGCAACCCAAAAGTATCTTGTGCAATCGCAGAGATAAACCTAAACCTACTAAAGAGGTACTAGGAGCCTGAGCAGAAGTACGAGATACCTTAGGCTTAGGCGGCATCTGAAATGAGTAAGACCAAAATTTCAACAACGTGATATGATATGCCAAACATGCATGATATGCATGAACGCACACAAATTAATGCTCAACGACACCCCATGATGCCGTAAGGACATACGTCCCCTCGTAGTGCCTACTCTAAACACACCCTAAAAAAAACACTCGTGATCATGTGTGTCCCGTGTGCAAAATGAAGAACTGTCGTCGCACTACTAACATGACAATTTAATCCTCCAAAAACCAACCACTCTCAATCCAACCTCAAAAAATAACCCAAATCTCATGCCAAAACTTATCCAAAACAATAGCCACACTCTAAACACCAAAAACACGCACCATCAACTCAAATTAATGTACCCTCCATCAACCAATAATGCAAAAACCAAAAATTAGATTGAAGAACAACCATACGACCACCAAAACGCACAAAAAAATCCAATGTTCGATGTAAAATTTTTGCAATAATGGATGATACTATATGAGAATGACAAAAACCATGCAATGCAAAGCAAAAATCGAAGGAAGCATGGCCACAAGTTGAAAAGTTCCAAAATACTTGCAAAAATAGGAAGAAATCAATTTTACCTTGTAAATTCGATGATATGATGAAATGACACCACCAAAGTGTTAGTTTGGATGAAGAAAGTACTTAGAATGTAGAAATTTGATGTGGGCTAGTGAATTCTTAGAGAAATCATGAGAAGAAATGGAAAAAATGCGTAATGTTAAAATTAAAAACTACGGTTTGTCGCTCGAACGAGAGCCGAACGATAAGCGAGCGAGTCAGCTTCTGTTTATGTCGCTTGAGCATGGCTAAGCGATAGGCTAGCAAAATCTTTGTTGACAAAAATAGCACCGAATTTTTGAAAATAGAGAAAACTAACCTTTTTAAACAATATATAATTAAACAAATTTTTATTTTCTCAATAATATTCAAATGGAGCACATTTAAGCCATTGACAACCCAATTAACTCAATCAAGCATGTATTCACAAGTAGATCATTATCAATAGAAACTTTCTCACATATTTAATCAAGTTCAAAATGAAGTAAAGTGTATAAGTGACTCAGGCGTGTTAAGTGCCACTATTCTCTCGTGAACATGATTTCAAACCTTAAATTTGTGAGAAAGAACATGCGAGTATCACCGTTAAATAAGAATTTTCCTTACTAATGAAAGTCAACCCCAAAGAATCTTAGAACCTGAAAACGAGCTCAATTCCATAAATATTTTTCTTTTCTCCCCCTGAATTTGAACATACACTTTTTATGTCGTTTTCTCATATATTGCATCTTATGTGCATACTCTTGTCCATTAAGCGACTATATTGACCACTGTAACGAGCTTTAGGCTGGTTAATCCAAGCAGTTGACCATAGGCACCAAATTATAAAAAACTCATCGGGCTTAATTACTCGGTCAAGTATGCTTCGAACAAAAGTATAAGATGAACCAAAATTTCCCTTTGTTTATTTTTATTTTTTTATTAAATAATACGTGGAGATTTATCATGAGCAAAGGTCATCTAAATGTAGGTCAATTCACGTTCAAGATCACCTTATCAACAGATGACAACAATCCTAAATCTCACACACGCGGTCCAGATTCATTCACAAAATCACACTGTGTTGTGCAAATGGTACATGAAGAAATATATACTCAATACTCCACATTAAACCGAACTAAGTAATGAAAATGACAGTATAGAACAGATAAATGCATACTTGTCACAAATGCTATGTTACAGCGCACCATTAAGTGTCAGAGCCCGAAAACACAAAAAAATATTGTTATATTTTTTTAACACATATTATTTGTTATTATTTTATTTATTTATTTTAAAACAAATAAATACCAAGCCAAATAAAAAACACAAAACAGATTACAGGCAAACACACAAGTAACTGAATTGCATGCAGGAATGAATGGACTAATGAACTACCCATGCATGCACTTATGACTCAAATCACGGCAAAATATGGATGATCTTACCTTTAAGAGCATAATTACTCATACGACCTTCCAGGTCGCTTTTTTTAACCCAAGCTTTCTTAGAAGTAGAAGTGATTTTAGTTAACCGAGTCATTATCTTAGTTAAATGGCTAAGTCATGTTTCTTACTTCTAGTCACAAGTTTATGACACCTAGGTCTAGTGTGTTCCAGTGCGCCGCAATGATGGCAAGTGGGAATAAACCTAGGCTTATACCTACTTGGAGGTTGTTGCCGATATGGAGGACGATTGACCCTACTTGTTTAGTAGGTCTCGATCCTAAGACATACCTGACATTCAGTTCAAGATAAGGGATGTTTCGAGCTTTGTTAGTGGTCGGGACGAACGTGATCTTGAATGTATTAGTGGTAGTATTTCCATTATGAACATAACCTAGACCATGTCTATTTCCAGCAGGTTTGTTCATTCCCAATAGATTATCCAATTTTTGTGAATCACTCATGAATGATTGGAGTTGAGTGTTAGATTTTTCAAGATCACTTGTTGAGAATTTAACTTTGGTTTCCAAGTTTTCATTAACAAACTTCAACTCACTAAGATTTTTGGTAGAATTCTGAAGGTCACCTATGAGTTTTTCTTTTTCTCTTCAAAATCAGTAATCTTCTTTAACACAACTTTATTGACATTTTTAATCTTAAGACTCCTCAAATAATTTACGATAAGATTCGTGAATATCTAGTTAATCATCAGACTCTTCCTTAGATTTTCACTCCGCTAATTACTCTCGCTCTTATCAATTTCCTTATCAGATTCTATTGTAGCAATAGAAGTGAAGGCCATGAAATTTTGTTCATCTTCACCACCAGAGGTATCACTATACGCACTCGAATCTAATTCATTATCACTCAAGGTCATTGCAAATGCATTATGTTTTTCTTTATTTGAGCTCCTATTTAGATTAGAACATTCATTCCTATAGTGACTTTAACCTTTACACTCATGGCATTGAACGGATTGATTTTTCTTAACAGGAGTCCTAAGATTATTTTTCTCACGTCTATCTTACAAGATTTCATTATGGACTTCATTTCTTCGCTCTTGAGGTTTCTCTTATTCATGACCTTTTGAAATTTTTTAACGAAATAAGCTATTTCGTCGTCCATAAGTGTCTTAGTATCAGTTGACTCACTTTCTTCTTCTTTAATAGTTTTCATGGCAATGGATTTAAACTTTTTAGGTTGAGAAATTGTGAGTTCATAAGTTTGAGGGATCCTATGAGTTCTTCAATTTTTACGATATCAAGGTTCTTACTTTCTTCAATAGCGGTGACTTTAGGCCTTAACCTTTCTGGTAAAGATCTAAGGACTTTTCTAACAATTTTTGACTCGGGGATCCTTTAACTATATCATTGAGCTTAGCATAGAAATCATCAAATGACTCATCATCCGCCATCATTATTTCTTCAAACCTAGAGGCCGACATCTGCAGTTTAGAGTTTTTCACAATTTTAGTTCACTCGTGTGTGGTTTCTAGAATATCCCAAAATTTCTTAGAAGTTTCACATAACAAAACTCTCTTAAACTCTTCTGTAGACACAGCCATGAACATGGCATGTAAGGCTTTGTTGTTCCAGTTATACTCATCTAAATTCATTTGTCCACAAAGAGATATCAATAGGTGTGACCACACCAGCAATTGTAGTTAAAGGTGGAGTCCACCCAGTTTGAACGCTCAACCAAATGCATTCATCCAAAACTTTAAGGAAAGCTTTCATTCGAACTTTCTAATAAGTATAATTGCTTCCATCAAATAACGGAGGCACATACAACGATTGACTCAGAAATAAATAAGGGTCATGAATCGAATTAAGGCTCTGATACCAATTGAAAGTTACGTAGTTCGACCCAAACAATACATAGAGAGGGTGAATATTAATGCGGGATTAAAATTATATTTAGAATACATTAGCAACAAGTCACTAATTACTTATTATTCTAGACGATTAAACATGTAATTCAAGTTTTTCTATGTTTGAAAACCGCAAATATAGTAAGCAATAAAGAATATAGGAATGATCACGGAGAAATCCCAATTAGGTAAAAACTCCGGGCACTTACCAGTCAAATATCCACTATAAACGATTTTTTAACTTACAGTCTACCAGACTAGACGATGTACATACTATTTGATCTCCTTACTACAACTCTTATAGCTCTCCTAAATTATGTGCTTTTGCACCGATTTCAGCTGCAATTTCCAAAGCTTTCTTAGATTCTACTCTCCCGCTGCAACTCCTAGTTTTGTGGATGCACGAAGAACGTCGAGTTCTTCAACAACTGGAACTCCAGTTGCCTTCCCTCAATCTTCAGCAACTCTGACGGATATGAAGGAAGTGGTAGTTTGGTATTTGGATTGTGAAACTGATGTTTTTCTTACCAAAAGCCAATTATAGAACGAAGATTGAAGGCAAATGTATGAAGGAAGCCTCACATCATATGTTTCTCTCAATGTTCAACCTTGGAAAAATCGCTCCGTGGTTTTAAAGTATTTATAGGTAGGTTATAGAATGAATGGGTCGGGGAAAAAGCCTTTAAAAACGAATTAAGAATTTCTCGGATAACACTGTCGCTCGAGCAAGGGCTCAGCGATAGTCGAGCGACGCTTGTCGCTCGAGCGAAGGAGGAGCGACAGTCTAGTGACGATATTTCTGTTTTTGTAGCTCAAGCCAAACTTTGGCGATAGTCTAATGAAAATCCGCACCGTTTTTCCTTCTTTTCCTATTCTTGAACTCTAGACCTAAAAACCCTACTTTTGACAATTTGCACATTACTCCTTGACTTTTTACAACATGTCAAATTTAGTCTTTTTGTTCACAAAATAGCCAATTACACAACATCAAATACCTAACATAAAATAATGATGACCAAACAAGGGCTAAATTTGTAGCGGGAAGGTTTGCCCCATGTCCACCCGATGTCAAAGCTCATGCAATACATATGCACAAATGCATTGAGCTAGAAGCCTAGACTATATGACTTTTAGTCACTCCGTTGGTCAAGATTCAAGTCTGGGAATGGAGAACCAGAAATTTTAGTGGTTTAGTGCAGTAATTTCTTGCATTTCTGTTGCATCACAGTATAGAAGTTTATATTGTCACTGGAATTCCGGTATATGTTTGTTATGATTAGCTGCAAATAGTCAACATTGCAATTTTGGAATCTTGGTACGCTTTCGTCTAACTACAATTTTGAGGTATTATATAATTTTAGACGTGACATAAAAAATTGTAATAAAGTTAAGTGGATTTTTGACACATTTATATCAAACTTCTAGTGGTGGGAGATAGCATATCTAAACTCACAATTTTTATATCTTATATATAGTGTTTGTGCGGTATTTCCTTTTACACATGCATGATTGATACAAACCTGATGTAGAGAAGTTAAATGCTTCTCAATTTGTGGTTGCATTAGTTTGGAATTCGGAAGTGTTAATTTGAGTAAAATCTAGATTCATCAACTCAAGTCTGAGACCTTGAAAATTATATTTACGATCTATTGTTAAAGTCGTGTTTTTTGGCACTGAAAATAAACGGTCATATAACTTGGAATATATTTATTGAGCTGTCTCGGACTTGGTAATTCATTCTAGCAACTTTGTGCCCTTGTTTGGGCTCCATTTTAATGTGGTTTTGGGGAAAATGCGTTTTGGAATGCATATCACACTAGTGACCAAAAATGTAATATGTGGAAGACTAATGATGTAACCACGGGAAATAGTTGAAGCCAACTGGGATTGTCACGGGAAAGTGTATTATTTGTACATTCTATTCAATTATATTGGTTAATACTTAATACTAAAGAT
The DNA here is from genome assembly GCA_019097785.1 of Fraxinus excelsior. Classification (NCBI taxonomy): domain Eukaryota; kingdom Viridiplantae; phylum Streptophyta; class Magnoliopsida; order Lamiales; family Oleaceae; genus Fraxinus; species Fraxinus excelsior. The sequence continues at coordinate 12,491,293 of CM032627.1, read as the reverse complement.
TGAAGAATCCAATTTAACCATACTCACGAGTGCCCATGTATCTAGTCAAGAAAAGAACATGTAGTGGAATACTTTATGCCGATGTTTAGTTCAACTAAAAAATTGAATTAAAATATTGATCAAAGTCAACAATTAATTTTAATTATACATTTTACGAAACCCACATCAAGTAATTCGACTAAAAATCTAATTTCAATCATATAATCTACCAACTTTTATCAAAATATACTAAAAATCTAATTTTACATCTAAATTGAACTAGGGCACATTTCTATATTGAGGGTTTGAAGCTGACCCACATCAAGTAATTCGACTTAGAATTATTGAAGGGATGTTGACTCCGATGAGTTTCTAGATTTTTTTGAAATCAAACAGTTTCACTGACACAATGATTGAATGGCTATGTGCTTAGAATTATTGCACTGCAAAAGAATTTCGGTGGCCAAATCAATAATATATATTTAGCAGTTCTACAGTAGATATACTATTTCGTGGTCAATCTCTTTTCAATTTCAAATGTCAAATCTCACTAGTAAAATAATTTTTTGAGCATGTTAATAATGCTAGATTGTATTGTAATTTGTCTTGTTGCTTTATTAAGGGCATTATAGTATATCTTTTATTAATTGGTTTACAATCTGGAGTTTACACCGTGTATATTGTCATCCTTGCAGTATTTATAAAATAATATGAACTTTGTCCTTTTAACATAAGATAAGAAGAGAAGAAGGGGTGAATCCTAACCAATGAAAATATATTGCATAAAATTTAACCAATTTAGAAGATCGAAAACAAAACACTAAAAGAAATTAGTTTCATGTCTCATATAACTTTATCATATTTCTAGTCATTGTGCGACATGTGAAGTATTTTGCTCGTTCATTGTCACTTTCATAGCTTATAATACTAGCAATTCTAAGTTGAGTGCAACAAAAGCTCCGTCCTTAGGCTAATTCCTGAGTAGGGAACCTAAGGCGATCACAGCTTTATCCTAGTCTGCTTCTTGAAGCCCGATGCATGCCATAGGGCTTGATGAGTGGCATTTCTTCGTGCTTTTGTCGAATGATGCATCGATCCTACGCTAATGCATCCTTTAAGCTAGTTTCTAATTCTGTCAATTCAAAGAAATTAAGAACCTAGCAACCTACTCAAGAGGTTACCATTATTCTCAAATCAAATTAATGCAACTTTCAAACCCAAAAACTTATTCGGTAAAATTCCACAAGCGTACGAGATTGTTGACAACTGTTGTATCAAAAAAGAGATGATTTTTTTTTTTTTATACTCATTTTAAACTACGAAAGCAATAAAAGTTGTTTTATCAAATATGTGATGAATGTATTTGATTTTTGAATCCCCCTATTAGAGCTATTTTCAATTCTCGACCCATAAAAAAGTATTATTATCTTCTAATGTTAATGACAATCGATAATCCCATTTTGTTCAATATTCTTTTTCAAGATATATTAAACTTAAGTTTAATACGACTCAATCCTATTTCTAGTCCGAATTCATATGAAAAAACATGCATTAATTCACATGATTTATTTCAAAAGATTGCACATTCCATAACTATTCATAATACCTATTGTTTGTGTGTTAAATATGTGGTGTTCTACCTATTTGAGCTTCCCAAAACTACAAATAGGAAACAAATTATCCAATTGGTAGCTAAACAAATAAATAACACAATTCGAATGCATAAATAATAAAAAATCCAAGAAATTACTGAATTAATGAGTCATGAGTTAAGTTTAACAACTAATAAGGTTCATCATACATCCAATACAAAGGAAAAAAAAATCTAAACTAACATTCCTGTAATTAAATTACACAAGAAAAATTGAAAAAATTCACCCAGAATTAAGAAGATAGAAGAAAGATGAAAGATTTACATTCTTGACTTGAATCTTGATATGAATCTTTAATTCCTTGTATGATTCTCCTTAATTTGATGTATAGACTTGTTCTTCGCCTCCAAATATATATAGAACATGTAGAATTAGGTCCCAATGGAGGTTCCCCACTTCCTCGTTGAGTTTTGGTATTTAAATGATGCAAAAAAGATGGCAATTGATTGTTACCGAAACAAAAATAAGGAAAATCGAATATTTTCCCTTTTTACACCGAGGCACGCACCTAGGCTTGTGAGGCACCGCACTTTTTGTTGAAGTGTTCACGTTGCCTGCAAGCGATGGTGCACGCCTTAGTCTCTCTGATTGGCAGCTTTTAGTATTTTTATTATAATTTTATCTTCTGATACTAGACTAAGGTGATTTAAATTGTGCTGAAAATCTAACTCAAAGTACTACAATTCTTCTAAAAATATCATATTTCCAATTCAAATGTTACTATGCCAAAAAGGGTCTCAATCTGAGGCTGAAAGTTTAGAGAATAACTTTTTCGATTGGAACTTAATGTGTGGTAATACTTGGACTATATTTCATTCATTTGACATCTTTCTTCATCCAGTTGACCTATCATACTCTCGAATCTTCATTGTGAGGTCCTTCATAACCTTTGAGTATTTTCACTTTAATCTACGAACTTTGAATCTCTTACCATTGAGCCCATTTTCTCATTTTTCTCCAATTTTTTCATTAAATCATGAGTTTTTACCTATTAAACACAATACATAATAAATTAGGTAATTTTTCATCAAAAGAATTACCAAATGTCATTATTTAAGACCCTAAATAGTTGTATAAAATACACTTATCACAAACAATAATGGTATATAAATTCTCTTTTCTTCAATCCTTTACCGAAGAGTAGTGTGAGTAAGTAAGGGATGGTAGAAAAGGAGAGTGCCTTTTCCATAGAAGTCGAGTACAAAATAGCATGAAAGGCATTATTTAGGAGATCCGTAAAAAGAGTTTTCTGAGGCCCTATGTTATTCCTTGAAGCATACTAATGTCTGACCATAAAATATCACCGGCGTATAAGATCATTGACAAGTAATAATATAGTGAGTTAAGGTATCATCTCACGAAGAATTACGTTTAATTGTAGTGTGCTAGTATTTACCAAATTCGACCAATGGGAACAAAATAAAGTGGTTGTTGATTTTTATTTTTTATTTTTTGCTAAGTTATACTATGAATGCAATAAACTATGGTTTGTTTTTTTCTTTTTTCAAATTGGGATATATGCATTGGATGTCCGACTCCACCAATTAACTTCTAGTTCCAACTCTTGACTTGTGTTGATCAATGTAATTAATGAGTTTGTAATGATCGATAAGCCAATTTTATTTAATATTCTTTTTCAGAATATATTAATCTATATTTAACACAACCCAACCATATTCCTAATCTGAATTCATAAGAAAAATATGTATTTAATTTCAAGATTAATACAATCGATCGCATACGTCATAAATATTATTACTAATACTAATTGCCATGTGTTTCATATATAGTTTTCAACCAATTGCGAGTTTTCAACACTACAAATAAGCAACTAATTGTCCTAGTGGCGCGCAAGTATTAAAACAATGAAAGATTAATGAATATGGAATCACAACACAATAATTAATTGAAAAACACAAAATCTAGAATTAAAAACTAAACGTCAAAAGATTTTGTCATACATTCAATACAGCAAAGAATTAGCCTATCATACTTTTATGAAAATTACACAAAAATAATAAAGAAGACATCACCCGAATCAAGAAATAAAGTAGAGCCGATCCCAAGCTATGCGAATCTTCAACTTTATATAAAATACTCTCTTTTTGTGCTCAAAGTATGCTAGAATGAATGTTCCCTGCATTTTGGACGGCTTAGGGTTTATAGAGGATGCCAATCTTTAATTTCCATACAGAGTTTCAGTTAAAAAACGGAAACAAAATTTTCGCTTGCAAAATTGAACTATGCGACCACATAGTGCTTTTGGGTGCAAACACACTTAGCTGAGCTTCTGTAAATCAAAATGGTTGACCGCATAGAATACTTAGTCTGGTCCTGAACTCTTTTGCAATTCTTTTTTATCTCTTTTTCACATCCTTTGTCTTCCTTACTTGTTTAATTGACTCCTCGCACTTTCACATTTTCATTTCGATATCTGCCACAATTTTTGATTATATGCATTTTAGTCCCCATTCTTCATATTAGCTTCAATTACCCCCTTTTTTGCTCGTTTTCTTCAATTCTATCAACATTATCGATGTACTCCAACAAAACACAATTTACAATGAAATAAGCCATATTTCCATACAATTCATCAAAAAGTATTCTAATTTAGTGGTTCAAATAAGTGTACAAAATACACTTATCATGCGTATTGAGACTATCTAATTTAATATTTTTTAATCTGGTTGTTTCTTCTTTTAATTTAGGATATTATCTCGTAGTATTTTATATTGCAGAGTATTTTCAAAATTAATAGAACACTGGATAAGAAGAATTGAACAATATTATACAAAAAAAGAATTTGAAATTAATTACAAATATCACGTCGTGTACTGTATATTATAAAATATTTTAACAAATATAGTGCACAGCACAAACAACTTGTTTGTTCGTAGGGAAATCAGAGTTAAACATTGTTTTCATCCCAAGACATAACTTGTAACCATACACTTTATATTGTTCCGAGTTGACCCCTAAAATATAGCCATTCTATCTCTAATACCCACACGACTATGGTCTCTTAAACCTTATGTTAATTTCATTTGGTCTCTTAAACTTTCAATTAAATCTCAATTGGCTCACCAAATTTTAGTTTTCCTTGAATCAAATCACTGAATTTCAGTTTTCTTTCAATATTTGTCACTCTATTAGCTCCTTATACTAAACTCAAAATCACAATCCTAGGTGAAAGTTAAAAACCGATAATAATCTAATGTGTCTAACATTTCTGGGTAAGCATGCCATCAAATCTTGTCGTGGATGTAACATTGAAAAATAATTAATGAGCATACTTCACATAAAATTCAATGAATAAAATTGATATTAACCCCTAAAAATCCCTCGTCTCTAGTGGACATTTTAACTAAGATTTAACATATAATTTGAATGATTTTATACGAGTAAAATGCACATAAAAAATAGTTGATTAGTTTTACTATAATTCATAGGAATCTAACAAGTGGCTTGTGATTGATAGATGATATGACTTATAATGGGACCAATAATGAATATGCTACTAGCTTAAACTTACCTTTGAGTGCCGAAAGATGAAACCAAGATAGTGGTTAGAATTATGTCTACATCTTGTACCTGAAGTAGGATATCTAACCTTGTCAAGTATGTGGAGTTTCACCGTAAATGTGTATTCATGTGTGATTATCAAAACTTGACTCATCATGTGAAGTTTCATTTGAAATACGTAGGTATCGTTCACTCACGTAAAGTTCCTAATAGAGTCAAATCATGATTGATGTATAGTTTCATCATCATTAAGTGCGTCTATGTCAAATCTTGACGCCGGTAAATGTTTATCACAAGAGATTATCATTCAAATCATGACTTGCACGAAATTTCAAGTTTCCCAAATATTTCAATATCATTCTATCAAAGCTCTAAGATTCGTGATTTGAGTTATTGATATTGCTGGAAAATGAAAGTTGAAATAAAATGATAGAAGAAAAAATTGGTTAAGGGCCTAGGAGTTGAAGATAAGGTAAAGATAGCACTATAGTCAGTTTCATAGGACAAATTTACTTCTAAGAGGAAAAAGAAACAAGTCTTGTACCTAAATAATAGGCTTTTGAGCTGCCCGATCAATCAAAATGTGACAAGAGGTCAACTTAAATTTCCCTTTTTGCTTTATTTTTTTAGTTGGTTAGGTTTGCCACCATGAAATTACAAGCCAGAAAGACATTAAACTCAGTGTTCTAAAAAGCGAAAAGCGTGGAGATCAAGTTTTGACCTAGGTGTTAAAAAGCGTAAAAAATCGTTTTCTTATTTTAAGCTTATTTTAAATTTTTAAATCAATTTAAAAATTATGTAATAATTAAAGGGAAACATATGTTTAAAAATGTTAAAAAAAAAAAAAAAAAGCGTTAAAAAGATGTAAAAGCCTAAAAAAAGAGCGCGCTAGGCACACCTAGAAGCACAAAAAGGTGTGAAACAAGGTGTTTTGCTCGTGCTTCACGCCTAGGCACATTAATTTTTTTGAGAAAATAGGCAATTACTCCCCTTTTTTTGGAAAATGATTAAATATACCCTTAATTTTAAATTATTGTAACCGTTTTTTTTTTAAAAAAAGATTAAATATACCCTTAATTTTAAATTATAATATTTACCCTATTTTATATAGAATTTTAGTGAATTTAATTCCACTCACTTCAAATCAAAGCAAGAATGAAGAAATAGAAGAAATCAAAAGATGAAGATGTTCATGAAGCTCCATAGTTACGAAATAGGTAAAAGCCCCCCAAGCACAGAAAATGTTTGGCAGATTTTCTACCAACGGTGATGTGATGAAATGTGATTCACTTGTTCTGTTTTTATTTTTTCATCTTCCAATGAATGCATGCCAAGTGTTATATGTAAACATTTTCTGTCAAATTTATTTGTACTTATAACATGATTGTACCAAATGTATGTATTGCTTCATTGAATTTTTTTTATTTTTTTTTTTTCGGTGATTTGTATAGGGTTTTATGACTTCCTTCATGGTTGCAAAATCGATTGATGGATATGTTAATGAAGGTCCATATGTACCAAACATACGAGTTGGTTATTGTTAGCCCATTAACTTAGCTTATTATAAGTGAGTCTTGGCCCAAAACTAAACATAATGCCTATATACACATAGCCATGTGTTTTTCTTCATTGTGGGTGTGTATTGAGCAAGAGTGTGAAGAGAAAAGAGATTGAAAGAGGCAGCCGAGAGAGGAGTGAAAAGGCAGCCGGTATTGGGGTGAATTGAGAGAGATTAACCATTGTTTTCTTCTTTTCCTTTCTCCATTTGTAGTTTGTAAATATCACCACCAAATGTCTCCTTTGTGGGGGTAAAACTGAGTCAACCAAAGGTGTTAAGGATTGTTGGGTTGAACCGGTTGATTGCTTTTTGGTTGGTTGATTTTCGAGCCCGATATCAAAGATTTCTCAAAAATCTCCGCGACAAGGTTTGGACACATTCGAATTCGATGAAGTCTGGTTGAAAATTGGGTGTAGTTTTTAGGTTTTGTGCAAATTTGGGGAGTTGAGTTTGGGATTTATGTTTTGTCTTTGTGCTGTGGGTTGTATAATTTTAAGGTACTTTTTAATAGATTTGTTAGTTGGTATGGTAAACTTTGATCGAGTAAGCTTCTAGAGGTTTTTTTTTTTTTTTTTTTTTAATTTTTTATTTTTATTTTTATTTTAAGTCGAACCATAACATACCTCAAGCAAGCATGGAGTAGGGTAAGGCATGATCCAACAATTAAGTTATAACTAATTGTTTTTGTTCACCTTGTTGCTTATTTAATGGTAATGCTTGTTATACATGTATCTTTTTCTTTTTGTGGAAGTTGTTTGTATATTTATTGATAATTGATAAGTGTAGTTTTTATGCTTATTCTAGTTGTTAAATCATGATATTTTATTTTATTTTTAATAAAATTTTACCAGATTGATGTTAAATTGTATTTTGTAGGTGAAATTTTATGTTTAATGAAGAATTGAATAAAATAATGCAAAATAGCGGAACTTAATTATCGGAGACAAAGTTTGGAGATTAAAATTCGTACTTTGAAAATTGAAGGACTTGCTTTGAAGAAAATAATACATTAAATGGGTACCAATTAGACTTTTATTGGTTGAATAAAAAAAGAAGAATTTGGGGCTAATTAAGTTATATCTTTCTATATATAAAAAGTGTCTATTTAACGGAATTTGTTGGTTTAACGGAAAAACTAACGGAATTTCTTGTTTTTAACGGAAATTTTTTTTTCACCACCATCTACTTTCAAAATAATAATTAAATAATAATAATAAATTAACTTTTGATAATTCCTTCAAACTAAAATATCTTGGAGCTAACTTATCCGAATCGACTTTTTCTCGAATCTGATTTATGTATCTAATTACGATTTATCCAACGAGACCAATATTCATATATTTACGATAACTCCATCAATATCTAAATATTTGACACAAATAAATTATAATTTGATAAATGTATCATTTAGTCCCTAACTTTCAAAATATTAAAATATAGTATATAAAAATTGAATTATATTTTATGAAAATTTTTGGGGTATTACATTCTTACCCCCTTCAAATATTTTCGTCTTCAAAAATTTACCCGTCACTTACCAATACTAAGTCTAACACGTGATATACATATATTATCGTAATACATATCATACTTTAGCGATAAAATGAATTGTATTATTACTTAAAAAAGAGTAAATACTTAAATCGTGCAAAAAGTTTAAGCCTCCATTTGTTTCTCATTAAAAACCCATAAAAATAAAAAATATGACCGTTATCCATCACATCAATCTATCAATTTTGAATTTCTATCTCTTGTGTGAGGTCCAATAACGACTATATTTTTCATTCTCATTCTACATTAATGAGAATCAAATGGAGTGTAAGTAAACTCATCTTCTTACCCCTTAACATACCTTGAATTTTCTGTTTATGATTTTGAGTTGGAAACGACAGAGAGAAGCACTTTATTTAATTATTTATCAATTACATAACCATTACATCATTAATTATTTAATTAACCAAAAAATTACATCTTTATTAATAACAAATTAATTCTTAAACAAAACTATTAAATATAAACTAAGAAAACGTGCATTGCACCTTGCTTACACCTAGTATGTATATATATATATATATATATATATATATATATATATATATACAAAAAAACGAAGGAGAAGGGACAGCTGCAAGAAAAAAAATAAAGGATTCACGAGTCGGTAGAATTAAGAGGAATGGCCATTAGAGGAGGAAAAAGGCAGATTCTGGAAAACAGGCAACAAATTATCTTATACATATTCACGTAGAGCCGGCAATAAGTGGAGGAAACAGGAAGCAATTTTGGTTGTAAGATATATAATATATATATACACACAAATAGCAACATCTTGGCAACCATTGAAAGGGAGGAGAGAAGGCCAAAGATTACGGTTGGCTTGGTGAAAAACAAGGACTGAAAATTACATGCAAAATGTGGCATCTTGTGGAACAAGTCTTGAGCAGAAATTCATATATATGCACACCGACCGAAGCGTACAAAATTGAGGTTGAAATTCATTAAAAAGGAGACTGCTTCAAGTTTCAACTGAAATGAATCATGTTTCGTCAATTTTTGGTGATTTTTTTTTTTTTCATTTTTTCATATTTAAATTCAACATAATGAGTGACTAAGTACTTTATTGTTAGGATTTATGATGTAGCTTAAGGTTTTGATTATATGTTTAATTTCAAAATTTTCATGTCATTTTAATACTTGTTACTTAATTATTGTGTGTTTAATGTTTTAATTGTCTGCACAACAATTAATTGATTTAGGGATAATATTGAAAACGAGAGGTGATATATAATTCTAGCACGTGCAATAATTGACATAGACATTATAAGAGATCGGGAGATAATTATAAGATATGCGATTTTTGTTGAATTCCTATAGATTAATGCATTCATATATGTAAATTTACATAGATGTATAGTAAGTTCGGGTATATGAATAAGATTAGTGTTGCTTGAGAGAGATCACTAACTACATCAAGTTAATTCGATCATTGGTATGTATGAAAAATAGTTAAATAAATTGGAATTAAATGTACGATAGATGACCTAAGTGAAATCGGAAATCCTAACTATCTAATCACGTAATATTTTCTCCACATTTAATTGAGTTCGTTATTTTATTAAACAATTCGTTATTTTGTTTATTAGAATTTTGCTTAAAAAATAAAATTTGATTTGATTATTAGTTACCATTTTAATTTAAATTGAAGGTAGATTAGTTTAGAATTTCACAGCAGATAGTAGTCTCTGAGGGACGATATTCGGACTTTAAAAAATTCACTTTATTACTTGTCACGATCCATACACTTGCGAAATTCTATGAACAAGCTTTTGGCGCCGTTGCCGAGGACTAGTTTATTTGCTTTAGATTTTTTATTAATTCTAGTTTTGATTTAAATTTATTTATTTTGTTTCTTTATTTTTTTATGTGTTTTGTGTTATTATTTTCGTTATTATTGTCCTTGCATGCGAAGTTCGAGATTAGATGGTCTAGTACCATTTGATCTAGAAATCAAACGTACTTTTAACTATAGAATTAGGCGACAACGAGATAATATCATGATAGAACAAAACATAGAAATGCAACCGGCACGTGTTGAACAACCCGTCGAGATCGATGAAGATGATTTGCCACCTAGACAATTCATCACACCACTTATTACACCAAATCAATCAAGCATCGTTTATCCTCCATTTGGACAACCAAACTTTCAACTGAGGACATACACCATCTTATTGTTTCATAATGGAATATCATTTTATAGGAAACCTCATGAGAATCCACACAATCACATCTCACGCTTTGGACATCTACCAAAATTATAATTTCCATGGAGTATCTGATGAAGCAATTAAGTTGAGACTCTTCCCACATACACTAAGAGATGGAGCAAAAGAATGGTTGGATGCCCTACCAGCAGGAAGCATTAGGACTTGGAATGATTTCGTTCAAAAAAATTGTTACAAAATACTTTCCACTGTCAAAAGTAACTAAAATAAGACATGAGATATCCACATTTCAGCAGGATGAATTAGAGAGTTTTCACGAAGCATTGGAAAGGTTAAAGACTTGATTAGGAAGTGTCCTAACCATAGTATTAAGAAAAATTTGCAAGTTCAATATTTCTACACTAGTTTAAACCCAGTACACCTTATATCGGTGGATGTAGCCTCAAATGGATCGATCACATTAAAGTCACCCAATGAAGTTGAGGACTTATATGAAACGATGGCAGCCAACAATGCATTATGGCCTTTCCAAAGATCCATACATAAGAAGCACGTAGGTTTACATGAGGTGGATGCATTCTCGACATTATCAGCACAGATATCAGCTTTAAAGAAGAAGGTGATAGATGACTTGACTACGAGAGGTTCAGCAAGAGTAGTGCAAACAAAATATTTGATTTGTGATATATGTGGTGGAGCTCACAATAGTGGGGAGTGCCATATGTCATCTCAAGAGATGGAAGAAGTTAATTATGCACAAAATTTTCAACGCCAACATAACAATGCATTCAGCAATACATATAACCTAGGTTGACGTAATCATCCTAACTTCTCCTTGAGCAACAACCAAAATAATCAACAGCAGTCTCTCCCTAGTTTTCAACAACAAGAGAAAAAATCGTCTATGGAAGATATCTTGGGTAAATTTATACAAAAGACAGACCAGTAAATGGAAAACACTGAAATAACTTTGCAAAATCATTTAGCAGCCACTAGGGGTGGGCGCGGGTCGGTTCGGTTCGGTTCGGTTCGGTTCGATTTTTTCGGTTCCAGAAATTTTCGGGTATTTAGTAAATGGAACCGTCGGTTCCAGATATAATTCTGGAACCGTTCGGGTTCGGGTTCGGTTCGGTTCGGTTCGGTTCCATTCGGTTCTGTTCGGTTCCTACTATAATTAATTTTTTTAACATTTATAATAACACTATATAAATATATTTAGAAAACTTTGTCAGTGCGTCTTGAATAATTAATCCATAATATATTAGAAAGTTTTCACAAAATGCTAACACTTTAGTACTAGACAATATAGATCACAATTTTTTTTTGTTCCTTCCCTCAAACAGTTACTACTCCACTGCTTACCTACCAAAAGGTAACATATAAAAGCATCTAACTATGTTCTCCATTTTGAGAAGTGGTACCAAAATCATTCCTATTTTCTGAAAACATTGTGAGAAGTGAGGCAATCCCAACGTGTTCAGTACTTTCACCGAGTGAATCTGCGTGTGAATATTGACCGGGTTCAATCTTAGCTTTTACAAATGAACGTAATATTTTAAAGTATTAAAAATACTTACCAACTATGTAATGTAATAATCGATTGCTTGACTTGCCATGTACCATTAAAATGTTAACAATTTCTTGAGTATCATGTAAAGAAAAAGAATCCAGTAACTAGAGCTGGAAATCTCTGTGCAAAGCTCTTGGAAGGCTTAAAAAATTTGTCATTGTAAACACGATAAAAGAACGAAAGCACTGTTAGCGTTAAGAGGGTAAAATCTCACGTCTCTTAAATATGAAAAGAATAATTACGAGAGTACTCCAACTTAGTGTGGGAACTAGAAGGAGGAGTACTTCTTCAAGTTGAGAGAAAATGACTAATGACTGAACGAGAAACATGTTGTACGGCAGGAATGGACTGGAGAGAGAAGAAGAAGAGAAGACCGAAAATTCTAGGGCTCTTTCCCTTTTATATTTAGTGGCTTTTTTTGCAATTTTTTTATGTTGGTCGGTTTGGGTTATATTCAATATACTTAAAGCCCAAATGCTCAATTGTAAAAAAAATAAAAATTCGGTTCTTATTCGGTTCTTCGGTTCTTGGTCTAGAACCGAGAACCGAACCAAACCCGTCGGTTCTCGATTCGGATACCCGTTCGGGTTTTTAATTTAAGAAAACCCGTTCGGTTCAATTCGGTTCAGTTCGGTTCCGGTTCGGTTCGGTTCGGTTCGGACATTTTGCCCAGCCCTAGCAGCCACAAAGGGGTTGGAAACTCAAATAGGTTAGCTGGCTTGCACTATCTCAGAAAAGACCACAAAGTGCCCTACCTAGCAATACAGAAACTAATCTAAAGGGACAGGTGCAAGCAACTAGAACAAGAAGTGGGGTACAACTGCCTGAAATCATTGTAAAAAGACCAGTAACAAAGACAAATAAAGTACCTACTTCAGATGAAGAGCAAGTGGAAGAATCTGAAAAGTCTACCGAGAAAATTTTAAAAGAGAATTCAAACACACCACATGCTAAGGTGGCCGTACCTATCAGAGAATATGTATCTCACATTCCATTTCCATAGAGACTACATAAACACAAACTGGATAAATAGTTTTCTAAGTTCATTGAAGTGTTTAAAAAGCTGCACATCAACATTCCATTCACGAATGCTCTAGCACAAATGCCTAGCTATGCAAAATTCATGAAGGAAGTTCTCACTAACAAGATAAAGTTGGAGGATTATGAGACCGTGATGCTAAACTGAGGAATGCAGTGCACTTCTATAAAATAAATTACCTCCTAAACTCAAGGATCTAGCGAGTTTTACCATACCTTGTACCATATGAGATAAATATTTTGAACATGCTTTATGCGATCTTGGCACAAGTATAAACTTAATATCATTGTCTTTGTACAAGAAACTAGGAATTGGAGAGACCAAAGCAACCACAATATCACTGCAGCTAGCTGATAGTTCTATAAAGTATTCGAGAGGGATTATCGAAAATGTTTTGGTAAAGGTGGACAAGTTCATTTATCCCGCGTATTTCATTGTACTAGATATGGAGGAAGATCGGGATATTCCAATCATTTTAAGCAGGCCATTCCTTGTTACAAGAAAAACTTTAATTGATGTACTTAAAGGGCAATTAATTTTGAGACTGGAGAATGACCAGGTCACTTTCAACGTCTTCAAATCAATACAGTACCCATCTGAATCCAACTTTTGTTTCTAGATTGATATTATAGATAACTTGGTGGTAAAGTCAATTGAACATGAACATCTTACGGAGCCATTGGAAGCATGCTTAGTTCATTCTAGATCCAACATAGTAGAAAATCTTGAAATTGAAGAATACATCAATTAATTGGAATCATCGCCACCTGTTTCATTCACAAGGAGGCATCAATTTAAAGAGCTTGGTAAGGGCCCTACTAAACCATTGTCATCTATTCAACATCCATCAGCTCTTGAGCTGAAACCTCTACTAGTGCATTTGAAGTATGCCTATCTAGGAAAAGCTTCTACATTGCCAGTCATCATTGCAAGCTCTATAACAAAGGATGAGGAAAAGAAATTACTTAGTGTAATACCCAAACTAGGAAAGTTTAAAAAGATTTGATAGGTACTACTCATACCAACAAGATGCACCTTCTTTTCCGGAAGTCTATCGTTAGAAACTTCACAGTTAAGCATGCTTGGCTTAGAGAAATTCTATGATAGGTGACCCCCTGGGAAGTTTTCTCGAGGAGCGTGTGAGTGAGGATAAATCATGCTGAAAAGACTCATGTTGGTACAGTGGGGACAATACGTCGTCAATCTAACGACCGTGACAGTCCGTTAAGTGGGACCCGGGTCATTACGCTTAGGGTGCTCAGAGAACACAAAACTACAATTGGATGGTCCATTGCGGACATAAAGGGTATCAATCCATCATTATGCATGCTAGGGCTGGCCGCGGTTCGGTTCGGTTCGGATTTTTTCGGTTCTAAAAGTTTCGGGTATTTAATAAATGGAACCGTCGGGTCCAAATATAATTATGGAACCGTTCGGGTTCGGTTCCGTTCGGGTCCGTTCGGTTCCATACTATAATTAAATTTTTTTAACATTTACAACAACACTACATAAATACAACTAATGACATTTTCATTCGTAACTTTTACAAATTAACGTAGTATAATTTTAAAACACATAAATAAAATAACAAGATGTTCAATAAGATTAATTCAATTAACACAAATATCAAAAAGTAAATACTAATATTAAAATATTGATGATTCACATTAATAATTCCCTTACTTCAAGCAGCCTACATAAAGAAAACGAAATATAAATTAAAAGTTATTAAAATAAAATATTTTTTAAGTATTGGTAATACTTACTAACTATTTGATTTAATCATTAATTCCAATTGTTTTACTTGTCATAGTAAGAAACTCTACAAACATAATTGAAAAAGAAAGTTATGCTGAATCGGCTGGGGTAGAGGGCGGACTTCGACGATATAAGGGTTTCGAACTTTCGGTAATGACGAAGAATTTGAAGAACTCGACAAAAGATCGTGCACAGGGTAAGTGTTTGAGAATTTGTTTTAATTTTATATAAAGTTATAAATGGTAAATTGAGTTTCAATTTTTTAAAATAGGCTTGAACGGGCTACTAAATAGCAAATTGAGTTTTGTAAATAATTTTTCAAATGGATTTGAATAGCCAGTAAATAAATATATTATAAAAAAAATTTTGGCTATATTAATGTGTTAATTTATTTTAAAAATTTAATTAATTCAATATAAAAAATAAAAAAATATTATTTAGATTCGGGTCTTATTCGGTTCTTCGGTTCTTGGTCTAGACCCAAGACCCGACCCAAACTGTTCGGTTCTCAATTCGGGTACCCGTTCGGGTATTTAATTTATGAAGAACCGCTCGGTTCGGTTCGGGTTCGGTTCGGTTCGGGACTTTTGTCCAGCCCTAATGCATGCACAAGATTCTTATGGAAGATGACTTCAGACCATCAGTTGAGCATCAAAGAAGATTGAGTCCCAGCATGAAAGAGGTGGTTCGGGCTGAAGTACTTAAACTTTTGGATGCATGTATTATATATCATATTTCTGATAGTAAGAGGGTGTGTCCAGTGCAAGTAGTACCAAAGAAAAGAGGCATCACAGTGGTGAAGAATGAGAACAACGAACTCATACCTACCAGAACAGAAACAAGATGGAGGGTATGTATTGATTATCGAAAGTAAAACACTGCCACGTGAAAAGATCACTTCCCTTTACCATTCATCGACCAGATGCTGGAAACATTAGTAGGACATTCTCATTATTGCTTTTTGGATGGATACTCGAGGTACAACCAGATCCCAATTGCTCATAAAGATCAAGAAAATACAACATTTACATGTCCATAAGGAACTTTTGCTTTCAGGAGGATGCCATTCGGGTTATGTAATGCACCTGCCACATTTCAGAGATTTATAATGCCAATCTTTTTAGACATGGTTGACAAATTTATTGAGGTATTTATGGATGCTTTCTCATTTTTTTGTGTTTTCATTTGACGCATGTCTCAAGAATCTGGCCTTAGTTCTATAAAGGTGTAAGGAAAGCAATCTTGTACTGAATTGGGAGAATTGTCACTTCATGGTTTAGGAGGGTATTGTATTATATCATCGAGTATCAGATAAAGGTATTGAGGTTGACAAGGCAAAAATTCAGGTAATTGAAAAACTGCCTCCACCTGCTTCAGTAAAGGGAATTAGAAGTTTCCTAGGTCATGCGGGGTTCTACATAAGGTTTATCAAGGATTAATCAAAGATTACTAAACCATTATGTAATCTGCTTGAGAAAGATGTCAAATTTTAGTTTGCTGATGAATGTTCGACAGCACTCAACAGACTTAAGGAAAAATTGGTAACTGCACCTATCATTGTAGCACCAAATTGGGATTTACCGTTTGAACTCATGTGTGATGCAAGTGACTTTGCAGTTGGAGCAATAATGGGTCAGAGAATAAATAAGATACTTCATGTGATCTACTATGCCAGTCGAGCCCTAAACGATGCTCAAATCAACTATGCCACTACTGAAAAAGAGCTGCTGACAGTGGTGTTTGCATTTGACATATCTCGATCATATCTTATTGGGTCAAAAGTCATAGTTTACACCGATTGTGCAGCCCTTAGGCATCTACTAGCCAAGAAAGATGATAAGCCTAGACTTATCAGATGCGTTTTACTTTTTACAAGAATTTGACTTGGAAATCCGGGATAAAAAAAAAAGAATAGAAAATTTAGTGGCTGGTCACCTATCTAGATTGGAAAAGATCACATCATCACGGGATGATCAAATCAATGAATTCTTTCGAGATGAACAGTTGCTCGCTCTAATTGAGGTCCCATAGTATGAAGATATAATTAACTACCTCGCTAGCAACATTTTACCCCTGGCACCACCCACCAACAAAGGAAGAAATTCTTTTCAGATTTAAAATACTACTTTTGGGAAGATCCATATCTATACAAGTGTGGTTTGGATCAAATCATTCGAAAATGTGTACCTGAAGCAGAAATGGTTGAAATCCTAAGATAATGTCATTCGGCACCTTATGGAGGGCATTTTAGGAGAACGAAAACAGCGTCTAAGGTACTCCTGTCAAGTTTCTATTGGCCAACTCTATTTAAAGATGTACATAGCATAGTTAAAGCATGTAATCGATGCTAAAGAACTGGAAACATCTCTCGGAGAAATGAGATGCCTTTGAACTCCATACTTGAAGTAGAACTTTTTTATGTTTGGGGTATAGATTTCATAGGTCCATTCATGTCCTCTTATTCATGTCAATTCATCTTGGTGGCGGTAGATTATGTGTCCAAGTGGGTTGAAGCAATTGTTATACCAAAAAATGATTCTTAAGTAGTCATAAATTTCTTGAAGAAAAACATTTTCAAACGATTTGGAACACCAAGGGCTCTCATTAGTGATGATGGCAAACACTTCTGCAATAGGATGTTAGACTCTGTTTTATCAAAATATGGAGTGAAGCATCGCATTGCTATAGCGTATCGCCCATAAACAAGTGGTCAAGTGGAAATATCTAATCGGGAGATCAAAGGAATATTATAAACTACAATTAATGCATCAATAAAAGATTGGGCAAAGAAATTAGATGACGCTCTCTGGGCATACAGAACAGCGTTTAAAACCCCTATTGGTGTATGGAAAAGCTTGTCACTTACCTGTAGAGTTGGAGCATAAAGCATACTGGGTGGTGAAGAAATTAAATTTTGATATGCAACAAGATGGGGGAGAAAGACTTCTACAACTCAATGAGATGGATGAGTTCAGGAATGAAGCTTATGAAAATTCCCGTACTACAAGGAACGAACAAAGCAATGGCATGACAAATTCATTCAAGGAAGAGAAAGTGCTACTCTATAATTCTCGACTAAGGCTCTTCCCTAGAAAATTAAAACTTCGATGGGCTGGATCTTTTACGATGGTAAAAGTATAACCTTATGGTACAATTGAGTTACAACATCCTAAAAATGGTAATTTCAAATTTAATGGTCAAAGGTTGAAACGGTATTTGGAGGGAGAATTCTTGAAAGAAAAATCTTCTGTCCTATTAGATGAGCCTGAATAATCACAACTGGAGTCAAGCTAATAACGTTAAAAAAGAGCTTCTTGGGAGGTAACCCAAGCGTTTTTCATTTTTTTTTTTTTTGTGTTTTGCATTTTAAAATAGTTTAATTTATTTTAATTTTATTTAGGACTCATCATCCATACCATATTTCCCTTTCGGTTTTCGATATATTAGTTTATTAGATGTTTAGAGCTAAGTAACACTTGTTCCATTTATTTGATCTTAATACTTTATTTGATTTTTCAGGAACATGATGTTGCGAAACATTTAAACCAATTTTGATCAAGGAGCCAACGAGAGTTAAAGGAAAGCTATTCGTTGAATTACACATCATATCAAGGGAATCTTTTCTTCATTTTCTTCCACATCACTTTATATGTGAATTTATGATTTAAGACGTTGAAAACAATGTCTAGTTTAAGTTTGGAGGTGGAAAACATGAGTTTAATTTTATTTATGTGTTCTTTTATCAAACCTTGCCCTTTTTCTGAATGGAACAGACTGCAGCTGTCCGTGCATAACTTTTTCTAGCAGAGTTTAAGTCTCCACCCGCTGTAACTCCTCCAACAATTACATTTATAACTCCGACCCTAGGCGGAGGTTGATCCCCAACCTTCTGCTTTGCCTCGATCATTCCTCACATACTTAGACAAAAATCCCTGTTTCAAGATGCGATCGATCTCCTCCTTCTAATGGATACACTCTTCAGTTTCATGTCCATGGTCCTTATGGAAGTGGTAAAACTTGCTCTTGTCCCGTTTGCCAGCTGGTGTTGTCATCGGTCTCGACCATTCAAGTTCCTTCATATCTTGAATTTCCATCAACAACTTGTCTCGCGGAATATTCAAAGGGGTGAAGGCTTTGACCTCCTCCCATCTCTGCTTGACCATCCAAACTTGGGGGTACCTCCTACTCGAACGCTCATTCCTCTGCCGTCATTGTCAATGGGTTTTCATACATCTCCTACTTTTCGCTTGTTGTTCCCCATCTCTCATCCTTCTCTAAGATTTTTCGTGACCTTTTCTGCTTCTTCCGCATCCATATACTGGTCACCCTTCTTCAACAAGTCATGCATTGATTCCGGCGGATTTTTAGAAAGTGGCATCTTGAAGGCCCGATTTCGTGTCTCGTTCATTAATGCTATCACTACTATTGACATCTGAGGTCCCTTATACCAAGTGTTGCTCTACTGAATCTAGCCAAATACTCCTGCAATAACTCATCCTTTTCTTGCACCACCTGCATCAGTCCTATAGCTGTCTTTTGTTTCCTCTTACTGCTCATAAAGTATGCCACGAAGCTACTGGAGAGTTCGTCAAAGGTTCTTATAGACCTGGGTGCCAGTGTGGCCACCCAGTCTCTAGCATCCTTCCTCAATGTCGGAGGGAATGATCTGCACATCACTGCATCTGGGGCTGCGCAGAGCCTCATTAAGTCAACGAAGGTTCACAAGTGGTCCAGCGGGTCTGTGACTCCATCGTATGCTTCTATCATTTGCTGCTTAAAGCCTTTTGGCAAAGGTATGGCCATAATCTCGGGGACGAAAGGATCTTCCTCAAGGACCATCTGTCTGCGCTTGTCTTTTCTCTTGGTTAATGTATTGTCTATCTTTTGGGTCATCATCTCCTCTATTTTCTTTTCCAAGTCTCCCGTCGTTGGTGAGTAATAGGTGGGGTAACGATTTGAGCCACATGGGGTGGTTGCTCACGCACAGCCTCCAACGAGCTCTGTGGAGGGATTGCGATTTTCTGCGTCTGACTTTGTAGAAGGGTCATCATGGCTACCAATTGTGTCTCGAAGGTATTAAATTGGCTCTGCGTTACATATTGCGGGGGCAACGGCGGGTCTGACCCCTTACAACAGACTCCGACTCCGTCTCCGCTGTATTCCCGATCATGCGTGTGTCACTCCTTGGTCGTCTTCTTCACATAGCTTTTCTGTTCGGTGGAAAATTTTGTGAAATTGCTTTCCGTGTCTACCTTACCGGGTGCGGTGGTCTGGCTACTCCAATCAGTGGTTGTTACCTGCAAAAAGAGGTCGAGGCTTTCTCCATCGTTGTACCTCCGACGTAAGAATTAGCTACAGTTTTGAGAATGCGGGAAGATAGTATAATGTAAGTCAATAGTTCAGGGTTTCAAGAAGAAAAACATTTCTCACCTTGGAGGTATTTATAGGCACATGTTGCTACACGTGCGTTTGACGGTTGCTGGTGCCACGTGTCCCACGTAAGCCTCCCCACTTACCCCACGTTCTTGTATAATGACCCCCACTCTTCAAATGGTTGGTTGTACCCACGTTTGTCGTTGGGCGGTTCCTATCTAGCACATTGTCATTTATGTGATTAAGTGTAGTGTTGGACCCATAGTGGTAGACACCTCATGGGGAGTAGGTGGTCGCATGGTTGTCGACGGCCTCATAGGAGTGGTAGACGAGTAGCGTATCTCTGAGAGTGTTGTCCCTATTTGTCCGCGTGGTTAATTAACAATGCCACATTGTATCAGGTACCAATTTTGAATGTTTTTTAAAAAAAGACTCAAAATGTGCTTGACCCGTACTCCTAACCCCCAAAATCGATAGGTTTCTAAACAACATATTCTCTTCTAATTTCATCATTTATAAAATCATTATTTCTGAACAGCATATTTTGTTCAAAACTAAGCCCATTTTTATCCCAGTTATTTCAAAATATATTTTTCTTTTTCTCATTTTCAGCTACACATTCTTTAATAAAATAATATTATATGCAAATCCAAAATTTTTCCTTATTTTTTAACCACGCATTCTTCATCAAATCACCATTTCAAAATGTTTTTTTGTCAAAAAAAAAAAAAAGAAAGAAAGAAAAAATGGGGGCTCAAACAAGTTCTGACTTGTAAATAAAAATATATTAGCTAAACAATTTTTTATAAAAAAAAAAAATCACATTATGGTTAAAATTTTACTTAAAAGATTAAAAATCACTTTTGTGTAAAAAATTGTTTATAAAGTAAAAATATTACTAATAAGACAAAAACTCACTTATAAAACATAAAGGTTACTTACAAGTAAAAAATTCAATTATGTGTAAAAATTATTTACAAGTACAAACTAACTTATCATTGTAAGGATAATTAACCAAAAAACAAAACAAAAAAAAAAAAAACAAAACAAAACATCCCTATCGTTCAAACATGGCACAAACACCCTCATTTCAAACATTTCTTGTGGAGTTGGTCATTTTCGTCATGTTTCGTTAAATCATTCTGTGAAACATGGATGATCAGCACAAAAAGTTTCTATCGTTTGTCTTCATTATGCAAATCGTCTCTATCGTTTCAAGTTTGACATTTGGATACTTAAATCAACATTTCTTTGCACAAAAGGTCTTCTTACAACAATCTAATAGATAAAAAAGAAGCAATATAAAAGTGTTGCATCTATAGTTTCAGATTTTTTAAAAAGTGCAAGCGTGTCTCACGTAAACAATTTAAAATATTCTAACAACAGAAAAATATTTTATCTTCCTAATTAATCCAACTACCCCTAGGCCCATCCACTACCCTCCACCACAACTACCAAATTAATTAAAAAGAAAATTAAAAGTTTAAAAATAATTTAAAAAAAAAAAAAAGAAATTGCTTCTTTCTCATCCAATTCACCATCGGCCACCACCACCATCCATTCTCCCAATTCCATTGTGGTAGCATCGAAGAATTTAGTTATTTTTCTGTAATCAGACTAATTGATCTAATATATTTTTTGTTTTCAGCGAAATTATAAGAATTTTTTAAAGGATTTAACAATTTTCCACAAATTCTTGTTTCTATCTTTTTTTCTTTTTTTTTTTTTATTGATTACACACAAACATAATAGTGCATCTTTTTTTAAAAAAAAAAAATTGTTCTGATTTTGTTAAAGAAGAGATAGATTCCTATATATTAGACAAAAGAAACTTGGACGCAGAAGAAGCGCCACTTTGATTTATTTTTTTATTTTTTGTTTTCCTATTTTTAATTATATTCTTACTTTTTTTAATACTGTTAATTGTCTTTTTGATTATTTTGATGATGGTGATGGAGGATACAGGATGGGAGTAGAGGTAGATGGGTTAATTAGGAAGATAAAATACTTTTCTTTTATTAGAATATTTTAAATTATTTTACTTGAGATTCATTTGTATTTTTAAAAAAACTTGGGACGCTACATGCAATTTTTATATTATTTCTTTCTTTTCTATTTGTTTATGTTTATTTAAAGAGTGGTAAATTAGTAATTTTCTAATATTTTAATGGTAAAAATAGGATAAGGACCTTTTGAGCAAAGAAATGTCGATCTCAGTGCCAAAATGTCATAATTAAAATGATAGTGACGAGTTGGCAGTGAAGGAAAAAGATATGAACTTTTTGCATTAATTACATATATTTCAAGGAAGGATTCAAAAGAATGTGATGGAAAGGACCAACTCCTGAAGGAAGGTTTGAAATGAGGGTGTAAATGTTAAGTTTAAACGATATGGACTATTTTAGCAATGAGTACAAAAGATAGGAAATTTTTTACTAATTATCCTAATCGTAAAGCTTACTTATAAGTAGAAAAACTTTGACTTAAAATACAAACAAACAAGCCCCCTAAATGAGGTCAACAATTTGGTAATCGTGCATATTTTTGCTAGACAGATTCGTTGTTTATGAATAGCAGCCGCGGCATTGTAAAAATCAGACTCCATACCTGAATCAAATGCAAACTTCAACCGTTGTAGACAGGGGAGGAGCCAACCCGTTGGACTAGGGGGGCCTAGAGGTGAAGGGGTGGGGGGCCACGGGGGCTGGCCCGAAATTTTTTTTTTTAATACGTTATTAATTCATTCTTTGTATACGTCATTTCTAACCTAAGAACGTATTTACGACATTCTCCACGAAAATGTTTTATTATCAATGCATTTTAGCAAAATCCATTTCAGGTAAAGGAGAGAAACAAATTACTACATAATTTTATGTCCATTTCGAGTGGTGATATAACTAAAAATAAATCAAATTGGAGTTGATTAAGGACAATTGAAGACCATCTCGATTGCACTTGATCAATAAGAATTATTGAGAAAGCAATATGAAGAAATTCACGAGTTTTGGGGGCTAAATTCAATACTTAGAGATTTTGTAAACTAAATTACAATATTTCGAAACTTGAAACAGATCAATTATAGATGATTGTGGAGGATCAAGATCAAAAAATTAAACAAATTTTGAAATATAAAAGACCCGTGATGAAATAAGAAGAGACTCGAGTCGAACCAAAAAAATATATATAAAGACCAAGTTGAAAGGATGAAAACTTATCAAACCTCTTGATCTCTAGACTTTAGTGGTGTGACCTCAAGGGCAACAAATATTTCACTACCAAGTTCAAGCAGTATACGACACGTAGCCAAGTATACCATGCGATCACATGATAATACGATGCAGTCCAAATCTTCTTTTCTAATCAAAGTTAACTTCTTCATGTAACGAAATGGAAAGTCTTTCTTTTCTAATCAAAGTCCAAATTTGACTTTTGGTATTTCATAAGTTTTAGAAATGGAAAGTCTTTCTTCTGGTGCACAGGCCTTCCTTTAACTTATAACTAATAAAAAAAAAATTGAGCCCAAAGTTCAGTGTGGGCCTGTGCCCACACTAGACTGAACATGGCTCCGCCCCTGGTTGTAGATCGTCAAACAACTCACCCACGTAGCGCGCCTCACATAGTACTGGAAGTTTATAAGGATATTTCAGTTACTTTAGATTTTCTTCTTGTTAGAATGAATTTTAAATTTACGTAATATTATTTTATTGAAAAGTTTGTAGTTAATATATATATATATATATATATATATATATATATAATGGACCCTAACCTTGTTTGGCCTCCATTATAATGAGAATTTTGGAAATAATGTATTTTGAAATAGCTATTTTTGATAGAATGTGTGGTTAAAAAAGAGAATTTAATATTAATTTTATTGAAAAATGTATAGTTCAAAAGAAAAAAGAAAAATGTATTAAAATTTTAATGTGAGGGAATGAAGTGATGAAAAAATATTCTATTTAGGTTTCAATATGCTTTTAAGAACCTAGATTGTATGTTAGCTCTATTTTTTGAGTTGAGATCTGCTATCCAATTTTTTTTGTTCAATATGTTGTCCATCTAATTAATTGTTGATACTTAATTTTAAATTAATGTGTGCAAATTTTCTATAACTACTCATTATGGTTAAAAATATGTGACATTTTATTATAAAATGACGTGTCAATAATTAATTGATAAACAACAAAAATTGAAAAGTAGATTTCAACTCACTTTCTCGTTTTCGCATGTGGGTGAGATAACAAACATTTGGCCCAGCAGTTAGAAAAATATAAACTAAATATAATTGAAAGTGAAATATGGAATGACATAATGGAATGTGTAATTCTTCAGTCAATTTACTATTATCCCTACTAATATAAAAGAGGTAATTCGCTGAACACTGTTCATTTGTTAATCATTTTGCCTTTCCATTTTATCCCCACCAATTAATGATTTTCCATTTTATCCCCATTATTTACTGTTTATTTGGGAAATATTTTTCATCCTCATATATCAAACAAAAGGGTAATATAAACTTCTTCATTACCTACAATTGTTGACTAAAACGGAGAAGAAGGAAAAAAAAAACTTTAAAAAAAAACAAAAAAATTGAAATATATAACTGCGGAGCAGTTGCTCTACACACAGAGCAAATGCTCCGTATTGTGCGTGCGAAGCACTTGCTCCGCATTGTACCGTGTGCGGATCACTTGCTCCGCATGGGTTTTTTTTTTTTTACCCTTCAATTTTTTTTTAAAATATTTTTGCTCCATTCTATATATACATATAATAAATTCAAAATTCATTTCGTGTCTCCGCATCCGTGCCTTTTTTATTTCCTTTTTTCTGTTGCCAAAAACTCTACTTATTTACATTTTACACAAATATAAATACAATTTCATTTATTAATAATTTAATTCAAAAATATTAGAAAATATTCAATTATATATATACATCAAAATCAAAATCAGGTTGATCCCCGTCGAAGGTGTTGCCCCCGAACAACTACGAATGGTGTTGTCCCCTTGACCCACACGACCTGACCGGGCAGGTTGATTCCCATCGGGGGTGTTACCCTCGAACCCCCACGAGGTGCGCTGTCCCCTTGACCCTAGCCTCTTAAGAAGCGCCACTTGTCAATTTGGGAAAAAATATGTAACTTACTTCAATTTATTTCATATATTCGATTTTTTTCTTATTGTGATTTTTTTTACTTGGCATATTTTTAGTCATTCCTGATTTTGTTCATATTAAAATTTGTTTAAAATTTTTTTTAGGTTGCAAGATATTATTCTCAAAGTAAAAATATTAAGTTTTTCTTCATGATAATGAATGGAAGTTTAGGTATATAAACTTCTAATGTAGTCTTTTATCAGGAAAATTCACTTTCGTGTTGTCTTTAATATGTTTTTATTGATTGGATAGATGATTTTATGATTATATCCAACATCTTGATAGATTAGGACAAATACAACAAGGTGGTGGGTGATAGTACACTTAAGCATACTATTGAAAATGTGATAGCGTTAGACGAACAAATAGATGCAACAAATGATGATTGAAATGATGAAAAATTATTCTTTTCATACTTCTTTGGATGTATATTTGCCCTTTGTTTTATTTTTTACATAACAATTTCGACAGATAAATGCTCCATGGATCTCTTTTAAGTTTTTTTTTTCTTCGCCCTATTTGAATGTTTTATAAATGTATTATGTGGGTGAAATCATATGTAAATTTATTTTTCTTCTCTTAAGCTTATTTTGCTAACCTTGCTTATATCTCCCTTTAATCCTTCATATTCAACGCTAATATTACCTTCAAAATAACAAAGTCCATGCATTGCACGGCCCTAACTAGTATTGCAAAAAGAATGACTTTATTTATATGGTTATGAATAATAATAAGGGTAATTAGCTCATATCCTTTTCTACCTGTAAACACAAACATATGGCCCAATCGAATGGTCCAAAGAATGAAGCCAAGTTAGAAGATTCGAAGGATAAGTACAAAACGGGATCATGTAAAAACCCAAGACAGAGTTATGTAATGGAGGCCCACCATCGCTCAAGCATGCAAGATGCCCAAGATCAAAGCAAGTATAGTGCCTTATGGTTATTTAGAGCGACGGCCCCATCATCGCCAAAGATCGCGATACTCCCAAAGGCTGGGCAAGTGTAACTATTGTGAGTCATTTAAAGCAACAGTTATTGAAACGGTTCATGAACAATCTTATCACAATCTACGATCCAAAAATCTTGATTGCAAGAAGTTAAGTAATAGGAGTAATGACAGCAGTTAAAATGGCAGTTCCTTGATTAGTCAGTCATTATGGAGAAAGTGGGTAGTTACATGACGATAAACAGTTTTTGACGATTCTACAAGAAAATTGTCAGGGAAGTATAAAAGAGAAGAGATAGCATCGAAAAAAGACCCCAATCAAATCATTCTCGAACAGAGAATATGTAATTTCGTTTCTTTTAATTTCTTCTCGTTAAACTTTCAATTGCTTTGTGTGCTTGTGCCCCTTGAAGGCGTTTCGCTTCTTGTAAATTGTGATATTCATAAATAAAGCACTCGAGGTAGTGCTTGACTTTACTTGTTCCCAAAAAGTGCTTGACTTTACTTGTTCCCAAAAAGTGAACAAATCTTGGATGGAGCGCAAAGTGGCATCAAAGCTCTACAAAGAAAATGCAAATAGTTAGCATTTTGCATTACGGTTAATGAAGTAAAGATGAAAGATGAAACAGAGGATACCTCATCAGCAGCTTTGGAAAATTGGAGGACATTACTAGTTGATCCAACCACCTGGAGGGACTTTCCTTTATCAGAACTAGCAGACCGTTCTACAACGGGCTGACTTACGAGAATCTCTACAAGAGGCAAACAACAATGGGTTAAAAGCCAACAATGCAAACAAGGAAAAAGATCATAAAACCTATAGTACCTTCCAGTTCAACGCATGGGGGGTCAGTGCCTTGAGGAGGTGGAAGTTCTCCAACCGACTGAGCGACCAAATGCTCTTGGCTTGTAGGTAAAGTCCCTTCTCTAGATGACTTGGGCGGAAAAGCTTGAGTGAAAAGCGGTGGAACAAGGACCGGTGGAGGCAGAGTCTTCAAAGGATAAGTCGAACTCTTCTGAAAAATCCAAGTAAAGCATTAACATATAAATGATTTTTCATGAACAAACAAACTTTGCATGAGAAAGACAAATTCAAATGCCTTCTTCCTGATGACGAGAAGGACATCATCATCATCATCAGGTAAGCTTGGTAAAGCTGAAGTTGGTCGTTTGTGGCTGGAAACATCCTTAGTTGGAGCAGATTGAGAGCCAGATGGAATTGGATTCGTTGCAGAATGTTTAATGCGAACCGGAGGGACTTTGAAGGAGAAACAGGATCCTTAGTAGATAAAGGAATAGTAGGAATGGAAGAAGTCCCTAACCCTTCAGCAAATGGAAGGCACGGTTGGCATCAACCGTAAACAACTTGTGCTTCATAGAAGGCCAGAGTTGTGCAAAAAGAGGATGAACGATAGAAGTGGGATTGAAAGAGGCCAAAGAAAAGTCGCATGTCAAAAGAGTATTACGAGCATCAATGGCATGTGCCTCTGCTTTGGTAATGGTATGAAAACGCTTTGTCAAACTCTTAGAAAAATAGGGAGGAACATGCTACATTTGGCCAAAATCAAGTTGGCAGGAAACAAAATGGGGAGCATATACCTCGACCTCTGATTTAGCATTCATCTCAATCAAAATGTAATGGAACAATTCTTTCTCAATAAAAAATTGAGCACAAATGGGCAAGGACGTGCTCACATCAGTCATGCTGGAAGGAGGTTTCATATAAATCGGGGACTTGGTGAGCAGAAAAAGGGAAGAAAGAAGGAGTTGAATTTAAAGTATAAAAGAAGGTGTAAATGTCCCTCTTGGACATATTTATAGGGCTTACTTGATTAATGAATAGCCCATAACAACTAACTGATCTAGGGGAAGCTAGTGGAGTACCAAGTTGTGGAAAATATGCCTTCAACCACAATTAAGCAAGCCAAAGAGGCCTGCTACCAATGGGAGATGCACCATTCCTCAATTGAAATTAAAGGGATGACATATCTCTGTAATAGACAGCTAAGAATAATGAACAAAGGTTCAGAGACCTACCCGGCGCTTGTTCATGCGCTATGGGAAAGTAAGTCATAGAAGGTTTCAAACTAGGTACACAAACAATGTATTTACAAAGCCAAACTTGGAGAAAGGCTACACACTCAGCATGAGTATGTGCAACGCTAATATTATTGTAGAGTTCTTACATGCTCGAGTAAGAATCGGTAAGTCTTTTTTCGAATTTCAGGGCAGTAGTTGTAACCAAAAAGGTAGGAGAAATAGAATCACCCAGAGACGGAAGGTTAACTAAGGTGCCAACATCTCTCAAAGTGATAGACATTGGACCAAAATGGAATATAATGTATTGTATTCTAAAGACCAAAAACTCAAGGCAATGGGGAAAAGTACAGGGTTGTAGAGTGCGAGATGGAGAGCGATTGCTAATAAATCTGAAATCCCAGCGCTATAAAAGATTGCCTTGGTGGGGCCATGAGTTACCATACGAACATGCCAAAGATGAAAGGTAGTATCAATTTTAGGCTAAATACGAATACCTTGTTTGGTGATTGGCTTTAATGGAAACGGATTCAGAAAATGAGGATCTTAGGTGCAAAGGAATAACTGGCCAACTGCGGCTTGCCCCACAGAATCAGCATCATTAAATGATGGCCTCAGGAAGAATTCGTTCAGGTCGGCATTGGCTGCTGAAAGTGCGGAATGCACATATCAAACATTACTGCACAACTAAGTTTATGGCTGAGATTCTTTATACTTGTTGAACTGATAAACTATCATGTCAAATATTTGTTTTTACTCTACTTCAATTTCTGGATAACATGATTCGACAGTTTTATTGTATTGATTATTTGAAAACTATTTTTATCATACTGATTATTTGAAAACCGTTTTTATCAAAAACCTTTTTTGCTATGTCCACGAGTACAAGTCACCCTTTTACAAAATTTGTAATGGGTTTGAAGGTCAAATTATCACAATTTGATGGAAATGGATATTACTTTATATGGAAGCAGAAAATGAGGGTCATTCTTGTCCAACAAGGGTTTGCAAAAGCCCTTCATAATTCTAATACATTTTCTGAAGAGTTAAAAGCAAAACTTGTTGAAATTGAAGAGATGAATGAAACTGTCAACAGTTCTAGAATTTTGCATTTATCTGATAACATTGTTAGACAAGTTGATAATGCTAAAACTGTTAGAACTCTATGGATTGCTTGAGATGACCTATTTTTAACTAAGACTCTGCCTAACAAAATATATATGTTAAAAAAGTTATTTAGTTTTAAAATGGACCCTGGAAAATATTTGAAAGTAAACCTAAGTGACTATAGTATAATTGTGAAAAACCTAACACACAATTATAAAAAACTTGAGGATGAGAACTTAGCTATTATATTACTGAACTCTTTATCAGAATCTTATAAACATATCAGGAATGCCATAAAAATATGGTATGGATACTCTTACACAAGAAATTGTGATAGATGCATTGAGGTCGAAAGAGTTAGAGGTAAGGAGAGAAAATAGAACTAACTCAAGAGAAGAAAGCCTATTTGTAAGATGAAGAACTGAAAAAAATAAAGAATTTAACTTTCAGAATAACAAGGGAAAAGAGAGATTTAAAGCAAGATCTAAGTCAAAAGACAGAAGTAATAAGAAATGTTATAACTATGGGAAGTTGGGACATTATAAAAGGGATTGCTTTGACTAGAAAAAGAAATAAAAAGACGTGAACAATAACGATCTAAGTAATGCTGCCATAGTATCTAGCCTAAATGTATTGAATGTGTCAAATGAAGAGCCTAATAAAGACTGGATCTGGACATAGGGTGCACTTTTCATATATGCCCTGAGAGGTCATGGTTTTATAATTACAAAGAAATAGAACCAAGAAAAGTATATATGAGAGACAATAATTCTCAGATTGTGATTTGGACTGGTGACATGCCATTAAGATGTATGATGGCATTGTCATGCCAATCAAGAATGTGAGATATGTTTCAAATCTGAAAAGAAACCTTATTTCCTTATCGACTCTTGAAGATGAAGGATATACCTTTAAATTTGGTAATAAAGTTTTGAAAATTATGAATAGCTCTCTAATTGTAATGAAAAGACCTAAAAGAAATGGTCTATACTATCTTGAAGGCAAAACTGTAACTACACCTGATTCCAGTCTACTTACTGTTAATAAAGACAAATCTGAACTTGGCACAACAGAATGGGTCATATTGGCAATAAAGGGTTAAAGTCTTTAACCAAAAATTACTTGGAAAAGATGATATTGAGACATTGGATTTCTGTGAAACTTGTTTGTCGGATAAGTCCCACAAGGTGAGTTTTGAAACCAGCTCACATAAAACTGATAGATCATTAGACTATGTACAGGTTGATCTATGGAGTCCTGAGAAGCATTCTACATTTGGTGAAAGTAAATATTTCTTATCCCTTGTAAATGATTATTCTAGAAAGGTTTGGATTTATCCTTTAAAGGTTAAATCTAAAACCTTTCAAATTTGACAATTTCTGCAAGTAAAAAGGGATAATGAGGTATAGAACTGTAAAACACACAACCGAAAGAAATGGGGTTGTTGAGAGAATGAACATTGTTACGAAATAATTTGTTCGTTTTAAATCACCACAAGTGTACGATTCGTAACAAGTAATAAAGTGGAATTGAGAATTCTGAATATCGTTTCCACGGGGATTAAATTAATTTGATACTAATTATTGAAACCTTAATCGAATCTATAGAAATTAAGATAACTGTGAGGATTTGTAACTAAACTAAACTATGCAACTCAACTAATTTTTACCAACTAAATGCAATTAAATGTTTGAATGCAATTTGGATTTTTCTTAAGATTAACAAACGAGTACTAGGATCACGAATCCCCATGCAATGTTCACCTTGGAATCTAGTTCTACAATATCGACAACATGGTTGATAGTTTGAAAAATCAATGATCCTAACCTATCCAACAACCTCTCCCGAGAATTGATGGACCTATTCATGTAAACCACCCGAATATATCTCTATGACGAATGTAAATTCACAAGAATGCATGTATTTTTATGATCACTTAAAGATTTACGCAAAGCATAGAGGTATATCTCTATCCCCTATTGGACCTTACAATAACTAATACCTCGTCAAGTCTATTCTCCTTCTCTCGAATGCATGAAATAAACCTCCACACTCACACAATCACATGCATAATAATTGTGGGAACAAATAAATAAATAAAAGTCATTCAAAC
This sequence comes from Fraxinus excelsior, assembly GCA_019097785.1. Taxonomy (NCBI): domain Eukaryota; kingdom Viridiplantae; phylum Streptophyta; class Magnoliopsida; order Lamiales; family Oleaceae; genus Fraxinus; species Fraxinus excelsior. Next base: position 12,459,761 of record CM032627.1, on the reverse strand, counting down.
CTTAAAACATGGTTTAATTGTCAATAATTGTAAAACTAAAATTCAAGGTTACATAGCAAAGTTCATTGATCTCCTAGCATATATAAATCTAGCCTAACATGGAGAAAAGAAGAAAACACAATGTTAAAGTGAAAGAAGACATCACCAAAATCACAAATTTCTTGAAAATCTGAGAATTCTTCTTGTTCTTCTTGAGATTCTTGCCCTAAAATCCTCCTTCTTGATATATTTTCGGGTTCTTTTTGTGTTGTAATGTCTCCCTCCCCTCTTTTTGGACGGCTTTAAGGTTTTAAAATACCTACCAAGATTTTTTTCTATAAGAGTTGGATTCAAACTAGGAAACTAGAATTTTTTCCCTAAATGGCCTTGGAGCCCTCCAAGTACAAAATGGGGAGGCCTCCAGGAACAAATTTTTTGCTTATGTTAATACTTTTGAGGGTCTGCAGGCCTCCAAGCAAAAACAACTGGGCAACCTCCTAAGCTTGCCCAGACTAAATTTTTGAAACTTTTCTTTTTTTCACCATTTTCTTTATTCTTTCTTCTATATTGGTCCTCCTCATCAAATTCTTTCAATTTTAGTGCTTCAACTCTTACCCAAATGCTTGTTGGTCCCCAAACTTCCATCAATTTGCCGATTTATGCTTCTTTCTTTTCCAATTGTTTCGAAATGAGTCCAAAACTAAAATAAAATAAAAATAACCTAAGTTAAATAACATGCAATAATAAAATGACACAAAATCTTAGTAAAATGACCCCGAATAAGACACAAAAATGCACTTATCAAACACCCCCAAACTTAAACCTTTGTTCGTCCTCGAACAAAACTAAAACTTAATTCTATATAAAACATGGTTCAACAACATGCCGTGTCTCAGGATTGGACTTAGTACTAAACAAAATGAATAACTACAACCGTGCAAAATCAAATCAATCTCCACATGTTACATGCATAACTTGACGTGTATGTGTGTGAAAACTCATGCTAACATATTAAGATCATGATTAGCTCAATACCTGACCCAAAGTAGTCGCATATTTCTTTACTTCGCTCGAGAGATTCACACACTCCCAAACTTATTCTTTTCACTCAATTATCCCGGGATGTGCTCTGAAGTTGAACTCATTTACATCTACTCCTTACCCTCTCTTAGTTCGGATATATCGAACTATTACAAGTTCACACTTTAACAAGTAGAGGTTCTCCTATTTTTAATTTTTTCAACCCTTAAGATTAAACTAAGCTAGTTGCCTCACATTAGAAATATAATCTTATTAACCGAGTATCTGGGGCTAATCAATGCATTTCATACATAAGAGTATGTATGTAATTTATCAATAGATAGATACCATTTTGTTTTCATTTCTTTAATACAACATCTTTCATTTGCTTTCTATATAACCTCTGTAGCGAGCTTTAGGCCGATGACTCCTAAGAAAACTAGGAAACCATAATTTTTTCAAACTAGAAAACCAGAATTTTTTCTCGAAATGGCCTTGGAGCCCTCCAAGTACAAAATGGGGAGGCCTCCAGGAACAAATTTTTTGCTTCTGTTAATACTTTTGAGGGTTTGGAGGCCTCTAAGCAAAAACAACTGGACAACCTCCCAAGCTCGCCAGGCTAAATTTTCGAAACTTTTCCTTTTTCACCATTTTCTTCATTCTTTCTTCATCTTGGTCCTCCTCATCAAATTCTTTCAATTTTAGTGCTTCAACTCTTACCCAAATGCTTGTTGGTCCCCAAACTTCTATCAATTTGCCGATTTATGATTCTTTCCTTTTCAATTGCTTCGAAACGAGTCCAAAACTAAAATAAGATAAAAATAACCTAAGTAAGTAACATGCAATAATAAATGACACAAAAGTTTAGTAAAATGACCCCGAATAAGTACACAAAAATATACTTATCAAACATGATTATAATTAACAAAGTTAGGTGTATGTTTATTAGCTCTGGTTTAGCCAAAGGTTTTTGGGCTAAAGTTGCCTGCACTGCAACCTACTTGATCAACGGGTCTCCTTCTAGGAGTATAGGCTTTAAAACTCCACAAGAACTGTGGACATGTGAACCTCCAAATTTAACTCACATAAGAGTTTTGGATACCCTGCATATGTACATCTGTTAGAAGGAAAACTAGAGCCAATGGCCATTAAGTGTGTGCTGCTAGGCTACCTAGAAGGAGTGAAAGGGTACATATTATGAGTTGAAGGTGTCCAAGGCATCAAGATCATTAATAGGAAAAATGTAGATTTTAATGAATCTGAAATAACATGCCTAAAACAAGATACTGATAAACCATACAAATCTAAAAGTGACAGGACTGTTATGAGTGAGGTAAAGTTGGCCAAGTTTGATTTACCTAACATGAAGATGAGGATAATAATATTGTACATCAAGAATTTGAACTTGTACGTGAACCTATTGAGGTGAATGAACCCCAAACTGAAACTGAATCTGAAGAGCCTAATCATGCTACTGAACATACCACTATTCAACATTGTCAACTTACTAGGGATAGGGAAAGGAGGCAAGTCAGGCCTAACCCTATGTATGAATTATTGAACCTAACTGTCTTTGCCTTAGTCTCAGGAGAAGCTCTTGAACAAGATGAATAAGCAGTTAATCGAAAAAAAATATGAGAATTGGATAAGGGCAATGTAGGAAGAAATGCGATTTTTAATTGAGAACAAAACATAGAAACTTGTTAAGAGGCCTAAAAATGCCAAAATAGTCCAATCTAAATGGATCTACAAACTTAAGGAGGGAATTAGTCATGGTGATCCAATGAGGTTTAAAGTAAGATTAGTAGTAAAGGGGTACAATCAAATGGAATTGGTTGATATCAATGAGATATTCTCACCGATAATCAAATATAAGACAATCAGGTTGGTATTAGCGCTCGTTGCTCAATTCAATTGGGAACTTGAACAACTTGATGTTAAAATTATTTTTTTACATGGGAAATTGGAAGAAGATATCTTCATGAGTCAGCATTAAGGTTTTGAGGTTAAGAACAAGATTGATTATGTATGCAAACTAGAGAAATCATTGTATGTGCTGAAACAAATCCCAAACGATTGTACAAAAGGTTTGATGCATATATACTAAAGATAGGTTTTAAAAGAAGTGATTTTGATGCTTGACTATACTATAATAACATTAAGAGTGGGTGTGAAGTTTACTTACTGCTTTATATTGACGATATGCTTTTAATTAGCCCTAGCAAGTCTCAAATCATAAAATTAAAGGATCTTTTAAAATTTGAGTTTGATATGAAAGATTTAGGAAGTGCTAGAAAGATTCTAGGAATGGTTATAAATAGAAATGTGCTTGAGAACAAATTAACAATTACACATGAGGCATATCTAAATAAAGTTGTAACCAAATTTAGGATGAAGGAGAAAAAAATCAGTTAATGTGACTCTTGCAGCTCACATGAGTCATTCCCATTCCTACTCTCCTAATTCTAAAGAAGAATTGAAAAAAATGGAAAACATACCATATGCAAATGCTATAGGTTTTGTTATGTTTTCTACAATTACAACCAGACCTGACCTTGCTTATGCAATTAGTTTTTTTAAGCAGATTTCATTGGGCTGGAATGAAATAGTTGTTAAGATATATTGTTGGGATATTAAATCTAGGCCTTGTGTATGAGAAAAGATCTAAAAATTTAACCCTTAAAAGTTATGTAGATGTTGATTTTGCTGGTGATAAAGATAACAGAAAATCAATTACAACATATTTCTTTACTCTTAGTGACAATTGCATAACTTGGAGATCTCAGTTACATCCAGCACTGAAACTGAATATGTAGCCATAACTGAAACTGTTAAAGAATGTGTTTGGTTAAAAGGAATTTTAAAAGAATTAAACTTCTTGCAGACACTCCTATAGTATTAACTGATAGTCGAGTACTCTTTTACTTCGCAAAAATCATGTTTATTATGAAAGATCAAAGCACATTGAGGTGAAGTATCATGACATTAGAGAAAAATTATCTCAAGGTGAAGTTAATCTAGTTAAAATTCAATCTGACAAAAATCCCTCAAATATGGGGACTAAAATTATGTATGTGGGTAAGTTTAAATTACAACCTATTCGTGTGCATATTCAACAACCTAGAGATAGATGTGTTATTGAGAATCAATGTGAAGATTGTGAGAGTTGTGTTTCTCAAAAGACATTTAAAGAAGTGCTATTTGTGTCAATTGCATTTGCTGCTTATTTGAATAATGCTTCCCAATTGGCATCCATTTATTGGTAGCTTGGCATGCACAAGGATTGTGCTAGTTGAAGTTTGATATGAGCCGTTAGATACAAGCAAGAGCTGAGATTTATTCTTGGAATTATAATGCCTCCTGAGTTTTGGTCATACGATACTTCTGTTATATACAAACAAGAGCTGTGAATCTTCTTTTTGTTTTGAGTTCTCTGTAACTAATCTTGTGGAGCGTAATCTAGTTTTGTATAATCAGGCCTGAAAGAGTGGCTGATTCGTATAGGTTATATCCTTTAGTGTTTGGTTGGATCTGTGTGTTCACTCTCTAGTTTTAGGAGATCAATTCGATCTGTGATTAAAACTCGATCAGATTGGTTTGATGTGATCTCTCTCTCTTGGAAGGTAGAATATTGCACTAGTGGAACGGGTTGCCCCTGAACCCCCAGGTTGATTGGCTAAACTGGGTCAACAATTTCTTGGTGTTTTTGTGTTCTTTTTTACGATTTTGCTTGTGATGGTTTTATATTTTTACTTTGACAAACGATTTCAGCCGAAAAATCCCAACAGGGGCTATATCAAATAATTGCGTATGGAATATGTAGAATAAGTAAATCCACTTTACGAGTGAAAACAGGTCTTTGAATTCTCGCACAAAGAATATCAATTATTTAGAAAGTATGGACTACATATTCTGAAGCTTCACTAGCCAAAAGAATACATCAAGCAGCTTATGAAAGTTTGTAAGTTCACAATATTTTAAAACATATTCTGTAAAATTGCCATACAAGATTGACATAATAAAAGAAATGTAATGAAAACGTTGTTGTCCACATGATGACTTCAAAATATGACTACAAAGAGGAAAAGCACAATGCAAGATACGTACTTGGCAAATGATTGAATTAAAGCACGCAGAGTCAGCAAAAGCAACCACCCTGGTTGACGGGACACAACTTCTCAGTCTTTCAAATAGGCCGTGAGTTTTGATGGCAGAAATTGGTACATGGTTTGAATTTAGAAACTAGGCAATTGTAGCATAATAAACATTGATTTGCACAACATGAGCGTCCGTAATCTAGGAAATGTTATCATAATCAAACACCAATTCTTCATCTCATTCAAATTTTTTCATGCTAAGCTTGTCAAAATATATCTATGATTTTGTCACAAATTTCATTACTTGTCCCGGATTACATCATCTAATCTTCAAACAAGAAATTAAGTGAAAACTGTTAGCATGAATTCCAAACATATATATTGTACAATAATGTGTATCTTCTCTCACAGATTATATATCAGAAACATGTGTGTTATAATTTCTAATGTGAATAATTATTTAGTACATATTTCAATTTGTGTATTCTTCTCTTCACACAGTGCTACAAGGGGTGTTATGAGAACAAAATCAAAAGAAGCACATCATCATGAAAGAAGCACCGCTGATCAAGCAATCCAAGAAACAGGCATCAGATAGTGCACAATTTTCATCATGAAAGGAAAAAAAAGTTTCCCTTTTTACAGACACAGCAAACAGAGAATGTGATATGTGCATCTTGTCATGCATCATGTAATGAATAAAAGAAAAGGTGAAGATTTCAAGTATATGGTTCATTTCATCAAAGAACACAGAATTAAAATTCTATAATATAGTACAATATATTACACAAATTGGAAAATAATACAAAATGCTAATATAATAAGGGGTTTTTCAATGTAACGTATAGAAGAAAAATAAATGAAAATATACGATTCATTTACCTGGGATTCATAGTGCTGCACAATTTTTTTTTCTTCGAGCTCAAATCTGAGTATTAGTGCAAACTTCTTGTGACTGATTCATTGTGGCAATTCGAGAGACAAAAAAGGGAGATTGTAGTAATTTTAAGGTTCAATTTACAGAAGAAAGAATTTTATGCTGTGAATTTGGATTTATGAGCCATAATTAAGGGACTGTGAGTGGAGTGAGAAACAATGGTTAAACATATTAATTTTAGGAGTGAGGTTATTGGTAAAATATTAGGGATGACAACGGAGCAAGTATGAGATGGGTCGACAATTCTCACCCCCGTCTCGTCGGGTATTTTTGTTATCTCCATTCTCATACCCGATTAAAGCGGGATGAGGCGGAATCGAATAGGGGCGGGGCGGGATCCATTGCCCCATTTATCGCGCCCATTTATTTTTTATTTTTATTTTTATTTATTTTAATTTTTGCTTTTATTTTTTTATGTCTTTCAATAGTAAATTTTTTTTTTTATTAATTTATTAAAAGCAACTTACGTTTTCTTTAAAAATGATGATAGATTTATTATTTTTACTCGATAAAAAATTTAAATTTGAAATTAATTTTAAACGAGGCGGGTAGCTGAGCGAGAACCATAGCCCCCGTCCCCACCCCGTTTACCCGGTTAGGCTGGTAATCCCCCCTCACTTGGGGCAGGGTCCACGGGTATTGGGTTAAACGTGTTTTTTTTTATCATCCCTATAAAATATCAAATTTACTTTTATATTACAGTACTAATTAGTGGTGTCCAAAAGTCCAGGACCGAACCAAACCGAATTGAGTGGTTCTTTATAAGTTCAATACTCGAATGGGTACTCGAATTGAGAACCGATGGGTATGGGTTGGGTCAGAATCGAATAAGAACCGAAACTAAATGATTCTTTTAATTTTTTATTGAATTAATTAAATTATTTTATGTTTTTCTAAATAAATTAAATAAATTAGGTCATTTCATAATTTTAAGCATTAGACCTCAATTTTTAATATGGATCACCGACATTTTAATATTAATATCTACTTTTTAGTATTTGTATGTATTGAATTAATGTTATTTGACAGCTAGTTATTTATATATTTTTGAATTGGGCTACATTAATTTGTAAAAGTTACGAATGAAATATCATTAGTTATATTTATGTAGTGTTGCTGTAAATGTTAAAAAATTTAATTACGGTATGAAACTGAACCGAATCCGAACGGTTCCATAATTATATTTGGAGCCGAGAGTCCATTTATTAAATACCCAAAAATTTTGAAACCGAGCAGAACCGAACCGAACCGAACCGACACATGGACATCCCTAATAGAAATAAAGACATGTTCTGAATACTTTATATAAAAGGCGTAGATGGCGTAGGGGGAAACCAATAAATGGGCCAAAGCACTAATTGAACCAAGACAACAAATTGGGCCAAGGCAAAACATGAGGTCGGTGAACAAACTAAATGGAAAGTGGGTTAACTCATGAAGGGCAATCCAATTGATGAACTGACCATGAGCAACACAAGTTAATGGTTGCTTTCAGTGACCCCAATTTGTTCTCGAATCGAGCCAATCAATTGTGGTGTAGATAAAATTACCCGACATCATTTAATATCATCGTCCGAATTTATTTGATATCAAAACCAAACACAAACACAAACCAAACTGCCCTTAGATTTTAATTTAATGCCCAACTGAATGCATGATTACTAGTTTGTTTAATTAGACTACAAGTGACTCCTTAATCTTACTTATCAAGTATTGGTCTCTAATTCGTGTTTAAAAGGAAATCTTAATCTGAATGATGATAGGGATGGTAAAAAAAAAAAAACTCGACAAACTCGGTATTTGCAGGCCTTGTCCAGAACGGGATGAGGATTACTCGCTTAATCGGGTATTCGGGTAGGGACGGAGCGGGTAACTTCACCTCGGGATGGATACAGGTAATGGGTACCATGTCCTGCCCCGCCCCGCCCAGCCTCGTTTAATTTATTTTATTTTTAATTTTTTATAGAATTCAATACTTAAAATGGAAAACTTTACGAAGTTTTATTAGTTTTAATAAAAAAAAAAATGGCGACTAAAATTATCTAAAAAAATATTACAAACAATAAAAGCATTAGTTTATCAAATATATTTGAATAATTTGACTTTTAAAAATAAATTAAAAAATAAAAAATATATTATTATATCACTTTAATGAGGCAATAAAATGAATTATCAAAAATTTATAAAAAATAAAAATAAAAAAATCAAGTAGTAAACGAGACATATTCTCCACCATGACTTAATAGGTAACAGGGTGGGTACGTGGCGATAAATTACCCAATATGGAGAGGAAGGTTGTCCCAACCCATCCCGTTGCCATCCCTAAATGGTGATTATATGAAAATAAAATATTCAAATTGTTGTTGAGTATTGTACCATTATTTCGTGATGTTTGATGTGATCGAAATATATTATCCACAAAACTTGATTAACCAATTTAAAATAATACACGGATTTTGACCGAATTATTTGTTTACCATGCGATGAATAAAAGGGGAAAAAAAAAAAAAACCTAGTTTAATTGAAATATATGATTTACCAATAAGTAAACATTTATAAGTTAATTTACTTACTAGTAAATTATAAAGTTCTAAAATAAATCGCTATTTTTATTAATTAAAGTTAAAGTTCAATAATTTACTTATTCTAACATATTTCATATTTAAATAATACACTCTATTCATCTTAAAATACAATCCCGTAATATTATATATACTTCATAATCCTATACATTATAGCAAGCATACGCTATTACGAATGTTCAAAGGTTTTTCTATGGAAAATCGTAATGTCATTAATTTGCTTAAATTCAACTTTGTTAGAGGGTGTGTGGTAGATATTAAAATTGAAAATATAACCGTTATTGTTGATTTTTATTAGACGAGTGGGACTCAATAACAGTCATATTTTCAATTTTAATTGGATTTTAAGCCGTACCAAACAGGCTCTAAATACATGACAATCAACTCTTCAATCGCAATCAATAAAAGATCCACAATCAAACACTTTACCATGTGGTGCTACACCCGGAAACGCATCGCAATCATTATTCATTTGGACCTATTTCGAGATTAATATACTTCGTGTTGAAGATGATAAAGATTGATTTAAAATCAATTTCAAGTACAAGATGCATAATCTAAAAATGCTATGTTGCAATCGTTACATAGTCATCTAACTAAAGGATTTTACAGCCAAACTAGCATTTGATAGCTAAAGGTGTCACCCCCAGAAGAAAAATGTCACTTGTACACTTTTTTGTTGACATTTCAGTGTTGGAAAGTATTGATTGGACAAAAAACTATAAGAAAAAATTTAAACCGTTCAATGATATGTTGTCACGTGACAAAGTGTTAAAAAAATGATGTAACTGATGATATACATGTAGCATGATTGATCACATAAAGCAACAAGGTCACAGATAATTAAAATCCATTAAAAAATGAAACGAGCTACTTGCATATCAAGATCTACATAATGTCATATGGCATTCTACCATTTGTCAGTTAAAACACAATCAACTTTTTCATCAAATCTTTTCTCTCTACTACCTTGTTAGGCTTGTTTGTTCATTTTTTTATTATTTTTTTTTTTGGTACAAGCGGCAAAATACATTTAAAAAAAAAAATCCTTTAAATTTCAGTGTTAGTGAACTGGCCAGCTTCTTGCGGCAAAAGAAGGGTTTAAGTAAAGCATACGCGCACCATATATATACGTAGAGTATTATCTAAGTAATTACACCTCAATGCTCAGTCTATGAGAATTAGACATATGGTACATTATTTATAAAGCAACTGGACTATTCGACCTCAATATTAACCATTTACAATGAAATTCTAGTTTTTAAATAAGTGGTATTAGAGAGAAAGGCCGCAAACTTAGGGGCCGTTCTCTTCGTATTTCAGTTTTGTGTTTTGAGTTTTGAATTCATTTTGTGTTTTCTATTTTGAATGTCCGTTTTGGAATTGCTGAAAACTTGTTCTCTTTGTCATTCTGAAAAACTGTTTTTCAAAATAGAAAACTTGAAAACGCGTTTACTTTGAAATTTTGATAATCTTTTTTGATAATATTTTATTCAATAAATCTTATTATTCAATAAATTTAATAGTTTAATATTAATCGATTGAAGAAAAAAATTAATGAAGTAACATTGCTAAAATTCTCTCGTCTAATTCAAATGCTCTGTCTTATTTCTGTGTCCAAAACAATAAAAAAATGCATACGTTATGTTCATCACATTCTTCATACAAAGATAACAAATTTTCCGAACTATTTTGATTTCAGACAAAGAAACCATTTTTCACTCTCATGTGCAACTTAAACTAAAAAAAATGGTAACATAGCAAGCAAAATAGAGTATTTTACAAATACGTAATGACCATTACAATGAATTCAACGAATTAACAAAATTTATAAAACTTTTTTACATGAATAAACAAAAAAATTGCCAAATGTTCTAATTTAAAAAGGAATAAATATGCAGCATTTGATCATTTGTACAAGTAAATCAACGTTAGATATCTACTTTGACCAATTGAACATGAGCAGCCATGACTTGCAGCTATTATTCCAACTATTGAATCCTTACTGCCAGCTTTTCCCCTCTCATTTTGAGAGTTTCCATCAATGTCAAAATGCAAAAGTTCTGGATGGTCGACAAGATATCTGAAGTAGGCATGAAGATGATTGTCAGGCATCAAGAACCCAAAGGTTGGATTATCTCCTTGTTTCACCCGCAGAACAATCTCTGACTGCCCGCCATGCCTGCCGACAAACATGGCGGTCCTTGCAATTATCTGATGTAGCTTCTCTGTTGGAGGCTGGAAAAAGAGGCACAAAGCAAGAAAGAATGAGAACTCCATCAAAAATAAGAATCTCAGAACTTCTCAACATTATGTCAAGGTTAAAATTTGCAAAACATTAATTAAGACAATAATTAATACATTACAACATAAGATACATAGATACCTAAAGTCATACAAAGATACAACTGAGTTAATTAACTATCGGGTAAATGGCAACTAATTTAGAAGCTAATAGTAAAAGAAATGACAATGGAAAAATGAAATAAACTACATTAGAACATTTGTCCAAAAACATTCCCCGATAAATTTTTTAAAAATGACTCCAATGGAAATACAAAACCAAAAACAGGTGGGTTAGACAATCACATGCATATCATCTATATTTCAGAAGCATCACACATAAATTGGTCTAATTCCAACAATTATCTAATGACAGATCACAATACCTGTAAACCATGTTCTTCAGCATGATATTTGTTATCTCCGTCAAGAAGTAAGGACTATGATACAAAGTTTGAAGGAGAGAATTCATGTAACAAGTTGCTCCTTGGTTCTTAAGTCCCACATAACCAGTCTCCTTCTTCGAGTCATACATCAGGTAATCAATGACCTTACGTACAGCAACATCAGCCTCAATAACACATGTATCATTCACAAGATACCCCTTACTGGGGTCATAAAGTTCGCCAAGGGGCATGAAAGATGTAAAGCCCCAATCACTCTCACTTTGACTGAACTGGTGTTATGTACCCAAATACAATGTTAATATCATACTACAATAATCATAATCCACAACACTAGAGGCATGATGAGTTTACTTCAGTTTAAAACTCCTTCTTAGTAAGATTGCAGCATATTCTTCATCATGTATTCACAAAAATAATGCTTCTAATTACACACTCTTATTACGAAATATGCTTTTCACAATAATAAACTCAAGGAGCACAAAAGAATCATAGTTGCCCATTTGTTTAATTATGGTTTCATAATAATACACTAAATGTGACTTTGGTTTTTATTATATTTTCTTACAATCATACAATGATTTTCTTACAGTCATCCTAACTTCTCAATTAAATGCTAAAAAACGCAATTAGGAATCCATCTATATAAACCACATAAGAACATGCTTTAAGATATACCTTCAGAGCACCAAAAACACGATTTCGAGTAGTTGTTCTAATAAGACGTACGTACATCAAGAAGAGCACGGAAAGGCCTTCTTCTCTCAGCTGGCTCAACTGAGTAATCATCTCCAGTTGCCTAGCAATCAATAGAAAGGTCTCAGAAGAAGAGATACAGAGGGAGGAATTACAATGCAATAATGAAATGATATTAGAATTGATATGACATGTTAGTACCTCCACATTGCCTTCATACTCATCATCAATCTCAAGCGTTTTTAAGACACGGCGAGCCAAAAGAAGCCCAACACAGTAAGCTGATCACAAGATTGAAATTAATATCCCCTCAAATAATGTGAGCAAAAGGGATGTAGAGGTAGCCTTCTTTGGGGGAAGAGATCCAAGGTGAAGGGGGTGACACCATTGTGATACCTGCTGCATAATTTGTGAGACCCACTTCAAGTCCATAGCGAGGCAGTTCATGGGCATATGCTGCAGCCATTACAATATCCCCAGCTATACTAACAGATACTATTTGTGCAATAATATCTTGGTTGGTCTACAATGACATTAAGGTTCTCAACTCCAATAAAATCCCAATTAGACACTGAACCAACTCAAAATTCAACTCTACCGATAAATAAGCATCAAACATAGGATTAAACTAAAATGAGCAAAACTAAAAGCATTAAATTCTTAATTCCTCCAAAACTCATCACATTTCAAACAAAAGATACTTCTTTTTTCCAATCAAACACCACCAAAAGTAGAACGTTTCATTATTAAATCAAACATAAATCACACATCACAATTCACACCTTCAAAAAAGAAGGTAAAAATTCACTACATACATATGTATACTCACATGCAAATGAAAATATTCAAGATTTAGCAAAGCAATTTACCAGTTTAAAAAAAAAGTCTGATTGGAAAACCACATTCCTTTCAAGCATTTCATCAAACACTCTCACTGCCTTGGAGAATGAATTTTCAATCTAACAAAATTACAAACTAATGAAGGAAAAATAGATGCAAAACCAAATCTATATCATCAACTAGATGCAAAACCAAATAAATTCCATAGCAATTGGAACCAAAAACCAAACAAATTTCAAATTCCAAACTGTTCAGAAATAACTTACCGGACTGCTCCAACAAGAATAAATTATCTTACCGCAGAACTGCAAGCTTAAATAAACACCAAAATAAAGTAGACGTTTGAGCCAAAACAATTTACTCACAAGACAAAAAATCAAAAACTCTTTTATCTTATTATAAAGGCTTTATCATCTAAATCTACCAAACCTAAATTTCAAATAAAAATCAATTGAACATCAGCAATAAATATAAACTCTCACAAAAAAGAAAGAAAAATAAACAGAAGCTCGGATCCAGAAGATCTATCTGGGTGATCTTTCTTTATTTTGAATGAGTTAGCCTAATGGCCCTAATCCAGATTTCCAAATCCAATCTCGAATTATACAGATAGATAAAATAATTGAACTCGATCACATAAGCATGTTAGTTCTTACTAAAAAATGGAAGAATTCCTACCGATCTCAGCATCGAGGCCTTGCATTCCAGATACCAGAACGTTTAACGCAAAAAAGCTGACGCATCATCTCTCGTCCATACACAGCAAGCTGCCTGCTATGGAGATCTTCATCAATATCGTGCGATTTTCCAACGTCAAAGGCCATTTCTGTAATTGAAGGCTCCTCCCGGGATTTAGAGCAGAAGAATTGAAAATCGGAAGAAGTCAGGAGTGGGGAGAGAGAGAGAGGATAAAAATGAAAATTGTGTTTCGCGTGTTTTCTACTATCAATGTGTTTTGTACAGAAAATAGCGAAAACATGGTTTTTGTTGTTTTGAGTTTCCTTAACAATTTTTTGTTTTGTTTTCGAAAACGTGTTTTCGAAAATAGAAAAGAGAACGCGTTTTCACTATTTTGAAAAACTGAAAACAGAAAACGATCTGAAAACGGCAAAGAGAACATGGCCTTAATGTTTGTTTGGTAAGGTTTATGGTATTTGATCAAACTTTATTTTTAATCACACATTTTATTTGGATTTGTTTTCACTTTTTAACTTGACATTTAATGAGACCCATCGAGTTTCCATTTATTTTATCCATTGTTAGCAACGTCTGGCAATCTCTTATAGTCATGTTTCGCGGGTTTCATCGCTAACAATTAAAAAGGGTTCAAACGATTGTAACAGGTCCTTTGGTAGAGCTTCTTCCTTTGTTTATGTTTTTTTTGTAAGAAAATATATATATATATTAGAAAGTTATTTTAAGTCAACTTACTCAAAAACTCTTATAACTAAATAAAATTCTTTCAAAAAATTATTCAAAAACAACTTATTAATCTTAAAAATATTTTTAAATTTTTTAAAATCTTTGTCAAACAAGTCCTTAGCCTTCTAAGGCACATGATGAATTCCCAATTACAAATTATGAACCCTAGTTAATGTTGAGAAATTAGACCAGCATCTAATATGATATCTAGCAACAAGGCAGCGGAATAAATAATTTCTCATTTCTTGCGCAAACCTAATTTGAGATAATAGGAGAAAGCAATAACCAAATAAATAATGTGCGAAATAAACGACATAATATTTGACGTGGTCTAGTAATATGCTTACTTCCATGATCCAAATCCAAAAAATCTTTCTTTATAATAAAAATTAATGGGTAATGTTGACCCAAAAAAAAATGTACCAATGATGTAGCCACACAGATCCCAAGACCTCTCATATCCACGCAATCTAAGTTCCGGCACACTTGGATTGACCGTTGGTTGCACGTGGCCTTCTCCGACGGTCTAGTCAACTAGAGGAATGATTTAGGGTGTGAGATAGCTCTGAACGTGAGCCTCCAATCAATAAAAAGGGGGTCGGCTTGGGCGTAGATAACTGAAAATGTATGTAGCAAGAATATAGCTTTAATAGTCCAGATTTGCATTACCCTTGAATAGAACCAAGTGTGAACTTTTATACTCGGGTGAAGTGAATGTGGTTCATTGGATAATAGTGCACGTGGCCTTATCCAAATGATTTCCATTTCTTGTCATATACATTAATAAATCACAACCTTAAATGCTATTACCACTTTTGTGTCCATAAAACCTAGCATGTACTTTTAGATTTGACCAAGTAGGATGGTGGCGACGGCAATGAGAGTGAGTTGTCTTGTCTACTTAGATGGTATGAAATCAGTATCTCGCTATTGTCTCATCCGAGTGTTTGTCAATAGGGTCTGCCTTTTAAGGGGTCCGTTCAGGTGTTTCGCGCTAGAGAGCTGGGTCACTCGCATCTGAATCGGTTCGCCGGCATGTGACTGGGCTGTCCTATGCCAACATGGGCTAGTTGGGCCCCCTTGTGGGCTCAATTTTTCAAGACATAACAACACTCCCCGAAGTCTAGGTGTGGTTGTTCATATAATGCATGAACTTTCGAGTTGGCAGAATTTCGGATTTGGTGTCGAGTCTCTTAAATAATTGAAGCCTCTTTATTTCCTCAATTCATAAATATTTTTACTTTTTTTTTCAATTTGTTAAGAATAATTTATGTTCTCTTTTAAAATAATGATAATTTATTTTAAAATTTTTATTTGATAAAAAATTAAAATTTAAAATTAACTTTAAATGAGGCGGGTAGTGAGGCCGGGACTATGTTTCGGCGCAATAAGCCTCATCTCATTCAGGGAGGGGATCCACATGTATCAGTTTGAATGAATTTTTTTGTCATACATACATTTATCCCTTATTTGGGTTCTATTTTAATGAGTTTTGGGGGAAAATATATATATATATATTATTGTAAAATAATGAGATAATTATTGATGATTATTTAATATCATCATGATATATGGATAAATCTTATCTAGTTCAGAAAGTGTATTTCATTCCAATTGTAACTCTCCTTTTAGACCCTATAAATATAGGGCTTTGGTTCTCATAATAACACACGGATAAGTCTATTAACTTTTATTCTCTCTTCTTTTTTCTCTATTTTATAACACGTTATCAGCACAAACACTTAATTCTTCCAAGTCTAGTAAATGTAGTAATTTTTTTTAACATATTCATACCAAAATTAATTTGGTAATATGTAATTTCTTTTTATATATGTGTGTTTATGCATTCTGCCATAGATTTTTAATTCATGCACGTAAATTATGGGGGATATACTGTTGACTTCTGAGAATAATATTGGACTTCTTTCTTGTAATTGTGTGAGAGTTTTCAACAGAAAAAATTGTCAAAAGAAAGGTACTTTGCCCACAAGATATTTGCAAGTGCTCATTATTCTTTTGAACTGAAAATAGAATCCGCAATTTACTTTCAGATCTAAAACTTTAACCAGTTTAGTACAAGATTTTCAACAACTGTTTTTACTCTATGCATATATTCTTTTGGAATATTTAAAAATGAAACTTGTTAGATTTATACAAATTTCAGAATTTGTGTCAATTTGCAATATTATTATTATTATTATCATAACTGTTAAAACAATTTGCTGCAGAAACAATTAGATACCCTGTACTATTTGATTTAATTCATGCACGTAAGTTATTAAATATTATTTTCTTTATATTTTATGATGATAAAATATACGTTTATGATTATTATTAAATGTTCTTTGTGATTAAATATTTTCAGATGTTCTTATATAAATTTTTAAATAAATAATTTATGGTGTTGTTGCTCCTAAAGTAGCAAAACACTATAATTAATATTCTAGAAGAATATTACTTGCTCTTGAAGAGCATAAATTATATTTTTCAATATTTCAGAAGAATATTGACATATTGCTCTTGAAGAAGCAATATTAAAATACAATGTGCTCCCGAAGTAGTAGATGTTTCGAAAATGATGTTTAATTATATTTTTCGAGATTAATTGTATTTTATCTTATTGTGAAGTTACTTAAATTGTAAATATCACAAAATTCACGATGAATTGTCAAGATACATATTTGATTGATTGTGCAACTACATATACTATTTTTCAAGAAAAAAAATATTTTTTGGATTTAACATTAGCAGAAAATAATGTTAATACGATATCAGGTGCATCGAATATCGTTGAAAACTCCGGAAGAGCTTGTATTATTTTACCAAATAATACAAAATTATGTATTGACGATGCACTTTATTCAAGCAAATTCAGAAGAAATTTGCTTAGTTTTAAAGATATCCGTTACAATGGATATGACATTGAGACGATGCAAGAAAATAATGTTAAATATCTTTGCATAACTTCTTTTGTATCTGGCCAGAAGCAGATAAAAGAAAAACTTTATGCACTCCCATCTGACATGTATTATACATTTATAAAAATGGTTGAGTCAAATATTATCACAAACCAGAAGTTTGTTGATCCAAAAAATTTTATACTTTGGCATGATCGACTTGGACATCCAGGAGCTATAATGATGCGTCGAATAATAAATAACTCACATGGACATCGTTTAAAGAACCAAAAACTTCTTTTACCTAATGATTATTCATGTGTGGCTTGTTCGCAAGGCAAGTTAGTCATTAGACCTTCGACTACAAAGGTCAATATTGAATCTCCAACTTTTTTGGAAAAGATTCAAGGAGATATATGTGGGTCAATATACCCACCATGTAGACCATTTCATTATTTTATGGTATTAATTGATTATTCTACTAGATGGTCACATGTTTGTCTACTTTCTACTAGGAATGTAGCTTTTGCTAGACTACTTGCTCAGATCATAAAATTATTTCTCGATTACTCAATCAAGAATATTCGTCTTGACAATGCTGGTGAATTTAGATCACAAGCATTCGATGATTATTGCATGTCAATTGAGATTGTTGTTGAACATTCGGTTGCGCATATCCATACACAAAATGGTTTGGCGGAATCATTTATTAAACGTCTACAACTTATTGCTAGATCGTTACTTATGAAAACAAAACTCTCAACTTCTGTTTGGGGTCATGCCATATTGCATGCTGCGTCATTGGTTCGTATCAGACCAACTGCACATTATCAATATTCACCTTTACAACTATCATTTGGTCATGAACCTAATATTTCTCACCTGCGAGTTTTTGGTATTTATGTGCTGTTCAAGTCCCTATTTCACCTCCACAACGGACTAAAATGGGTCCTCAACGAAGACTTGGGATTTATGTGGGTTTTGATTCACCATCTATTATTAGGTATCTTGAACCTTTAACAGGTGATTTATTTACTGCACATTTTGCAGATTGTCATTTTGATGAAATGTTTTTTTCAACTTTGGGAGGGGAAAAACTATATCCTGATAAATAGGGTAAAATTTCTTGGAATGAAATAACTCTATCTCATTATGATTCCCGCAACAATCAATGTGAGCAAGAGGTTGAAAAAATCATTCATTTGCAAAATGTTGCAAATCAATTACCGGATACATTTGTTGACACAAGAAAAGTGACAAAATCATATATACCAGCAAAAAATATTCCAGCAAAAATTGATGTCCCTGCAGGACAATTTGCTATAGCAAATGAATCTCAAATACGCCATAAGCGTGGTCGATCAGTTAGTTCAAAAGACTATGTACCTCGAAGAAGAAAAGTACAAGAGAAAAACCAACCAAAAATTTCGAAAGAAGTAACATTGGAGAAAATTGATCAATCAAATATTGAAAATATGGTTTCTGAAGAATCACAAGTGTCTGAAAATAATGAGATTTCAATAAATTATATGTTATCTCATAAATGGGAGTGAAATAATGTTGTTATAGAGAATATTTTCACCTTTAACGTGGCTCTTGATATTATGCAAAATGATAATCATGAACCACCGTCTGTTAAAGATTATCAAAATAGAAATGATTGGCCAAAGTGGAAAGAAGCCATACATGCGGAATTGAATTCCTTATAGAAACGGAAAGTGTTTGGACATGTAGTTCGAACACCTGAAAATGTAATCCATGTTGGATACAAATGGGTTTTTGTGCGAAAGAGAAATGAAAACAATGAAATTACAAGATACAAGGCCCAACTCGTAGCTCAAGGTTTCTCACAAACACCAGGAATTGATTATGAGGAAACATATTCTCCCGTAATGGACACCATCACTTTTAGATTCTTAATTAGTTTGACTGTGTCACAAAAGCTCGATATGCGCCTTATGGATGTAGTGACTACCTATTTGTATGGTTCACTTGATAGTGACATATATATATGAAAGTCCCTGAAAGACTCAAAATGCGTGAAACAAATGATACATGCCCGAGAACCATGTTCTCAATTAAACTGCAAAGATCATTGTATGGATTGAAACAATCCGGACGTATGTGGTATAATCGCCTTAGCGAATATTTGTTGAAGGAAGACTATAAAAATGATGATGTCTGCCCATGTGTTTTTATAAAGAAAACGAATATTGGATTTGCAATTGTGGCTGTTTATGTTGATAACTTAAATTTAATTGGAACTGCTGAAGAGCTCAACAAAACTGCAGATTATTTGAAAAATGAATTTGAGATGAAAGATTTGGGAAAAACAAAATTCTCTCTCGGGTTGCAAATTGAACATTTCTCAGAAGGATTATTTGTTCATCAATCTACATATACAGAAAAAGTCTTAAAACGATTTTATATGGATAATGCACATCCATTGACATCATCTATGGTTGTTCGATCACTTGATGTAAAAAATGATCATTTTCGTCCACCAGAAAATGGAGAAAAGATTCTTGGTCCTGAAGTACCATATCTTAGTGCAATTAGAGCATTAACTTATCTTGTAAATTGTACTCGACCCAACATAATTTTTATTGTAAATCTCCTTGCAAGATATAACTCTACACCAACACAAAGACATTGGAAGTTAAACATATTTTTCGTTACCTAAAGGGTACTATTGATTTTGAATTATTTTATTCTCAAAAGTCGGGATCTGCTTTAGTGGGATATGTAGATGCATGTTATCTCACTGACCCACATAAAGCTAAATCACAAACAGGATATGTGTTTACACGTGGATGAACAGCTATATCATGGAGATCTGTGAAACAATCATTAACAGCAACATCCTCAAATTATTCTGAAATCATTGCAATCCATGAAGCAGGTCGAGAATGTGTATGGTTAAGGAACACGACTCATCATATCCAAGAGTCATGTGGATTAGTTTCAACAAAAGATAGTCCAACAATTTTGTATGAAGATAATGCTGGTTGTATTGCACAACTCAAATGAGGCTATATCAAAGGTGACCGGACGAAGCATATTTCTCCAAAATTCTTTCATACACACGATCTTCAGAAAAATGGCGACATCAATATTCAACAAATTCGTTCAAGTGACAACGTGGCCGATTTATTTACAAAAGTACTGCTAACATCCACATTCAAGAAATTGGTTTACAAGATTGGAATGCGTCGACTTAAAGATTTTCAGTGATCAATATTAAGGGAGTAGCTGTACTTTTTTTCTTTCGCTTAGGTTTTATCCCACTGGGTTTTCCTAACAATGTTTTAATGAGGCAGCATTTTTATACTCCAAAATAACTGTACTCTTTTTCCTTTGTTTGATTTTTTTGTCCCATTGGGTTTTTATCAAACAAGGTTTTAACGAGCCAGTTATTATACAAATAATCATTAAATGAGGAGTGTTGTAAAATAATGAGATAATTATTGATGATTATTTAATATCATCACGATACATGGATAAATCTTATCTAGTTCAGAAAGTGTATTTCATTCCAACTGTAACTCTCCTTTTATACCCTATAAATATAGGGTTTTAGTTCTCATAATAACACACAGATAAGTCTATTGACTTTTATTCTCTCTTCTCTTTTCTCTCTTTTATAACATATATATATATATATATATATATATATATATATATATATATATATATATATATTTAAAAAATGTATTTCTTATTTAATGGAGTCTTGATGTAAAAGGAAAGTAAATTAGGGTTTAATGTGAATGACACTTGTACCCCTGCAGCCATATATATTATTACCATATGTATCCCTAGTGTTGCCCTATAAATATAGGGCTTTGGTTCTCATAATAATACACACACACAAGTCTATTGACTTTTCTTATTCTCTTTTTTTATAACACATTATCAGCACGAAAGCTTTTTTAAAATTTAGAGAAGAACTTGTACAATTTGTTTATTGAAGAATTGATATAGAATTTGGGCATGAAAAATTGATATGGAATTGAGACGTGTATTTTTTTTTCAACTTTCTTCAATAAACTTTTATCAATTCTAGTACTCCTGTAATAAATTTTTTTCCTATCAATTTCTGATCAACTTTTGTGTTGTCTCCCTGTCATTACTCCTAAGAAAAAAAATATATTATATGAATAATCTGTTTTAATTAATGTTTGTTTGTACATATAATACTCTAATTTTTTTTTATGATTATACGTTTATGATGATTATTGAATATTCTTCGTGTATTTAACTTGATTAAATACTTTTACATGTTCTTTCATAAATTTTAAATTGATAATCTATTATATTGTTATTTTTGAAGTAGCACCGCTTTATAATTAATATTCCAGAAGAATATTAATCGTAAATTTATCTATTATAAATAATTTATTGTTGCTTCTGAAGTAACTCAACATTATAATTAATATTCTTGAAAAACATTACTTGCGCCTGAAAAGCATAAATTATATTTTTCAATATTCCAAAAGAATATTGATATATTGTTTTTGAAGAAGCATAACACTGTAAATATTTAAATTGTATTAAAATGTTACTTGCTCTCAAAAAGCATAAGTTTATAAGATCTAATGTATTATATTGTTGCTCCTAATGAGTAAATAAATTGTTGTTACTTTTGAAGTAGCACAACATTATAATTAATATTTTAGAAGAATATTAATTGTGAATTTGTCTATTACAAATATTGTTGCTCCTGAATTAGCACACAATTATTAATATTCTAGTTAGATTTTATTTGCTCCCGAAGAGCATAATTAAATAAAATAAAATATGTTTTAACTCGTGAAAAATAAAATTTTATGTAATTTATTATTTCGAAATAAAAAATATGTTATCGCTCCTAAAGAGCGTGACACTCCAATTCCAATATTTTAGAAGAATATTGATATATTGCCCTTGAAGAAGCAAATATATTGCTCCTAAAGAGCTATTGTTTCGAAATAATAGTTTATTGTTGTCCCTGAAATTGCACAACATCATAATTAATATTCCAAAAGAATATTACTTGCTCCTGAAGAGCATGAATTATAGTTTTCAATATTTCAGAAGAATTAATATGTTGCTTTTGAATGAGCAATAATAAATACAACGTACTCTCAGAGTAGCTCATATTTCGAAAAATGTGTCATTTTGAATTCATATTTATCTCTGAATGACAACGTGTAATTAATATCATGAGAAAATTGATTAGTTTGATTACTTGAATAATAAATGATTATATAATGTTTAATCATATTCTTCAAGATTAAATAATTGAATTATATCTTATATTGAATCAGAAGTTCAATTTGACTTTATTGTTTAACATGTCCAGCTGGACCATCACTAGATCAATAATGATGCGAAATTAAATATTCAAATGAATATTCAACGAAGAACCAGAAGATTCTTCAATCCAATGATTTCCTATATATTATTTGTTCTATTTATCGACAATTGATCATTATACATCATAATTAAAACAGTGACTGGATTTTATATATTTCTAAAAATTAATTAGAGTGATATATGGAGCCCCGTCACCCTCCACGTTGACCATCTAGATATTATTTGTATCTAATAAATTTGATACACATATTAGATGATTGTAAGGTGTTCGCAACCTGAAGTTTGCGAAAGTGATACTCAAATTATGAGCATAATTTTCATATTATACAATTAAGACAATGTGTCTTTTTAATACCAGTGATCATAAATCTTAACTTTTAAATAAGTGGTTAGTTGAGATGTCGATAAATTATTTAACATTATTGTTTGTTAAACGTCTCCAATTAATTTAATTGAGAACAAAATACTTCCCATTTCAATTTAGGGAAAGCCATTACACATCATGTCAACATCATAGTTCTCCTAGTTATAACTTGGCTTATGGTCAGAGCCTAATTTTTGCATCAAATTATTTCGATAGTGTTGTATATGTAAAATTAATCCACCACAATGTACTGAGATGAAAAGTAAAAAAGAAAATGTTGAGAACAAATGGGTAGCATGAACCCTTATCCCAAATGGATGATATTTGTAAAAATGATTGTCAATTTGATTTGAGGGGGAAGAATTAAGAAGCTAAAAATAATATACAAATGCATCAATATCTAAATCCTCGCAAAAGACAATTCGAACCAGAAGTTCGAAAAATAATTTATTTAGATACATTTACTGACCAAAGATATTAATAATCTCACACATCAGCTTTAAATGCTCCAACTCAAATGACTCCTGGAAGGACAATTCGTTAATATTATATTTAATAAATTTATGGCACGCCGAAGCGTGATAATATTAGATTCTATTACAAAGTCCTCCAAATGAAAATGAAGCAATTGGTAAAGATTATCTTATTAAGGAGGTATATACTTTTGGTAAGCATTTAGACATAACATATTATAAAGCCTCAAAAGAGGTTCAGGTACCTGAAATAATGAAAATTGAGATATCTCAATAAGTTATGTCATCATGAAAAAAGAAATAGAATCGAAAAATACAAGAAAAAGTTGTCGACATCACTTTTACACATGATGTACTGCATCATATTATGAATAGCGAGGAATCGAAATAAATTCGTTGAAATATATCAATCGAAGAGAAAATTGATCAATTAAATATTGAAAATACGATTCCTGAAAAATCACAAGTATCCGAAAATAATGAGATTTCAATAAATTATATGTTATTTCATAAATTATAGGAGCGATATAATGTTGTTATAGACAATATTTTCACATTTAACGTGACTCTTGATATTATGCAAAATGATGATCCTAAACTACTGTCCGTTAAAGATTGTCAAAATAGAAATGATTGGCCAAAGTGGAAAGAAGTCTGATAATAGCACATTTGTTAGATTTTTCACCCATTAATATTTGCGTTTCTATGATTATTTGACGCCTAAATGCACTAAGTACTTCGATATCTTGGTTTATGTTGCAAATGGGTGAAAACGGTGAAAAATGGAAGAAACAAGTGAAAATGACCAAAATGGAAGAAGCGAAAGTTCAGGGACTAAAGTGTAAATATTCTAAACTTATTTCTTACCCTGTGATGAAAATTCAAGAGTGTTAGAGGTCAACTGGATGAAGAAAGGAGTCAAAGGGATGAAATATGACCAAAATATTATCACATATCAACTTTCAAGTTGAAAATGTTGCACCGATTTTCAGCCTTATATTGAGACCCATTTTGGCCATGTAAAATGATCAAATTTGAAGACAGTCTCCGAATAAAATTTGTATCCCTTTGAGTTAGCTTTTCAACGCATCTTAAATCATCTCAATCGGACATATATACTGAAAGTTATGACCAAAACGCTGAAAGCTGTCCAGCTATGTATTGGGTGCCCACCTAGGAGCTCGCCCAACCCTGAATTTCAACACAGAAAGCAAATATTTTGCCGGACGACAGCCCCATTTTCTACTGGGCGCTCGCCTAGGGCAAATCGGGAAAAAAATCTCAAGTTTTCTTCTACGACTCAAACACTAATGATAACTTATTGTGACACGATTTCTCAACCCTAAAAGACCACCAAAACGTTCCAGAATGCCACATTCTTCATTATTCATCATTCTTCCATTGATTTTGGTTCAAGAAACTCATGAAGAACTAACAATCTTGGTGAAGTAAGGGAGGAACTAAATTGGATATGGTGATTTCACATATATTATTTCATGTAATTGATCTTTTCTTTCTGAATAATCTTAGTATTTAGACTTTTCTTTTCATTAATTTACATTGAAATCGGTTTAATAATTACTAGATCTTTCATGGATTCAATCATGATTTTTTTATTGTTTAATCAAACTATTTATTGAGTTTCAATTTCAATTACTTATTGTTGAGATTAGTTTAACTTTTATCAAATCATTCATAGATCCACTCATGCTTTTTCTATCGTTAGATTGAACTAATTGTTGAATTTTAATCTTAATATTACTTTATTGGCGCATTAATTACTGCTATATGATTGATGTATATGGCCGATCTTTAATCTTGTTCCAATAAAATTGTACTAATATATCATAAGTTGTCGTTGCCTTGACTACTCTCGCTTCATGGACTTTTTCCTTTTGGAATCTTTTCCTTTAGATTCTATGATTACGTTTGTAAATTAAACTGGGTTTAAACGATATATCTTCCGATTAAAGTGTCGGGATGAAAGCCTCTAATTGTGTTATAAAAATGAAATAATTGATGTGAATGATGTGATCCGATTGAGGAAATTTCAACGATTTACTGCCTCAAATAATTGATTTTAACTTTGCTACTTCAACATTGAATTTACTACAAATTTGAGACGATAAATCATCCCTTTTTGGAATACTTTGAGCATTCTTCCATCTCCCTGTGGATACGACACCCCAAAGCTGCACTACAACTACTGCGTTATTCTTTAGGCGTAATCAAAGTCATACAGGCGGAATTAAATTCTTTAGAGAAACGGAAAGTGTTTGGACATGTAGTTCGAACACCTGAAAATGTAATCCATGTTGGATACAAATGAGTTTTTGTATGAAAGAGAAATGAAAACAATGAAATTACAAGATACAAGGCTCGACTGGTAGCTCAAGGTTTCTCACAAAGACCAGGAATTGATTATGAGGAAACATATTCTCCCTTAATGTACAACATCACTTTTAGATTCTTAATTAGTTTGACCGTGTCACAAAAGCTCGATATGCGCCTTATGGATGTAGCGACTGTCTATATATATATATATATATATAGACAGTCGCTACATCCATAAGGCGCATATCGAGCTTTTGTGACACGGTCAAACTATATGAAAGTCCCAGAAGGACTTAAAGTGCGTGAAACAAATGATACATACCCGAGAACCATGTCTCAGTTAAACTACAAAGATCATTGTATTGATTGAAACAATCCGAACGCATGTGGTATAATCGCCTTAGCGAATATTTGTCGAATGAATGCTATAAAAATGATGATGTCTGCTCATGTGTTTTCATAAAGAAAATGAATATTGGATTAGCAATTGTGGCGGTTTATGTTGATGACTTAAATTTAATTGGAACTTCTGAAGAGCTTAACAAACCTGTAGATTATTTAAAAAATGAATTTGAGATGAAAGATTTGGGAAAAACCAAATTCTATCTCGAGTTGCAAATTGAACATTTCCCAGGGATTATTTGTTTATCAATCTACATATACATAAAAAGTCTTAAAACAATTTTATATGGATAATTCACATCCATTGGCATCACCTATGGTTGTTCAATCTTTGATGTAAAAAATGATTTTTTTCGTCTACCTGAAGATGTAGAAAAGATTCTTGGTCCTGAAGTACCATATCTTAGTGCGATTGGATCATTAACTTATCTTGCAAATTGTACTCGGCCCGACATAACTTTTTTTGTAAATCTCCTTGCAAGATATAGCTCTACACCAATATAAAGATATTGAAATTTTGTTAAACATATTTTTCGTTACTTAAATGACACTATTGATTTGAGATTATTTTATTCTCAAAAGTCGGAATCGGCTTTAGTGGGATATGCAGATACATGTTATCTCTCTGACCCACATAAAGCTAAATCATAAACAGGATATGTGTTTACACGTGAAGGAACAACTATATCATGGAGATCTGTGAAGCAATCATTAACAACAACATCCTCAAATAATTCTGAAATCATTGCAATCCATGAGGTAGGTCGAGAATGTGTATGATTGAGGAATATGACCCATCATATCTAAGAGTCATGCAGATTAATTTCAACAAAAGATAGTCCAACAATTTTGTATGAAGATAATGATGCATGTATTACACAACTCAAAGGAGACTATATCAAATGTTACCGGATGAAACATATTTCTCCAAAATTCTTTCATATACACGAGTTTCAGAAAATGGCGACATCAATATTCAACAAATTCGTTCAAGTGACAATGTAGCCGATTTACAAAAGCACTACCAACATCTACATTCAAGAAATTAGTTCACGATATTGGAATGCGTCGACTCAAATATTTTCAGTGATCAACATCAGGGGAGTAGCTGTACTCTTTTCCTTCGCTTAGGTTTTATCCCATTAGATTTTCCTAGTAAGATTTTAATGAGACAACATTTATATTTAATACTCCAAAATAACTGTACTCTTTTTTCTTCGTTTGTTCTTTTTGTCCAATTGAGTTTTTATCAAATAAAGTTTTAACGAGACAGATATTTTGTAATGTGTCATTCAAGGGGGAATGTTGTAAAAGAAAAGTAAATTAGTGTTTAATGTGAATGACACTTGTACCCCTACAGCCCTAGATATTATTACCATATGTATCCCTATTGCTGCCCTATAAATATAGGGCTTTAGTTCTCATTACAATACACACAGAGAAATCTATTGACTTTTCCTCTATGTTCTTTTTCTCTCTTTTATAACAAGTCCAAACATTTTTTTTTCTCAAAAAAGAAGGTATGTTTTCTAGCATTTGAAAAATAGGCGTTTATCATGTTAAATTTCGATACTTATTGTGTGTTTGAGCCACATTATTTTTGAATAATGTATTATAGAATAGTAGATTGATGGAGAATGCGTGGTTGAAATATAAGGAAAAGTTATTGATGTGATGAAAAATATTATTTTATTGAAGAATGCGTGGTTGAAAATAAATAAAAGAATAAAAATGAGATTTTTAATGTGACTCGAACATGGGCTGAATAATGTTAATTAAAATAGTACATTTGAAAAATATGCGTTTATCATTTCATTAGTATCTAATTATTGACAATTATCTAAATAAATCTTTAAAGATATCTAGAAGAATAGAAAATCCACCTAATTAATTGTACTACACGTTTTTAATATTAATGAATTCAACATTTTTGTTAACTGAACATAATTATTTATTTAATAATTTATCTAGTAATAAAATAAATAAATAATTTTTGAGATAAATAAATTGTTAAAAATTAAAAAAAAGAAGAAAACTATTCATTTGGTGCAACTTTTGATGCAATGGGTTGAAAATGAGTCCATGTTTGTCAACCATTAATCTAAAACTATATTTGCTATAGTAAGATTTTTCACCAAACATTTACCTAATAAAATATTCTACATACAAACCAATAAACTCATTTTAATTTTCAACCACACATTCTTCAAAAAATACTATTCAAAACTCAATTCTTCTCCCAATCATGGGAGACAAACAAGCTCTGATTTTTAATTTGGCGCACAATTTGGTGTAAAATAATGTAAAAGTTGATACAAAATCTTACAAATTTTGATGTGTGGTAGGAGATGACCTAACACTAATTTCTTGTAACCCCTCTCTCTTAATTATTATTTAAAATTAAGGGGGTGTTTGAGTCATATTATTTTGGAAAAATATATTTTGGAATAGTAAATTGATGGAGAATATATAATTGAAAAAAAAAGAAAAATTATTGATACGAAAGAAAATATTATTTTATCGAAGAATATATGGTTGAAATGAGTAGAAGAATTAAAATGAAAATTTTAATATGAAAAAAAAAAAGGCTGAAATTTTTTACTCCACGGAATCCCTCTCTCGGCAGTACTTTCTCTCTCATATGCTCCCATATCTACTGTCGGCCTTCCAAGTCCACTGTAAGTATACCTTCATGTGCACGCATCACTGATATTTTTTTATCTTTTAAAACAAATCTTATACATAAGTTATCTTGTCATTTTATCAACAATAAATCGGCTTTCCTTTTTTTATTTTTCTATGAATCTGCTTTTTACTGCTTCAAAACAACATACATTGTGATTTATCAGTTGTGTTTGTGGATTATTTACAATGCGTTGGTTGATTTAGGTTTTTCTATGGAGATTTGAAGTTGGATGGGTTAATTTGATTTGTTGCATAGGAAAAGTTGAAGCTTGGTTTTGAGATTTGAATCTGAGTGTTGATATATAGAATGGAGGCTTCGCGACGAGGAGGAGGAGGAGGGGGAATGGTACCGATATCACCGTCACAAACGCCGCGGTCTAGTGACAAAGCGGCGCGAGATCTGCGATCGGAGGGGAGTATGAGTGGAAAACATGATAAGGATAAAGGTGTCAATGTGCAGGTCATTGTGCGCTGCAGGTGAGTTATCTTTGAATTCTTTATGTTGTAAGCGATTCCAAGAAATCAAGTATGAGTGCTGATTGAATCTTCTGTTGTAGGCCATTGAGTGAGGACGAGATGAGAATGCATACACCAGTGGTGATTTCATGCAACGATAACAGAAGAGAAGTTTGTGCTGTTCAAAATATTGCTAATAAGCAGATCGATAGAACTTTTCTCTTTGATAAGGTCTGTTTGCTATTTTTACTTTGTTATATGCTTAATTGGGTTTTTAAAAAAGAAAAGAAAACATATAGTTCAAGAACATATTGAATTTCATATAAGCTACTGAATTCCATGTCATAATTTCAAGATTTTTACAAATAAGCTGTAGTAAATTCAAAGTGAATTTGTTAAGTTAACATACATGGGACAACCTTAACGGTTGCAATTTGATTTCCATTTTACTACTCAATTTATTTTTCTCGTTTCTGTTCTCTTTTTCTTTTATTATGTGATCTATTAAGAAAAAATAATTTATCGTTATCCTGTATAGGTCTTTGGTCCATCTTCCCAGCAAAAAGATTTATATGATCAGGCAGTCTGGCCCATAGTGTTCGAAGTTCTAGAGGGCTATAATTGTACCATTTTTGCATATGGACAAACAGGGACAGGAAAGACTTACACCATGGAGGGTGGTTCGAGGAAAAAGGTTTGTTTTTATTCTGTAACCTCTAAAACATATTTGCAATGTTTTTCCATTTACTAGCATTTATAACTTCATGTATGTTATTTGATTATTAATCTTGTTAGAATGGGGAATTCCCAAGTGATGCTGGTGTTATTCCAAGAGCTGTTCGACAAATTTTTGATATCTTAGAAGCTCAAAATGCTGAGTATAGCATGAAAGTTACATTCCTAGAGCTGTACAATGAGGAAATAACGGATCTTCTGGCACCTGAAGAATGTCCGAAGTTCATAGATGACAAATCAAAGAAACCAATCGCGCTAATGGAGGACGGAAAAGGTGGAGTTTTTGTTAGAGGTTTGGAAGAAGAGATTGTGACCACTGCGAATGAAATATATAAAATCTTGGAGAAAGGTTCGGCTAAAAGGCGAACAGCGGAAACCCTTCTTAACAAACAAAGCAGTCGTTCTCATTCTATATTTTCTATCACAATTCATATCAAAGAGTTCACCCCAGAAGGAGAGGAGATGATTAAATGTGGGAAGCTGAATCTTGTTGACCTTGCTGGCTCAGAAAATATTTCACGCTCTGGTGCTAGAGAGGTGAGAAGTTGAACGTAATTTACAGTGCTAAAATTGTACTCGTTATACTGTTTCCAAAGGTCGGGATGGGTGGTGGAAACTTTTTGCTAATGAGAGATCATATATAATTTCTCCAATGCATGATGGTCTACTAATTATATTGTTCCCACGGGGTGATACTGCATGTGAAGAGACTTATTTTGCAGTAATGTACTTGTTAAACAAGAAATTTTGGATTCTGACAGGCATTATAAATTGTCTTTCCCAGTCTTGCTACATGCACACCTTTCTTTACACCCTAATTTATCGAATTTATACTTGGCACAATCATACACCACTTTCACATTTCACACATTTAATAAAACCATCATCCATCTGCCACATCATTCATCAGTAAAGCAAGTGGTACAAATGGCTTAACTCTTTCCAAAATGTGATCTGTACCTTTTTTATGCTAAAGAACATTGATCTACTTTTGCAGGGCAGAGCAAGGGAAGCAGGTGAGATCAACAAGAGCTTGCTGACACTTGGTCGGGTCATAAATGCTTTGGTCGAGCACTCTGGTCACATACCATATAGGTATAGGTCCAATCAACTTCTCAATTATGTGTACAAGTTGCCATTCATGTTTCAGGGTATATAAACTCTTTCATCCAAAAATCTCACTTGAAATCTCAGAGACAGCAAATTAACAAGGTTGCTGAGAGATTCTCTGGGAGGGAAGACAAAGACTTGTATAATTGCCACAATATCACCCTCCATTCACTGTTTGGAAGAGACACTCAGCACTTTAGATTATGCTCACCGTGCCAAAAACATAAAGAACAAACCAGAGGTCAGTACTTTTGATATTTTTGACAAAAAGAAAAATGTGCCACAATTGTTGTTTCTTTAGCTATTTATTAGATTGGACTAGTAGATAAATTCATTTTTTTATAATTGCAGATTAACCAAAAGATGATGAAATCTGCAATGATGAAGGATTTGTACTCAGAAATTGACCGATTAAAGCAAGGTTGTTGATTGCTCTCTCTCCCTCTTCCTCCCTCTCTTTCTCTCTCTGAGATGTGTGTGTGTGAACTTTCCCTAGGTTCACCTAAAAATACTCAACGTTAAATCTTCTTTCAAGCGGTATTCTTTACAATGATGCGTACCTTACAAAAACTTTATGTGCTTCAGAGGTGTATGCTGCCAGAGAGAAGAATGGGATATATATACCAAGAGATCGTTATCTCCAGGAAGAGGCAGAGAAAAAAGTTTGACATTAGGAACTTAGTCTAATGATGTTATAAAATTACTTTAAGAGATTCTCTTGTGAAATTCAAAATTTGTTATGTTTGTGCCCTTTCAGGCCATGTCTGAAAAGATTGAACATATGGAGCTTGATTTAGAATTCAGGGACAAGGTATTTTAATGTAAATGTTGATTATTTGGATATCATTTTTGTGGATACTACTAAGAAATTTGATTCATTAATAATTTTTGTTTTGTTGTAAGTAGCAATTGATGGAGATCCAGGAATTATACAACGTTCAGCAGCAGTTGACTACTGAATTGAGTGAAAAACTTGAGAACACTGAGGTGTGATATATGAATGTTCACCTTATCCAAAATAAAAATTTACTTCCCATTTTCCTAAACATTGTGGAATAATTATGCTACCTTTTTCTTCATTCAGAAAAAGCTACAGGAAACTGAGAATGCATTGCTCGATCTTGGAGAAAGACACAGGCAGGCAAATGCAACAATAAAAGAGAAAGAATACCTGATATCCAATCTTCTTAAATCTGGTAGTCTCACTTTCTGTGCCTATTATTCTTCAACCTAGTTTCACACTAAAAGCTCTGAATTTCTTGCTGAATTGTTTATTTATTTTTCGAAATGAAAAATAACATTACTTGTTGCATTACAGTTATCTATTTGAGTCAACTGTGTTAGATTCTTATCTCTTAATGTGCAAATGTTGTTCCACTGAAATTTTCCAGAACTCCATCAGAACATACTATCATATTCAAAACAGATCAGCAGATAAGATTATGTTTTCTTCTGTGATGAATTAATATTCGGATCAATAATAATAAGTAAATTTAAGGTTCTCCAAAGGAAACTTCGAGAATTACTGGCCTATATAACATGAAATATAATCATTTATCTACAAAACCCCCCTTTTAGATATTTTGAATTTAAATTTTCTAAAAAAATCTGTATTTCCATAAGAAAACTTGTTCATTATATCACTAAATAAATTGGAGAGAGAGTTAAAATATCCATCTTCTGGATAGTTGGCTTTGCTCTCTTTTTTCCAAATATCACTCAACTGGAATTGTTGAACTTTGGAGATGAACCTGGATTACTTGGTTCTCATCGTAAATTTTGCTTGGGTCAACTGACTTTTTGGGATGATTTGTGTTTGTGACTGCTGTTATGATTCATCTTATGTTTATTGTTATCTAAAGATCATGTTTGGGAAATGTTTATAAACATTTAAATTATAAATTGATAGAAATGAGTGGTGGATAAGTGGGTACTACTTGTAGACCCTTGAAATTAGTGGATAAAAAGTGTTTTATGTGTTTATAAACATGAGCTAAACATATGCAAAATTTATAGCTTCCCCAGATTTTGTCACCATGTTTGAATAAAAGGACATCCATGAAACAGCTTTATGACTTTTTGTATGATTACCTTCTAACAGAGAAAGCACTCGTTGAACGGGCACTTGAACTTCGAACAGAACTGGAGAATACTACATCAGATGTCTCTAATCTGTTCACGAAGATTGGTTTGCACCCTAATTTTGGAATATCAAATATGCAATATTATTTTTGAAAGGAAAAATAAATGAGCCTGTGCTAATCTTATGTATGTATGACTGATTTTCCAGAACGTAAGGACAAAATAGAAGATGGCAATAGAGTTCTTATCCAAAATTTCCAATCCCAATTGACTCAGCAGCTTGAAATCTTGCATAAAACTGTGGCATCTTCGGCTACACAACAAGAGCAACAACTCAAGGAAATGGAGGAAGACATGCAGTCCTTTGTATCCACAAAGACTGAGGTATATGACATTAAATGGATAAAGCCTTTAGAGGTAGTATATGGTTAGTCAACACAGTTTCTCATCTTGTATGCTTGTAGGTTGCTGAAGAGCTTCAAGGTCGACTATCAAAATTGAAAACCATGTATGGTTCTGGCATCAAGGTTTTAAATGATTTAGCTGCAGAGCTTGGTGATAACTCTCAGTCAACATTTGGTTGTCTGAATTCCGAAGTTTCTAAGCATTCCTCAGCTTTAGAAGAGGTTTGAGTACATTGCAATGCTCTGAGAAATTACTTTAGACTTATTTTAGCACGTGTTTGATATTAGTTCATAAAATGCAGCTTTTCAGAGGAATTGCTTCAGATGCTGATACACTACTTCATGATCTTCAAAACAGTCTGCACTATCAGGAGAATAAACTAACAACATATGCACTACAGCAACGTGAGGTTAGCTTTACTTAATTAACTAAAAAGCAGATTGTTTTGACGCCAAGCACTTTCTTTGTTTTTAATTTTTTATTTCAAGAAGGGATGTAATTGACGTTGACATATTTTCCAGGCTCACACCAGAGCTGTTGCTATCACAAGATCAATTTCCCAAATTAATGTAAACTTCTTCAAAACTTTGGACATGCATGCTACAGAACTGGGCCAAATTGTGGAAGAAGCACAGGTGGTTAATGATGAGAAATTGTCCGAGCTTGAAAAGAAATTTGAGGTGATTAAGCCCCTCATCTAAAACACACTTGGTATGATTAAGCATACTAAACTCATTCTGCATTGGTTGTCTCAATTTTCTATAGGAGTGTGCTGCTAATGAAGAAAGGCAAATCTTACAAAAAGTGGCAGAGCTGCTTGCTGGTTCAAATGCTCGGAAGAAAAAGCTGGTACATTCACATGTATTACAATCATTTTATTTGATAATGACAGTAATCCATGGCATCAAATTTGAGAAATTTAGATTAGAATCGACATGCCATTTTAGCCTGCCGCTCGAGTGACTGGTCTTTAATCTAGTCCTTGTAGATTAATCATATCTACTTATCACATTTCTGTATCTATTTTCATTGATCCTCCAAGTTGGTAATGTAAAGTGTTTGCAAAACGAAATGTTGTAAGAATAACCAAAACATCGTACTATTTTATACTCAGTAGTACAAAAACTACAATCTGATAAGGCTTTGAAACAGCTTCTTTCTTGTGAAATATCATCACAACATTCTTCTGTTAGGGGTTTTCCATAAATCTTTGAACCATACTTGCTGGTAGATTTAGTTTCACGAGCATTGAAGTCACCTATGTCATTATTCAACTAAAATTATTTGCAGTTTTAGCTTCTGCTGATCTTCAAATTACTAAATGAACAATAACAAAATCTTGTAGTATATAATGGGTATTCTAGAAAAACGTTAAAAAATCGTCAACAAGAACTTGTCAACAATGATTGTTTCTATTCTTTCCTTGCTAGCTTCTGCTAGGAGGTCGTCATAATTTCTTATGGAACATTTTCCATTCATCGTTCCCAAATAATTTCTTATGGAACACACTAGTGTTTGTCGTTAAGGCAGTATATGTTTCTATTTAATGACTCTAGATTTTATGTTTCATGTTTTTGTTTTATCTAGTGATCATATCATTGCAATAGTGATTTCACGTATTATTTAACACGGTTCATTGTTTTGACAGTTTTGTATCCCCCCAATTTTTCTTGTTTTTCCCTAGGTTCAATGCGCAATAGATGGACTTCGGGACAGTGCAGCTAGTAGAACCAACAGGTTACAACAAGAGATGATAATTATGCAGGAAACTGCTTGTTCAATTGAAGCTGAGTGGACAAATTACATGGAAAAAGCTGAATCTCATTATCTAGAGAACACCGCTTCAGTGGAAACTGGGAAAAAGGATATGGAAGAGGTTCTCCAAAACTGGTGAGTGTACTCTTCATTCTTGTTGCCAAGAGCATGTTTTGCTATGCTTAGAAAATTTGCTTAACAGCATAGCATTACATGATCTATATTCATCGATATCACTGTGCTGAATGATTTCTCAATTAGCCTACTTTCATGAATCAAAAATAAAATTGTGCAGTTTGGAAAAAGCAAAATTGGGTGTGCAACAATGGTGCAATGCGCAAGAATCCTTGCTCGGTTTAGAGAAGAGCAATGTTGCTTCTGTTGACGAAATTGTTAGGTTAGTTCTGCATTCCTTGGTTGTATACTTCAAGTCAAGCTTGCACATTTTTAATTTATTATAAATATGCCGCATATTTACTACAGGGTAGGGACGGAGACCAGTCAAGTCTTGCGTGCAAAATTTTCTTCTGCTATGTCAGCTGCACTCGAAAATGCAAATATAGGAAGCAAGAATGTTCTCTTGTCTATTGAACGTAAGACATCAAGCCTTTCAAATCGAATTGATAGGTATTTTATTATTTCACATACATAATAGTACTCTACTAAACAAATCCATGCAGGTTCACTTCAACTTGACCGCGAGGCATGTGAGAATCTTAACTTAATGATTGATCCATGTTGTGGGAACTTGAGGGAACTGAAGAGCGGACACTACCACAAGACTGTAGAAATCACAGAAAATGCAGGAAAATGCCTTTTAGAAGAATACACGGTAAGACTTCATCTGAGCCTTTTTTGCATCAAAGTTGTAAAAAGTATTGGAACGTGTGGGCCACAGGCCCCTAAAGCTTGGCCCCACAAACTGGGCATGTCTATAGCATGCTGGGCAGCCTGCCCCTTTTTGACACCCCTACATGTGTGTTGCATCAAATTCTAGATCATTACAGGATAACTTGGGATATGTCTGAGACGGTGTTTATAAATATGAACATTTTTAGTTGGGGTAAATGAGTGGTGGTGGAGAAGTGGGTAATACTAGTGGTTCCTACTTCGAAGTGTGGATAAAAAATGCTTTTACTTGATCATGGTGTGCAGAAACACCTCGAAACACCTTGGATGTTTATAAACAGGGTAAATGAGCTCTAAAGAGTGAGTAGTACTTGTGAGTCCTACAAAATAGGTGGATAAAAGGTGCTTTGACAAAAAGACACTTTTTGACCTTGGTGTCTATAAAGACCTAAAAACACCTTGTCAAACATACAGTTACAAGAAACTCTCTTTTCCTTGTCAATAATAGTATCTGAAAAATTCATGCAACTACATCTCTCTCCTCCGATGCAAATGATTTGGCAATTCCATGTGCAAAATTCTATTTTAATATTTAAGTCAACTCTTCATTGACAGGTGGATCAACCGTCATGCTCAACACCAAGGAAAAGAGAATTCAATTTTCCAAGCGTTTCTTCCATTGAAGAACTCAGAACCCCAAGTTTTGAGGAACTCCTCAAATCATTTTGGGATGCAAAGTCATCAATACAAGTGAATGGAGACATAAAGCATATTTTAGAGGCTGCCCATTCATTGAGAGATCCACGAGCTCCCCTCACTGCTCTCAATTAATCGAGTATATATAACTAGCTATAAACACTTTCATAGTGTTAAAATGAATTTTGTACATAATGTATGGTTTGATGACTTACATTTTGTTGATTGCTTTGAACATTCAAATTATATTCATGGAGGTGTAAAATATGAAACAAAGAAGGAAATAGTTATCTGCTTTTCTTTCTGGGAATCAAAGGGAGTTTCAGTTCTTGGAAATGTAATGAAAACCAGCAGTCGTTCAGAGTGTTTGTATTAGAAGAATGTAATGAATGTTTTCCTTTATATGTATGTATATATTTGTATTACATTATCTTATATCAGATAGTAAACGGGCTTTGCATTTTCCTGTTTCTTCGAGCCATTCCATGGACAATTGGGAATTTGGGATTACTGCATTAAATTGAAATGTATTGACCCAAAAAGAAAAGAGCTTACCATCTCAATCCTTTTATTGGTAGCGCGTTTTCTTCTCCATCCTATGAATATATAAACTTCATGCATGTACAGTCCTGAAAAATTGAAAAAGGAAGAACCAACCTTATGGCTTAAAGATAGGGCAAGTTTGGAAGTGACTGTAATACTACTATTCCTTACTTGTGACTTGACAACATTGGGAAGTTTTTACTCTACCCACCGGGGTAGGATATCAGAGCTGTCTTTAAGCGAATCAATTACCAACTTCCTCTCTAGTTTCAATAAAATATCAACTTCTAACACAAAACTGACATTAAATTAACATCAGATGTCAGAAAAAAGATAGGAAGGATAATCAGTGTTGATTGAGTAGAAAAGCTGAATGCGTTTAGACAATCCAATGATATAATGACATTATGCCAACCTTTTTGTCAAACTGTCCAGGCAATGTAGCATGATTGAGAAAGGAAGAAGATATTGCAGATTCAACAATTTAAAGTCACGTATTTCAATACTTAGAAGATGATTAAGGAATCTTGTTATAATAGTGAACATCAGTCAAAGCGAATCTTCTGATAAAAAGTTGTTTACAGCATGTGAACCACTTTTCAGCTAATGTATAAATAATGTACGCTGCAAATGGAGGTTCAGCATATGGCAGGTTCATCTCAAATATCGGAGTAAAAAAAAACAAAAAAAACAGACGAGGCAAGATCACATTATTTTGTTCAATAAAATTGCTTGTAAATTACCTTACCTGATAGCCAAAGACAAAAGCTTTTATTCGAAAATCACGCTGGTGGCTCTCCACCAAATGGGTCATCTCCAAAATCTATCCTGACAGCAATTTATTTTCTTGCGTAGAAATCAATCCAAGACCATCTCATGTCATCGGAGAAGGACCATGGCTGGTCTCAACATTGTCCACCTGATCACTACCATTGGGGGGTAAACAAGCTCCAATCCCTTATCATCGTCTGTACATTCCCAACCCATTTTTTTTTTTACCATTTTGTATTGGTGCTGGTGTTTAAAGTAATTATCGGATATGTTCTCATATATGGTTCTGAAAATGGATGGCAACATTAGATGAGAATGATGATATTTGAAATTAAAAACTTCAACCAATATGTTTTAATTTAAGAAATTATAGAGAAAAAATATTTATTTATTGATAATGAATCCTAAAACTACTGCCATGAAAAGAGACAAGTCGAAAGTCAGTATATAGTTAACTAATAGTCGAAAATATTAGCTAGTTCTCATGTCTGACAGTTGTACTACGAATTAATATTTACAACAAAATGACAAATGAATGACACTTCTAAATATCATTAATTTTTCTCTGAGTTTCATTTTCTATTTAGGGTAATAAATCTCCAAAGTCCAAAGAACAGTAAACCAACCAATTATAAGGAAGAAGTTTATTTCCTCTAAGTTTCCACGTCATGATCTTTCACACTCAACTAAAGTTATACAATGAAAAACACCTCTTTAAAAAATGAGCACTTGTAAAACCAATTATTTACTTAAGTAAATGCTATGAAACATAGAAAATGCATTAGAAGTACAAGACAACAAGGAAGAAACCCGAAAAAGTAGAATAGTTTTTATAAAGACTTGGGTCAACAATGTTTTACATCAGAAGCTCATTCAGTGACTAGTTTTTCTATTACATTGTGCGCACTTTTCTCATTTTAACAAATAATGTTTCAAAAAAAAAAATTCAAGGGGTAGCAACAAATAATGTTTCAAAAAAAAAAATTCGAAGGCGCTGCTCCCAAACCCCCGTGAGCCCCCACTCCTTCAACTCTAGGACCTCCTATTTCGACAAGCTGGCTCCGCTCCTGTGTACATTGACTTGAGAAAGTTAAAAGAGTAAGCTTCAAAAGGTTCAGGCAAATTGAATAAATTGTCAAGATTATGAAATAAATATGTACAATAATGTGTACGAGTGTAAAATTTAAAATAATTCTAGATGATGATAGGTGATTATTAGCTAATTTAGATTATTAATCTCCTTAATTAGCCTTCCATTTATTTTACGAAAATGACAAGGGCATAAAACATACTAGATGTCCTCAACTAGAAATCATGGAGGCCACTTCCACCACCCAGTCGAGTTATGCCAGTGGTTGAGCTCGACCGACCACCTCTCAACATATGGGTGATTCCCAGCCAAATTCATAAGCCAGTCGCCACCATGAGGGTGGTTATGAGAATGGGTCGAGCCCGCCATGGTATAGCCTTGATCCAATATTTTCATAGGGAGGATTATATATGGTCATCTTGTATTTCGCAGATTTTCCATCATATCTCTTGACACGATATCTTTCAATACTTTTGGATCTTGTGACACGTTCCTCTACCTTTTATGGATCATCCACCATATTACTTTAATATAAGTTAAATGTCACTAAATTTATACTTTCGTTACACTTTATTCACTAAACTTTAAAATGCTTTCGAGTAATCACTTTACTTTAACAAGTTGCAAATGTGAAAATGGGTGGAAAGAAAATGAATTCTAGATAAAATAATTGTCTAGAACTTATTTTCTAGGGAATAGTTAATTAAGTGTGGGATTTGTATAATTTTCCACCCGGAAAATTTTAAAATTTTGGATCTTTTTGTGTTCATTTGGCTTTGTTCTACATGAAAATTGTTCATTAAAGTAATAATTTTTTTCATAATTGGTTATAAAATTTGTTTCCATTGCCAAAAAGTAAAAAATAAAAAACAAAAAATTTCAAGAAAATCATTTTTTCATCAAAGTTTAGTATTCATTTGGCTTTGTTTTACATGAAAATTATTCATTAAAATTGTTTTTTTTACAATTGGTTATAAAATTTGTTCAAATAAATAAATAAATAAATAAAAGCTGAAATTCTATTTCCCACCAAAATGGTGGGAAACCATATTCATCAAAAATGTAGAAAAGGTGCACGTGTGGGGACAAAGTGGAAAAGTAATTGCCAAGAACAGGGACGAACCTATACAGGAGCTTACAAGGGCACGTGCCCCTGTAGATTTTGGGTTTTTTTTAATGTAAAAAGAAAAAAAAAATCTAAAACCTACCTTTCATTTCTCTCCAGCAGCCCAGCCCGTGAGTTGCCTCTCTTCTAAGCTCCCGTCTCCAAAGTCCATCCCGTAATTCCATTTCTCTTCTTCTCCCTCCCAAAAAATTAGATTGTGCCCGCCAAG
This sequence comes from Fraxinus excelsior, assembly GCA_019097785.1. Taxonomy (NCBI): domain Eukaryota; kingdom Viridiplantae; phylum Streptophyta; class Magnoliopsida; order Lamiales; family Oleaceae; genus Fraxinus; species Fraxinus excelsior. The sequence continues at coordinate 12,419,162 of CM032627.1, read as the reverse complement.
AAAATTATGGCCATCAAACAAATCAATTGGTGGGAAATGAATTTAAATTCCAAGTTCCATGGAAAAGTTTCATTATCAAACATGGCCTAAAAGAAATTTTTTCTATTAGTATTGTTGCATAATGCTCTGGATTTCCTTGGGGAGCAAGTAAAAGTAGAAATTAAAACAATTAAAAATTAGAGTTATCTAGAATTGATTCCACCAACATCGGATGCCTAGAAATAGTTGTTATTGGATTCAAATTGGGTAATTGAAAGAAAGGTTGCCAGTGGAGCTAGCACTCGGCAAGCCAGCTTGTCCGCCGGTGCTAGCTCCGCTGGAATTTACAGTTTGGGCAAACTGTTCGTCGCTCGAGCCGCCATTGAGCGATTTGCCAAATTTTTCTTTAAAAAAAATAAAATATTTGGGCCTTTTTATTTGGGCTTGAGCATTTTTAAAATTTTGGCCCAAAGGGGGCCAAACTGCTTTAGTGTACAACATGTATAACTAATTGTAAATGTCTTCAAATTGGCCTAATTCCAAAGGTAAAACAAAGACAGCAAAGCTTCATCAAACCTTTTCTCCCTCCAACCCTAACTAGGGATGGTAAAAAAATGTTGACCTATCATTAGCGTTTTGATTAGAACAAACAATACATTTATGTTTCTAACATATCTAATTTTTTTAGTTTTTCATGTGTAATTCTTCATAAACACTCAAAGGAACAAATCGTCATCCGTTGAAGAACAAGCAACCAAAAAGGAATCGAAGAGAACAAGAATCTTGAAGATTAGAATTTAGAAGTTGTTTATCGAAACTTTATGTAAATGTATACTCATCGATTTTGGCAAATGCATAAAGCTTAAACATTTTTCACTATTCATACACTTGCATAAAGACTGATTGACAAGAAAACATGTTTTGAAAATTAAACATTTTCATAAACGAAAACTTTTATTCAAAACAACATGTTTTCGGTCGACCGGAATGTTGAATAAAGCAAGCTTCATTAGATTGTTATAGTAAAATAGACCGTTACCTCACTTAGCAAGGATTAGGAAGAATCAAAGCGAACCAACTCTATATATAAAACATTATGTGCAAAGAATTTACTCATTATCTCTATATGTTGATGATCTCATACACAAGAAATAATGAAAAGATGAGTTAGAGAAATTCAAGGAAGGTGTGATGAAAATGTTCGAGATGATTAATATGGGATTGATGCACTACTTTCTTGGGGATCAAGATAATGAAAGCTCAAGAATAATTAACCAATAGGGGAGATGAATTGGTTTCTAAAACTTTTTCGAAAAATTATTCTAAATTAAAGCAAGTAAAGACTAAATAGATTAATTCTTATAGTAAGCACAAATATAAAAGCGATACGTAAAAGGGAGAGATAATGTAAACAATATAATTGTGGAAGTTCAATCCAAAACAATAATCTACGTCCTCTATTAACAAGCTCTCCGTCAAGAGTAAGGCTTTTTCACTATATTGATTGACTTATGGTGCAATCCAACCATTTACAACTCTTCCGTTGACTTACAAACAAGAAGCACTGATCCTTATACAATATTGATCTTTAAGGGATTTCAACATGACCCACACTTTATCAAAGTAATTTTACAATGGAATTCATCACTTGATAAATAATACAAACAAATTAAGTACTAAGAGAGTCTAACACTTCAATGAATAATAATAAATGACAGTTCAAGTGTTAGATGAAAAACTTTGATGAATATGATAGTCAAAAATCAAATTCAATCAATTAAAGTGTTTCAATAAGAAGATGAAGAAATAAATAAAATGTAAGTTCAAAATTTTTCTCAAGAAATTTTTTTTTTCATGGATGATTGTAATAAATTAAGTACTATGAGAGAAATGAGAAACTTTGATAAATATGATGATTTTATAAGTTTAGTTCAATCAATCAAATTTTCAATATGAAGAAGAAGAAGGAAAAGAAAAAGTTTATGCAATGTAAGTACAAAAATTTTCTTCAAAAATATACCTCTCTTTCAATGAATAATTTGTGATAAATTAAGTACTAAGAGAAAAATTACAAACTTTGATGAATATGATGTTTACAAGTTTGATTCAATCAAAGTTTCAATATAAAGAAGTAGAAAAAGTTTATGCAATGTAAGTGCAAATATATTTTTCAAAAATATATCTCTTTTAAAATTAATATAGATAAATGGATAACTCTACTTGTACATAATTTGGACTACATAATGGTGTCCATACACTCACATGGATGGGGTCTACTTGAATATTTTATTCGAGCGGACCCCACCCTATGTGAGTGTATGGACACCATTATGTACACCAAATTATGTACACCAAGCATCACTCTAGATAAATTAAGTACAAAGAGAAATGAAAAACTTTGATAAGAGAAATAATTCAAGAAGTTTGAATAAACAATCAAAGTTTTTGTTATGAAGAAATAAATGAAATGAATGTAAAAATGTAAGTTTAAAAAAGATATTTTACAAATATATTTTACAAAAAAGCTCTCTTCTAGTTGTTTTTTTGAATGCAAAGTGAAGTGGTATTTATAATAGTCAAAACGCAAAAAGTTTTCCCAATCGGACGTCCGCCACTAAACCCGACAACCAACCAGTCGTTGCGGTCAGAACGGTCAAAACACTGACCGTTGGCGAACCGGACGTTTAGTTGACCAATGACTTTTTTAATAGATATAATCTAAGTTCAAGTACACTTTGAAATATCAATCTTATTTTTGATAAAAAAATATTTTATGTAAGTGATATGAAATTAACTTTTTGTGCAAGAAATAATTTTTGAGCTATTGTCATTCATTACTATATATCAAAGTGTTATACCTTTACATATGATCTCAAAAGCCTAATCTTTGATCTTACTTCGAAATTTCTTTCATATTTGGCTCTTAAACTCTTGATCTTATTCTTTTTCATGAGCTCGATTTGATAGTCTTGATTTTGATCTTTTAAGTTCTTGTCTCGAATGAATTGACTTGAACGCTTAACTTTCACTTTGATCTTCATTTCGAGTCTGATTTATGATGTGTTGATTTTGACAATACTTGATTGATTTTAACGTTGAACTATCATCACTCAAAATCATTTGTTAGAAATAATACTAATCTTGTTTGTTATGATCAAAATAATAAAGATGAAATCAACCAAATGTCAACATATAACTCATCTAAAGATGGGATTTTCATTGCTCAAAAGAAGTATACTAGCCTTATAAAAAAGTTCAAGATGATAAGTTGTAAGACTATAGCAATACTCCAAAACAACGACAAACCACTCAAAAAAGGAGACGTACCGCTTCAAAAGCAAGCAACACACATTTTCGAAGCCTTATTGGAAGTTTACTCTATCTCATATCTATAAGACAAAACATAATGTATGCAACTAGCCTAATTTAAAGATTCGTGAAGAGACCAAGTTAAATTCACTATGGAGCAACAAAACAGATTTTGAGATACCAATAAGGAACAAAAATCAATGACAAAAGTCTACAATATCAATGGCCAAAAATCTCATATTTCAGAGCAGAACTAAGTACATTCGCATCAAGTATCACTTCATTAAAGAAGCCAAAGCAAATAAAGAGATGGAAGTCAAATATTGTAAGACTGAAGACTAAAGTAAACATATTTACGAAAGCGCTACCATGTTCAAAGTTCGAGCTACTACTAGACATTATTGGAGTTACTGAAATATGTACTAAGGTGGATTATTAATGTTGTTGCATATTTAGAACGCTTTAGATTTCCTTGGTTAGCAAGCAATAATAATAAATAAAATAATTAAAAATCAAAATTATCTATAATTGATTTCACCAACATTGGATTCCTATAAGTATTTTGCTACTTACAAGTGTCAGACGCAATGTTGGAAACACTACATTGGCTGTCAACACTGCATTTTTTGGACAGTGCCCAATGGCAAGATGACATGTGACATCCTGTCAAGTTGTATGTCTAGTACATTCAAACTAACTCTTCCTATAAATATGTATTATTGGATTCAAATTGGGCAATTGTAAGAAAAGCCTCCATATTGTAAAATCCATTTTTTGATAAATTACAATTTCCTCCTTCAATTTCCTTGTCAATTAAAATTTCTCCCGCCTATTTTTATCCTTTACAACTTGTCCCTATTAAACTCGTCAAATGATTATAATCTAAATCAACATATTTCACCTACTCATTACCATCTTCTAATCAAACAAAGTATCCTCAAAAAATTGCATCGACAGACCTAAAAATAGTCTTTTAATTTTAAAAGCAATTTTCGACTCATGTAAAATTCATGACAAACTGGCCTTCATAATCTAAGGTCTTTTCAAAAGTCAGGAATCCTTTAAAGACGTGCACGTAGACAAAGATAACATCCACAAATCATTTTATCTTTATCCATTTTCTCCTCTTCTTCCTTGATCCCATTTTTATCCATTTTTTCAATAAAATCTTTCACCCCATTTTTGTATTTTTAAATTATAAATTATAGACTTGTTGTAAAAGAATGAGATGATTATTTAGTATTATCATGATACATGGATAAGTCTTATCTAGTTCAGAAAGTGTATTTCATTCCAACTGTAACTCTCCTTTTAGACCCTATAAATATAGGGCTTTAGTTCTCATAATAGGACACAGAAAAGTTTATTGATTTTTATTCTCTCTTCTCTCTTTTATAACAGCACGAACGCTTAATTCTTCCAAGTCTAGCAAAGGTAGTAATTTTTCTTTTACATAATCATCAATCATATGTACCAAAATCAATTTGGTAGCATGTGAATTATTTTATATACACTGCATTATAAATTGGTAGGGATTTCTGTTGAAATTAGTATGAATTTTATAGTTGGAACACGTACAGTAATTTGTAAAAGTCTACCCTAATTTGCATTGATTTTCGTGTCTATCTGCCCCTTCATATTTTCTACCCCAATTTGCATTAATTGCTAACTTTTTTTATACACATAAATGTGAATTAATCTGATCCATGCATGATGCCAAAATTGCTTATGCCAATAATGAAGTTTGTGCATGACTGAGAATTAGGTCAATTAGCATTGTTATCCACGCCTCTTAAAGTTATATGAATTTGAGTCAATTAGCATTGTCATAATATTTCCAGCAGAAACTATTTGGGTATAAACAAATTGGATCAAATCCATTTTGCAGCAGAAACTGATTGTGGCGGAAACTATTTGCGATATTATCATTATTTGATTCAATTTGGGTAATCAAGAGCACTATTATATTAATTTTCTACTCTCTGCTCTAATTTATGTACGTAAATAATTAAATACTCTTTGCCTTTTACCGTTAGATGTATTAACTCATGTTTTGATTAATGTATTCTTTGCTTTAATTTTTTTTTTATTAGTGATAAAATCTACGTTTATGATGATTATTAAATGCTCGTGTCTTTAACATGATTAAACATTTTTAGATGTTCTTATATAAATTTTAAATTAATGATTTATCACGGTGTTGCTCCTGAAGTAGCACAACATTATAAGTAATATTCCAGAAGAATATTACTTGTTTTTGAAGCACATAAATGATAATTTTCAATATTCCAAAAGAATATTAACACATTACTCTTGAGGAAGTAATATTAAAATACAACGAGCTCCTAAAGTAGCACATATTTCGAAAAACATACTATTTTAAATTAGTGTTTATCCCTGAAGGAAAACACGTAACTTATGTCATATTGATATTATTTGATTAATTATCTCGTTCACGTTCGTAGTATAATTTATGAATTTAGTACACTTATATTTCTCTATTATAAAATTGTTGTTGCTCCTGAAATAGTACAATATTATAATTAATATTTCAGATGAATATTACTCGTAGATCTATCTACAAATAATTTGTTATTGCTCCTAAAATAGCACAACATTATATTTAATATTAATTGCTCCTGAAGAGCATAAATTATAGTTTTCAATATCCTAGAAGAATATTGACATATTGCTTTGAAAAAAATAATTAAAATACGATGTACTTCCGAAGTAGCACATATTTCTCTCATAAACTTTAAATTAATAATTTATCATATTGTTGCTCCCGAAGTAGCACATCATTATAATTAATATTTTTGAAAAATATTACTTGCTCCCGAAGAGCATGACATTACGATTCCTATATTCCAGAAGAATATTATTTGTAGATTTGTCTATTACAAATATTGTTGTTTCTTAAGTAGCACATTATTATTAATATTCTAGTTGGGTTTTGTTTGCTCCCAAAGAGTATAATTATGTAAAATCTAACATAAATTATATTTTTACTCCAGAAGAGTAAATCCTTAAATAATTTTATTATAATAATATTTGATTGCTCCTGAAGAGCATGAATTATAATGTTCAATATTCCCGAAAAATATTGACACATAACTCTTGAAAAAGCAATAATGAAATACCTTGCTCTCGAAATAGCGCATGTTTCGAAGAATGTATCATTATGAATTCATGTTTATCCCTGAATGACAACATGTAATTAACTTCACGAGGATAATGATTAGTTTGATTACTTGAATGATATATGATTATATAATGTTTAATCATATTCTTCGAAATTAAATAATTGAAATATATCTTAGATTGAACCAGAAGTTTAATTTGACTTTATTGTTTGACATGACCAGTTGTACCATTACTGGATCAATAATGATGCGAAATTAAATATTCAAATGGATATTCAATGAAGAACCGGAAGATTCTTCAATCCAATGAAATCGTATTTGATGTTTGTTCTCTTTATTGAAAATTGGTTATTGATCGTCACTAGTTAAATAAGAATTGAATTCCCTATATTTCTGAAAATTAATTAGGGTGATATATAAGGCCCCGTCACCCTCCATGTTGACCATCTAGATATTATTTGTATCTAATAGATTTGATACAAATATTAGATGATTGCATGGTGTTCGCAACTTGAAGTTTGCGAAAGTGATACTCAAATTATGAGCATAATTTTCAAATTATACAATTAAGACAATGTGTCTTTTTAATACTAGTGATCATAAATCTCAACTTTTTAATAAGTGGTTAGTTGAGATGTCGATAAATGGTTTAACATTATTGTTTGTTAAACGTCTCCAATTAATTTAATTGAGAACAAAATACTTCCCATTTCAGTTTAGGGAAAGTCATTACACATCATGTCAACATCATAGTTCTCCTATTATAATTTGGCTTATGGTCATAGCCTAATTCTTCAATCAAATTATTTCGATAGTGCTGTATATGTAAAATTAATCCACCACAATGCACTGAGATGGAAAGTAAAAAAGAAAATGTTGAGAATAAATGGGTAGAGTGAACCCTTATCCCAAATGGATGATATTTGTAAAATGATTGTCAATTTGATTTGACAATTATCTCAGCATTAGGTGGAATAATTAAAAAGTTGAAAATAATATATAAATACATCAATATCTAAATCATTGCAAAAGACGATTCGAACCAGAAGTTAGAAAGATAATTTATTTTGATGCATTTAATGACTAAAGATATTGACAATCTCACACATCAGCTTTAAATGCTCCAACTCGAATTGACTCCTGGAAGGACAATTCGTTAATATTGTATTTGATAAATTCATGGCACGCCTGAAGCATGTTGACATTCGATTCTATTATAAAGTCCTCCAAACGTAAATGTTGCAATTGATAAATGTTGTCTTATTAATGAGGTATATAGTTTTAATGAGTATTTAGACATAACATATTATAAAACTCCGGAAGAGGTTCATGTAACTGTAATAATGAAAATTGAGATATCTCAATAAGTTATGTCATCATAGAAAAAGAAATAGAATCGAAAAATACAAGAAAAAGTTGTCGACAACACTTTTACACATAATGTACTGCATCATATTATGAATAGCGATGAATCGAAATAATTTCGTTGAAATATATCGATCAAAGATAAAATTGATCAATCAAATATTGAAAATATGATTCCTGAAAAATCACAAGTGTCCGAAAATAATGAGATTTCAATAAATTATATGTTATCTCATAAATTATGGGAGAGAAATAATGTTGTTATACACAATATTTTCGTCTTTAACGTGACTCTTAATATTATGCAATATGAGGATCCTAAGCCACTGTATGTTAAAGACTATCAAAATAGAAGTGATTGGCCAAAGTGGAAAGAAGTCATACATGCAGAATTGAATTTCTTAGAGAAACGAAAAATGTTTGGACCTGTAGTTCAAACACCTGAAAATGTAATCCTTGTTAAATACAAATGAGTTTTTGTACGAAAGAGAAATGAAAACAATAAAATTACAAGATTCAACGCCTGACTCGTAGCTCAAGGTTTCTCACAAAAATCATGAATTGATTATGAGGAAACATATTCTCCCGTAATGGACACCATAACTTTTAGATTTTTAATTAGTTTGACCGTATCACAAAAGCTCGATATGCGCCTTATGGATGTAGTGACTGCCTATTTATATGGTTCACTTAATAGTGACATATATATGAAAGTCCCTGAAGGACTCAAAGTGCGTGAAACAAATGATACATGCCCGAGAACCATGTTCTCAATTAAACTGCAAAGATCATTATATGGATTAAAACAATCTGGACGCATGTGGTATAATCGCCTTAGCGAATATTTGTTGAAGGAATGCTATAAAAATGATGATATCTGCCCATGTGTTTTTATAAAGAAAACGAATATTGGATTTGCAATTGTGGCGGTTTATGTTGATGACTTAAATTTAATTGGAACTTCTGAAGAGTTCAACAAAACTGCAGATTATTTGAAAAATGAATTTGAGATGAAAGATTTGGGAAAAAACAAAATTCTGTCTCGGATTGCAAATTGAACATTTCTCAGAAGGATTATTTGTTCATCAATCTACATATACAGAAAAAGTTTTAAAAAGATTTTATATGGACAATGCACATCCATTGACATCACCTATGGTTGTTCGATCACTTGATGTAAAAAATGATCATTTTCGTCCACCAGAAAATGGAGAAAAGATTCTTGGTCCTGAAGTACCATATCTTAGTGCAATTAGAGCATTAACTTATCTTGTAAATTGTACTCGACCCAACATAATTTTTATTGTAAATCTCCTTGCAAGATATAACTCTACACCAACACAAAGACATTGGAAGTTAAACATATTTTTCGTTACCTAAAGGGTACTATTGATTTTGAATTATTTTATTCTCAAAAGTCGGGATCTGCTTTAGTGGGATATGTAGATGCATGTTATCTCACTGACCCACATAAAGCTAAATCACAAACAGGATATGTGTTTACACGTGGATGAATAGCTATATCATGGAGATCTGTAAAGCAATCATTGACAGCAACATCCTCAAATCATTCTGAAATCATTGCAATCCATGAAGCGGGCCGAGAATGTGTATGGTTGAGGAACATGACCCATCATATCCAAGAGTCATGCGGATTAGTTTCAACAAAAGAAAGTCCAACAATTTTGTATGAAGATAATGTTACTTGTATTACACAACTCAAATGAGGCTATATCAAAGGTGACCGGACGAAACATATTTCTCCAAAATTCTTTCATACACACGAGCTTCAGAAAAATGGCTACATCAATATTCAACAAATTCGTTCAATTGATAATGTGGCCGATTTATTTACAAAAGCGCTGCCAACATCTACATTCAAGAAATTGGTTCACGAGATTGGAATGCGTCGACTCAAAGATTTTCAGTGATCAACATCAGGGGGAGTAGCTGTACTCTTTTTCCTTCGCTTAGGTTTTATCCCACTGGGTTTTCCTAGCAAGGTTTTAATGAGGCAGCATTTACATTTTTATACTCCAAAATAACTGTACTCTTTTTCTTTCGTTTGATTTTGTTTTTGTCCCATTGGGTTTTCATCAAACAAGGTTTTAACGAGTTAGTTATTGTACGAATAATCATCAAAGGGGGAGTGTTGTAAAAGAATGAGATGATTATTTAGTATTATCATGATACATGGATAAGTCTTATCTAGTTCAGAAAGTATATTTCATTCCAACTGTAACTCTCCTTTTAGACCCTATAAATATAGGGTTTTAGTTTTCATAATAGGACACAGAAAAGTCTATTGACTTTTATTCTCTCTTCTCTTTTCTCTCTTTTATAACAAGACTCTATATCTAATCAATCTTATTTTTCGGACAATTTTTTTCAATAATACTTATATGACACCTACAAAAATTTATATAAAAATTTCCAATATTTCCCGTCTTTTGGTTCCATAAAGGAGAAGATGGCATAAAACCTCTATTAAGAAAATTTGAATATTTAAAATATAAAATTCAAAAAGGCAAAAATCATCAAAAAGATTTTTAAGAAACATATTTAAATTTGTGCAAGTATCGTGACTTCAATCGAATCAAAATAAGATGACAAATGCCAAACAAAAACCATTAAAGATGGTAGAAAAACCAATATCAAACAAAAAGTACGAAGACATATACAAAAATAAAAAGAAATCGTTAAACATCGACCGGCATCCAGATTAACATTAGTACATAAAAGAAAGCTTCTAAAAGTTGATGCTTATTCCTATTATAACTACTAAATAGAACTAAAGAAATCAGTTGATCAATTTGGTGGTGGGAAGAAAATTTCTTCGGCCTTTCTCTTTGAGCTGAATTTCTGCTCTACTTCAGGACCAACTTTGAATGATGCCTGTAGCACCTGGGGAGACAAGGCCTTCCAAACTGAAGTCCTTCCAGCTAAATGTGTGAAAATTGGACTGCCATACACCACATAATTTAATAAACATATCGTTCCCAAGAAATAAATTAGTAAACAAAGAAGAAAGACTCACTTAGGAGTTGTGATGATAGAGAACCACTCCAAACCATCTGGATCAGCAATCTTTGAAACTACAAAGAACCTCGGAACAATGAAAAGATTTCCAGCCTTAACTGTCGTCTCAAGTACACGCTTGCCATCGACGCCAACAACCTGAGCACGGCCACTGCCCCTGACAATATATGTGACTTGCAAGGCAGAGTCACAAGAGAAACCAGGAGAACACATTGCACTTCCATTCAATCTCACAAGATCAGCCCCAAGTCCAACCTCACCGACCAACGGCAAATTCTTCGTGTTCAGAACCACAACCTTTCCTCCGTTTTTAATGTCTACATCCAATGGAGCTTCCTCGCAATTTAAGGCCATGCCTTTGCGGTGCTCTGCCTTAGGCTCAGGCATTTGAAAACCAGCATCGAGTTTGACGATACCCTTACCAGACTGCTGTCCAACTAGAGTTTTCACAACGCTCTCTTCCAAGTCCCATGCCCTGCTGACAAATTCGGTTGAGAACCCAGTGAAGATGCCATTAGATCCCGTTAAGAAGAAGTCGGTAAATGAACCGGCTTTGTGGGCTGTTTTGGTATCTCCAAGGAAGAGGATCACAAGTTCAGTGTCCTGTTTGTTGTACCACCAGGTGACAACACCAAAGGGAAGTGCAATGGCATCACCCTTCTTGATTGCAAGCACCTTCTCTTCTTTTTCTGGAAGCACAATTCCAACCACTCCACTCCCTGAAATTAAAGCAAAAGAGAGTGAGATAGGGAATATTATCTAATTTGACTTGAAACAGAACAATTTTCTTGCAAGAATAAGAATCGAATGTGGAATACCACAGAACCATAAACTTATGGAAACTGTTCAAGATGCTAATCACTAAAAAGCTTATAAAGAAAACAGATTTGCAAAAGTATATTTCAATGAACAGAAACAATACAAGATTAAAAGCAATAACTGGAACCGAAAACAGAATTTTAACACAACTTTCAAAAATAAAAGCAAAATTGCAAAAGAATAGACGATAATTTTGCACAAGTTGTTCAAGACGCGAATTACTAAAAAGGTTGAAAAGAAAAGGCAGATTTACAAACAAACCAAATGAACCCAATTAATCACAAACGAGTGAAAAAGAAAAATATTCGGACCTTGAAGGACATAGGCAACCTTGGCGGAATCAGAGTAACGAGGCATAGCCAAGCCATTTTTCTCGAGAGCAAGCTTTGCAGCGCCGATATTGCCTTCACGTAGCATAGGCAGTTCATTTGGACACCATGCGTAATATGATCCACCCTCTCCTCCGTATACTTTCTTTGCCAACTTAGGGGACAAATCAAGCTCCATGTCTACTCTAAAACTATGAATATTAACAGAAGTCTTGTATAGAAAAAATTGTTTAACAATATTTGAATTTATAGAGAGTGGATAACAGAATCTTAAGACTTAACGGAAATTATCCAAAAGGATTACTAATTTAATTTAATGACAGATAATTATCCAAAAGGATAGTTATATTCTAACAGAATTCTGTTAGTAATGGGAAAGTGTCATTGGCACGTTTGGTTTTAATTATTTCTTTAATCAATTATTGAAATTCAGAATCTCAAATATCTTAATTTATTTATTTTTATCTCCTACTATTTAAAATTTATATTAAAAAAATAAAAATTAAATTTTAAATCAAACTATGTAGTTAAAAAATTAGAGTCAACAAAAGCATGATCAATTCTAAATTCTAATAGAACTAAAGATCGCTAATTTATGTTGCAGTGAGATCACTCAGCATTGAACAAAAAAGTATTTCCCGACTCACATTCGATCACATATTATCTTAATTTTTGGTTTTTAAGGTTTTAATAACAATAAGTATTATTGATAAATAATTAAATGTACCAATTTCTTGGAAAAGTTATTGTGGTCCCCTGATTATTAAAAATGCAACCTGACAGTTTTCATTCTTCTAACATTTGGTTCCTATTACCATAGTGTTAAAACTCCTTTTTCTTTTTCATTTTTTTAAAGTAAACTTTACCCTTATGCTTAATTAAATAATAAATTGTGTAAAATTTGACCCAAATTTCATTGGGTATTTGTAGATTAGTTGAAGTGAACCTTGAAGAGGTCAAAATATGGACCAGAAGTGATTTAGCCGCATTCTCATTAGTTAAAGGACAAGCTTGTGCTCGAACACGCAAAATAGGGAGCTGTCGCTCGCTTATCGCCACATGTCGCTCTCTTCCAATCAAGGTGGCACTCGAGCAGCAATGGCATCCGACCCACGATCCGTTTTGTGTTTTGACGTGTTTTTTATGCTCTTTTATCTTTAGAACTGTTATGGGTCTGCGTCAGACACTCCACCTCACCTGTCACATGTCAGCATGGGGTAGCCCGCACCGAGCCACATGTCAATCGAGGTGATTGCGAGGTCAACAAGGACTATTATTAAGGTTTTGACATGTATTCTATATATAGTTGACTCTTCTTTACAAATTTTTTAAGAAAAGTTAGATAATAATGTAAACACAATATCTTTATATTCTTTCTCTATGATATAGCGAATTCTCTTCCTCCCTGACAAATTTCTTGTGTTGTGATCTTTACTTCATATTGTACCATATAATCTTATCCTTAATTTTTAACAAATGGTATCAGAGTTTAATGTTTGATTTGTTCGAGGTTTGTTCATGTGATAACGATCTTGAAGTATGATATTCCGCTTTTGGATCGCAACACTATATTTTCATTGTGGCAGATAAAGATGCGACATTACTCACTCAGATGGATTTGGATGATGTTTTGTTGGGATTAAACAAGATGGTCCACAAAATGAATTCTAGAGGAAAAACTACGAAAAGATTGCAAGGCTTTGTTACATATTCATCTTCATCTTTCAAATCATATTCTTCGGGACAACTTGAAAGAGAAAACTGTAGTTGTGTTATAGTTGAAGTTGGAGTAATTATGCATGACAAAAAGTCTAACAAACAAATTGCATTTGAAACAACGATTGTATTCTCGTTGTATGACGAAGGTAAATTTTTAGAAAATCACCTTGCTATTTTTAAACCAATTGTCGTTGATTTAGAAATCTTAGAGGTTAAGTATGATGAAGAGGATTTGAGGTTGATTTTGTTGTGTTCGTTGCCCGCTTCATATATTACTTTTAAAGATGCGATTTTATGTAGTCATGATACACTTACTATTGAAGAAGTTTATGATGCTCTATTTACAAAAGAAAAGATGAAACATTTTGTTGGATATGAGGCCCATGGATATGACCTTGTTGTTGATAGTGGTTATGTAATGGACATATTGAAATCTAACTTTAGTAATCAAATTTGTAACTATTGTAATAAGAAGGGACATATAAAAAATGATTGATATTAGTTGTAAAATAAAGAAAAATTAGCTACAAATTAGAAGAAAAAGCAACTAGAAATTTCAGATGAAATCGACATGGCAAAAAACTGCTATAGTGATGAATAACTTTTAGTTCTGATGAGGATTGTGTTCTTGATGTAGCTTACACTTTTCATATGTATCCCAATTGGGATTTATTTTTAACGTATGAAACAATTTCGAAAGGTATTGTAGTAATGGTTAATCATGTACCTTGTAAGATAGCTAATATTGGAAGTTTTTAGAATTAAATTGTTTGATGCAATGGCTAGACCACTTGATGAGATGAGACATGTCCCAAAATTGAAAAGAAATATTATCTCTTTGAGTACGCTTGATTCAAAAGGGTACAAGTACACTGATGAAGGTAGAGTCTTGAATGTTAGTAAATGTGCCCATGTTGTGTTGCAGGAACGGAGAAGGTCCCATTTGTATGTCTTGCAGAGTTCTATAGAATATTTGGGTACCAATAAGCAGAAATTAGATTCATTGGTGGATATTCAATTTGGTACAGTACTGTTGAGTTTGGTTTAGGCTCTATGTTGAAAAAAAATATCTCAGTTGAGCTCAGAAGTTATGGGTAATGCCGATGTGCCGCCACCACCACCTCTGGCGCCACAGTATTCCATTGTTAGAGATAGACCCAGGAGAGATATTAGGCCTCTACAAAGGTAAGGAGAAGTTGATATAGTTGCTTATGCTTTAAATGTGGTTGCAAGTGTTGAGTCTAGCAAAAAAACTTTCTACCAAAAAAGTTTGTAGTGTTGATTTTGTCACAAGGTTTGCTTTTACCTTGTTTGGTAGTTGTTGAGTTATTTTGTAATTTTGTTGCTTGTGGAAATAATTCGAGTAACTTTGGTACCTGAGGAAATTTTGCTGAGCACTGCTTGGATTTGGTTGACATTCATTTATTTAGTTTATTCTAGTTGCATTTAGAAGTGGAGATCAACTAGTAGAAACAAGAAGGAAGTGGCAATGTCGACGTTGGACGAATCCAGATCTGAGAGTCGTTCACGAAGATAAGAAACGTAGATGTCATTGACCGGTTCATCAGATCTGAGCTCGAGTTGGGTTACTAGCTCAGATTTCGGATTCAAATATGTTTGAGAGTCATTTGGAGATGTGGTTTTTGTTAGAGGTGGCAGTTGTGTTGATGGTGGTGTTGTGGTGTAGGTGTTGTTGTTGGTGTTATTGTTGGTGGTTGTGGCTGTGGTGATGATGACAGGGTAATATTAAGAGTGTTTGTGACCAATTATGTGGTTTATTTGTGATCAAATGTTGGTAGTGGATTGAAATTGAGGTTGGGGCCGAAGTGTTTGGTATACATGACCAATTATTTAGTTATTTGTGACCTAAAAATTCGATAATTTGTGACTGAAAATTTATTTGTGAGCAACTAATTTGAAGATATGTGACTATTAAATAAATTGTGACTTATAAAATTTGTTATTTATGACCAATAAATAAATTGTATGACATATAATATTTTTAATTTGTGATTTAAAAATAATTTGTAATCAATAAATAAGTTGTGACCTATAAGTATGTAATTGTGACCATTAATTGTATAATTGTGATATTAATATATTTAATTAATAAAACATATTTAATTATTTAGTTATTACCTGCGATTTGAAAATTTGAACTCATTGTTTGAGTTTTGAAATGGCCAATACTTTACACCTGGGATTTAATTTTTCCCCTAAGATTTGTGTCATTAAATGACATTATGATCGGGTTCGATGATGAAATAGACAACTTTTAGGTTTTCGGACTTTGGGTCATTTTCTCATTTTTATGTTTTGGGTTGAGGGCTGAGTAGCGGTTTTTGAATCAAAACTTTTATTCATTCTATTTTAAGTTTAGTATCCGACTTGAGGTGTCACGTGAGGCAAAAAACAACTTGAACTGTCAAAAATAGGTTGGGCTACGTTTTCGAGTTATTAGTTTGGGATAATTAGGCCCCGTACGGTCAAAACATGATTAATTAGAAAAATACCCTAATTAACTAATTAATCATCACAAAACCGTATTAATTACGCTTTTTATAACAACTCTCAAAACCCAGAATCGCCAAACCCCACGTCCATTCCCATCTGCAGTCGCCCAAAACTCACAAACCGAAAATCTCTAGACCCCACCTTCCTCGTCTGTAGTCGCCCAAAATCCGTTTCCTATTTCTGCAATGGCTGGAGGAAGCGCGTTGAAGAGGAAAAGAGACATCGATGAAAAACCATCTTCAAAGAAGAAGAAATCGTATAAACCCAAGGTTCATATCTCGGTCATTGTCGCTCTTTTTTTTGTTTGCTGTTTTTCTGATAATTATTGCTCTCGAGAACTTCTGATTATTATTGCTTTCCATGAGGGGTTGTATTCTACTACATCATTGTTTTGCGCGTTTTTGCTTTAAATTTCAGTATTATTGACCCGTGTGCTCTTATCTTTCCCTTTCGATTTTGTGGTTATTTGCACGGTATTTTTCTATGAAGAGTCGGGCACGAGATTTGTGGTAGATCTGGATAAAACTGAGCCATGGATTGGTAATACACTTGAGGAGGTGCTTTATAAATGGGACTTAAATTATTCATATTTTGGGATTATGGGTTTTGATTTGTCCATGATTTGTTGTTTTGGAGTAATGTGCGTTTTTTTTAGTATGTGTTGGAGTAATGTGCTTGTTCTTGTATGTGTTTTAGATCTTGCATAGCTACAAGAGTGTGCTGGAGTAATGTGCTGCTTTTTTGAGTATGTGCTGAAGTAATCCAGTAATGTGCTTGTGTAATAGTATGTGCTATAGATCCTGTATAGCTAAAATATCTATTTTTCCAGATTCATGATTTTAATCATTATCATAACTTTTTGTAGGATTGGGATTTTATAATCCCCCAAAATTGTTGGTTCAAAGGGAAAGTTACATTATATTCATCTCATGAGGTTATAACGGACTTGAATAAAAAATTTAGTCCACATCAAAGGAGTTTATTCAAAAATACGTGCCTTGGTGCCTTTATAGATTTGAAAGTAATAGAGTTGCAGCCACAACTGATACATCAACTGCTGCTTAGGGAGGTGAAGCAGTCGAATACAGCTGAAATGTATTTCAACATTCATGATCATCTTGTGAAATTTTCAATTGAGGAGTTCTGTTTAATCTCAGGGCTGAGATGCTTTGGAAATGGTGATTTTACCAGATTTAGAATGAAGAAGAGCCATTTGAAAGAGAGCTACTTCAAAGAGTACCAAAGTATCTCAACAAAAGTAGTCCAAGAAGTGTTCCTTAATCTCCCAATCAACACTATAGATAAAGATGTAGTTGATATATGCCTTGTTTATCTTATTACATCCTTCCTGTTTGGTACCTCTTATCACAAGGGCGTTGATGATTTCTTTTTTTGTCTTGTGGAGTCTGAAGATATGAATAATTTTCCTTGGGGTAAAGAAATTTTTAGTGTGACTCTATCATTATTGAAGAATGCCTTTAACAAAAGAATGAAGAATATTTTTATTGGAAAGAATTTTTTAGAGTATATGTTGAGTGGATTCCTACTTGCTTTTCAAGTATGGATTTATGAAATCATTCCTGCTATTTCTCAAAAGAGGTTTTGCATCAAGCATAAACCTCAATTTCCAAGAATGTTGAGTTGGAGTTGCAAAGAGCACGTGACATCCGTGACTTTAAGGAATAGCATTTTTTATTTGCTTAAAGTAAGTTTTCTACACTTCTATTATTTATTTTATATCTTTACTATATTGGGTTCTTGTAAATTATATGATTTGATATTTTTCAGCTGAAAGTAAATCGAGTGGTGCCTCTTGAGGTAGAGAAGAAAGAAAACTATACAGTTGGCTTGTTTGTTGAAACGAATTGTGAAAGTTTGGGCACTGGCAAGGATGATGACGACTTTGAGCATCCAATAGGTCAACAGAAGAAGTTACTGGATGCACCATATGTTGGCCGTTCTGGCAAGTCTTCAGAAAAGAGGGACAAAGGGAAGAATGATGATGTTTGTGCATTTGTTAATTTATTATCATATTGTGCAACTTTTTTGTGAAAAAGTGACACTGTCTCGCTTTTTTGATGCAGTTGTCACTGTGTCACTTTTTGATCAGAGACTTCATTCATTTTGTCACTCTTTGTTAAAAAAGTGACACGGTGTCACTTTTTTAACAAAAAGTGACAGTCACTTTTTATTTTTTGGATGCAGTGTCACTCACTTTTTATATTTTTGGTGCATTGAATTACAAGTGGTTAATAAGTTTGTCTTTAATAATGTTTTTCAGGGAGCCTCAAAGACTAATGAAGAACTTTGGAAAATGTTAGCTGAGGTTGAAACAAAAATTGTGCAGTCAAATGGCATAATTTCTGAACGCATTTCTGACCTCGAAATGAAAATTCAGTCAAACAAATTTGAGAAACGTCTAAGAAAGGTTGAAAAGAGGGTTAAAATGAATGATGAAGTTATGGAGCGTCTACAAATTTTGGAACAAAAAATGGACAGTATTCTGATGGCTAGTAATGAAAAAGTAACGGAGCGTCTACAAGATTTGGAACAGAAAGTGGACAGTATGATGATGGCTAGTAATGAAAAAGTAACGAAGGTATTCAAGTGTTTTCGAGTTTAAATTTAATATATGCAATTTTTTGTCTAGTTTTTGTAACTTTTTAGTCTTTGTGACTTTTTTGAGTTTCTGAAATTAACTTTTTTTGTAGGATTATGTGGAGAGTTTACCAAATGAAACGAAGATGACAAACCAGGTGTTATATGATTGTCCTAGTTTTTCTTTAGGCGCTGAGTTTGAAATGAGTGGTAAGGAAAAAAATGTTGAGGTGCCACTTAGTAAAACAGAAATGGCAGTTCATGCAAGTGACAAGAAAATAGCGACAAGAAAGTTGAAGGAAGTAACAATGCACTTGAAATAAATTTGAATGAAGAAGTTGAATTTCTTGAAGATGATTGGTTAAGAGTTGACCATGGTATTGCTCACAGTTTAGCAAAACATCAAGAAGTATAAATATATTAATTTGATTATCATTTTCTTTATAATTTATGTTTGTTTTTAAGTTAATATATTTATTTTAATGATTATGTTTCAGCATGTTGCATCACCATCTGTTGAACCCGGATTTCAAGTGCTGGACAATGAGGTTGAATTAAAGGATGAAGTTTGGCAAAAAGTTGTGGAAATAACAGATGCAATTCAAGCTGAAACTGGTGCAATTCAAGCTGACACTGAAATTGAAATTCAAGCTGAAATTGAAACTGAAATTGAAGAGAAAAATATTGATGCTATTCTAATTGATGATGAAGTTACACCAAATGTGCCATTGAAGAGATAAAAGAAACCTGCAGCATTACTTCAGTTCCCTGGGTGAATGAGTATGATTCCACAGCAAGGACTATAAAACCTATTGTAAAAGGCACCTATGCATTTCCGGTCGGTTTGGGCCCTCATGCATATGACGTTGATGGTTTCGAGTTTTGGTACAACAAAGGGTTGGTAAAAAAAATAAGTAAGTTATTAATATTCATTGTTTATAACTTTTATCTAGCAAAGTGACAATTCAATTGTTTGTTATCACAATATCACTTTTCTTTTTAAAAAGTGACACAATGTGACTTTTTTGTTTAAAAGTGACACAATGTGACTTTTTACATTCTGTGATGTAGGCATAAGCATTTCAATGATGAAAACTCAATTATCAGTCCTTGTTTCTACTTCGGTGATATTGCTGTATCTACCAAACAGTGGTGGTATGAGTTGTATACTCCGAACGAATGTCTAGAAGATACAGTAAGCTATTTTGTTTGTTGGTGTTTTAAGATTTTTTGATATAATTTTTAGTACAATCATTAATTTTGTCATTTTTCCCTTTTTTGTAGCATATTGATGTTTGTTTCTATTACTTGAGAAAGATGTTAAGACATGGACAAGGTATAAGTGTAAAGGCTACAACCACAGACTTTCCGTTTGATAGCCAAATGAGAGGTATATATACTGATTTTTGCCAAGATAAGTCGGCTTTAAAAAATCAGACTTCACTCATTTCATATGTTATCGGGTTGTATATGCCATGTAATACAAGTTGGAGCCTTGTTGAGCTTATGCCAATGAGAATGTCCAATTCAGCCCATTGGATTCTGTGTCAATTTGACATTCAACATATGTGCCTTCATGTGTATAATTCATACCACAAGGTTGTTAGGAAGGCTTTAGTACTTGAGGCTGTCAAACCATTTTCTGATATAATTCCTCATCTTCTTTTTCACACTGGCTTCTTTGAGGGAAAAGACATTTTAGAAGAAAATGCTTTGAAACCATTGGTTGTAAAAATGGTTCCAAAACTTCCACAGCAGAATACCGGGTTAGACTATTTTTCTAAGGATTTTTTTTTTTGTTTTCATTTGATATTCATGTATTTACTTATCTTACTTTTCTTTTTTTCATGCAGTGGAGATTGTGGAATATATGTGATTATGTATGCTCTGTACTTCATTAATTGAATGTTAAAAGAATTGCCAAAGAAGAAACATTGCTGCTCAATTATATGCTTATGGGAAGAAGAAGCAAGATGAGGAATATGATACAGATAATGAATGGCTGTCAAAAGAGATTGATTAGTGATATGTTGTTGTCAAAGGAGATGGATTAGTGATAGAGAAGAAGAAGATTTTGAAGAAGTGGAGACATGTCTTGTAATGAAATGACTGATTTTAGTTAGAATATTTTGTGGATTCATGTATTGAATGTCTTGTATATAATGACTGATGTAACAAACATGTTTTCTTTACAATATCAATGGAACATGGATATTGGTGATGTAGCTGATCAATATTAGTACTAGTACCTAACAATTGTCACTTTTTGCTAATACTTCAGAACATGGATATTGGTGAAAGATATGTCACATTTTTAACAAAAAAGTGACGTACCATCACTTTTAGCTAAAAAAGCGACACTGTCACTTTGTTTACTGTAACTTTTTGTTAAAATAGATGGTTTTAATAAATATTGTAAGCACAAGCACGGTGCCAACTTTTATAAACATGTTTTCTATTAGATGTGCAATTTTTTATGTCGGTTATATAGTTTTGTCTGGGAGTTTTGTTTTTAACCTTCACAGACACATCATTTCACTTATTGTAGTAGTTTTATATTTGAAGTCATGCTGAAAGGCTCAGTGGATGATGCTAGAACCTAGTCCATTTATTAAGTAACTGTAGATCCAATGTCAATGGAGCATGATATCCATTCACATACACGTACACATGACAAAACATTTTTTAACAAAGTTGTATCCATCAAAATCCATCGTCACTTTTTTAACCAAATCACATACATAATAAACTTCAGAATTAAAAAAAAAAAGCATTCTAAAACTAAAAAATGTCAAGTAATCTACTTTCATATGATGTCTTCCAACTTCCTTTTCTTTTGTGGTTTCTTTTTCCCATTTGTTGGATTTTGACATGATCTACGATTGTGGCCACTAATTCCACATCTCCCACATTTTGCACTTTGGATTTTCTCTCGTTTTGATGGTATTCTTTTTTCTTTAGGTCGTCCGGATTTTCTTTTTTGATCAGGAGCCAAGACTACTCTTGCTTTTACCTCTTCTAGTACATTCCAGTCATTGTGATCTCCAAGTGAAAAAATTGCTCCCATATATGTTCGAATATACATATCTGTTGTATAATATACCGAACAATATGAATATGAATCTCCCTTTATCTTTGCAATAACTGCAAGTGCGTGTGCACACGGAATCTTGTCCACTTGGAATTGGTTGCATGTGCATGTTCAACAAATATGAGGCACGGCCATCATTAACCTGATACAATATCGAACTTGAAGTTGATACCTGTTTGCAAAAATTTGTCACTATTTTATATTAAAGGAAGATTTAAAGTGAAAACTCAATATGTATAGAGGCTACAAACCATGTTATATAAAAAAACCTTAACATAAAATAACAAAACAACAGGTTTATAGTATTTTACCTTCATTTTTTTGACTCCACGGACTTTTCTCTCAATTTTTTTTCTTGTTTGGTGGAAAGTGTTGTGAAGGTTGCTCGTGCATCATTTATATGCTTTACAAACCATCCTTGCAACAAGTATCTTAACGATTCCAATAAAGGCTCTATCAGACAACCTTTTGTTGCTTTTGTTATCGAATTTACTGACTCAACTATATTTGAAGTCATTGTAGAAAATCTGTTGTTTGTCATGTAAGCCCTTGACCATTTCTCATAACCAATATCTTTTTGCACAAAGAAGATTCAAAATATTAGTATTCATTTAATCGAAAAAAATGACATTTTGTCACTCTCTGTTAAAAAAGTGACACTCGTTAAAAAAGTGACAGAGTGTGACTTTTTTAACAAAAAGCGACAGATGTTATTATAGAACATACCAAATGTGATCGAATCCCTGTATTGATTTCATCAAGTTGTTTCATATGGAACTCAAAATCATTCTTAGAATATGCTCTCACAGCTCTGTTGAAATGCTTTGCAATATTCTTTCCTTTTTTCTTCCCACCAAAAGATGACTTCAAGTTCTTTAACAAGTGATACGAACATAGCCCATGCATTGCATTCTCATACACGTTGTGAATTGCATTTTTTATGCTTGCATGTCCATCTGAGATTATACACAATCCTTCTCCCTCACCATAAACTTCTTTTAACATAGTTAAAAACCATTCCCATGAATCATTAGTTTCTAAATCACCAACTCCAAACGCTAATATGAAAATATTGTTATTAGCATCTTGTGTACATGCAGTGAAAAGCGTTCCGCCATAGTTGCCTTTTAAGAATGTAGCATCTATTACTATAACTGGTCTACAATACTTCCACCCTTGAATAGATGTTCCTAATGCCATGAAGATGTATTTGAATTTGTTGTCCTGATATGTCTCAATTTTTGTAACTGATCCGGGATTTGATTGTTTTATCATGTACAAGTATTCTGGAAGCTTTCCATATGACTCTGTGGGATCTCCTCTCACCAATTCCAATGATTTCTCCTGAGATCTCCAAGCTTTTTCATAACTCATCGACACTCCATACGCATTCATCATGTCATTCATAATGTCCGAGGGAGTGTATGTTGTTTTTGTCGAGATATACTTGTACATGATGAATTCTCCTACTGTTGAGCTGGTTGCTTGACGATGATCTCCCAAAATGATGTTATTTGAGAATATATGATCATTTTTAATATACCTTACCTTGAACATATCTGTTCCACCAAGTCTTGAAGCTCTAAAAGTCCATTTACACTTATCATCAATGCACTTCAACACATATTCTCTCTTGTCCGACTTACTTACCTTGAATTGAAAGTTATTGTGTATCGCATATATCGAAATACTTCTCTTAACCAATGTCTTGTTCTTGAACACTTTATCTTTTGAAATTTCATCCATAGTAACTACTGAAATGATATCACTGTTTCCTTCATTCGTCGTTTCTTCAACTCCCGATATACTATTATATACATCAACAGTAATTTCTTCCATACTAGGTAATTTCTGAACTGATGTCATAGAATTATCAGTTACAGCATCACAAAACTGCAATTCCATCATATCATTTTTTTCGAAATCAACGGCCTCCAAACATTGTATAGCATCAACAGATTCAATTTCGTCACTTTTTGATACCAATGTCACATCTATGCACAATGGAAAGCTTGCAAGATTTTTATCCTTCATCTTGAGCTCCAAATAAAATGTTAGAGAAATATCGTCTGAAATCTCCATCAAAGGTAGATTTTTCTTTACTCTATATTGTACTTTTATTCTCTGTGTTGATGAACTTAGTTTCATCACAGAAAATATCATGCTTTCAAGGATGTTGTATGTGCAATCCATTGGGACAACAATTCCAGCCATTTTGTCACTTGTATATTCATTATCTTGTGTCTATTTGCCTCCATAACAAATGAAAACATTAATTTTATCCATACCTACAAAAAGATTACAAAGAAATTGTGTGAGACTTTTTTAAAAAAACAGTGACAGATTGTCACTTTTTTCATAGAAAAGTGACGGAATTCATAAACGTCTTTCATGGATCAATGTAATTGATTTAAAGTTTTTTTTTTCTCATATGTATTAACATAAAATAGTCTAATTGCTTGAGTTGGTATGTTCAAATTTCTAAAAACGCACATGTATGCATCTAGTTAATGCTCCAATGAGATACTGTGACTTTTTTTTAGAAAAGTGACAGAACGTCACTTTTTCACATTATTCTTTTGTCAAACACATAGCATGCATCAAAGTAATTGCAATTGATTCAAAGCTAATTTTCCATATGTAGTAATCCTCATATCATTTTCGAAACATCTTATCATTCAAATGAACCTTACACTAAAATCTACTCAAAACACAAATAACTTCAACAATGCTAATGCACAATTGATGTGCCGGATTCAATAAAATTCATGTTTATGGAATTCAAATTCACATTCTTGTTTAAAATATTTATGGATTTAAACTGACAATTATCTTTCCTTGATTTCTGGAGTGCGTCGAATAAAGAGATAGGAGGCACTACCGACTCCTCCCTCCCGGAATTGCTTTATTTGTGGAAGAGTGGAAGATTTCTTCTTCTTCCTTTCAGTTTTCCTTCGATTTTTGCATATTGGAGGTCGTTGGTTTCTGTCGTGAGTTTTGGCGTTGAGCCGTATTTTTTACAGTAAATTCCACGGATTCCAAGTTTATGAGGATTTTTCAAAACTGCCCCAAAATATAGGGTATTTCTGTAATTGCCCCTATTAGTTTTAGTGTTCGTTTGTCAAGACTTTTGCTTTTACTTTTACTTTATATAGAATAGATTTTGAAGGAAACAATACTTTACTTTTTTTTTTTTTTAAATTAATTTTCGATGCACATCTTATTCCAAAAATATTTATAGAGAAAGCCTTTTTCAATTAAAAGAAGTATTTTCATAAAATTAATTAAACGAATTTAAAAATTTCTTTGAGTCTAAAAACTCGTTCTGACTTAGACACGTAGTGCCCAGCCCTACTTGTGGCTCCAAACATCCGTACATTTAGATAGTGTTTACATTGGATAACGCAAGGAAATAAACTAGAGGTGGTGTTTTTTAGTACGATCGACACGCCACATGCAGAGATTATGGGCTCAATAAGAAAGCAAGAAAGAAATTCCCATATTCAATTCTAACTTCTCAATGACTCAATCCATGGATTGCATCGCATTTTTTCCTCAAATTTTCTTCAATTCAAGGGCCTTATACTGTAGTCCGAATTTTGCTGGAATATGTAGAAATAAACCTTGGAATTCCAGTAGCTGGGCTCTGGGATCATCTGGAGATTTTTCTGATGACAGCTCATTCAAGATTGAAGAAAAAATAAATGGATCATCATTTGATGAGTTTAATGATTCTTCCTCAGCAAGTTTTGGAACTTTAGATGCAGAAATTACACCGGAAATAGCTGATTTTTTTGTTAGTGATGCAGAGGGTGATCCTGACCGTCCATCTGCTGGATATTCTTCGATCGAACAAGCTCTTTCCGCATTGCGCCAAGGCAAGGTTGGATAAGTTTCTATACAACTCTTAAGCATGTTTGTTCAGCTAAGCAAGAAATAAATAAAAGTTGAGCGTTTCTTAACATGTTCAGTTAAGTTATTTTTCGTCCTACTTTTAATTAAAAAAAAATTTAACTTCTCTTTTCCCAATTTGATCAATAGAAATTTTTACTTTCTTAAAACTTACATAAGGATACTATTTAAGCTTAGCCAAACATGCATTTTGTTCTTAAGAAAGCTTCGTGACAGTTTTCTACGCTAGTTTTATTAATCTTCTGCTGATAATTATTGCGAAAAATGTTAAGTTTTTGATTGTTGTAGATGAAAATGAAGATGTTGAAGGAAATCTTGTTATGGCAGCATCTTATGTGAGTCCTAAGGCTGTTGCATTTATGCTTAAGCATGGTTCAGGGATAGTTTCTGTAGGCATGAAGGAAGAGGATCTTGAGAGATTAAATCTCCCTTTGATGTCCCCTGAAAAGGAAGATGATTCTTCAGCTCCCTCGTTTACGATCACAGTGGTATGATAATTCTTTCTGAAATCGAGCAACCTTGTTATATATTGTTGTAGACCGAATCTAAATGGTTAAACGGAGTGTTCAAGTTTCTGTTTATAAAGACAGAATTTGGGATTGTTTGAAGATAAAATTTAAATGAAGTAAATGTGATGCAGTTCCCCCACTGAGTTTAATGGCCTTTTGACAAATCATACCTAAGAAATTCCCAAATGGAGTATTTGTAGTTTCTATTGGGCTAATATAATATAACGCAGCTCCAGATGTTGGTTTATTGGTATCGATTCTGTTTAGGCCAATGCAGGTTGTTATGTCACGAATATGAATAAAAATGCAAAAGATCATTTTCTACGGACGTTTTGTATGAACCTGGCTATTGAAATTTCTCATATCATACTCAAATTTGCTTCATATTCTTAAGACCTGCGTTTCTTTCCATAGCTACTTCATTAACTGAGATTGTAATTTTTGCGAGAATTTTCTCTTGAATTATTAGGATGCTAAAGTGGGAACATCTACTGGTGTATCGGTATCAGATAGGGCAAAAACAGTCCTTGCTCTTTCATCTCCGAACTCTAGACCTGAAGATTTCAATAAACCAGGACACGTCTTTCCCCTCAAGTATAGAAATGGAGGCGTTCTACGAAGATGTGGTCATACAGAGGCTTCTGTGGATCTGCTTATGCTGGCTGGTCTGCAACCCGTCTCTGTTCTCTCGGCTATAGTGGATAAAGAGGATGGTTCTCTGGCTCTCATGCCCAATCTAAGAAAGATGGCTTTGGATCATAGCATTCCTATCATTTCAATTACTGATCTTATCAGGTGAGTTTTCTGAAAATGTTATCTGTAATAAAATCAATGTCCTACATTAAACATTAATCCCTAAATCTGAGAGCAGTACTGAACAAAAATGAAACGATAAACGTGCAAAAAATATACAAAACTATTGTGGTTCACCCAATGTGAGAAACGTGAACCGCTGCTGTAGATTCTTCACTGTAATGAAGAAAAAGATTACAAGGTTTTCTGGCTTACACCGGTCTTATCTTATTGGAGAACACGCCCAAGAATTTATTTCATGTACAAGAAACTAAGGCAGCCTAGTATAGAAATAGGAAAGCACAATACTATGATCATCTGAACAGTATAATTAGGCTTCATGCAGTCCAATAATTGTTATAAAAGAATTATGTGAAGAATGTATAGTTAAAAAGACACAGTTGAGACCATAATGTGTCTTTTCTCAAGCTAGCATAGAATAACTCCAAGCAATTGTTTCTACGATTTTAGTTGCTTTGTATGTGCTTTAGATGATCTTTTATGAAATGGAAAAAAAACACTGAAAACTAATAGATCTGGACGTGGTAAAAATGCATGTTACTTGAGAGAAACTGTTTTTGGTCATTGAAATAGTATTGCCACGAATTATATGACAAAGTAGATACTTCTGCTTCTGTTAACCATATGCAAATCGCCGTTGTCTGTCAGATTAGCTAACTTGTTTGCATTATATTTCGCTTTCAGGTATAGGAGAAAGAGGGAAAAACTGGTTGAAAGGACTGCGATTTCACGCTTGCCAACTAAATGGGGTTCGTTTCAGGCTTACTGCTATCGTTCAAAACTTGATGGAATGGAGCATATTGCCATTGTAAAGGTGAAAACATTCCTTTCAGTAAGACGTAAAGGTATTTCAATTTACCCATGCTTTTTTCTCTACAGGGAGATATTGGAAATGGACAAGATGTACTCGCAAGGGTTCACTCAGAATGTTTGACTGGGGACATTTTTGGATCGAGGCGATGTGATTGTGGCAACCAGTTAGATTTGGCAATGCAGTTAATTGAGCAAGCTGGTAGAGGTGTAATAGTTTATCTTCGGGGCCATGAAGGACGGGGAATTGGCCTTGGTCATAAACTTCAGGCTTATAATTTACAGGACGAAGGCCATGACACTGTCGAAGCAAACCTAGAGCTTGGTTTTGCAGCTGACGCACGTGACTATGGAATTGGTGCCCAGGTCTATCAATAACTAATTTTTGAGATTGTAGCTGAATTCGTTAACAAATTGCCTATTCATATTTAGAGTTTGTAAGATCTTATAATGTAGCACCATCTTTTGATTGTTACAACAGATACTAAGGGACATAGGGATTCGCACCATGCGCCTGATGACAAACAACCCGGCCAAGTTCACAGGTCTGAAGGGCTACGGTTTGGCAGTTGTTGGACGGGTTCCAGTGTTGACCCCTATCACAGAGGAAAACAAGAGGTATCTTGAAGCAAAACGAATAAAGATGGGCCACATATATGGATCTGACCTACAAGGATAATTACCCGAACCAAGTATAGATAAACAAGATGAAAAACAGATAAACCAGAACCAAGGCACCTGATCTGATCATTTTATATAATGAGGAGCTCAGTCCTCAGTAAATAACTCATAGTTTGAGTCCATGTTCCTTTTTTTCTCTGAATTTAATGTGGGGTTTATTCAAACACTGGATTTATCTTTCTGCAGCGTGCGATACAAATGTCAGTTCAATCAATGTGAAGGTAAACAAAAGGCTTGATGATCTTCAACGCAGACTAGTTTCATCATAACGGTCTGTTTGTCTGTTTGACAAGTCATTTTTTACTTCATTCTTTTAGAATAATAAAATAAATGCTTATGCATATCCTATTTCAAGATATCAATTTACAGAATTGTTAAATATGTATTATGTCTATCAAAATTTTTAATCTTAACTCTGCTAAACGCCCTCCTTCAGTGTTCAATGGGAAGTCACTTTTTAGTCCTCTGTTTCTCAAGACCGCGACTCTTCCTTTTTTAAATATAAATATGATGACAAATCGGTAATCCGTGCTCTTGAGTATGGATTATAACATATATTTGATTCAACTGGATTGGGCTATTCTCAAAGTGAATATTTCCCACTTAAGAGTTTGTGGACAGTGAATACATGGACAGTGAATATTTGTCGTGTATAAAAGACAGGAGAAAATAATGTAAAAAATTAAATTTCAAATATTGTAACATAAAATTGTTATTTAAAGTGATAAATCAAGAAGCAATTTCACTAAAAACTCGAAATAAATGCTGCAATTTACACCACCACTGACTGCTCCCTATTTATACAAAAAACTGGAAGGATCGACTCCAATGAATTTTCAGTACAACCTTTGTCTCTTGACCAGAGTGACAGAACTGTTAGTAGTTGTCCCTGCACTGCCCAAACATGATCTAGAAGGCATATTAGCAAAATTTAACATAGGAGTTGACAGAATTTGGGAAGATCCACAAGACATCATTGCATAAGGTTGTGAATTCATTCCTCTGGAAGAAGCCGGTTGGATCAAATTTGATTCCAGTTTCTGAGCCAAAACCTCGGTTTCAGGGCCTTTGATCGAGACAGGTGGAATTTGGAAAGGTTGAAGTTGAGGAGGATTACGCCATCTAGGAAGCGATCCAGCCACGAGAAGTGTCTGAAGAAGCGGCCCTGCTTCAACGACAGCCTGCAGGAGTTTGCCTTTCTGAGGCAGGGCTCGACACTTGACAAGGTTGTCCATTATCAATGAGGCTCGATCAATTCTAGGCACACATGGAGTAACCTGATTGGTCGAAACAGTGACATTAACCACATTACAGTCTTGAACCAGAGGCTGATTCACAACCAAGTTGATGTTGGAGAGTTCTGGGGACGTTACAGCATCGAAAAAGGAATCAATAGGAGACGAACAATGGGACTGATAATTGTACGCCTCTGACAGACTGTTCGACTCTGTGATACTCGAATTCACTTTCACTGGTTTTAAAAGCGGACTATCAGCCTGAGCGAAAGGAAGTGCAGGCAAATGTTCAGTCGGAGAAGTTAAAGGCAGAGAACTGTTGAGGTAATTCTGCAGATGAATTCTGGCTTCATTTCTTTCTTGGATAGCAATCTTTAGAAGTTGGATTAATTGCTTTACATATTCCTTATTCTTTATAATTTCTTCACTTGTTTCTGCTTTTAATTTCTCAAGCTCAAGAGTGGTATACAGAAGCTTCTGATTCAATTCATCAACATTCTGCAAATTCAAGAATCAGTCAAAATCAGTAAGATAAATTCCTTAGGATAGATCAAGAAACAGAAAACCTTAGAAAAATAGAAAAACATATAATACATAGTATTAAACAAGCACGCATAATTTGGTTATTGGCTTTACAAATCTTAATGGGATCATACAACAAATGTGAATTTATAGAAATCCCAGAAGAGAATTTGAGTGTAATCTTTACAATGATGGGCAAGGCTATAAATATGCCTAACCAAAACCAGAATCGTAAGTGAATTCTTTTTAAAAAAGAAATAAATCTGCGAAAATAAGCAATTAAATGTGATTAAATCTAATGAAAACCCAGCCTGAGTGCAATTTAAACAAACTTCCAAGTATCTTTACAATGAATCATGGGTAAAATGACTGAAAAAAAAAGAAGAGAGAAATTAAATGCGCACCTCTTGATAACTCAAAAGAGAAGTCATTTCTTCCATATCTTGGACAAAGGAAAATCTGAGAGTTATAAAGAACAAAAATGTCAAGGAAAGAAAAGAAAATATGGGATTTTTTTTTCCCTCAGAAGCTTCCAAAATTCACACAATTAATTCCAAAAAAAATTAAATTTATGTGGAATCTAGAAGACTTTCCAACTACAAAATTGGGAACCCATCTCTCAATTAATTTGAAAAAAAATTAATTCATTTTTATTCTTCCATTTTTGAAGGAATCTTGTCCGACTTACTATAATTAAAAACCTGCTCCGCCTTTTATAAGTTTATTTCCCCTTCGTTTAGAGAGAGAGAGAGAGAGAGGATTTTTTTTTTTTTTTTTTCCTCGTGTTAACGTGAATATGAAATTATGAACAAAAAAGCAAGCTGTTGCAAACGCGGTTTTTGTTCGTTAAAAAGGTATCTTTTCTTGTCTATTTTAACTATTTAAACATTTTTTAACATGTTTGATAAGAACAAATATAATTTTAGCCCTTATTCGATGTGAATTAAAATTATATTTTTAGTAAGTTGTGATAAAAACAAGCTAGTATTTTGGGCGCATAGGTATAATCAGACACGACATTATAAGCTGCAATGTTTTATTTTTTTTTCCCAATATTTTGTAGTATAGTCAAATCTACCCTATTGAACATGCATGCATATTTTACTAGAAATGTAAAAGCAAGAATAGTAAAACGTCACATCTCAAAAGAGGTGAGAATTCCCCAATTATTTCGAGAACAACCTTGCAACTTGTACAAAGTAGCTTGACAAATTGATTTTACAAAATGATATAAAAGACTTAAAAATCCTTCCTCTATTCTTTAGTTAAATCAAGGCTTTCTATTCCCAATATAGGATAACTTTGATTTATTTTTTTTAATAAATGGAAAAGTCAATTATGCTCATATTTATCTATATATCTTTTATCAAAACAATCGTTTAGTGTTTTAATTTTATTTTTTAATTTTTTAATTTCTCTATTAATTCTGACTATATTTTCTTTGATAGGCAGAAGTATATCTCTATTATTTTTCAGAAAATGATCAAGTACAATATAATATGTTTTAATTTTTTCTCTTTTTCTTTCGCAGTTAATTTCTAATTTGCGAATACAATTAACTAAAACATAATAAATAGCAGGAGTGCAAATATTAATACAAATAACTGACATAAATAAGAAAGATCTTACAGTATTGAAGCAGAAGGTAAATGTAGATTAATATCAACAAGATTTCCCTCGAGCTTGCTTCCATATGTTAGCATACTCAAATATAAGTGATCGGTGTTGTTTGAGTTTAAGAAAGTGGGTTATGGTCCAACACGACTTCCGCGCTCTTATTGGTTTTCTCTTCGACTCTTTTGCATAACTCATAATGAATCACAATTTTCCTTTCAACTCCTAGTTAAAACATAACCTTGAATGGTAACAGGGTTATCATGACTTTCTCTAACAACGCTTAAAACGCCTACACACGGAAACACACCAACAAGATACTTTCACTAACCCTCAATGTTTTCACCGTTGGAGTATAAGTAAGATAAGAGCTTTTGAGAATATGATAAGGATAAAAAGACATTGTCTTCAAACAACTTTGATTTCATAAACACATCACACTAATATCTCTTACATGAGAGTATACATACATACTTTGGCTACACTCTTGGTACTTTCTCTAAAGAGATTAGAACTCCATAGAGATTACCTTATTACAAGCTTCAAACGAAAGAGAGAAACTGAAATGGTTACAAGAGTTGAAAATGAGAGAGAGAAATAAGTTTTTGCTCAAGGATGAGATGCCTTCTTCTGTGAATTAATCTTCCATTTATAGACTCAAAAAGTTCTCCAGCCGTCCTTCATTATTATTGTGTTACTATGTAAGATAATGAGAATCATACTGTGACCTAAAGTTCTTTGTCTAAATATGAAAAATTATTGAGGTGAAACCCCACAGTTTTTCTTTATCAAAGTGATTCTGATAAAGTAGTGATAAAGGGGGTCATCTACTTTTCTATATGAGACTCAAACCGCTCATCTGGAAATTCCTATGGATCTAGTGAAATTGGTGAGCCATCTTCTTCATTACTACAACACTCGCACTTATGATTTGGATAACGCCAAAATTGTTTACACAGCTTATTTTTTGTCTTCTGTGTTCCACTAGCGTCTCCTCCAAAAATATGATCACACCAAATATCAAGATTGTGCCAATCTTCTTGCTTAGTAGGTGCCACAGCTTTGCTGTAAATCAGGTGGTCTTGTGACTTATACACCTATATTTTCTGTTTTTCTTCAATAATTTTCTAAATATGCTCAAACTGCTCATTGTATCATTTGGCTCTTCGGAAGACTGTCATGTTAATGACATTTTCTGGTGTAGTTTCATGGATTTTACTCTTCTCAGGTTGAAGATACTTAGAAGTATTGAAAATCCTTATGACATGGCTAACTGGCAGCAGCTTATCTTCTTCATTATCCCATTCGGGACTAGCATAGAAAAATCTGATGTATATGTTCTTATGTTTAAGAACTTGACAACAGCTCGAACCACTTCTTTTGGTAACATAGAAATTTCTTTTAAGGATTCAGATGGATAAATACAAATTATATTTCCCATTTCATAGAGAGCACGAACCCAATAAGCTGGGGCTCCTGGATAAAGATTTACTTTGTTATATGTTCCATATGTTAAAGTTTTCATTCATCCTTCTATACTTGTGAACCAGCAGTAGGCTAGATTGAACAATACATATGCAAGAATAAAATCGTTTTTATTTTTTTATATCCATAACACCAGGGGTGTTACATGCCTTAATAATATTTGAGCAATCAAGCTCTTGTATTGAGATGCTGTCCTTTGTAAATTTTCTCTCATGTGAGGGAGACAAAGTAGTATTCTCTTTGACTGATAATTTATGAAGCTTCAATACTTCTTGTTCAATACTAGCGCTATGGCCTTTAGGTTTATTGGCACTAGGGCCTACACATAACATAGTCTGACTAGCTTTCTGAGATATTGGCTTGGCAACAGCCATTTCCATCAAAGTTATCTTGGATTCTATTGCAGCAATCTTTATGTTCATCTCGAACTTTAATACATCTAGCTCCTTCTTGATTTGCTCCATTCCTGGTTAAAAAATTTGGAATAAAATTGTCTTTTCCTTTTATATGGACAATATCAAATTTAAATGCTGCAAACCACATTTGCATCCTAATAAGTGGCATTTCAGCTACACTTGTTCGAAGTTTATTTGTTAATAATGGTTTTACCTGAGTATTATCTATTCTAATAAGAAATTTCTTAGGTAGCAAATAAGGTTCAAATTTTGCTATGCCTTTCTTAACAGCTAAACATTTTTTACGATTGATATCATACCTGGTTTCGGCATCTTTGAATGTGCCTGAAGTATAAGCAACAATCTCTTCTAGGCATTTACATAATGGATTATAAAGAAATTCTTTATGATTTTCTTTTCTTTTGAGAATTGCTCCTCAGTGTAATAGAGATGCATCAGTTTCTAAAATAAATAAATTATCATCATTTGGAATATTTAATTCTGGTAGATTTTCACGTATTCTCTTAATTTTATTTATCATTTCAATATCTTCTTGTATCCATTCCCATTCAACTCCTTTTTTGAATTTCTTGGTAAAGTGAACTTTGTATTTTGCACAATTTTTAATAAATTTTTTCGAATAGTTTAATAATTCGATAAAGTTTTGTAACTCTTTCTTATCTCTAATTTCTTCTGAGAATTCTATAATCTTTTTCCCAATATGGGGTTTTTGAAGTTTTTTTTTCAGTAAAAAATATATCCTAAAAATTCAATTTCAGTTTTAGCTATTTCTGCATTTCTTTCTGATAAGGCTAATCTATATTTTCTAGCAATATAGTTGAATTTCTTAAGATGTTTAATATGCTCCTTTAGATTCTTACTATGAATAAGAATATCATCTACATAAACAATACAGAAGTTCTTTATTGGTCTAATAATTTTATCCATTCTTTGTTGAAATATTGCTGGTGCATTAATCAATCCAAATGGCATAACATTCCATTCGCATTGTCCTAATGGATTAGGGGTAGTAAAACTAGTTAAAGGTTTTGATGCTTCATCTAGTTTTATTTGCCAATATCTAGATTTACAATCAAATTTAGAATATATTTTACTTCCTTGTATTTGTTTTATTAATAATTCTTTTTTGGTAGTTTATAGTTATTTGGTACAATTTTAGAGTTTAAATCTCTATAATCAATTACCATTCTAACTTTTCCTCTTTTAATTTCATTATGGTTTCAAACCATAAATGTTGGACTATTATATGAATTGATTGATTCTTTTATAACTCCTAATTGTAAGAGTTCTTTAATTTGTATTTCAAATTTTTTTATATCTTTTTCGCTATAAGGAAATTGTTTTCCTGATATTTTAGCATCTGGGTCTTTTAGTTCAATGGTTGCCATAGGTTTATCTTTATCCCATTTAGCTAAGGGGTGTTCATGATAACATTATTTTAGTTCTAATTTAATACTTTCTAATTCTTCTTCTAAATTGTTAATTCCTAATATTGGAATTTTTTGTTTTTGATTAATTTCTGTATAATATCTACCACGATTACCTGCAGAACTTTGATGTTTGGATTTATGGTGAGTTGGTTGATGTACAATTCCAATGGATTTATAGATTTTTGGTGTTTTAATTTTGTGATTATAAGGTGTTGTAAATTCAAAACTATCTTTATATTGTGTAAAAGGGCTATATGTGTAGATAAAATTTTCTCCTAAAAGGATATCACATCCGATTTTATCTGTTGCATATATTCAAGGTATAGAACATTTTCTATTTCCTATAATTATATGAACATTTTATACAAAATCTCTATAAATTCCTACAATATCACTGGCTGTTTGTCCATAAGTTGTCTTCTTATAATCTCTTTTATAATAATGTTCTGAGAACACATATCTTTTGCATAGACAAATACCTGATCCAGTATCAAGTATAGCATGAAATTTTATCATACAGTAATTCGGTAAACTGAGAGTTATCTCAATATATGGACTAAGTAAGCTAGTTTTGATTGATCTAATTCCTTGTGTCATATAGATTGGTTCTTTGTTTTTATTAACTCTAGAAATCATTTTTTGTTTTCCTTCTATAGTTATTTGTAAGGTATTCTTTTGGATATAGAATGGTGAGACTTTCTCAAGAAAGTTCATTCCCAATAATATTGGACTAGAATCTTTTCCCTTCCTATAATCTTTATGAATTTTAAGATTTAGTTTAAATTGTTCTCCTTCTATATCTGTAAAACTTAGTTCTAGATTAACAAATGTTTTAATTTCATATTTAATTCCATGATAATCTATAAGAGTTATTCCTTGCGGTAATTTTTCTTCTAGTAAATGATCAACTAGGTCTGCTCTTATATGACTGGTACTAGCTCCTGTATTAACAAGGGCTATGATTTCTTCGTAGTTATTCTGATTATTGATATATTCTGTTAGAATAAGGAAATTATCTTCCTCACATTTTCTTAGGTCAATATCAATGCTAATTCTAGGTATTATTGGGTAGTTTCTACTTGTAGATGTTCTACTAGAGTTTGAGAGTTCTCTAGTACTAATACTTCTTTTTATTCTTCTACTAGGCATTCTGGTTATAAGTTGTCCAGAGGTATTCAAGGTAACTAATCCTTGATTTCCTACATTATTATTTATTCTTCTAGATTGCTGATGAAAATCAAGCAATATGTCTTGTGGTAACGAAATGTTATTATTACTTAACATTCTTGGTGGTGTAAATTGTGCTAGGTTTCTAAAATCTTCATGTATTTGTATAAAATCTCCTGAGACTTTATGGATTTCCTTTTGGTGTGTAGTAGTAAAGGCATAAAAAGCTTTACAATGTAAAGTTACAGCTTTACTTCTTGGTGGCATAATTAATCTATCAATTCTATGATATAGATTTAATCTCATACTTAAGTTTTCATCTAATAAAGACATGGCAAATCCAGGTCTTATAGTAAATATAATTTTCTTATATACTAGATTTCCAGAGACAATTCCTAATAGAGCGTCCATAGGATCATGAAGTATTCTGTTATCCATTAAGTACATTTGTATAGGAATATCCATTCCTTCTCTAAAGTATCCTTTGATCATTATTTGGATTCCTCCAATCACTATGTTCTTTAATCTTTCCCCAGTAGATCTATTTATTTTTGTTAATTCTCTATTAACTCATTTTTTAGTTATTATGGGTATAGTAGTGTTGCCTTTAACATTTTCGATATTAATAGGCACTTCATCATATTTAGCAATATATATATTATTTTATTAAACCAAGATAATATTGGTCTTACAAAAACATCTCTATCTTTTAAAGATATTTGTTTTTCTTTTATGGTTCCATATCTTTCTTCATCAAACACGACTGTTAGTGAAGTTCCTTCTTCATTATCTAAGTTGGTCTCAATAGTATCTATAATCTTTTGATTCATATAAATCTGTTCAAATTATGGTTCTTCAATTTCTTCTATATCTAGCTCATATATTGAGTCTGTTTCAGATAATTTGTCTAAGTCTTCGATTATCTCATAGTCCGAGTCGGATTCTATTTCTTCCATTATCCTAATGGCTTTAACATTTTCTTTTTTATTCTTATTAGGACAATTGGGAGATATATGTCTTATTTCATTACATGTAAAATATTTACATTTTTTTATAAAATTCTTCTTTAGATTTTTTCTAAGATTTCTTATGTTGGTTATATTTCTTTTTCCAAGATTTTTTTCTTAAAATATTTCTTGTGACTCTTAAATCATTTGTTTCTCTTCCAAGGTTTAAGATACTTCTTAAATTTCTTCTTATAATAGGGCTTCCTAGACAGTTGGTGACAACCAAATTGTGGTACTGCGGCTATTTCTCCATAACAACATAAACTTACTTTCTTACCATGTTTTCTAAATAGATGTTGATACATATATTTTTTGCACCATTCAGATATTTTTCTCTTAGCGAATGAAGTTGTCATTCCTAAGGTATCAGCTTTACGATTAGGATCTTCCCATTCTATTTTATTCCAATAAATTTGATAATCTTTAAATAATTTCTGACCCCATGGCTAAGGTAGTTTAAGAAAATATCTATTTAGTAATTTTACATCTTCTTCTGATAAATTCCATTCTTTTATGGATTTAGAAACTTTGATATATATCTTTTCGAATTTCTTAGTATATTCATTTAGTTCACACATATCACAGATTTTTAATAATTCCATTTCTCTTTCAGCTTGTAAGGCTTCTTGAGTGAGCATGTCTATTTTTGTTTCTGATATAACTTCTCCTAAGAGTAAGTGTCTAAAGAGGTTTTCCATTCGTTTTAAAACTTTTTTAAAATTTTCAGCATCTAAGCTTTCATTACTATCTATAGTAGTTGTAGATTTTTCTCCATATTTAATTTTATTTTTGGTTTCTTCAGAAGTTTTTCTCCAAATATCTGAAGTAATTCCTCTAAAGGTTTGTATTAAAAAATTATAAGCTTGAGTTGTATTCCATTTATGAAGAGCAACAGCTAAATTAGTAGCTTTTGTCCATGAGTCAATAATTTTACTTTTGTTATTGCTATCATCAACATCTAATCAGATTCCTGTTATAGGAATTGGTACAGTAAATAATTTAACTGGATTATTATTCCTAAGATGTATATGCTTAGTTGACATAATCTTGAGTCATTTTCTAAAATTGTAACCTTCTTATTCTTCAGTTATTCCTTGTTCTTTTATCTATTCTAGATTTCAGTCTTCAGATTCGACTTATGTACAATCTATAGTGATATTAGTTCTACTTGTCTCTCCGTCTAACGGTTGAGTTTCAACTTGTTGATTTAAAGGTGGAGTATTAATTTCAGTAGTTTCCTCT
This sequence comes from Fraxinus excelsior, assembly GCA_019097785.1. Taxonomy (NCBI): domain Eukaryota; kingdom Viridiplantae; phylum Streptophyta; class Magnoliopsida; order Lamiales; family Oleaceae; genus Fraxinus; species Fraxinus excelsior. The sequence goes on along the minus strand of CM032627.1, from coordinate 12,380,414 downwards.
TTGGGTGGAGGATCATTCATATAAATATTCTCAGTTTCAATAGCTAATTGTTCTAAACTTTGTTTGTAGACTTCTAATTCTTCTCCAGTAGCTGGTAAATGTTGTTCAATTGATATACAAGAATTTCGTTTCTAATTCTTCTATAACATAAGCTGGTAAAGGTTGTTCAATTGATATACAAGAATATCTTTTTTGTTTTGATTCTTTTAATTTTGATTCAATTTGTTTATATAAGATTTTTGGTCCTATTTTAATATTGTCATTAACAATTTCGAAATTGGGTTCGATATTTATTATATGAGTTAAAACATCTTGATTTATAATATCAATTTTTTCTAAAGGTTGAGCATAATCATCATATTGTTCTAAAAATTGATTTATTATAACGTCTTCTTCTTCATATTCGGAAAATTCATCTACTAAAATTTGTAATCCTTTATTTTTTATTTCTTATATATATATATATATATCTTCAGTTTCGTTACTAAGCTCTGGTACCATTTTTATGGGTTTAAAAGCGAAAAATAACAGTAAGGATATAATGGTCAATGACTAAAACATAAAAATAAAGAAATAATAGACAACTCAATCTCATCCGTCCATTAAAATTCATGTGAACTGTAGACCTTATTTTGTCAACAATCTTTGTCAACAAGCTTGGTACAAATAGCTTATTTCTTTCGAGAAAGGTGAGGTTCCGTCTTGACTCACTATGATGTAAATAAATAAATGGGACAGATTGAGATGTAATCCCTATCTCGATATTTAGGTTTCACTTAAATATTTTGAAATGGGAGCCTAGGGAATTGTTATTGGACGGTATATCATAAATGACATGTGCACTTTTTCTATTGGATGAAAGGAATGGCAGATCAAAGGATGCCAACACCGTCCAATTAATTCCCTCATTCATTTGTCAGAGTCATATTTGCAGTCGCTCACTACGTAATCACCTCACGGTAATACATGTAACGGTTAATGATTTGATGTATTAATGTAATATTTTTTTTACCGTCTCACGTATAAAATCATTAACTATCATAAATATGACACGTAAGATGACTACGTTAATGAGCGACTGCAAATAACACTGTTCTTTATTGTAATATAGGGATAACGAAAAAAAAGTTCAACTCGATACCCATAGACCTCAATCTATTATCACTTTTTGTATTTCTATATAGTAACAAATAATCAATGCAAAACGCATGTATAAAAATGTGAAAATATTCCATTCACGGTTAATCTTTTAACTTGCTCATGCATAGCAAGTAATAACTATAGAAACATCTTTTAATATGTAGAAGAAATACTACTATGTAACATCACTTGCGCTTGATAATCGATTAAGATCATCTCAATTACACTCTATAAGTACAAGTGTTGACACACTAAAAGTGCAGTCCAATTTGAATGGCCCAAAGAGTGAAGCCCAATTGGAGAAATTAGGATAAAGGCCCAAACGAGAGTATTGATAAAGTAGAAGCCCGCTAACACGGCAAAACCATCGCCCAAGCTTGCGTAGCGCCCAGAATCCGCACGAATGGAATTCCCCACGGTCGCCCAGAGCGACAACCCCATTCTCGCCCAAATCTTTGAATTGCCCAGGATCTTAGCCACATCAGACATTATAGTTATCCAGAAGAACAGTTATTGAAGCGGATATTGAGCACTCTCATTACGGTTCACAATTCTAGGAGCCCAGTTGGAGGCAGTTGAACGACAAAAAGTAATGGCAGCAGTTAGAGATGACGGTTCCACGATTACTCAGCTACCATGAAGAAAGTGGATAGTTATGGATCAATCAAGCAGTTTCTAAATGTTTTATCTCGAAGAAAACATCAAATGATGTATAAAAGGAAGAAAAGACATAGAGAAAAGGACCCCCGAATCAAAAACTCTCAACAGAGAATATGTAATTTCAATTCCTTAGGGTAACTTTAAAATTCTTCTTTTAGTACTCGTGTGCTTGCGCCCCTTGGAGGCATTTTGTCCATCCCCAATTGTAAATCTTCGCCAATAATACACCCATTTTTGGGACTTCGTCTCGAAAGGTTTGTTCCTTACACAATCGTCTGATTCTCTTTTTAATTGTTAGCGACTAAACCCGCAAAATAATTTGGCACGCCCGGTGGGACATTGGTGTTTGGTAAGTGAAGATAAAAAATGTGAGACATTATGCCACATAAAAGTTTTGATAAAGAACCAGTAGGTCAAGGAGTAGTCCAGTTTGTGATCGAGAGATATGAGGAGCAACAAAACTCTCCATGAACAGATTGATAGAGTCAGAGCAGTCACAGTCGTTACGAGCCAATGACAGAGTTGAGTCCTCGCACCATGCGTGCATTGCTTGAACAGGTAAATTTACGAAATGTTCACAATATGGGAAGATTTACCCAAAATGGGAATGTACACTATGATAATATGGCTAAACAACTAAGTACGTTAAATGAAACTATGAACAAGTTAGTAGGCCAAATATGTCAATCCCGTTACCCATAGGGAGTCACTTTCAAACCAGGATGACAGTGGGGCATACTTTGCCACATAGTTTCCTTGGTTTGAACTCAGGTCAAAGCTTAGAACCACCTTTCGGTCCATCTACCTCAAACTAAGGGGGAAATGGAGCTCTAAACTTGAATGGTGATAATGTAACAACAAACCTGGGGGGTAATCCAAATGTAAGAGATAATGCCCCGAACAATGGACAGGGTAACCTACGTGCTAATGATGGGTTAAATACTCAGTTCAATGGTTACAATGGCCTAAATAATAGCACTTGTATGACAAATCAAGGGCCAACCATCAGGCCTCACGTAAATCAACCCGTGGGAATTCCATATGATCCTAACGTTATGTTGATGAATCAAATAATGGAGATAGTGCAGGATCAAATGGTCGTTAGAGTACGTCCTGTCATTAGGCCGACCTACACAAAACCATATCCCGATTGGGTAGACCAGGCATATCCATGGCCTAGAGGGTATAAAGTGCCAGAATTTTCGTTGTTCATTCGTTTAGGCGAAGTGTCTACTCTAGAGCATATAGGGCGATTTACGCTTCAAAGTGGCGAAGTGAATGATTATCATAAATTGAGATTGTTCCCTAGTTCATTAACAGGAGTAGCTTTTTCCTGGATCATTAATTTACCAGCAAATTCTGTTCAAACATGGTAACAAATGGAACAGTTATTCCATGCTCAATTTTATAAAACTAAGTGTGAAGTCACTCTGGTCGATTTGGCAGATTTACGTCAAATGCCCAACGATTGGGCAGAAAGTTTTCTTCAAAGGTTCAAAACAGCTCGGAGTAAATGTTTTGTACCTCTGCCTGAAAAGGAGTTTGTCAAAATCGCTCAAAGTTGTTTAAGCTTCGATTTAAAGAAGAAATTCCAGGATAGAGAGTTCCCTGACTTATTCCAACTTAGCGCAAATGTAATCAGGTATGAGCGGTTGATAAGGGAAGAGGAACAAATGAAGAATTCTAGTAAAGGGACTTATTACAAAGACAAAAAATTCAATGTGCATACTGTTAACGATGAATATTACGATCAAACTGAAATATGTTTGGCCGAACTAGTCAAAGGAGATGCATATGCTTGTCCCATAATGGCTAAACCTAGGGCATCGGGCAAGGATGAACCTGTGAGAGGTAAAAACAAAAAGACTAGGACATTTTTCGTTCGATGTTACTAAAGCTGACCTTATATTCGATAAATTATATAAGGATAAGCAAATAAAGTTGAGCGATAAGCATAAATTTCCAGACCCTAAGCAAATTAAGGGTAAAAAATATTGTAAATGGCATAGTGCATGGTCACATATGACTAATTATTGCTTGGTATTTCGCCATGTGTTACAGGATGCCATTGAATCAGGACGAATCACGTTCGAAGAAAAAAAGAAAATGGCAGTGGATGAAAATTCCTTCCCACAGCCACTTGGGGTGAATATGGTGACAACCGATTTCAAAAACAAATTGCCAAAATTCAAATTGGTGATTGATGATGGAGAAGAAGACCCCATGCCACATCCTAGCGTCTTTGAGTGTATCAAGGGAAGGAACCCAAAATGGATGAAAACATCTTGTGTGCAAAATGTAAAGAAGAAGTGAGAATAAATGCAAGACCACCAAAGATGTGGCAGCAACACCATCGCCCTGATTTCGTCCCAAACGCTGAGCCTTTTAGAGGGCGAAGTACATCATTCTATAGGGGACCACCTTTGGAGAGGCAGCTCAGGCCAATCAATCAGGGGAGGACATTTCGGCCACAGCCTCGCTAACCAAATGTATGGCATTCGTTCCAATATAATGCAAGAATGGTGACACCTTTCAACAAGATGACCAGAACTCAATAGAGGCATTTTCAGCATAACTATGGACGAATGATGAGGCAACAACAGGGATTGCCATGTCCTAAAGCGCCTAAACTTCTCAAAGTAGCCTATCAAAATGTCCTCGAAGACAGTGAAGAGATCGGCACAGGTGAGTCAATTGGAGAATTACCAAAAAGTTTGTCTAGGAGATCGAAGTTCGAGCGAAATAGAAGGGATGAAGAAGATCCTATCAGCCCCTTAATATCCAGTTCGGTACGTTATCTCCTGTCGTGGTCAATAACTATTTACTAGCTGATGAGTTCAAACGTAAAAGAAGACAAGAAGAAGAAAGAGAGGACAACGAAGAAGAGACGTGTGTGTTGGAATGCAACGAAGGCCAAACTTCTAAAGAGACATATGATGGGGAAAAGGACGATGGTATGATCGACATTGAAGAAGAAATTGATCTAGAAGCAAAGAGGAGGAAAAGAGGAGTGTCGTACAATACCTTGTTGAAGCAGTTACACCAAGAGGGAGTTCGTGAAGTGGACTTGGTTGGAGAACCATCCGGACGTTCTTTCGATTTTTATGTGCTATACGGGACACCCAAGAGGAAAAAGAAAGTACCTCACTCTGAAAAGTATGAGTCACCTCCAAGAATACTGCCTCCTTCTACAGGTTGGATGACTGGAGAAGAAGCATCACAAAAGAGGAAAGAAAAAGCCCAAGAAAAAGAAAATCGGTGCGACATGTTACATGTTGATTTATCCCAAAGAAATGATTCAATAGAGGACAAACATGAAGTAGAAATAGACGCTGCTGAAAAAGTTATCTTCAAAAGGCCGACCATGAAGCTAACCAAACACTTGAGGTCGTTGTATGTGAAAGCTTCAGTCAATGGAATACCTGTGGCAAAGGTGCTCATTGATAATGGGGCAGCTATAAACACTATTCCATCCAGAATGATGAGAAAGGTGGCCAAAACAGAAAGTGATATGAGTCCAACATAAGTGATTCTCACGAGTTTCAATGGAGAAGCAACTTCGACTAAAGGAGTTATACCACTTGACATAACTGTAGGAACAACCACCAGGACGACAGTCTTCTTCGTAATAGACGGGCCTACTAGTTACAATGTGTTATATGGAAGAGATTGGATCCATGGGAGTCACTGCATACCTTTATCGCTCCACCAATGCTTGGTTTTCAAGAATGACAAAGGCGAAGCAGAAGTGGTACAGGCAGATCATAGACCATTTGTGGCAGAAGCAAACTCAGTAGAAAAGTTTATGTATGAAGAGAATTATGGGCCTGTCAGAGTGGTCCAAGATGGAGAGGAAACTCAAATTGTTGCACAAAGTGAGGAGCCATTCTCATTTGATGCACTCACTGAAATGTTCAATCAGATGAGACCAAACATAGTAGTCCTGGAGGAGCCAATGATTGGCAAAAGGCTAACCAAAGAACTTTACATGAGCTCTCAACAACAGAGGCAAATGATCGACATTCAGGCCTTTAAAGCCAAATTAATGGCTTTCAGTAAAGAGTGTAAAAATGTGATGATGGAAGAAGCAACGCTAAAAATACTGGGAAACAAGTTAGCAGTGTTCAAGATAGAGCAGAATATTCGCCGAGAAGCTAACAAGGTGGACTGTCTAGAGGAGGAAACGCCTACAAGGAATGTGAACGATGAAACAATGAGGATCGCCAAGCCTGGATATGCTCAAGCGCAGGATCCCCTGATCAAGGTGAATATTGGCGATGAAGGGGAAGATCGCCTAACATTTGTTAGCCAAATGCTCACTCAAGAGGTTAGTGATGAATTAATCGTTTTATTAAAAGAATACAATGATTGTTTTGCTTGGGAATATGAACATATGTCTGGTTTAGATAGAAATTTGCTGGAACATAGACTGCCAACTAAACCGAATTTTAAACCTCATAAGCAACCCCTTAGGCGTTTTGCTCCCAATGTACTTCCCGAAATTAAGAAAGAGATAGAGCGATTACTAAAAACGGGTTTTATTAGGACGATCAGGTATGTTAAATGACTATCTAATATAGTGACAGTATTAAAAATAATGGCAAGTTAAGGGTGTGTATAGATTTCAGGAATTTGAATTTAGCCATGCCTAAAGATGAATACTCAATGCCTACGGTGGATTCTTTAGTAGATTCAACTGCCGGGCACGTAATGTATTCCTTTATAGATGGGTATTCGAGATATAATCAAATTTATATAGCTGAGGAAGACATACACAAAACTGCCTTTAGATGCCCTGGATCATTAGGATGTTTTGAATGAATGGTCATGCCTTTTGGTTTAAAGAATGCAGGGGCAACCTATCAAAGAGCGATGAACTTGATTTTTCATGATATGATAGGTAAATTTGTAGAAGTCTATGTAGATGATATCGTGGTCAAGTCCGTTAAAGAAGAAGACCACTTCAAACAACTTAGATGTTCATTTGAGCGAATGAGGCAGCATAAACTAAAGTTAAATCCCTTGAAGTGTGCATTTGGTGTTAATGCAAGAAATTTCCTCTGTTTCCTAGTACACAAAAGGGGGATTGAACTCGATAAAAACAAAGCGAGAGCCATTTTAGAGGCTAAACCTCCTGGTAATAAAAATGAGTTACAAAGGTTCTTAGGCCAAATAAACTTCTCAAGACTCTTTATATCTAATTGTGCAGGGCAAACGAAAGCTTTTTCGCCTCTTTTAAAGCTGAAAAGTCAGGATAGTTTGTCTCGAAAGAAGAGCATCAAAAGGCTTTTGAAAGCCTGAAAGTATATTTAACAAATCCACCAGTGTTGGTGTTCCTAATCCAAGGACGGCCAATGAAGTTGTACGTATCGGTTGAACAAGGATCGATAGCCGGGATGGTCACACAAGAACACCAATTTGGTGAAGAAAGGGCAATTTATTATTTAAGTAGACGATTGACAAAATGCGAATGTAATTATTCTGCTATCGAGAAATTATGTCTTGCGCTCTATTTCACATGTACAAAATTAAGGGTCTATTTACGGCCTGTAACAGTTTATTTGATTTCTAAAGTAAATTTGTTTAAGTACATGTTCTCTCGCCCTGTTTTGCGTCAGAGAGTAGGCCTTTGGACTTTAGCATTGTCAGAATTCGAAATAAAGTACATACCCCAAAAGGCAATTAAAAATCAGGCTTTGGCTAATTTTCTGGCCGATCATCCATGCCTTAACATGCTTGAAGAGATTGGATTGGAAATTGATTCGTTTGAGTTGAAACCATGGATTTTATACTTTGATGGATCAAAAACTTCCAAAAGAGTAGGGGTAGGAGTAACTTTAATAAATCCTTTAGAGATTTGTTACAAATTCGCATTCGCTTTGGGTAGGATGTGTACTAATAATCAGGCCGAATACGAGCCTTAATCGTAGGTTTAGAATTGATGATAGATATGGAAGTAAAGAATGTGATTATTAGAGGCGATTCTCAACTGGTAATTCACCAATTGACTGGTGACTATAAATGCCAAAGTGGTTCTATTATAGGTCAATACGAAATCGCCCAAGAATTGTTGGAAGAATTTGATCAAGTAGAGCTTCAATGTGTTAATAGAATACAAGGACATAGCGAATGAGTTAGCCCAAATGGCGTCAGGGTATTCGAAGGCGCTAAATTGGGGGGCTACCTGTGAATATGGAGTAATATTGCCCATAGTCTAAAGAAGGGCGAGAAAGGTAGAGATTCAATGCATAGAAGATGAAGATGCAATGGATTGGAGGGCGAAAATTAAAGGAATCTTTAAAGAACCTAATGAAGGGGGTAATAGAAAAATGAAGTTACGTTCATTAAATTATACGGTGATGATGAAGAGTTGTTCAAGAAGCGCTCCGATGGTGTATTGCTAAAATGTGTAAGTTTGCAAGAAGTTAGAACAATCATGGCCTAGGTGCATTAGGGAATATGTGGGGCACATCAAGCCGGCCAAAAGATGCGATGGTTAATCATAAGGAATGGATATTTCTGGCCCAAGATGGGGGAATCGTGTGTTCAATACGCAAAGAGTTGTTTAACATGCCAAAAACATGGCCCCAATACAAAAGGCACTCGCTAGCGAGATGACGCCCATTATCAAGCCTTGGCCGTTCAAGGGTTGGGCGATAGACTTGATATGGAAGATTTATCCCCCTTCGTCCAAACAGTATACGTTTATTATATTGGCGATAGACTTTTTCACCAAGTGGGTGGAAGCAGTACCTTTAAAGGAGATTACCCAAAAGAGTGTCATAGAATTTATTCGTGATCACATTATTTACAGATTTAGGATTCCACAGACTTTGATGGTGGATCACGAAACGTGAATGAATTCTTAAATGAGTTTAGAGTTAAGTTGGTAAACTCCACACCTTATTACGCTCAATCCAACGGGCAGACAGAATCTTCTAATAAGATTCTAAAAACTATCATAAGAAAAATGATAGATGAAAATGCCAGAAATTGGCACGAATATTTGAACAAGGCCTTATGGGCTTATAGAACGTCACCCCGTTCAAGTACTAAAATTACTCTTTTCCAACTTACTTATGGACAGGAGGCTGTTTTGCTTATGGAAATCAATGTGCAGTCCATTAGAGTGCGTTGGCAATGTAAGTTAAGTGACGAGGAATATACTGAATTATTAGTTCAAAACTTGTTGGAATTGGACGAGTTAAAATTCGATGTCCTAGATAAGTTGCAAGTTCAAAAACAAAGAATGGCTAAGTTTTATAATAAGAAAGTCATAGCCAAATTTTTTAGTCTGGGCGAATTGGTTTGGAGGACGATACTCTCCTTAGATAGCACGGATCCGAAGTACGGCAAGTGATCGCCCAATTGGGAAGGACCATATAAAGTAAAAAGCGTGCTGCCGAATGAGGCTTACCACTTGGAGGATTTAGACGGTACTAAGCATGTTAGATCTATTAATGGTAAGTACTTGAAAAAGTATATTCCTTCTTTGTGGGAAAGTGAACAAATAAAAGCATAAGTAATACGATTATGTTGAGTGATTGTAAACGAATAAACTGGACGATTACGTTTAAATAATATTCTTTATTACCACATATTTCTTACATAAGCCGCAAGTTACACCAGGCTGTTATCTATCCTCTACTGACTACAACAAAGAAAAAGTAGTTATTCCTCTCACACCTCTAAGTACATCGTTGCATTGTTTCTTATTAAACGAGAGAGACAAAATAGTAAAAATACAAATGACCGCAATTGAGAACAGGCTACAAGTTGGTTCTCGATCTATTGCGATAATAAGAGTGAAACCGGCCGCTCTCGCCTTCCTAAATGCATTGCTGCAGATGGTAGGCAAAGAGGCTGAGAAGCACTCTCAACAAGCAATTAGTCTTCACCACCCCTTCAAGCATATCGCTGCAGCAGTAAACATGGAAGAATTTTGCTGCTGAGGAAAACACTTTCCGCAAGTGCGCTGAGAAGACCTTTATTGGTCAAAGGCCATTTCCTATACATCCCATACCAAGGAAACATCAAGAAAAGTGGAAAAATGGGTGGATCAAATGATCCATTTTTGTGGAAGACGAAAGTCTTGATCAGTGATGGAAATGCCAAACGATGGCAGGAATGTAATCTTGAAGAAAAGAATGGAAGTGAGAATGGTAGGCACAAGATACACAGGCATTTATAGAGGGTTGAAGGCGAAAAGACAGAATACGAATGGCCACATTCACGCTTAGTAATTGAAACTGAATGGCCCAAAGTCTTGGAAAAGAATACAGAATACTAAGAGAGAATGTGCATGAATCTTAGCACAAAGCAATTGATGCTTAAAGAGTTGACGATTAAGGACAAAACGTCAATTAATACGCAAGTAGAAAAACAGTAATTTAGTACTAACGATAATTACTATTATATTCAAAATAAATAATGGCAAACAGTACGAAATTACAAAAGGAAAGTTAAGACATTGAATGTTTTATTACAATTCACCCCAGGCCGAACGTATTCGTTCCCTAATCCTTTCCCAATCTTCGCTCTGTTGAGAAGAAGCAACGCTTAATTCAATTACTACATCGTCGTCAACTTCCTACATCGCTCAGCCAAAGACTTGGTGCATTCAATTTCTTGAGCAGCATTGCACTTCTTAGCAACCATTCTCGCCCTACCGTCATTCATCTTCGCTTGAAGCTCCTTCATCTCCGCCATCAAGCTCATCATCAAGGAGTCTTCGATCATGATATCGGAAGAGATTTCTTTCAATCCATTCTCGGCTTTTGTAACCTCTAGAAGTAGCGACTCTTTTTCAGACACAGCGCGGAGGTATTCAGTACTCTTGGCCTTCAGTTCAGCATTCTTAGCTAGCAAGGAGAGGGCGTTGGAGTGGACAAATTTCAACTTCGCCTTAACTTCAGCAAAGACATTGAGTGATGGAAGTGTAAGTGCATATGCCAAGTTCGCACTCAGTTGCTCAAACTTCTCCTTATGTTTGGCAGCATTAGCTTGGCCAATATTCATGTCCGTGAAAGACATGTACTCAAGTACCGATTGCTTGAAAGTCTTCATATTTTCCTTCGAAAGAGTAGAAGATGAAACAAAAGAATGAACGGTTGAAGTAGGGCGAGACGTCTTTACCTGCTCCAAAGAAGTGAACAAACCCTGGAGGGAACGCATAATGTCATTGGCACCCTGCCAATAAAAGGTACCAACTTTGAGGATGTTCTTTACAATTAACGAAGCAAAAGTAAAGGTGAAGTAAAAGGTTACCTCATCAGCAGATTTGGGATGTTCAGGCATATCACCAGTTGACTTCATTACCTGTGGGGACTTTCCCTTATCTAGGCGTGAAGATTCTGCCACAATTGACAGGTCCATAGGAACCCCTGCATAACTCAAAAGACAATAAATTAGAAGCCAGTGGCATAAGTAGGGGTAAGATATCAAAACATGTATTACCTTCTGGTTCGACACTTAGGGGGTCAATGCCCTGGGAATAATGTAGTTTTTCTGCCGGCTCGGGCAGAGAAGCCTCAACAGAGGGTGACGAAGCGGAAGCTGCCAAAACTAGAGCCTTTAGGGGAGAAGTCGAACTCTTCTGGAAAAGGCAAGTAAGTCATTAATACTCGGAGGAAACTGTTTCATGAAGTAAATAGACTCATTTACCTTTCTCCTAAGGATGAGATGAGCATCATCATCGTCATTATCATCTTGCAAAATTGGATAAGCTGAAGCTGGCCGTTTGCGGCTGGAGGCACCTTTATCTACAGTGGCTTTGGCAGGTGGAGAAGCCGATGGAAGAATATGATGTTTAATGCGAGGAGGGGGAGAAGGACTCCTAATCGACATGGGGGTGACTAAAAGAGGAGAATCAGAGGAAGCGCTTGGCCGATCTAGTGGATGGAAGGCATTATTAGCATCAATTGCAAATAACCTGCATTTTACTGATGGCCAGAGCTATTAAAAAAGAGGATGAATGACAGAACTAGGATTGAAATGGGCTAATGAAAACATGCTTGTCAAGAGAAGGTTGCAGACATCTATGGCATGGGCGTCTGCCTTATTGATGGTATGAAAACGATCGGTCAGATTTTTGGAGTAGCAGGGAGGAACATGCCAAGTTTGGCCAAAACCCAGTTGCCGAGCAAAGAAGTGAGGAACATATAACTCAACCCCTGCTTTGGCGTTTGTTCCTATGACAATGTCATGGAACAATTCTTTTCCAGTTAAAAACTGAACCCAAATGGGCAAAGAATTGTTCACTTCAGACAATGTAGAGGGAGGATGCACATAATCTGGAGTTAAATGAGCAGGAAAAGGGAAGAAAGAAGGAACTGAATTCAAGGTATAAAAGAACGAGAAAACGTCCCTACTAGACATATTTACAAGGTTCAATGGGTCAATGGCTAACCCATAACAACTAGCAGAAGGGCGAGAAACGAATGAAGTACCAAATGGTGGAAAATATGCTCTCAACCACAGTTGAGCAAACCAAAGAGGTCCACTGCCAGTGGGAGACGCACCATTCCTCATCTGAAATTGAAGGAAAGCCATGCCTCTATAAAGGACGGCTAAAAAGAAAGAGCATAAATTCAGAGGTCTACCACGAGCCAATTCTTGTGTTATAGGTAAATAACTCATGGAGGGTTTCAGGCTGGGCACACAAAGAACATATTTACAAAGCCAGACCTGAGGAAGGCTACACGCTCAGCATGAGTAGGCTCAGAATTGGAAGCAGTATAAAGGCCCTGCATGGCTGAGTAAGATTCAGTAATTTTCTTGTCAAATTTTGGGGCAACAACAGAAATTAAAATTCCAGGCAAAATGGTGTTGCCCGAAGGCAGAAGATTCACTAGGGCCCCAACATCCCTTAAAGTCATGGACATTGGACCAAGAGGGAAAATAAATGTGTTATATTCAGAAGACCAGAAACTAAGGGCAATTGGAAAAAGCACGGGGTCATAAACAGGGGGCGAAGAGCGATTTCTAATAAGTCCAAAATTTTAGCACGATCAAAAAGTGCTTTAGTGGGGCCATTATTTATCATGCGTGTATGCCATCTACGAAAACTAGGATCAGTTTTTGGCAAGTACGAATACCTTTCTCACGGATGGGCTTCAATGGCAAGGAGTCCAGAAAAGGAAGAGCTCCAGTGCAAGGGAATAGTTGACCCGCCGTCGCCTTTCCAACTGATTCAACATCAATAAATGATGGACCCAGATAGAACTCATTAAGGTCAGGTTTAATTTGTGAAAGAGGATTTGAGTTTATATACGGCCTAGCGAGAAGGTTTCGGAAATCCTCAAAACTGAAAGTATCGTCAGATTGAGTCTGTAAAGTCATCATTGGATACAAGATACAAGCTTGTTAGAGTTGGCCTGAGGAACTTAACGGAGAAGCCATAAGATGGACAGTAAACATAGTGAAGAAGGAGCATAAAATATAGAGACGTGGTTTAATGGTACTATGAAATGGTGTGTCATTTGGGTTTATAAGGGTTTTGTAACGTTGCACTTTTTCAGGCACGTAGAAGGAAATAATGATTGAAATTCTTGGGAATTTAAAATGTTGCTGGAGAGTACAAAGTGAAATGGCAAAAATTAATAATGGGTATTAATTATGCCATATTGGGGGGTAATTGTTGACACACTAAAAGTGCAATCCAATTTGAATGGCCCAAAAAGTGAAGCCCAATTGGAGGAATTAGGATAAAGGCCCAAATGGGAGTATTGATAAAGTAGAAGCCCGCTAACACGGCAAAACCATCGCCTAAGCTTGCGTAGCGCCCAGAATCCGCACGAATGGAATTCTCCACGGTCGCCTAGAGCGACGACTCCATTCTCGCCCAAATCTTTGAATCGCCCAAGATCTTAGCCACGTTAGACATTATAATTATCCAGAAGGATAGTTATTGAAGCGGATATTGAGCACTCTCATCACAGTCCACAATTCTAGGAGCCCAGTTGGAGGCACTTGAACGACAAAAAGTAATGGCAGCAGTTAGAGATGACGGTTCCATGATTACTCAGCCACCATGAAGAAAGTAGGTAGTTATGGATCAATCAACCAATTTCCAAACGGTTTATCAGGAAGAAATCATCAAAGGATGTATAAAAGGAAGAAAAGACATAGAGAAAAGGACTCCCGAATAAAAAACTCTCAACAGATAATATGTAATTTCAATTCCTTAGTGTAACTTTAAAATTCTTCTTTTAGTACTCGTGTGCTTGCGTCCCTTGGAGGCATTTTGTCCATCCCCAATTGTAAATCTTCGTCAATAATACACCCGTTTTTGGGACTTCGTCTCAAGAGGTTTGTTCCTTACACAATCGTCTGATTCTCTTTTTAATTGTTAGCGATTAAACCCGCGAAACAACAAGATTTTCTTTATTTTATAGAGAATCAATGCTAAGGAAAAGTTCTAAAAGACTCTATTTGAACTTTTTTAAAATAAAGACGAGTTTAGTTTTCAAAATTTAAAGAGTCAAACTTACTTTATATTCCTACACTATAATGATTGCATGATAAATTATAGATTTTAATATTCTACTTCATAAATTATTCAAATTATATTTGAATTAATTGGTCATCGACGTGTGAACAAAGTATGTTAAATAAAAGATGAGAATGATTTTGAATAAATAAAATGAATAATCAAAATAGAAAGCATTGTTGAGGGGTATGAAAAAAACTTTACACTTTACGTTTAAAAATAATTTTTATTACATATAAGATGCTCTAAATAAAAAGTCTCTTGAAAATGCATGAAAAACGTTATATAATAAAATTGATTTATTATCACATAGACTATCGACTAGAAAACCTTCCAACACGGAAACGCTCTAAAATCATTACATAATAAAATTTGACTTATTGTCTTCTCTTACTATAATAACATACTAAGTGTTACGAATTTCCCTTTCCTCCAATTCTTCCAAATAAGGATTGGGATTAGGACCACGACCAAGGTGAAATCTCCATTTCCTGTCCTATTTTCCATTTAATTACCTTTTAACTTTCTAATATATTTTTATTTGTCTAAATATAACTTTAATTAGAAACTAGGTGCAAGCAACGTACAATGCACGTTTGCTTAGTTTATATTTAATAGTTTTGTTTAAAAATTAATTTGTTATTAATAAAGATGTAATTTTTTGATTAATTAAATAATTAATGATGTAATGTTTATGTAATTGATAAATAATTAAATAAAGTGCTTCTCTCTGTGATCTCCAACCTAAAATCTCAAACAGAAAACTTAAAGTTCATATTATGCACAATAATATTATACTATATTCTAAAAACAAATGACAAGAAAAAGATGCCCCCAAATGGAAATACATTTTGAACATCCAATGACATTAACATCTATCAGGCAAACTTCAGTTAGCTTCGTATTCTTATTTTTGTGTCTACATGTCAAAAGAGTCACAATCATTATTTATTTCACCTGACTTGCATTGAGGAAGTACCTCTCTCTGAGTTTTTCACCTGCAAATACACATCTGAAGTCGATACAGTTTGTCATAGAACTATAATCTACAGGGGGTATGTGGGATCGCAAGGTGTAATCTTCGTTCTCAATAAGCTCACCTATTACATTGTGCTTGAGATGCATAATTGTGAGTGTTGCAATTTGTTGACATCCAATCCCCATCATGCCATTGCTTTGTCCTGCACACTCCAATAGACAATACTCAGTACATCTTAAATGAAATTATTGTTGAAATAACAATTTGTGGGAGCTTCATAAGATTTTTTTCACAGGAAGATAACGCTGTTAGCATGCATGCTTATCTTTCTCTAGATTAAACGAGTGTCATTGCCATAATAGCAAACTGAACATTGACAAATACATTGTAATAAAGCAAGCACGAAAATATTCTACAACAATCTGTTCACATTCACTTTGCATAAAACATGCACAAAATCTTGTGTTTACATTTGAGGAAGAATGTCCAAATACCTTTTCCCAAGGAGCGTAGGAGCTGCTGGTGCATGCGGCACTTAAAGGCTGACTTGCAAAGTTGGAGGAATTGCCGAGCTTTTACTGGGTATAGAAGGGTATATACTATTTGGACTATTGATATTATATCCCAGTATAGAATAAAACCCTGGAACTGATTGCTGCAGTTCGAATGTCTGAGTTCATAGAAATGAAAGATACAGTGTCAAGACGAAGATAAGATTAACATTCACAATGTCAAATCCATTCCAGAAATTATCACTTGTCCTGCATTCAGTCACTTTTTATCCCAGTTATGAACAAATTCTTCAGATGCCAGACGTTTTGTTCCAAACAGCTTCAACGCAAAGAAGATTACGCAAAATCAGTTACCCACTCAAGTCATTGGACCCATTTCAGACTTCAGTGTAATATAATTACAGTCTTAAAATTTTATCCACCAAACTAATTACAGTTTAAATTTTATTCACCAAACAAACAAGTAGAGAGAGATCTGTTTGAAGAAAATATTTACAAAATTTGACACCACATGAGGGCATATGAAACCAAATGATATTATAATAAAATAGAATACACTGCTCGGAGGGTACTGGATCAGACTCATGAGAGTAAAAAAATCCTTGAACTCGGGAAAAGCTAAAATCAACAATTTTAAGACTATCTTCAAATAATAAGGAGGTAGGAGAACAAATTTTTCTTCTTTGTAAATGAACAAATACCCAAGTCTCAGTTCTACTAATCAAGGATATGATTGCCTACCAACAAAACATAGAAATCTAGAAAGGTCAATAAATGCGAGTTCAATCAAGAAAATGAGCTTCAGACTCCGAAAAAATTATGTCATAGCTCACTCAGCTAACCATACAACTACTCAACCACATTACAAATGCATTCTAGAATATTCTCTCCTCTATAAATTAAGCACATGGAGAGATAAAATTCTCTTCCCCCTCCTCATTTTCTCTTTATCTTTAAATCCGTTCTTCTTATTCAATCTGTAATTTCTCTACAGTGAATATAGTGGAGTGATTTCAGAATTCATTTTCTCTCAATTCTCTTTGTTTGTCATTTTACCCTCCCCTTTCTTATTGATTTTCTCATTTACCCACTTCCCCATTCTATTTTCCCTTAATTTGGTTACAATTTTAGCTCATTCAGCTTAGAGAATTCCACAGTTGATATGTTGGAAACTTGAGGTTGCAAATTGAAATTCAGTTCGTGACAAATTCC
Organism: Fraxinus excelsior; assembly: GCA_019097785.1. Classification (NCBI taxonomy): domain Eukaryota; kingdom Viridiplantae; phylum Streptophyta; class Magnoliopsida; order Lamiales; family Oleaceae; genus Fraxinus; species Fraxinus excelsior. The sequence goes on along the minus strand of CM032627.1, from coordinate 12,363,421 downwards.
AACATATAATGCAACATAAAAGGCAAGTCATTATACCTAAGCAGCTTTCAGAAGCAAAAATGATATTATAGTTCCATTTATCACTGGAAAGTATTGACATGAGCATAATTCCACAATCCATTGATAATCATATGTAACACAATCCCATCTAGGTCTTCTAGTGAATCAATTATTTAATCAAATCCAAATTAATATACCATAAAGTTAACAAAAAACCCATATATCATATATCATACTTACCGGTGCAGATCCAATCGTCGATACGGGGGAGCCAATTGGAATCTGCATGGGTTTTGTAATCGACGAGAAGGCGCTGATATTTGCATCTGTTATAGAGGAGTGAGAGTTGGAACTTGGAACGGCGAAGCATGGCTGCAGGCTGCGGAAGAGACAGAGACAGAGAGACTGGTACCGTGAGTGGGTGTGGCCGTGTGCGGCACTACGGCCTGTCGGTGTGTGGTGTGGGAGATATGACGGGGTCAAGGGAGAGAGTGGTGCGCAGGGGCTGCGCGACAGGGGTTCACTTCACTGTTTAGTCGGGAGAGACGAAATTAGGATGACAAATGATGTGAGGGTAGGGTTTGATTAATACACATCCAACATCATCCATGTGGTTTGGAATTTGAAGAAAAGTAATCATGACTTCATGATTTTTATAATTATAAGTGCAAGAGCATAATGAATTGATTGCTGGATTTGAATGGATTAAATTGGATGTCTCCATATATTGTTTGTGTGAGAGAAAAATATGATTATTGCGCCCATGATTAATCCAACTAAGATGATGGGCAAGCACATCCGCCCCCAACCCTCTGCCACTACGGTTTCTTGGGGGCGCCGGCCATGTAAAGGGGGGAAGAGTTTCTCCATTAAGGTTTTTCGGTCATGGAAGATTAAATGATTTTTTTTCGATATTTGGGAGTTGACGAAGCGGGGACTTCTTGTGTAAATTTGATATGTTAAGGTCCTTGGCTGCAATTTAAGGATTAAGGTTAAATTTTAAGTTTTAGCCCCTAAGGTTTTAAATAAATTCAAGTTGGACCTTAATGTTATGGGTTTTCTGTTAAAACAAGAAATTCCGTTAGTTTTTCCGTTAAATCAAGAAATTCCGTTTCATAGCCACTTTTTATATATAGAAAGATATAAATATTTTACAACTCTTACCACACTTACGGTTGGGCACAACCAAACCCAACCCAATTTAATTTAGTTACAAATAAAATCAAATCAAATTGAGAACCAATGAAAATTTTAGAAATGGAACCAAATATAATTATGGAATCAAATTAAACAGAACCATTCGATTCATAATTTAAAAATCCATTTAATTCTTAAACAAGTCCTACAATTTCTGAAAAATCTATGGTGAGAATTTCAAATTATTAGTTTTTTCTTCCCTAACCACATTACATGAGTATAATTACAAAAACTTAGGGGACATTTGATTTGTTTTTCGATTTTCAGTTTTCACTTTTAAATTCATATTTAGCCCCTGTTTGATCCTCATTTTTGAGATAAAATATATTGTGGAATAGTGATTTTTTGAATAATATGTGGTTAAAAAGTAAAGTTTTTTTTAAATACATTTATAATTATTTTATAGGAAAATGTGAGGTTAAAAATGAGATTCGAAAAAAAAAATGCATTCTTGAACAAATGGAGCTCAAACAAGAGCTTATTTTCTATTTCGAGGGTTTGTTTTAATACTTCTAAAAACACTTTTAAAGTCTCATTTTGAAAAATTGTTTCTCAAAATAGAAAACTAACATATTTTGTTTGAGATTTTGAAAATTTGTTTTATTACATTTTATTCCATTAAATTTGATTATTCAATTAAAAAAAGAACAATTTTACTTTTAACATATTATCAAATATTATATACATTTTAAAAGGTTTTTACCATTTGTATAGAAATTAAGTCACATAAATGCACCAGAAAACTTAAAAGGGGGTGGGCCCCACCGTGTATTAAAAAAAGAAAAAATGCACGGGCCCCACATGGTGTGAGTATTCTGGCCATTTCCGTTGATTTTCCCATCTGTACCTGTAGTGTATTTGATTTTAAAATTGGTGAATCTTATAATACTTTTTCTTACTAAAAAACTAAAATAATAAATAATAAGTTAATTTCAAAATATAGGAAATAAAAATCAAAACAATTATAGCTCTTAATGATTATTTATATAAAAATTTTTAATTTTTTTAAATAAATATACAAAAATATTTTAAGTTCACATATTAGTTTATATTTTTCTAGAAATTTTTATAATCTTAATTTTTCAAAATTTTAATTTTTTAGAATTTTAGATTTATTTTTTCAAAATTTCAATTTTTAATTTTATAAAATTTTACGTTTTTTAATTAAATTTTTTTTTTGAATTTATATTTTGAATTTTTAATTTTTTAAATTTTATCTAAACGCTTGTTTTTCATGTTTTGAGTGTTTTCAGAATTTTCATTGAAAACACTCAAAACGTTAAAAATGCATTTTTGAGTTTTATGTTATAAATTTATCCTTGTTTTGAAAAATGTGTTTTAGAAATAATAGACCAAATGCGTTTTCAATATTTTATAAAATTGAAAACTGAAAATGGCTTGAAAACAGCAAATCAAACGCATCATTATGTGTACAAAAAATTAATTAGGGAAAATGTTCTTATTAGTTTGGTCAAAGGAATTTTGATTTTTCTTTAATCAAATTTTATTTTATAATTTACTGTTTCGAAGTTTATTGGAGAAACTAATGCGTATGAGCAAAAGTCGAAAACTTCTGGTGCAATTAAAAGTGGCGGAAATAAAAGAAATGTGATCTATTTCGGAGTCGTTGTACTCAATTTTTGATATATACACATATATTTACCCGATAAAAAAAAAAAAGTAGTAATCAAAAGTAATTATTGAAAATTACTTATTTCGGAGATCTAGTTTGCCTTTTGATGTTGCCAAAACAACCGAAAAATATATCGTATTATTTGTTATGACTACTTAATTTTCTTCCTAGTTTGTTTTATATGCTCACATATTCAAACACAACTGGCACACGGTTTTAGGCTTGAGGTTTACGTTATTTGTTGTTAATGTCAAAATAATAAAGCATTATTAGCAAGAATAATAAAAATCTTTATTTCTAATTTCTATAATTATATTCCTATTCACCATCTTCGCCCCTTGTTTTCTTTGGTAATTTTAATCTTATTTATGACATATTACACTATGACTAGGTGCAAGCAACGTGCAATGCACGTTTGCTTAGTTTATATTTAATAGTTTTGTTTAAGAATTAATTTGTTATTAATACAGATGTAATTTTTTTGGTTAATTAAATAATTAATGATGTAATGTTTATGTAATTGATAAATAATTAAATAAAGTGCTTCTCTCTATCGTCTCCAACCCAAAATCACAAACATAAAACTCAAAATTCATATTATGCACAATAATATTATACTATATTCTAAAAACAAATGACAAAAAAAAGATGCCCCCAAATGGAAATACATTTTGAACATCCAATGACATTAACATCTATCAAGCAAACTTCAGTTAGCTTCGTATTCTTATTTTTGTGTCTACATGTCAAAAGAGTCACAATCATTATTTATTTCACCTGACTTACATTGAGGAAGTACATCTCTCTGAGTTTTTCACCTCCAAATACACATATGAAGTCGGTACAGCTTGCCATAGAACTATAGTCTACAGAAGGTATGTGGGATCGCGAGGTGTAATCTTCGTTCTCAGTAAGCTCGCCTATTATATTGTGCTCGAGATGGAGGAATATGAGGTGGGCAGGAACTGCAAGTGAGAAATGAGAGAAATAGACTATTTCCTTCCTCTTTGCCCTATTTTGAAACGGCTTCAATCTCTTTTCTCCCGAACCGGCTGATTTTTTTATTTTCTGTAAGGCTTCTGTGAAACAGTAGCCTGTAAGTCCAACATTTCTCATGAATTGATTGCTGGATTTGAATGGATTAAATTGGATGTCTCCATATATTGCTTGTGCGAGAGAAAAAGATGATTATTGCGTCCATGATTAATCCAACTAAGATGATGGGCAAGCATAATCGCCCCCAACCCCCGACCACTACGGTTTCTTGGGGGCGTCGGCCATGAAAAGGAGGGAAGAGCTTCTCCATTAAGGTTTTTTCAGTGTTTTGAAAATCGACCCGGTCATCGACCTGGAAAAGGTGAAGGGTCAAGGGTCAAAAGGTGCAACCGGGGTTGAATCGGATGTAATAAATACATACAAAAATAATAAAATAATATATATTTTTTAAAATTTTCATATTAATAATTCAAAGTAAATATATTTTTACTAATTAGATTCACTATCCAACAATTAGTCTCAATACTAAAAATTAAAAATCAATATGTTAAAATAGTTTACTTTGTTAAATTAAAATAATTTAAACTTGTAGAAAATGATATCTAACATTAATATATTAATAATCAAGTGTAATTTAAGTTAAATTTGAAAATTAAATAAATGAAAGAATGAAGGTGAATATTACAATTTAATTAGTTGTTATTAAAAATCAAATTAGCCAAACATACATTTGAAAATTAGATGGGTATTTTAACATTTTTTGGTTATATATCACTATCCCACATTGGAAGTTTATAAAACTATTAGAGTTAAGAACATGTATAAAAGGCACAATCCCACATTGGAAGTTTATGAAACATTTGGAGAGAAGTGCATCTATAAAATGAGCATGACATCCATTACTTCTCCATGCGCCTTAGAATTCTAAATAAATTTTGAAGCCCATTTATGAAGTTAAAAATTTTTAAACAAAAAAAAAAACCCAAAATCGGGACCGGTTTGACGAGTTTTAACCGGTTTTGAAAATAATCAAAAACTGGACATGATTTGGCCCGATTTTTGGCCTGGTTCCCGATTTTTTCGATTGAACCGACCGGACATGGCCGGGTTTGACAACATTGGGTTTTTCAGTCATGGAAGATTAAATGTTTTTTTCGATTTCTGGGAGTTGAGGAGGCGGGGACTTCTTGTGTAAATTTGATATGTTAAGGTCCTTGGCTGCAATTTAAGAATTAGGGTTAAATTTTAAGTTTTAGCCCCTAAGGTTTTAAATAAATTCAAGTTGGACCATAAAGTTATAAGTTTTCCGTTAAAACAAGAAATTCCATTAGTTTTTCCGTTAAACCAAGAAATCCTGTTTCATAGCCACTTTTTATATATAGAAAGATATATTAGTTTCAAAAAGGGTTAATTTCACAAACGGTTACTGAAGTTATGTCAAAATCACAAAACGGTCACTGAAGTTTAAAACTTACATTAACGGTCACTGAAGTATCATCTGGTTTCATAAACGGTCACTGAAGGACCTTTTCATTTTAATTGAAACTTAATGGACCAAAATAGTTGAAGCTTGAATCTTGAGGACCTAAATCACAAATTTTACCATAAACCCCCAATTTCTTTTCATTCTCTTGAATTCGATTCTTGTCTTTGACTAAAATCTTCTTTTGATGCTTCCTCCGATTAAGAGATTTTGTATTGTAGTTTGATAATCTCTCACCATAATAATTTGCACACTCAACGTCGTTCACATTTACATTCTCTATAGAAACTGATATTTTCAATCTCGAGTTTTTTTATACCTTCTCATTTCGAGGCTTGATTTTTTGCTTAAGATCATTCTCATTTGCATAATCTATTTTATGTTTCAAGGTAATGATATCTTCTGGTAGTCGAACTGAAGTTTCTGAAGACGATTCGTCCACCATGCCTCCACCATTAGTTTCACCAATAAACTTTGAAACAGTAAATTTAACCATATCATTAAGCTGTAAAGAATTTACTAGTTTCTCTTCTATAACGTGAGACGAGTTTTGGACTTCTGTAAATTTGTAAGAATCGAATGCAATAATTATGCTAAATGTTGGCCACTTACGGTTCCTTCTCAACCTCTCCACCGCCAATAATAGCCTCTCTGGCCCCATCCCACCTGAAATCTCCAACATTTGGAACCTCCATTACCTTAATCTCTCCAACAATATCTTCAATCTTAACTTCCCCAAAGAGCTTGCCCGCTTGAAAAACCTTCAAGTTTTTTATATTTACAACAATAATATGACAGATGTCATTCCAACTGAAGTACATTTGCTAACTAATCTTCTCCATTTACATCTTGGAGGAAATTTCTTCACGGGTCTGATCCCGCCGGAGTATGGCACGTTCCCTAATGAGGATATACGTGTGAATGGCCTGTTGAAAAGGCCAAAATTCCATTTTGGCCTTTGACCAATAAATAACAAAAAAAAACCCCCCAAAATTAACAAGTTATAAGGTAAAAGACAAAAATACCCTCATTGGAAGGAGAAGAAAAAGTCTAACCACGTGAAAACCGTCCAAATATTTTCCAAAACCGACCATTATTCACAAAAACCGACCACTTACAAATAAGGATCCGGCCACCCACCGACAAAGATGACCCACGCAAAACAAATGTTAGTTTTTTTTTTTTGATTTCACAACGTATATCCTCCACATAAAAAGTTGGAATTCTTTTTGTGTGTTTATGGAATGTATGCGTAGATCTACGTATATTTAGTGATAGGGGAATTTTTTTGAGTGTTTATGGAATTTTTTGAGCTTGAAATCGCCGGAAATGACGATTTTCAGCCATTTCCGGCGAAGTTCCAATGCTAACACAGGCGGGCTGCTAACCGCTGGTCTAAAACTGAACAGTCGGTTCAGTTTTAGACCGGCGGTTAGCAGCTATTTGGTGAACCGGCGGTTAACCGCCGGGTTTATAAAGGCCGGTTAATTGGGCCGGCCCAGGGCTAACGAAGTGGGTCGGCTGTTAAAGTCGGCCCGCTTAATTTTTATATATATATAATTTAATAAATGTATATTATAATAGATATTTATAGAATTAAAAATATTTATATAGTTAAACAATTAATTTTAATTTTAATTTGATAATATAATAAAATTTATATTATTAATTTTAATTTTAATATGATAATTAATAATATAATGAAATTAATAATTGTAATTGTTAATAAATAATTATATATTTTACGTAATTTAATAACTCGAATATTAAATAGATATTTATAGAATTAAATATTTTACGAAGCCGATTAAAAATTTTATAATTAAATAAGTAATTTTAATTTGATAATTAATAATATAATTAAATAAATAATTGTAACCGTTAAATATTATATTTTAACAAATTAGTTACTTTTTATTTTTTCCTTTAATTTTTTTGATAATTTAATAAATCAAATATAAAATAAAAATTATATATTTAAATCTTTTACACATTTCATTACGATTTATATATTTAATAAATAATTGAATATTAAATAAAAATTTATATAATTTTATGCTTTACGTAATTTAATCAATTGAATATCAAATAGATATTTGTAGAATTAAAAAATTTATATGGTTAAATAATTAATTTTAATTTTAATTTGATAATATAATAAAATTTATAATTATAATTATAATTATAATATGATAATTATAACGAAATAAATAATTGTAATTGTTATATAATATTTTTTTAAAAAAATTAGGAACTTCTTATTTTTTTCGTTTAAATGTTTTTCATAAATGAAAAAATAAAATATTAAATAAATATTTTACATAATATAATAAATTGAATATTAAATAAAAATTTAATATACTTTTATATTTAACGTATTTTAATAACTCGAATATTAAATAGATATTTATAGAATTAAATAATTTACGAAGCCGATTAAAAATTTTATAATTAAATAAGTAATTTTAATTTGATAATTAATAATATAATTAAATAAATAATTGTAACCGTTAAATATTATTTTTTAACAAATTAGTTACTTCTTATATTTTCCTTTAATTTTTTTTGATAATTTAATAAATCAAATATAAAATAAAAGTTATATAATTAAATCTTTTACACATTTCATTACGATTTATATATTTAATAAATAATTGAATATTAAATAAAAATTTATATAATTTTATGCTTTACGTAATTTAATCAATCGAATATCAAATATATATTTGTAGAATTAAAAAATTTATATGGTTAAATAATTAATTTTAATTTTAATTTGATAATATAATAAAATTTATATTTATAATTATAATTATAATTTTAATATGATAATTAATAGTATAACGAAATAAATAATTGTAATTGTTATATAATATATTTTTTTAAAAAATTAGGAACTTCTTATTTTTTTCGTTTAAATGTTTTTCATAAATGAAAAAATAAAATATTAAATAAATATTTTACATAATATAATAAATTGAATATTAAATAAAAATTTAATATACTTTTATATTTAACGTATTTTAATAACTCAAATATTAAATAGATATTTATAGAATTAAATAATTTACGAAGCCGATTAAAAATTTTATAATTAAATAAGTAATTTTAATTTGATAATTAAATAAATAATTGTAACCGTTAAATATTATATTTTAACAAATTAGTTACTTCTTATTTTTTCCTTTAATTTAATAAATTTAAATAAAATTTATATTTATAATTATAATTATAATTTTAATATGATCATTAATAGTATAACGAAATAAATAATTGTAATTGTTATAGGATTATACTGTATTTCTCGAAGTGCTGACAGTTAATTTTTTGTTTTTTAATTTTGCAGTATGGAGTATCACTTGAACTTGACGTGGAGACAGATTCCTAGCAAGGCTACCTGGAACGGTAACTTTGGCAGTTACACTACTGTGTTGGAGCTGCTTGATGAGCATCATGCAGATATGCTTCGACGTTCATTTCTTTGGCCCATGTACGAGTTGAGAGATGTACAGTTCTCCGGGTAGATCCTCGATGCACTACTGTGTCGGTTGCTTAGTCCAGTCGACGGCGATGCCCTCCACTTCGACCTTGGGGGCAAGGTTGCGAGTTTTTCCATGTTTGATTTTGCTCTCATCACAGGACTAGAGATTACGGGTGATGATGCAGCTCGTACTGATACTCAGAGAGGCAGACTGCACGACACTTACTTTGATGGACATGGGACGGTGTTGCTGTCGGCTCTGATGGACGCGATCACGAGGTGTGACGATATGTTGGATATACTGAAGCTCGGCCTGGTCTACATCCTTGAGAGCGTGTTGCGATGTCACCATCGGAGGACTGGGATTGACCTATTCCATCTGCAGATCGTTGACGATCTTGATGTCTTCAACATATATCCGTGGGGCCGGAGATGTTTTGAGGACACGGTGTACGTATTCACCATATCACACTCGAGGCCGAAGGGGACCATGCGTAAATACGATACATACGGATTACCCCTTACCGTGTAGGTAAATGTTTGACATACTTTATTATACTATTGTTTACAATAAATATGAATATAATAATTGTATGTGTTGCAGATCTGGGCGTACGAGACGGTCCCCTTCCTAGGTATCCAGTTTGCGAAGCGAGGGGAGACACGCTGCCCTCGGATGCATCATTGGCGAGCATCCCGAGCAGAGAGATGTCCGACTAGCAAAAAACTATCAGCTCTCCTCGACGACCCTCAGGTTAGATAATACATTTGCGATTTATGTTGTGTGTAGCTCTAAAATATGATGATGTGATCATTAACAAATGTTGTTATGCCAGATTCGAGTCATAACGCAGTTGATGCCGTCAAAGGAAGAGGATGGTCGTGGATATGTGTGTGAATTGGCCGCTCTGCATGATGAAGTCGCTCAGATGAGGTACGTGAATTGAATATAATCGATTTGCATGTGTTAATCGAATTTTCATTAAATACAATAATTTTTTATGTTCCAATCCGTGTAGGGGCGGTCCAACTGCTTCACCGTCGCCGGTGCCGAGGGCTTCACCGTCGTCGCCACCGCAGAGGGCATCACCGCCCCCGGTGCCGAGGACTTCACCCCCGCCACCGTCGAGGGCTTCACCGCCGCCGCCGCCGCAGAGGGCTTCACCTTCGAGGGTTTCACCGCCCCCACCGCAAGGGGCCTCATCGCCATCATGGGCATCACCGCCGCCGTTGTCATCACCGCCACTGAGGGTATCACCGCCGATCAGATCACCTTCTCCACCGTCCACTGATCTGTACGATCGCCTGACAGTATTTATAGCGGGTCAGATGGACGAGATGCGCCGAGAGCTTCAGGATGAGATTGCAGCCCTCTGAGGCGATATAATAGGCATGAGAGGGGGTGATGGAGGGGGTCATTTCTGGGCGGATGATGCTACGTTGGCTTCGTTTTTTATGTCCCCAGAGGAGGGTAGGAGAGAGACAGTTCTCCCTGAGGAGGGTAGGAGAGAGGCAGTTCCCCCGGAGGAGGGTAGGACAGAGGCAGTTGCCCCGGATGAGGGTAGGACAGAGGTAGTTGCCCCTGAGGAGGGTAGGACAGAGGCCCCAGATGAGGAGGAGGTTGTGGTGGTGGGGAGGACAGAGGCAGAGGGTAGGACGGGAGGAGTTGGTGGTGGTGGGGAGCCGGAAGGATGTTATTCCCGAGGTGGAGGGCGAGCGTACGCCTGACGTAGCGGCGGGAAAAACGCATGCCGCTGACGCCCCGGAGCAGGTGGTCGGCAAGAGGGTCAGGTTGCCTTCGCAGTACGTCGTTTCTCCCTTCATGGCTGAGGCGAAGAGGAGGACATTCGTTGACGGGATGTACCCCAATCTGTCTCGGGAAGTGGATGCAGCCAAATGGAAAGTGTTCGAGGCAGAGTTGAGGATAATTAAGCCCCGGTAAGTATTATAGAATTTAAATAAAGTACGTTACGCTAATTCATCTATATCTTTTTCAACATTTTTTCTATTTTTTTTCAGACAAAGCCGTCAAGTTGGGTCGAGGACGATATTAGATGCATATAAGTGGTTTCGCGAGATCACCACTTCAGGGACGTGGCTCGCCGACGATGTAAGTGAAATATTCATTTTATTGTTTATTATGTATACATTATTTTTTTATTTTATGAAATGAAATAACTTGCTAAGTTTTTTATTGGTGTTTCCTGATGTAGCATATCGACCTGGCCATGGAGTTACTACGAGATCGAGTTCGACGATATCCACAATCATTTGATATGCTCGACCGACTCATACTGAGCACTGAGTTTTTGGGTGATGTTACCATTGAGCATGAGTCGTTGCTATGTATGGACAGTAAGTACGTGCTGCCTGAATATATGGCCGAATGGGTCGTAGGGATATTGTCGAGGCTCGGGGGAAAGGCATGGGATGCTCGTACACATATATATGTTCCAGCGATCTTGAATCATCATACCATTGCCGTGGAGATTGTTTTTGCTGACTCCGCGATGTATGTGTACGACTCCGATCCTTCATGTCTGACACAGGGCCAGCTCGAGCAGCAGTTGGAGCCGCTTACTGTGATCGTACCGTTGATGGCCGCTCGAGCAGGTGTTATTGTTAATGACAGGCTAGCCATCGTGCGGGACCAGACGACGGCGAGACAGTTGAAATCGTAAGTATTTATATTTTTTTTGTACTTTCAAACTTAGTTTTTTTATCTAACACGTTTTCGCACTAACATTATTCTTCAATTGTAGGGGGTGATTGCGGCATTTTTGCAATAAAGTACATCGAGTTTTTGAGTATAGGACATAAGGTCGATGGAATCAACCAGCATGGATACAAATTTGGAGGAATAAATTAGCGTGCGATTTATACGAATTCGAGTGTGATCCGTAAACGGTATACATTTAATTGTTGATTCATTTATTTAATACTTGTAAATATTGTAAAAATATAGCACGTTGAATTGAATTGAGTAACTCGTTTATTTATGTATGAAATAAATGTACTTTTGTATACTTAATTATATAATTAAATATTGTTCACTTAACTGTTATTATTGTACACTTAATCAAATTAGCAAATTAAACTTATATAATTAAATATTGTTCATTTAACAGCAATACCATTACATACTTGACTAATTGTTATATAGGGAAATTTGACTCGTACAAGTTTGACGAGTATGACCGACTGCTCTACATCTGCCGCACTGACGCGGTCGAAAAAACTCTCCAGTAGATGGTATTCTAGAAGTTCGTGGACGTCCAGGGCCACGCGGTTCAGTTACCAGTGGCGACAAACTATTAAGTGGGAAAATATGGTCAGGAACTTCCCAATCAAATTCGTTCGGTAAGGGAAATATAGTCTCAACATATGCAGTTCTCCAATACTCAGCCGTGTAATACTGAGAGCATAATATTCTCGCTACAAAGCCTCTGTTCATAGATACCGCGACTGCATGCTCACATGGAAAACTCTCCAACTGAAATCGAGTACAAGTGCATGTGTGTTTATTCAGGTCCACAATGTATACCAGCTGACGTGCATCTTGTACAGAGAAGCGCGACTCATCCAGTCGTTCCACATTCATTCTCCTCGCAACCTCTGCGACCTTGAACAATTTTTCCTCTTGAGCCAGGGCTAGCCAGCTCGAGCAGTTCTGCGATTCCACACGTCGGTCGTGAAACCACTGCTGCAGTTTCGTACGGATGTTCTCAATCATTGCGAGAATTGGCAACTCTCGATCCTTCTTGAACATTGAATTCATAGACTCCACGTTATTTGACGTCATCAAGTTGTACCAAAATAATGGAAAATGTGATCGCACCCAATGTTCTATCCCCATTTTTGTAAGATAATCCCATGCCGATATCGACTTATTTCCTATCTCGACCAAAAACTTATTACATTCCTCGACACTATAAGCTTCGGCCGCCCTCCGGAACAATGAAACGATGCCTTGGCCCCGGTATCTAGTCTTCAGATTACCTTGTATATGGTACATGCAGTACCCATGATGTGCCGCGGGGAAAACTTCAGCGATAGCATTTATTATAGACTGACCCCGATCAGTTACGAAGGCAAGATGAGGGACTTCTGATCACTTCCCTGAGCTTCGTAAAGAACCAACTCATTGACCGATCATTCTCGCTGTCGACTATGCCAAATGCAAGTGGGTAAATCTGGATGTTGGGATCTTGACATGTAGCAATAATCAACGTACCCCTGTATTTCGATTTCAGAGTTGTACCGTCGACTAAAATTACCGGTCGCATCGCATTTGTAATCCTCTAATGCATTGTCCAAGAGCCATGAATAAATACTTAAAACAATTCTCGCCCTCTGTCTCAATGAAAAAAGTGGAACCTTGATTAGTTGTCCCCAAATTATGGCAGTATCTGGCCAATTTAGCATAACTCTCCTCGGCCGGGCCCATTAAATCCTCCAACGCACATTCTTTGGCCTTCAAGGCCTTCTGGTAGCTCATGACCACTCCGTACTCTCGTCGAACGTCGTTAATGATGTCTGAAGGTCTATAGATCGTCCGTGGTTTTGATACTTGTGCATTATCTATCGTCTAATAAACTATGATCGAGCTTGTCTGTGATCGTTTTGACGAATCCCCAATTCACAAGTATGTTCCCGTATATACTTGCGAACTACAAAATTCTCATTCGTATCCATCTTAGTCCCTCACAACCGCCAACGGCAACTGTCGTCAATGCAAACAAGTGTCAACAATGATTTGTTTGATTTCTTTACCTTGAACTCAAAATTGAATTTCAATGCTAGGAGGTGCACAGCTTCGTGTAAAGCTTTCTTCGTTTCAAACAGTTGCTCAACATACAAATCTTCTTCATCGGGAACCTCACGTGAAGAATTAGATGAAGGTCCGCTCGTTCCGACCCCTGATTTCCGACCCCGCTCATGTCTCTGACGGGATAAAGCAATTAAATCCTCATTTGTAAATTCATTTACATTCTCGCAGTCCTGAACTACCGATTGAATTATGTGCGTCTTAGTGATGTCATGATGATGAACAATTGTCTCGGGAATATTAGTGTCATCCTCGCGAGCTATCTCCACCGTATCCCAAAAATTATTTGCATTGTCATCAGCTCCATCCGAATGTTCATTTCTACTTTCTAAGTCGTCCTTCATCACTAAAGTCACGCAAATTGGTGTCATTTGCGTTTTGTTCAAATCATACAGATAACTCACGTCAATATCAGATGTAACCTTTGCAGGTGGAATTGAAAATGGCAAATGCTCTTGGAATTGATATCTCAGTACCATATTGTATAGAGATAAATCAACGTTCAGCTTGTTCTGTATATCATGGTACAGTTCGTCGTACGATGTAGTCTCTGTTATATGTGTTGGCATATTACGTTGTTCGTCACTTGTCCATTTCCATGTCCATCGATTATTTTCATCCAACTCAAAATCACCAAAATAACAAACCGGGAGTATAATCCTCATATCTGTGTGGCATGACAAAATCGAATTTGTAAATATTTCAAATAGAAACTTATTAAAAAACAAAACAGCACATAACAGTCTAACATTCAACATTTTTGCTGTTAACAGCCAATTATTGCCTGTTAACAGCAGATTTTTAGGTTGTTAACAACCTAAAATATTGGCTGTTAACAACCAATATTTTTAGGTTGCTAACAGCCTAAAATATTGGCTGTTAACAACCAATATTTTAGGCCGTTAATAGCCTACAAAATAGGCTGTTAACAGCCACATTTTAGGCTGTTTGGCTGTTAACAGCCCAAAAATAGGCTGTTAACAGTCTATTTTTGGCTGTTTTGTTAGTCGATTTTTAGGTTGTTAACAGTCATTTTTTTTGGACCTTTTCGTTATTTTTCGTAACAGCCGTTAAGGCCAACCAATCGGAAAGTTATGCAGATGAATTTTTTTCCCATTATGCTTAAAATAAATTATATACATCTGCTAAAAAAATTTATCTGCCAACTCATATGTCGAATCTTAATTTATCAAGTAAAAAACATACACATATTTAACGAAAACGAAATTAAACATATGTAAATGTACTTACTGATTTGAAGTAATTGACCGAGAATTTTTTTTTCTTCAGCTATCGATATTTTTGAGATTTTCAGAGTGTAAATATGAGAGAATTTTTATCTGTATTTGAGCTGATTTTGTAATGTTATGTAGGGAGTGTTTGGTTTTTATTTGTTAACTAAAAGGGCAGTGTTGTCTTTTTAACAAAATCATATTTTATAATTATATTATTCACTTAAGGGTATTTTTGTCTTTTAAACACCATTAGGCCATTTTGAAGTTATTCACTTGTGAAAAAGTCAAAAAGGAATTATGGCCTTTTGACCAAGCCATTTTTAAAGTTACCCCGTTCCCTAACCTCGAATATCTCACAGTTTCCAGCAACAAACTCACAGGAGAAATCCCAAAAGAACTCGAGAACCTGACTCTGCTTAAGGAGCTCTATATGTTATATGGGCTTGGTCCAGCCCATTAGGAAGTTAAAGGCCCAATCCACCATAGCTTGTAGGTTTACATATTAAGCCTGATTTTCCCTACTTTCTTAGTCGGTCAGCTGCACGTAACTAAGGAAAAACAGGGGCTGAAAATACAAGAGAAGAAATCGAAAAACTGCTGAAAAAATTGAAAGAAAAATTGGGGCTGCTCAATTTCAATTTTTAAGAGAGACAGACTTTGGCTTTGGCTAGAGAAGAAGAAGCATCTTCTTGGGGTGTGGATTTCACACATGTTTCCTCTCTATTAAATACAAATTGGGGATTTCTCTAAGAGCTACTTTGGTGCTACAAAGGTGTTGTAGTATTTGGAGTTGACATTATTAATTTATTAGAGATTGATTATAGTTGTATTCCCAAATTGTTGAACATTGTATTCTCGGTTTATTATAGTGGATTTGGCCGGAGTTGCCCCGTGGTTTTTTTTTTTCCCTCTACACTGGAGGGTTTTTTCCACGTAAAGATTTGGTGTTGTGTTCTCTTGTTTTTGATTTCATCACTTACTTTCATATTTAATCACTCTTACTTGGCTTGTTGAATTTATTCCTGCAATAAGTAGTTTTTGCCCAGCACTATATTGGGTACTATAACACATTTTCTGGTGAGATTCCGGTTGAAATTGGAAATTTGTCCCAGCTAGTAAGATTTGATGCCACCAACTGTGGACTTTCCGGTGAGATTTCGGCTGAAATTGGGAGGTTACAGAATCTGGACACGCTATTTCTTCAAGTGAATGGACTTTCTGGGCCCTTAACTCTCGAGATTGGCAATTTGAAGAGCTTAAAATCAATTGATATGTCGATCAACTATCTCAAATATTATGATTTTCACCATAATTTCCCTCCCAAAATGGCTTCCATCCTCCTCACGCCAAAAAGAAGGTTTATGGTAAAATTTGTGATTTAGGTCCTCGAGATTCAAGCTTCAACTATTTTGGTCCATTAAGTTTCAATTAAAATGAAAAGGTCATTCATTGACCGTTTGTGAAACCAGATTATATTTCAGTGACAGTTAGTGCAAGTTTTAAACTTTAGTGACCGTTTTGTGATTTTAACGTAACTTCGGTACCCGTTTGTGAAATTAACCAGTTTCAAAAAAATTATTATTGCTTAAAATGATGCTCGAAAAATCTTAATTAGGAAACATTCATTTTTTTAGTATTTAAATTATCTGAATGTGATTTTTTTAAGAAGTATTTTATATATCAATACGATATGTGATTCACATCTTGAAAGTTTTTCAAGTACATATATAGTTTGCAACATAATGGATATGCTTCGCTCTTCATGTAGTCTTATTTCACAAAACATAAGTAGAAATGAATAAAGGAGGCACGTTAACATGACATTGTTTAGAAACAATAAGGAGAAAATGTACTATGAAAGTGAGTGCTCGAGTATAGGAAAAAAAAGGATGAAGATCGGGGGGGGGGGGGGGGTAGTTTTATATTCTTGAATAATTAAAATTAGGCTCAACTATTAACATGAGTAGTTCATAATAAAATATTCTATTAATAAAAAATAAACTCAGCAACCTTCACGAAGGGATGTATCCCTCATTGTCGCTAGCCTGTCACTGGTCCCTCGCTCGAGCCACAATGACACATGTTCAATAGAGACTTTTTTGACTGACTGTCGCTAGCTTGTCGCTTGTCGCTCGAGCACTAGCAAGCGATGGAGTTAGGCAAATATTTTGGCCATTTTCCCTTTCTTTCTTTCCAATTTTTTACATAATTTCTCATTCATTCGGAATTAGTTTTAAGATTCTAAATATACCACGACAATCTATTCGATGAGTAGAATAAACTAATATATTTATATTTATAATTTGACTATCAGATCAAGTCCGAATATTTGATCGAAGTTGGCATAAAGTCATTTTTCAAGTTTTATACTTAACCAATTTTCTCAATCTGTAAACCAAATTCCAACAATCCCCTACATAAATGTAAATTCAAATATGTTCATGCTATGCGAAAATATGATGCATTGTCGAGAGATAGAACAGAAAACATTGCATCGGTAAGGTAGCTTCCGGCTTTGAACATTTCTTAGTGAAATACTATCGAATTTACGTGGCTAATTGGTGAACATGATGTCTTGAACTATTCAGCCATTGATGACAACCAAAACAATAATACTCACACAAATGTCTTTCCTAAATCGTTCATAGTTCTCACACAGTTTGTAATATATATTAGATTGTCTATAACATGTGAATACTTTAGTTGTGACACACATTCATCCGTATTTTTTATTAAGTGTAAATTTGTGTCAATAGAAATTTTAGCAAGACTTCCTCAAGTGCATTATACATTTTAAGTACACTCTCATTGTAGTGAGATTAAGAAAATATAATTTTTTTCGATATTCTAGAGATCTTAATCCTTAATATTACATCGGCCACATCTAAGTCTTTCATATCAAAATGTTTCATTAACATTCTGTTGCTGTTTAACATTATTCCGAGATTATTGACCATTATCAACATGTTGTTATACACACACAATCATAAAGGTTTTTGGTATATGTTTTATGTATATACACTTGCTGCACTCGTTTATCTTAAATCTATTAGACGACAACATTTTGTCAAACTTTTGATGCCGTTATTTAGGAACTTATTTCAATCCATATAAGAACTTAATTGGTTTACAAACATTTTGTTTGTGATTAGGAGAAACAAATCTTTTGGATTGTTCCATGTATATCTCATCTTCTAACTTACTATTTAGGAATGTAGTCTTTACATTCATTTGATAAATCTT
This sequence comes from Fraxinus excelsior, assembly GCA_019097785.1. Classification (NCBI taxonomy): domain Eukaryota; kingdom Viridiplantae; phylum Streptophyta; class Magnoliopsida; order Lamiales; family Oleaceae; genus Fraxinus; species Fraxinus excelsior. The sequence continues at coordinate 12,345,325 of CM032627.1, read as the reverse complement.
AAGTTTATGTAATGCCGCAATTGTAATTAACAACCTTATCGAAGTCATTCTAGTCACGGGTGAGTAGATATCAAAGAAGTCAAGTCCTTCCTTTTATCTATATCTCTTGGCTATCAATCTAATCTTACATTTGTCAATGGATCCATCTGATTTTAGTTTCCTTTCGAAAATCCATTTATACCCTAAACGCTTATTTCCCGGAGTTAAATCAACTAACTTTTAAGTATAGTTTTATATTATAGAATCTATCTCACTATTGATAGCTTCTTTCCAATGCAGTATTTTCGACTTAGACATTGATTCGTAGAAAGTCTTTGGATCATTCTTTATCATGTATGTTAGAAAATCTGGGCTAAACGAAGTAGATATTTTAGCTCTTTTACTACGCCTTGGTTTTTCCTCATTTGAAATGTCATTTGTAGTATCATAAGTTCTTTTATTTGAACTTTCCTTTTCCTTATCTTTACATGGAAAAAACATTTTCGAAGAATGATGAATTTCTTGATTAAATTATGGTTTCTTCATGTACATCTCAAATTTTAGATTTATGTACAAGGAAATGATATGCACTACTATTATTGACATATCTAATAAATATGCAATCAATACTCCTGGGGACCGATTTTCGCTTGTTTATAAGCTTAGGTACTTCAATTTTAGTCAAACACCCCCACACTTTTAATTGTTGGTGGGAATGATGATGACATTTTCATAGTTCATATGGAGGTTCTTCTATTTTCTTAAGAGGTATCTTGTTAATAATGATATTTGCAAATAGAATAGCTTTCCCTCACAAGTTTTGGGGTCGACCAGAACTTATCAACATTACGTTCATCTTCTCTTTAAGAGTTCAATTTTTGAGTTTAGCAACACCATCCGATTGGGGTGAGTAAGAGACCGTTATTTGATGAATGATTCCATACTTGAAACAATATTCGTCAAATAGTGTCTCGTATTCATCACATTTATTACTATGAATACTTTTTATTCGTTTATGAAGTTTATTCTCAACTTTCATCCTATAATGTTTAAATACATCTAATACTCTGTCTGTACTTCATAGTCTAAAGATATAACACTACTTTGTACAATTATTAATGAAAGTTATAAAGTATTTATTACCACCTTTAGTTCAAACGAATTTCAAATCACATATATCGTTATGTATTAATTCTAAAGGTATCACGTTCCTTTGAATTGAGTAAGAAAGTGTCTTGACCAACTTTGCTTCAACACATACTTCACATTTATGATTAGGATCATTCTTAAACGTCCGAATTAAACTTTAATTCATAAGTTTGCGCATAGATTTGTAATTAATGTGTCCTAATCAACTATAAAATAAACAAGACAACTCAATCGTATAAACAGACTCGAAATTTTTTATTCATAATGCTTTTTGGTAAAATTGTAAGGACATTCATTTTGAACATTCCTTCACTAAAATAACCATTACCAACATACCTATCATTTTTTGTAAGTACGAACTTGTCCGACACATATACAAGTTTAAACCCATTCTTGCTAAATAGATATCCGAAACCAGGTTCTTGCGAATGTGTGGCACATGGAAGACATTATCGATGACTGTTCTTTCTCGGAAGTCATTTTCAATGGGATTTTTCCAAGTCCTTTAATTTTCTAACATGTAGATTTTTCCATGAATAATTGTTCTCCTTTCAATTCATGATAGTTTAAGAACATGGTCTTATTTGCACAAATATAGTGGGTAGCACCAGTGTTTACCCACTAATCCCTTGAATTACCAATCATGTTGTATTCAAATTCAACCGCAGATAGACTCATCTCTTGAACTCCTTCAGAAAATGTTGTCTATTTCAAGTACAATTGCTTGTGCAATTTTCTTCGACTTTCGACATTCGTTAGAACAATGTCCGAATTGCCTTTAAATTTTTTGGCATTCTCGGAGTTGTCTCTTCTTTGTGCAACACCAGGGATCTTATGCTACTTGTTGATGACCTTCAAACCAGTTTAAAAAAAAATTCAAGTTGAAACAATAGATTTTCTTCGGTGTTTCTATTGTCTTCCTCAAACGGACTATCAATTCCTCCAAGTTCATTCCTTGTGTTTGTACCTAAGATAGTTTTTGAAATCTTTCCATATGAGAGGAAGTTTCTCAATGATGGCTGTAACTTGGAAGGATTCACTAAATTCCATATTTTCTGCATGTATATTATGAAGTAGAACTTAAAGTTCTTGTACTTAACTTACCACGATTTTGGAGTCTATCATATTGTAGTCCAAAAAATTACAGACAATGAACTTCTTTGTTCTGATATCCTCGATTTTGTACTTCTTCAATGAATCCAATAAAGCCTTAGCCAAGTCCATTGGACTATACACTCAATAAAGTGTATTGCTCAATCCATTTAGGATGTAATTTTTGTAAAGGAAATCCGAGTGCTTCTATGCATTCAATGCAATAATTAACTCACGATTATTGTACCGGATTAGCTATCTCTTTTAAAAATTTTGCCAAATTCAAAGTAGTAAGATAAAACAACATTTTTTGTTGCCATCTTTTGAATTCTACACGTGCAAACTTTATCGATTTTTCTCCATATGGGATATGAGAGTTTTATATAGGTATAGCCAAAGACGGAACCACATGCTTCATACCATTAATTGTTTGACTCGAAGTAGTCTCAACACTACTTATTTATGTTACAAACAGAAGTTGTTACAAAATGAAAGAAGGAATAGCACACAAATGCTTATTTCAAAGATAAAGAGAAACGATTTGTTTAAAAACAACCACAATCAAGATTTTTTTTCTCTTAAGAATGTTGGTGAAATTGTATAGTGAAATGATTATTTGTTTGAATGACAAAGTATTAGTTAAGTTTAATTCGAATGAACGTAATTAAACTCTAAGAAAATAGAAGCAAAAAAGGAAAGAAAAAATGAAGAGAAAGTGAATAATGAAATCCGAGACAAGTGTTTTAACGCTTTCTTCTTAAGACAAAATTGTCCTGCAACGGTGTTAACGGATTATGACACTTGTCTTCCAAGATACAACAAATACAACTTGTGTAGAAGCACTTCAAGCCACAACAAACAACGAACTCGAACGATATTTTTCTCCGTACAAGAAAATGATTTTTGTCAGAGTTTTTGATATAATGCTCAATGCAAATGATATGGGATACATATTGGACATCCAAAGGGTCATATTATAGTATATGAGAGGTTATGAGTAAAATGTCACGTTCCAAACTCAACAACCATCACGAAGGAAAGCATCCCTCGCTGTCGATAGCTTGTCCAGTCAGGTCGTGGGGGTCAAGGGTGCAGCGTCGCTCATGGGGATTTGGGGGCAACACCCACGCTGGAATCGACACGACTGGTCAGGTCACAGGGATTGAGGGGGCTCGGGGGCAACGCCCCTGAAAGGAATTCTAGTTTTCGTGTATGTATGGAATGAAGTGTTTTTTAGTAGCGATGGATCGATTTTTTTTGCTATTTTTCTTATTCAGAATTCAAACATAAAAATTGTACAGATTAATATCTAGTAGAATTGAATGTTTTCTAATATTAATAGAATAAAATGTTCATTTGTTGGCAAAAAGAAAAATGAAAAAAAAAACGGTCGGCGGACACGGAGACACGGATCCCCGCGGAGACTCTTTGTCTCCATGTGCTCGTGTGTCCACATGCACGGAGACACGGTGTCGTGTCTCCATGCGCATGGAGACACGACACCGTGCCTCCACCTCGACGCGGAGACACGGACACTCCTTTTTTTTTTTTAAAGAAAAACAGTGCTAACAATTAAGATGTTTCAATTCATCACTTTAGCTTTTCCCTGCTTATGAATTAAACAATACTTTGAAAGGTTGCTCGTGTTCTGCTGGATGTTTGAAATTACATTTACCATGAACTAAAGTTTCAATTACAAGCATGTCCTTCATAACAGATTGGAGACAAAATATATAGAAAAAATTCCTCAACTCGTACATCAAAATGTGTTGCTTTCACATATTTTTAAGAACTACATAGTCTTTCTCCAATTGCTTAGTTTTATATCTTGCACTTTTGTCTTGCGCTTTTGCCTGGAACAAATTTTCAAGATAAAATAAAATTTTTCAAAATAGAAAGACAAATCAAATTATCCAAACACCAATACGTCTTTTTTTATAGCAGTCCCGGGAAGAAAAAGATATGGAAATGGATATATAAAGACGTGTATAAAATGAAAATAAGACGTATGAACTTATAAAATTGAAGGATTGGAGAACTGAAAACTGGAAAAATGAACAACATTTCATTAAGTATTGTTACATCTACAATATACTAAAACTACCTTTTTTTTTTAATATAGTTGGAAAAGCAGTCACACGTGCACTCAAAATTGTGTTATTCTTGTTGACTATATGCACTAGATTATGTGATCCAATAACCCAACCTATTCCTTTAAACAAACATTTTAATTGAGAGAAGTGCCGTGGAGGTCCCACACTATAACTTATGTAGACCCCGTTTGGTAATAATTAAAATCTACCCATTTGGTAATGATTAAAATTTTAATTTTAATCTAATTAAAAGTCAACAATTAATTTTAATCACATATTTCATGGATCTCATAAATTTTCAATCACACATTTCATCAACTTTTATAAAAAATTACTAAAAATTTAATTTTAATCTATACCAAACAGGGGCTTAGATTTTAATTCAAGTCAAATCAAAAGTGAATTTTAAGCACATATTTCGTGGGACTCGCAACTTTTCAATTAAACATTTCATCAATTTTTTTTTATCAAAATCTACTAAAAATCTAATTTTAATTATCACCAAAGAGGGGAATAGTAAGTTGAGCTTTGTTTGTGATGAATTATAGTTACTAGTAATAAGGTAATGGAGTAGAATATTATTTATATGAAAATTGCGTTAAGAATGATCGATTTTACTTAAATAATTAATTTGAAAAAACTGAGAATAGCGTAGAAGGTATAAATTTGGGAGTACAACTTATATAGTAAGCTAGTCTCCAACTTTAAATTTGGGAGGTATAAATTTTGTTGCTCTAAGATTCTTAGTGGATGAAACTCAAAAGTCAAAATTGTCATAATATTGTAGAAAAAACTGTTATACTCTTAGTTCAAGTAAAGTAAAAGTAAATAAATAAGGAAAAAATTATATACATATTTCTAATTAGGAAAAGGAAAAGATAAGGAAAAAAGGAGAATTGCAGAGGTCCTCAATTGTAGTAATTGGTCTCTAACTTTTAATTTGTTACATTTATACTGTGGTCACCAATAGACACAATCCAATTACTTCAAAATTAAAATGTCTAAAAAGACTCTTTTAATCTATTTTTAAGTAAAGAAAATATAAATGAATAAGAAAACGAGATAAACTTAAAAATCAAACAAAAATAAAAGATAGAAGGGGGCATTACTTTGCATATCTTGTACAAAACATTTTTAGTGGATGTTTGTCTATATGGAAATATGGTGCAATGCAACATAAGATCCTGTTTGTCGGAAATTTTTTTATAATAAATTTCGTGAAAAATAATTTTTTTTAAAAAAAGTATTGTTAAAAAGTAATAATAATAAACAAAATTAAGATAGTTGTACATTCATTTTGTATATCATGGTTGGTATTTCATGATTTGTAAAAATTCTGGCCATTGATTTGAATAAGTGTTATTTAAATCAGAGATGGTCCTGAGAGTGCCCGAGTTGAGCAATCGCGTGGGACCTCAACATTATTGGGGCACCAAAAAAATTTTGTTATGTGTATATATATGTATAATTATATAATTAAAATTTTAAATTTTAATTATTATGTTAAGTTAGAGGAAACAATGTTTATAAAAAAAGAGTTGAATATATTCAAATAATGATTTTCATTTAACATTGTTGCATTTCTTATTCCTAATTGTGTATCATGTCAAAACATTTTTATTAAAACAAGGGAAATGATTCATATGGTTTAGGTTCCTTCATAGCTAATTTCAATGTGTTGTGCTTAGTTACTTTCATTTATGAATTATTTCTTTATTAATCATAGGTGTTTGACTTGGTTTGATATACAATTGCATAAGACATTAAAGTTAAGAATAATGTGACCGATTAATTATATTTTCTTGAATATATTTTTCTTAAATAGTATCATACCTTAAATAATGTGAGAGAAAATGAAAAAAGAGGAAAAACTATAATTTATAGGAAGAAACATTTTGATGAACATGCTACTATAGAGAACGCACAATCATCTGAAGATTCTTTCAGAACCAATTATTTCATTTATATACTAGATCAAGTAATTTGATTACTTGAATGAAAGTTCAATCAATTCAATTTATATGAAAAAAAAATTGGAGTTATATTTTCTTTTAATAAGTTAAACTTAGTGGATGATGCTAATTTGAAAGTATGTTGTGCTCATTTTGACATTAACAGTGAAGATTTGTTTCAAAAGTTAAAAACTTTGCGAAATCTTTTACCAATATAAATAAAGACAACTTTTGATTTATTGACTTATTTGAAAATATTGGATTGCTTTCCGAATACATTTGTTGCTTATAAAATATTATTGACAATTATTGTTACTGTTACGTCTGCCTAAAGAAATTTATCAAAATTGAAGTTATTAAAATCTTATCTATGATCAACTATGTTGCAAGAGTGATTGAATGATTTAGTTTTGATATCTGTTGAACAAGATTTGATAGAACTTGTTGATTACTAAAATTTAATTAGTGAGTTCGCTTCTAGAAATCTGAGAAGATTACATGATTTATTGCATTTCAAGATTTATACGTGGTATTTGATGTTTCTAATTTCAAGATTTGCTCATTTGGAATTGTACAAAGAGTTTAATGGTTTGGATTGTTCTTTGTTGATAACATATGAATTTTGATGAAGTTTAGAAGGTGTTTCAAGCCTTACTTGTATTTTTCTTGTTTACGACATTTAAAAAAATAAAAGTATTTAAATGTCATAATTTTGCAATGAAATAATAATATTGAAATATATTTTTTAATAAATGACAGGAACAACATTTTAAAATGTCGCACGTACAATTTCAAGGTCGGCCCTGATTTAAATAAATGGTCAGATTGCCTCTCACGTCATGAAATATTAATAAAATTATCAATCAAGATGTAAGTGTAGTAAAATTTAAAAAAAAAATGCAAATACAAGTGCAAATTTACCATAAAAATGAATTTAACGAAGACAGGACCAAGGAAATAAAAGCCGACCTAGTTTATAGAGGCATATGCCAGCCGCAATAGGGTAAAGTAAAATATCCCAATTTAAATAATGTTAAATTTTGTTTTAGGCAATCGAACCAACGGTCTGAAAAGTGTAGACCAATTACCTTATCCCTCCTTAAAGTTCCCCAACAGGTAGGTAACGGCTTTACCCGAGGTCCTAATAATGTGGCTTTCATCCTTTCATAATTATTAGTTTCACTTGTACCAAAATATACTCCATCATGTCAATAAAAATACATTTACTTTCCTTTTGATTTATTTCAAATTATACATCTCTCTCCTGCTTGGAAATATAATTAAATTTTTATGCTACACGTACATCAAATTTGATATCATTACGAGGTATCAATTGTTTATACATTAATTTTAACAATACTTTAAATAATCAATAATACAGATTTTACCACATATTCAAGTGTCAAACTCGGTGTACACAAGTTTAATTCTTTAGTTTTCTAATATGCACCATTGAAAAAAATTCACTATTGAAAACAATTTTTAGACTAGGGCTTGTGGGCTCGTTAATAGGCGACCCACAACTCGCCTTAAAAGTTCAGTGACCGAAACAGTCACTGAATTGATTTATTTTTCAATTCAATTCTTTCCCTATAAATACCCTCCCTTTAATTCATTTTCCCATCAAACTCTCATTCTCTACCCTCGAATCTCTTGATTTTCTTCTATATTTTACATTATTAAGTTATAATCTTTATTTTACTATCTATTTTCTACACTACTACATAGTCTAAATTCATTTATCAATTCTACTTCAACGTTCAATTTCAATTATTCAATATCAATTATCTCACTACAAATTTTCAATTACAATCTTACACGTCAATTTTCTTTCAATTCTTAATTTGTTACTTACTATACATTTTATGTCAATTCACAAATGAATCTACGCTGATTTGTTGAATGCTTGTTCGGTATTGGAGGCGAATTACCTATCACGCCGCAAAGTCAATTTCAGAATGAATTCGCTGGTCTAAATGAAGTACATATTCCTAAAAATATCTGAATTTCGATACTCATGGAAGTAGTAATCCAATTGATTTGGATGACATTGATGTTTTCGAGGCGGGGATAAACATGAATTAGATATTCCCAATGCAAGAGGAAAGAGAAATAAGAAAAAGTAGGCAAAATGTTGGGATCATTTTAAATTGATTTAAACTGGTCGCCTGGTCGATGTAGTTCCAGACTCTAAAGCAGTATGTAAATACTGTCAACAACGATTGACATGACAAAAAGGTATTGGAACCACCCACCTCAACAGTCACTACAAAGCCTATGCGGCCAAACATGGGCTTCTTCTTGCTTGTCAAACGCAACTACAATTTGATAGTCCAAATACCGATTCTACTACTACGTCACTTTCTACATGAATGTATTCGGAGGACAAAGCTAGAACGAGATTGGTGAAGTTTGGTGCCGCTGTTGAGTTGCCTCTAGCAATAGCCGACAACTCACATTTCGTCTCCTACGTGAAAGAATATCTTCAATCGAGGTACGTTGGGGTAAGTCGAAATACTCTTCATTCTGATACAATATAATATTTCCTTCATTTAAAGAAACTATTGATTGTCGATTTCGAAAAATATGGGGTGTTATATCTTAACTTCAGATATATGGGAAGTGATTAATAAAAGATGTTATATAGCTATAATTGCACACTACATAGATCCACTTTAGTGTATGCATAAAAAAACTATTGAGTTCACTCATAACACTAATAACATATTTAATGCTATTATGAACGTTGTTAGAGAATATCATTGTGAGAGTAAAATTCATTCATTTACGTTCGACAACGCTACTGTTAATAAGGTAGTTATCGATAAATTGTGCAGAGTATTGCAACCCGATTTCGATGGTTATTTGTTCATATTCAATGTATATGTCATATTTTTAATTTAATAGTACAAAATAGTTTAAAACATATTAAGAATGAAATTCAAAGAATTAGGGATGCACTAGTGTATATCACGAGTTCACATAGTAGAAAACAAGCATTTGAGGAACTTTGTACCGAATTTGGGTGACACATACGAAAACATTTATTAGTGACGTAGGACATAGATGGAACTACACTTATTATTAAAATCATGCGAAGGCTTTGAACATTTAATAACTGAATTTTATAACAATACGTATATTAGAAATGATGACGATACTATTTTGAATGAGCCCGATTAGATGTTAGCTTTTAAACTAAAATTTTTTTGACAAGTTTTTATAATTCTACAAATATTTTATTTGAAGTTTATTATCCCATTAGTTGTATGGTCCTTGAATGTCTTTATATAATTGATAGGGTTTTTCAAAAATATAAAAATGACCCTGATTTTAGTTCAATTATATATTCCATGGAATTAAAGTTTAGAAAATATTGGGAAGACTTGCTTATGTTATTTTCGTTAGCATGCATAATGGACACTCGATATAATTTATCGGGTACTAAATTTGTAAGTGATCAAATCTCAAGAGATTTAACTTTTAATGTACCTATTACTTATAGAAATTTAGAACAAAGTTTATGTGAAATATATGAACTATATGCAGAACGCATGAGTACACATGTTAATCGGGTACCCTCGGCTTTACACCTACTCCTCCCATTGATATACTAGAAGACAACACTGAAGTTTTAACTTTATTCGAAGACATTAACTCATATAGATATGATTCAAATGCATGTGGTTCTTTTTGTAGTAGTTTGTCTTCTGCATGTAATCAAACACCAGACGCAAGTCCAAATGCATTGCCTGCTGAATTAACTGATCACTTTATTAATAATATGCCTAATAACAAAACAATTAAGAAAAGTTCAGAAAAGTAATTAATTCTGGCGAAGGTACAAACACCGATGGCTAGTAGTTTATGCGATGGCAAAAGACATACTAACACCTCCAGTTAGCACTATAGTTTCGGAGTCTACTTTTAGTGCAGGTAAGAGGGGTTTCTCCGATGTGAGGAGTCGACTAAAAAAAAATATTTTGAAAGCATTAATATGCGTGAAGGACTGACAAGACGGTCATTTTCGACTGCTATATAAATATGTCGAAATTGCATCTCGTCAAATAAGTGATATTTAATTTAACCATATTCATAATTTTTTTTAAAAATATCTTTATAATTTTTTAAAAAAAATTATACACGCAACAAGTTATTCGTGTACAATTTTTAATTCCGCATACTAGAAGTTGAACTAACCGATCCCAAGTCCGGATAAAGGAGGAGGGTTTCTCTCTCTCTTTTAAAAAAAGGTTTTAGAAAATATATATCTAAAAAAGGTTTAGAAAATGTATATATTTTTTTAAAGGTTTAAAAATGGTATAGTATAAAAAAAATAAAAATCTGAGCTCGCAAGCCGAAGCTCGACTCAGCCCCGAGCTCGTACGTATATGAGCAGGCCTGTTGCCAACACTAAGAATATATGGTTGAAAATAAGAAAGAAAAAATACATTTTTTAAAAATGAAACCCAAACATGGGCTTAATAAAATGAAAAATTCATACCTACAAATATTTAAAAACACAATTACAAAAACATGCCTTATTAGTCATTTATATGAAATTAGTTGATACTTCAACCATTCTAGTAAATGTTTCTTCCTACGAGGGCTTTTATTTCTAGCTATTGAAAACCTAGCGGTGCACCTTAAGATGACTCATTATAGCTCCAACTAGGATTGTAGGTATTAGAGTGTGGATTATTCTGTTGTCTTGGGTAATTTTGCATGTAATTTACCTTTTCAGCTGATTTAACAAATGGACTTCCCACATTGTAATACACACTTTTGTGATTTTTGCCACAATGGTAACATCTCAGCTTAGCTGCTTGGAGTGCATTAATTTTTTATTGGTTGTCCAACTATCTACCTTTTGAGATAGTGCTACTAGTTGTGCTGAGATTACTGTCGATGTGAACTTTGTGTATTCTAGCAATTTTCTTTCCAACTGATCTCTTTGTTGGCCAAAGTACACTAATGACTATGAGGTCCTCCATGATTCGATAGACTTGGTCCGCTATCCTTTTGTAATTGACCCATCACAAGCAAAGTCAACGTTAGACCTAGTTGCTAAATTTAGCCAAATGTAGAAATACTGAACTTAAAGACATTTTTGCATACCATGTTGCGGACATGACATAGTAGCCCTTTGTACCTCTTCCATGACTCTGAAAACATTCTAAATCTAATTGAGAAGTAGTGATCTTGTCCCTCAACTTGGCAATTCTTTTTGGTTGAAGATACTTACTCAAGAATTTCTGACTCAAACTATTCCAAGTGGTAATGCTACGAGGTGGGAATGCGTACAACCATTCCCTAGTTGAATCTCTCAAAGTGTAAGGAAATAATATCAACCGAATTGTATCACTAGAAAGCCTCGGATATTCAATTGTTGCACACATGTCCAGAAATCTCGAGATATAATCATTAGGATTTTTAGTGGATCTCCAAAAAAATTTTAATGCATTGTGAAACATAGTGATTACATTAGTCCTAAAGTGAAAATTAGCTTTCCCAAATGATGGTTAAGCTATGCTAGATTTATAGAACTTTTGTAAATTAAGATGAGATATTACTAACACCTCAAATCCCCCTTATTAATCCGTTTCATTGCAAAACAATAACTTGACAATATGTGCATATTTTTGTTGATTAATGTTCCTAAGGTAATTAAAAGCATTTCTCGATGTCAATTAAGTCTATCCTCTTGTGTGACCATCCTATATCTCTATGAAAGATGTGAACATGAAAGCATGCATTAAAAATGCTAGAACATCTATAGAAATCATGCAAATTATAACAGTATATCTCTATCCTCTATCGGACTTTATAATAATTGTTTTAAAGTGCTATTTATCATATTTTTTATCTCGAAAATAATAAAATTCACAATCAATCCAATTACTGAACAAGTAATTGAAAAGTTATTAAATCCTATAATAATCATCCAAGAACAAACACATATTGGGTGTCAAATTATTGAATTTATATTAAAACATCATAATAAGGGTTCATCAATATTTTAGTAATTAAAGCTCTAACCTAGCATTACCAAATCAAAAGAAAATATGTCTAATTAAAAGAACATAACTCGAATTTTAGATTGACGAAGGTAAAGAAGATGGATATTGAAATTTTAAATCTTTTAAATGATTTCTTGATTAATCTCAATATATCTTCTTGTTGTATCTACAAAATAAAGGTTGAAACTCCAATTTCTTGAAAACTTATAATTGCCCTTAAACTCTCACAAGAACAATGGATTAGTCTTTCTTTAATGATGTTAATTGATGAATAATGGTGTATGGGATGTATAAGAGGGGTGTCTCTAATGAATTCTGCTATTAGATATTTGTAGGAGTCGAAGATTGGTTGAAAATCATGTCCAAATTGATTTTCAAAAGAGTTCCAATCGAATAAGGAAAGTTGTCTTCGATAGTGCATGTTTGCCTCTGCACAACTGTTGGTATTTTCAATATAACTTTCTATCTTGTTATCTAGTTGAGACGATTCAAAATGTATTGGAAAGCTAACTTAAAGGGATACAATTTTTCTGGTATACGTTTTCAAATTCGAACATTTACTATGCCGAAAATTTGTCTCAATCTTCGACTAAAAATCTGAAATATAACTTGTGTGATTGGAAGTTGGTTTGTGATAATACTTTGATCATATTTCATTCTTTTTTTTAAAATTCTAATTGCATCCAGTTGACTTCTAGCAATCTCCAAGTATTGTCTTATGGTTTGAATCAACTATTGGATATTTTCAATTTGGTTTCCAACCTTTGAACTTCGCCATTTTCTATCTCTTTTTGCTCATTTGTTTTAATTTCAAATCCAATCATTAAGTTTCTTCCAATAAACAAAATATACACAAGATTAAGCAATAATTTATCAAAAGAACAATGGAATGTCAATATTTTAAAGCCTGAATAAGTCTATAAAGTACTTTTACCACCTTACTTGGCTTTGACAAAATGTTTTCAACTTGGACATGAGATGAAAAATAGTGTAGGAATTGAAAACTCAATCTCAAATTCATCTGCATCTGTTCTACATGAGAAAAGTGTCTCTACTCTATGGTTAAAATTGGAGCAGATTTATATGGCAAATAGCTTGATTAGTAAGTTACACTTGAACTAGTACATGTATTCTTACCAGATGTTCAAAAGTGCGGCATGGATGATCACTTAACTATGTTCAAAGAAATCATGGCTGATTTGGAGACACGAAAAGTTAAGTATGCTGAGGATGACTTGGCGCTTATGCTATTTTACTCGTTGCCACCACATATGTTACTTTTAGACATATTATTCTCTATAGTCAAGCTCACTGTGGATGAGATCTATGATACTTTATTATCCAATGCCTGGTTGTCCGTGGGAGAAATTAAGATACAAATCTTGATAGAAATATGAGGGACAAATCAAAATCCAGACATGTAAAGAAAACATGCCACTTTTGTAAGAGGAGAGGGGCATATTAGAGCTAATTGATATGCTTTGAAAAAACAGAAATAAGGCTATTAATGCTACTGATAAAGGAAAACAACTTGTAAACACAGCGGAGGCTGATGTTGTGGAATATGGGAAAATTGAAGGGGAGTTTCTTGTGACATAGGTTCCAAACCTTGTGGAAAATGGGTTATTGACTCGACATGTACTTTTCATATGTGTCTCAACAAGAGAGACTGGTTTACAACATATGAAAGAGTCCCAAAAGGTACTGTGATTAAGGAAAATAATGTGCATTGTAAAATTGACAGAGTTGGTAATGTCATAATCAGAATATTCGTTGGGGTTATTAGAAAACTTACAAATGTAAGGCACATTCCAGAACTGAAGCGAAATATCATATCTTTGAGTGCATTTGACTCAAAGGATTATAGATATACTAGTGAAGGTAGAATTTTGAAGGTGGCCCTTGCGTAGAAGGGGACTTCTTGATGGGTAGAAGATTAGTAAGATGAAGACTGGTAAAATTGTGTGTTTGGGAAGCAGAAAAGAGCTAGATTTAATAAAGAAGACACAACATGAATGGAACAGTTGAGTATATCCATTCAGATCTTTGAGGATTGGCTATGGTAATTGATGATTTCTCCAGGAATATTTGGGCATTCTTCTTAAAACAGAAGAGTGATATGTTTGAGATTTTCAAGAAGTAAAAACAATTATATAAAACCAGACTGAAAAGTAACCTTTAAGCACAAATAACGGGCTAAAGTTTTGTTCATATGAATTTAATAGCTTATACGAGGCTGAAGGCATTTTGAGACACTTGACAGTGCCTAGAACTATGCAGCAGAATGGATAAATAGAACATGGATGGAAAATACTTGTTGTATGATTTCAAGTTCTGAGTTGCCTAAGACTTTTTAGGCTGAAGCTACTATTACAACTTGTTTTCTGATTAATCGCTCACCCTTAGTGGCCATGAGAAAAAGACACCAGAAGAAGTAGTCTGGTAAACCTTTTTGTTATTCTAATTTGAAAATATTTGGGTATCTTGCTTATGCTAATGTGGATAATGGAAAGTTGGAGTCCAGGTCTAGAAAGTACATATTTCTTGTGTAGGAATTAGGTGTGAACGGATATAAGTTGTGGTGTCTTGAGACAAGAAAAGTAATAGTTAGTAGAGATGTAGTGTTTGATGAACTTGCTATGATTCATGGTTCACCTTATGAGGATTCTCGTAAAATTGAGGAACATAATCATACAACTCAAGTGGAGTTGGAAATTTGTTTAGGGGAATAATAAGTGGTTTTAGAATACTTTACTACATATCAGTCTAGTTTAGAGTTGACAAACAATAACACTTTGCCTACTTTTCCTATACCACTAGCAGCACCACATTATTTGATTACTAAGGATAGAACTCATAGACAGATTAAACTTCAATATAAGTATGGAGAGGTAACTTGGTAGCTTATGCATTGTGTTGCGACCGAGAATTTTAAATAATATAAAATTATTTTTCTTGAAAAGCGTATCGCTAAATTTTAACCCCAGACGTTAAAATGAAAACGTGTTCGTCTAGCCGTTGTAAAACAAATTTAAATTTATTTCAAGTCGAGTCCAATCTCGAATAATTTTAAAATATCAATTTCTTTTTTTTTTTTTTTTGTTTAAATCCAAATTTTAATGATTTTAAGTACAATATTTTATTATTTAGGGTCCAAAATTTTAATAGCCCGAATCTGGATTATTTAGTCCAATTCACTCAAACCCAATTTGAAAATCCTTACAGCCCAAGTTCTTGGCCCACTTAACACCTAGGTTTTTGTGCACTAATAGTTACTATTCATAGATATCTCATTTCCTCCTTCTCCTCATCTCACGCAGCCAACCAACCATTTTTAGTAAGAAATTTTCATCTTCCCCAATTTTCTCTCCCTCAATCCATTTTACTGTGAGTTCACTATTGATGCTAGAACATCCATTTCTAGCATCAACAGGAAACTCACGAGCTGCAAACCATTTCTAACACCACACAAGCCGAAATCCACTACCCAAAATCGACACTGCATCCTATAGAGTTCAACCATCATCGACTGCAAAATCCCAGCTGAAAACCCTAATTTCGAACTACCGCTAACGAACAACATCCCAGTCGAAAACCCAACTTCCAACTCCACCATCACCAACTGCAATTCCACACCCAGAAGCCGATTTCCAGCCAAAAGCCCAATCAACAAAACCACCACCCGAACAGCCACTCCTCCACCCAATCGACTGCCACCACCTTTACCCTAAAATCACCACCACCATCTCCAAGCGCCCCTACCGCACACGACCGTACACACCAACCAACCAACCAACCGCCACCATTTCACCCCCAAATCAACTCCAAACAACCACAAAATCAAGAAAATAAACTAACCCAAGAACTTACCTCTTTGCCCGACCATTTCCCGGCCAGTTACCGTCGAAAAACCCAAGAATTGAACCCTCCAAGTCTCGGTCGACTCTCGGACCATACACCAAAACCTCCCCCTTTCAGCCACTCCACCACCCGTACTGGCGCCACCATGCGATGGTGGCGCCGACACCGTGAATCGGGGGGAAGGGGCAGAGCCCCTTCCCGTCGAGAGTTTCCTCTCTCTTTTTGGTTCGAAAATGAGAGAGAGAGAGATAGTGATATATATTTTTTAATTTTTTTAGAAATTTACCCTTAGCCCCTAAGTTTTAAAAGTATTTATTTAAATCCCTAGAGTTTCAGTTTTTAATGAAATAGCCCCTGGAGTTCTTGTTTTTCCACAGTTAGTCCACTATTTTCAAAAAGTTTAATTTCAGTCCTTAAACTTTTATTTTCAGTTTCAATAAATTTCCAATTAAGGTCCTAAATTTTATTTTATCATTTAAAACTTTAAAATTTCGAAATACTAATTCAAGGCTTACTTCATATTTTGGCTAGACGAAACATACGGACGATTAAAAGTTTGAGGTTACTTCCCGCTCCACTTTATACGTAACTCAAGATAAATTGAGGTAAACTACCCCCATTAATTAGTTTAAATTATAATTGCATGTATTATGTAACTTTACGTGATTTATATGCTTTAATGTATAAAATGAGAAATAATGTTGTTATGTTTGTCATAACTTATATGCTTTAATGCATGAGACGAGACTATCTCTTATGAGATAAGATGATGTTATGCATAACTTATGTGCTTAAATGCATGAGATGAGACTACCTACACCCTCTGATTTTAAAGAGCCTATGATTTATTTTAAGAAAATGAGCCTATGATGATGATGATGATGTCACGGTATATATTGCATAATTATGTGTTCAATTTTTCTGTAAATTAATTATCGGCGATGAGTCGATGAAATACTCATTCCGTTATTTTAACAACATTTGGAGATTTCGGAGACGGTCGAGTCTGATGGGGCAGTGCCGACACGATTTAATGGATGAAGTTATTTAAGTTTTAAAATTTACGCATTATGAACTTATTTTTGTTATTCCCGTTATTTCGAACTTGAGTTTGAAGTTTAAACGATTTTCTTAAGTTAATCAAATAAATTTTGTTGTCAATGAGGTTTACCGTTATAAATGTGATGTTTAAAAGTTAGTTATTTCCGCAAATATTTTTATTAAATTCAAGACATATGAGGATAACGTGGCAATCCGAGTTCACGGAACTCGAGGCGTTACATATTGAGTGTGTCCGATCATATTGATTCCATCGAGGAGCTTGCTACATATTCGAGGCAGTCAGCTGAAATGATTCTAGCTAATGATTGATTGCTATGCAAGAGGAGATGAAGTCAGTGAATAAAAATGGTAATTGGGACTTTGTAAAATTACCCAAGGATAAAAGGTTGTTGTTGCAAGTGGGTGTTCAAAAGGAAGGAATGGACACTGGGGATTGAAGAAGCAAGGTATATGGCCAAATTGGTAGCAAAGACATAGCTCAATTAAAGCTTTACTTGTAGTTATGGCTAAGAATGACTTGAAGCTTGAACAGATGGATGTTAAGATAACATTCTTGCATGGAGAACTTGATGAGAGCATTTACATGTAACAACCAGAGGGTTTCATAGTTTTTGGAAAGGAAAACTACGTGTGCTTGTTGAATAAGTCATTGGATATACTAAAGCAATTGGCGAGACACCAGTATAAAATGTTTGATTCATTCATGATTACTCATAATTTTATTAGAAGCAGTTATGATAATTGTGTATACTTCAGAAAAGGAAGATGGAAGATCAATTACATATTTGTTGTTATATGTTGATGGTATATGCTCATAGCAGCCAAAGATAAAATACAGCTCACAAAAGTGAACGCTCAACTTTGTAAGGAGTTTGAGATGAAAGACTTGGGAGCAACAATGAAGATTCTTGGTATGAAAATCTTGAGGGATAGGAAAGATGGTATATTGTATTTGAGACAAAAGGGGCACATTGAAAAAGTGCTTTAAATGTTTAATATGTTGAATACTAAGACACTGGCTTGTTTCCTCAGTCAAATGAAGACTTTAGTTATATGTCTCAGGTTTTTTATTCCAGTGTAATTGGTTCACTTATGTATGCTATGATTTATATAAGATGAGATTTAGCACATGCAGTCTGTGTGATTAGTAGGTACATAGTAATCCTGGGAAGGAACATTGAAAAGCAGTGCAGTGACTATGCGAAGGATCTTGATAAGATAAGATCACTTATAGGGTATGTGTTTACCCTTGGAGGCTGTGCTATCAGCTGAAAATTTACTTTGCAGAGTACAATAGCTTTGTCTACAACAGAGGCATGTAAGAAGGCTATGCAGTTAAATGATTGATTGGTGAAATCAGTGAAGACTTGCAGAATCTACAGTTTATTGTGAAGTCAAAGTATTATCTTTTTTACATGTTTTATGATAGGACTAAGCATATTGACGAGAAGTATCACTTTGTACGTGATGTGATTGCTCGTGGTGATATTATAGTGAGCAAGGTTGACCAAGGAGAATCCAGCTGATATATTGACAAAATCACTTCTTGTTGCTAAGTTTGAGCATTGCTTGAACTTAGTTGGTAATTATCATTGATTAGCCCATATGTGCTTGTTTGGAATAGGTGGAGTGATGTTTACTTGGAGATGTGTTTTGAAATTCCTTGTATTGAAATTTTGTTCAAGGTGGAGATTTGTTGTGATATGACCCAAATTCCTTATAATTTCATGTTGATTGGATAAAGGAAGTCTATGGACTCTTGGTTTGATAGTTTTAATTAATAAGGATTAAATTTCATCATGTATTAGAAGTTTGATTGGGAAAAAAACTTTGAGATAAAGGAAAAAAAAAGTTGGAGAAAAGCTTCTAGAGAGTGGACACCACTGCACCAAAGACGAAGAAACAGAAAATTCACAAACTTAATACAATAAGATTCAAAATATATAAATTAGGTATTTTTCTTTCATTTCCTATATATTTTTCATGGAACCCAAACATAGTTTTTTCTTTTTTGTTTTTTTTTAAATGACATGGTTGAAGCTTAATTTTTAGTATCTACTTTAATGAACTGCTGAAAATTTTTTAAATTAATGCTGGTGACAAAATTTCATAAAATGTGACATGGTTGGGTGAAATCACAAATGTGTAAAACTTAGAATAGAATTGAATTTTCAAAATTCAATTGAATTATGAATTTGGGGGATAAATTAGAGGTGACAAACGGGCTGAGCGGTTCGGACCCGAACCCGAGCCAAGCAAGCTGGCTCGCTAGGCAAGCCGAGCCCGCTCGACTGGTCAAAAAATGAGTGCTTCGTGGGCTCTTAAATTGGCTTGTGGCTCTCCAATTTGAAATCGGTAATCGAAAGGGCCACTGACAAAAGTTCAGTGACTGTTTCGATCACTGTTGAAGTTTAGTAACCATATGGCAAACGGTTACTGAACTTTAAATAGTGACCAAATGGTCACTGATTTTTTTTCCTTCTTTTTTTAGCCTATAAAAACCCATTCCCATTCCATTTTCTTTCCGCCCAACTCTCTATCTATCTATCTCTACTCTTTAATCTCCTCTACATTTTACATTATAAATTATAATCTTGATTTTACGATTAATCTTTTAGACTACTACATAGTCTACATTCATTTCTCAATTCTACTTCTACATTCAACTTCAGTTATTCAATATCAATTATCACACTACAAATTTTCAATTACAATCTTACACATCAACTTTCTTTCAATTCTTGATTTGTTACTATACATTTTATATCAATTCACTAATGGATCCACGCTCATTTATTGAAGGCTTGTTCGGTATCGGAGACGAATCACCTATCATGTCGCAAAGTCAATTCCATAATGAATTTGTCGGTCTAAACGAAGTTCCTATTCCCAAGAATATTTCGAATTTTGATGCTCATGGAAGAAGTAATCCAATTGATTTGGATGACGTTGATGTTTTCGAGATGGAACGACAGGACGAACTTGAATTAGATATTCTCAATGCAAGAGGAAAACGAAATGGGAAAATAGGCAAAATGTTGGGATCATTTTAAATTGAATCAAATAGGCCGTGTTGTCGATGGAGTTGTAGAATCTAAAGCAGTATGTAAATAGTGTCAACAACGATTGGCATGGCAAAAAGGTATAGGAACCACCCACCTCAACCGTCATTATAAAGCGTGTGCGGCCAAACACGGACATCTTCCTGTCGATCAAACGCAACTGCAATTTGGTAGTCTAGGCATTGGTTCTACTACTCCGTCACTTTCTACGTGAATATATTTGGAGGAGAAGCTCGAACGGGAATGATGAGGTTCGTTGCTGCTACTGAGTTGCCTCTAACAATAGTGGACAACCAACATTTCGTTTCATACGTGAAAGAATATCTTCATCCAAGGTACGTTAGGGTAAGTCGAAACACTCTTCATTCAGATACAATTGAATATTTTCTTCATACAAAAAAACTATTGATTTCCAATTTAGAAAAAATGAGGGTGTTATATCTTTAACTTTAGATATATGAGAATGGATTAATAAAAGAGGTTATATAGCTGCAACTGCAAACTACATAGACCCACTTTGGTGTATGAATAAAAAAATTATTGAGTTCCCTCATCAATGGAGAAAGTCAAACAACCAATTGCCAAAAAATAACACAAATATTATACAAAAGTACACATGCTTATGATAAGTACAATACCATTTGATATTAAACTATTGAAGAATTTTTTCTACACCATCATGTGTCAGCTATTTAATAATATGTGAAACAACAACATATAAATAAATTTGTATAACATTCGTGTTCGAAAAGGATGACTAAGATCTGTGGGAAAAATACTTACAAAAAACTTATACTTCTAGAGATGTATGAATGAAATAATTTCTTCGTATACAACATTTTTACTACATGTACTTTGCATATTTTCAGTGCTTGGTGGTTTGAGTAAAACTTTTAAGAACTTGCTTGTTTTAGCTCTTGACAATGCTAAATAAAGTTGACTATGATAGAAAACTTGTTAAGGGAAATACAAATCAACGAAATCAAGTATTTGACCTTGTGCTTTATTTATCGTCATTGCAAAACATGACCTAATTGGACATTGATTTTTTTAAAATTGAATTGAAGTTTGATCACGTTTGAGAGATACAAAAGGGATTCTCGGTAAGAAAACACGTTTTCCACATTACTCACCAACTGTAATTTCGGCAATAATTACATTCTTATCAAATTTCCTACAAGTAAGACGTGTCCTATTGTATAACCCTTTGGCTGGATTGATATTCCGTAATAACATTACAAGATAGTATCTTAAGCTTGTTGAGGCAAAGGTTGATTGTGCAAGTATAAACTGTATGTTTTGATTGCTTACAGTTTTATTGGGAATCAATGTGGAGATTTGTTGGGTTTTGATACCCAATAAATTTCGGGTTATGATGTTAAATCGATTTTTAGTTGGATTATACTTCATAGGCCTTGGCCGATGAGTGAAGTAAAATGTCGACACCACAATCAAATCAATGGAATTACGTAATCCACTTGGGTCATTTGAAGCAGCCTAATTATAATAGTGTTATTCACGGCCCAACCCAAATGACCTTGGATGGCTTTAAGGTGTTAGCTCACTTATCTCTTTTATTATTGGGCCCTACTATTTGACCTAAAATCCCACATCTACTCTAACCTATTTAATACATTGCCCATTACTGTTTGTTGTAGAGAAATTGAGAGTGCACCCATGTATTTCTTGAGAAAAACAGTTTCGGTCCCCTTCTCTTTGCTTTGTGCTTTCGGCTTTGTGTCCTCCTTTGGGCGAACTGTTCCTCTTCTACTTCCTTTGTGGTTAACACATTTTAAGGCTCAATTTCTCTCCATTCCTAAGTCTTTTGTGGGCTATTTTCATTGGAGCAACCAATTAAGAGGGAAAGTGTTGGTTTGGTGATTTGGTTTCTTCTTTGTGGTGGTCGATTCTTAATTAACGGAGCCTGGGTCTTGAAGATTGAAGGCACAATATACAACAATACAATTTATTGCATTCGTTCATACGTGTACTAATGTGTAGTCAATTACCAAGGGTGTAACATCAATACATATTGGATATAAGGTAACATGGGGATCCTTGTGAGTTTAGTATCAACATCATACTATATTATGGTGTTGCTATTAATATAACATCAATACGTATTGGATATAAGGAAACATGGAGTTGGAGTGATATTAGTATCAACATCATACTCTATTCCAATTGACCCTACATCCCATCCCTAACTCATCTACTTTCATTCAACCAACTTCACATATGTGCATCCCATTGGGACGAGCAGTCCCAATGTATCATGACTACAACTTATGATTTATTGCTTCCATAGCTACATGAAACATAAACAAATAATTTATATATATCACGACATAACATATTCCAAACGAAAAGCTAAGTTCTCATGGATTATCTGTTGGTAAATAGTATATTGAAATGGTTGTTTTAGACAAAGAAATATTTAAGTTTAATTCACAGGAGCATAATTAAATTCTAGTAATGAAAATAAAGTGAGAAAAGGAAAATAAAGTGAAGAACGAAATTCGAGACAAGTGAAAACACTTTCTCCTTAAGACAAAATTGTCCCATAACGGTGCTAACGATTTACGCCACTTGTCTCCCAAAAACACAACAAATACAACTTGTGGTAGAAGCACTTCAAACCACAAGTAATACCGAACTTTAAACGAGAATTTTCCCTCTACAAGAAAATGTTTTTGAGAATATTTTGCAAGAGTTTTTGATGTAATGCTCAATGCAAAAATGATATGGGATGCATAATAGAAGTTCAAATGGTTCTATTTATAGAATATGAGGAGTTGTGAGTGTAATGTCACACCCCAACACGCAGTAACCTTACAAAGAGAAGCATCCCTTACTATGGCTAGCCTGTCGCTGACCTTTCGCTCGAACGATATTGACATATATTCAACAGAACCTCTGTTGCTCAGCGAGCTATGGAGTTAGGCATTTATCTCGGCCAATTTTTTCTTCTTTTCTATCTAAATTTGAACCACAATTTCTCATCCATCTGGAATTGATTTTGAGATTCCAAATATATCACGACAAATCTACTCGTCGAGTAGAACAAATTAGTCTATTTATATTCATAGTTTGACTATCAGATTAAATCCGAATATTTTGTTGAACTTGACATAAAGTCACTTTTAAGTTGTATACTTAACTAAAAAATTTCATTCTCTAAATAAAATTTAAACAATCTCCCATATGAATGAAAACTCAAACATACACGTGCTATGTGGAATTATGATTCATTGTACAGAGAGAGAGAGAGAGAGAGAGAGAGAGAGAGAGAGCAAAAAAATACACTACACCAAAAAACACCTTTTGTAGCGGCCAAAAAACGCCGCGGTGGACCTTTGCAGCTTTTTAGCGTGTGTTACGAAGTTCAGTGTTGTTGTTGAGGGAAGACTTTTTACTTCGTTTTTTAAACATTGCGAAAACTATTTTGGAGCGTTTTTTAAACGTTGCGATAGACCATTTTACAACGTTTTTCCAACATTGTCGTAGACTATTTTTTTTTACAGTTATATATGGTAATTGACCGACAAATTGAAAATAGCACTTTGTGAACAAAATTTGAAATTGCATAAAATTTGATAATTTCATTACAAACTTTTGAATCAATAGAATATTAGAATGAGATACAATACAAGTTTGAATCAATACAACATTTGGAGAACATTCACTACAATCATTACAAATTTCTAATCGCTTCTTTAATAAATTCATGGAGATTTTCAAATCTGGGAGTTCCATCCAGCAGCCTATAACTCAAGAATATTCTATAACACATGATATCTACACGTCGAGCTTCCTTAGCCACAATTAACTGCTTCTTCCAGTATCTGCCAAAATATACTCGTGAGCTACAAAACCAGAATAAATGAGGTCCAAATTAATGGTAACTGTAACCAAGTCATATAGCATGCAACTCTCTGCAAGTCATCTGGCTACCTAAAAGAAATAATACTAGAATCCTTTTTGAGATCCTTGAAGGAAAGTAGTGCATATTACCTAGCTGTTAAAGAACACGATGAACAGAAAACATGCATTTTAGAACTTTTCCCATGTTGCTATAGCTCATAATATTGACAATCGTGATGATGATTAGAGACAAATCCTTGTTGAGGCCAATGAAGGCAATGACACTCGTTACAAACTAAAATGTTCGTATACATATTATAAGTACATGTCATTATAATATGTACTGTGTTAGGTTCCCTTTTGATGCATTTATCTATTCGCCTACGATGATGACGACAAAGACTACCACATAGATGAAAGCTCATCATTTCATAACTTTTCCCATGTTCATTTCAATACATTCATAATGCTACTATTTTAGCTCAAGGTGCCCCCTTGGTGCTGAAAGCAATGTAACTGCTTACCCTAGAAATGAACAGCAGTGAATTTTCTGGACTATGGATGTCTCAACGACAAAGCAAAGACTCTCATAAGGAAACAAAAGCCAATAAACAGAGGAACCTTTTTGAATGTCAATTCATTGAGTCGCATATTGCAAGAGTAAAATTAAAAAAATTTAATTGAGAAGATAAGGAGTACTTACAGCAATAGTGCTCGCAACGTATCCGGGTTTCTCGCGAGGATCAACTCTGGAGCAAAATAGACGTAATGCTGTAATGTACCATGGGATTGCAGCAAGGAAGAAACCAATAATAAACCTTTAAAAAGATTCCTACCAAATTAGCGAAAATAGAAGGAGTGTCAAGAATAAAACCATGAGGAACTACTTAAGTAACATTATGGAAGAAAAAAAATTCCTATAAAGATCAGGTTTATGAAATTTCAGAGATGAATTTATAGCACAATTACAGTTGAAGTATCAAGTATTGCAAGAACAATAATTAAAGAGAAGATAGAGAGGAAAAAGAGAGAAAAATGCCAGACTCAAAAGACCATATGTACTTGAGAAGTAAGAATCTTAGAATCCCAGTAATCTCGAATTACAATTTTCATTCTCTCGTTCCAATCCAGCAACAATAAACTGCAGTCAACATCAACGTCAAAATAGGCTTTCTTAAGAAAAGAACTAGATTAATCCCTTTAATAGGGCATATACCTGTACACTAAGAATTTCACTCTCTCATTTTCCCAGCAATGTCCCAAAAGAGGACTAGGTTTGGAAAGAGATAATTTGTTGATACCCTCCAACTCGAACATGTAAGCTTTCCCATTGACTAAGAGCAAATCAATTGTTTTGATGACAACATGGATTAATGGGCTATTTATAAAATGTTGCACGTGAACTAGACCAACTCAACCAATTTGTCAAGGCTATATAATGGGAGAAAACACAATTCCTCCATGAATTAGAGACTGGGCTCTTCTTCTTCCTCCACTCACTATTTCTTATTATCATAAAAAACGAAAACTCAGTAGCATTCCCTTCCTCCCTTCCTCTCTTCAATCTGTAAAGTCCTTCTGAGTTTCTCAACTCAAAAGCTCCAAAGCTTCAATCTTTGGCCTTAAGCATTTCCCGTTTGGGTTTTTTGGTACGGAAATTTCTTAAGAACTAGAGCGAGAAAATGAAAAATGGCCAAGCATACGACCATTGATTAATAAAATTAGAGAATAATGTTTTTAGAATAATTCGATATATGATACTCGTTTAAAAGAATTTTAACCAATTTGCCTTTTTTTCATTTTCCTCTCCAAATGATCTTCCTCCAAAGAGTACAACAGAAAAATACATATTATAAGAAAAAAATAATAATAATAACATATGCAAGATTAAAAAAGCTTTAATTGACTGCTTAATCCTAATTCATCCTATCTTTACTTTTCATTCATCTAATCTTGGGCAATAATCCATCAGAAACGGCTAGATTAGATTCTCACATCAAATATTTTGGAATGCTTCGAAGATAAAGCACTGCAAACTCGATTCGTTTCCGCCACCTATTGTTGTGCCTCTTCACAAATGCCCATTAGGATATAAAAGTTATCAACCAAAAAAACCAGAAAAGCCCATAAATTCATGAAATAATAAAGTAAGGAAGAAAACAAAAATGGATTAACTTTGTGGGTCCTTCTTGTAGCTACAAATTTGTTGATGTACCTCCTTTCATAGCGAAACCTGTAGAGAAATGGTGAAAATCGGTTAAACTCAGTCTCGAATCAGAAAAGTCAGTGGCGCACACCCACCTTTTCTAGGGTTTGAGAGAATAAAAACAAGAAGAACATGCATAAAACAAAGAGAGGTGCTTTGGCTTTAATCTAGGGTGTTTTGTTTGAGATGTAGAGAGAGTAAGAGTAAGGGGTGCTCTTGGTCCATAAGTAAAAAAATTGGTCCCACCCAATTCACTTAAACCCCTTTACTTTTCGCAACATTTTGCAACGTTTATTAAACGCTACAAAAAGTTGATATCTGCAACGTTTAATAAATGTTGCAAAAAATCAAACTTTTCGCAACGTTCGATAAATGTTGCGAAATATACTTTTTACAACGTTTATTTATAAAATGTTGTTAAAGCTTAATTATATTAACCAATAGCAACGTTCACTTATTAAAATGTTGCGATAGACCCCTTTAGCAATACTTAACTACAAAGTATTGCATTTTATGTGTTGTAGTGAAATACTATTGGACTTACTTAGCTAATTGGTGAACCACGTCTTGAACCATTCAGCCATTTCTGTAAACCAAGACAATAATACTCATATAGATATCTTTTCTAAATCGTTTATGGTTCTCATGACTTGGTTCATGTTGACCCTGAATCACTCTTAGGTTTCGTAAGTGTTTAGAAAATCTCAGCATTTGAACAATTTTCACTAGGGCATTTCCACCTCACACTTACATAGGTTACCTTCTATTAAGAGTATTATTCTCTACTCAACTTGACTTTATCAAGATATATGAATCATTAAAATAATATTTTAACATTAACATTCTGCAGAAAGCACTTTAATTATCATAGGAATGAGTTGGGAAACATTTTTCCGAGGGCTTCATTGAATCTTCATAACGTAGTTGTTCCCTTGAACCAAGATCTTGGGATCTACAGTCAACAAGATATGGTTACCATTACAAAGATATTTACGTAGTAGGCTTTAATTCCATTATTTTCGATAGGTAACGTACTTGATCTCTCGATAAACTTTTTGTAAGTGGATCCGCGATGTTCTTCTTTAACTTCTCATAATCTATGGAGATAATACAATTAGAGATGAATTTCTTAATAGTATTGTGTCTACAACGTATATGTCTAGACTTACCATTATATATGCTGCTTTGAGCTCTTCCAATAGTCGATTAATTATCACAGTGTATACTAATTGCAGGTACCGGCTTAGGCTAATATGGGATATTTTTCAAGAAGTTGTGAAGTCATTCTAGTTCTTTTCCAGCTTTATCCAAAGCAATAAATTATGATTCCATAGTTGATTGAGTTATACACATTTGCTTCGTCAACTTTCATGTTATAGCATCTCCACCAATGGTAAATATATAACCACTAGTAGACTTAGAATCTTTTATATTGGATATCCAATTAGTAATATCCTTCTAATACCGCGAGATATTTTGTGAAGTGTATTCCATAGATTAAAGTATACTTCAAGTACCTCAGAACCTTTGTTAAAAGCCTTTAACAATCATAGCTTGGATTATTTGTGAATCTACTAAGTTTATTCATAGCAAATACTATATCCAATCAAGTGCAATTTGTAATATACATTAGACTTCTATAATCTGTGAATACTTTAGTTGTGACACGCATTCACAAGTTTTACGTTATAGAATCTATCTCACTATTGATAGCTTATTTCCAATGCGGTGCTTTCGGTGTAGATATTGCTTCACCAAAAGTCTTTGGTTCATTTTCTACCATATAGGTTAGAAAATTTGAATTAAATGAAGTAGATATTCTAGCCATTTTATTCCGTCTTAGTTCTTCTTCATTTGAAGTACCATTTGTAGTATCATAAATTCTTTTATTTGAACTTGCATTTTCCTTATTTTTATATAAAAAAATATCCTCGAAGAATGATGCATTTCTTATTCAATTTTTGAACCGATTTTCACTCGTTTAGGTTTATGTATTTCAACCTTAGACAAATGCCCCCATACTTTCAAGTATTAGTAAGAAGGAGGTTGATTTTTTCGTATTTCATATGGAGTTTCTTCCATTTTCGT
Source organism: Fraxinus excelsior (assembly GCA_019097785.1). Classification (NCBI taxonomy): domain Eukaryota; kingdom Viridiplantae; phylum Streptophyta; class Magnoliopsida; order Lamiales; family Oleaceae; genus Fraxinus; species Fraxinus excelsior. Next base: position 12,316,897 of record CM032627.1, on the reverse strand, counting down.
AAGGGGTATCTTGTTAAGAATGTTATTTGCCGATAGAATAGCTTCCCCTCACAAGTTCTGAGGTAGACGTGAACTTATAAACATTGAGTTCATCATCTCTTTAAAAATTCGATTTTTGCGTTCAACAACACCATTTGATTAGGGTGAGTAAAGTGTCATTGTTTGATGAATGATTCCGCTCAAAACAATATTCTTCAAATGGTGTCCTGTATTCACCACCTCTATCACTATGAATACTTTTTATTCATTTACCAAGTTGATTTTCAACTACCGGTAATAATGTTTGAGGGCATCTAAGGTTTCGTCTTTACTTCGTAGTAGAAAGGCATAACAATATTTTGTACAATCATCAATGAAAGTTATAAAGTATTTCTTACCACCCTTAGTTTAAACAAATTTCAAGTCACATATATAGCTATGTAATAACTTTAAATGTGTCATGTTCCTTTGAATTGAGTGAAAATGTGTTTTGGCCAACTTTGCTTCAACACATACTTCACACTTATGATTAGGGTCATTCTTGAGCGTTGGAATTAAACTATAATTCATAAGTTTGCACATAGATTTGTAATTGAAGTGTCCTAATCGACAAGAAAACTCAAGCATATAAGTAGAATTTAAAGTTTTATTCATAATGCTTTGTCTCCGTACATTTGTAAGAATATTCATTTTGAAGATTCCATCACATAGGCATCCTTTACCAATATATATCTCATTCTTAGTGAGTACAAATTTATCGGATAGAAATACAAGTTTAAAGTCATTTTTGCTAAGTAGAGACACGGATACAAGATTCTTGCAAATGTCCGGTACATGTAGGACATTGTTGAGGACAAACTCTTTCCCGAATGTCATCTTCAAAGTAACTTTCCATTGTCCTTCAATTTTAGATCTTGCAAAATTTCTCGTGACAAACTATTTTCCATTTAATTTTTTATAGTTTATGAACATGTTTTTGTTTGCATAAATATGACGGGTAGCACCAATATTAACCAACAATTTCCTTGAATTCCCAACATTGTCACATTCAAAAACAACCACTGAAAGATTCAACTCTTGTATTTCTTCAGAAATTGTGTCTTTTTCAACTACATTTGCTTGTGCGTTCTTTTTAGGCTTTCGACATTCATTAGAACGATAATCCGACTTTTTCACAATTTTAATATTGCCTCTAAACTTCTAGAATTCTTGGTGTTGTCTCCTTTTAGTACAACACCGGAGATCTTACGTTTCTTGTTGACAACCGATCTCAACAAAATTTGCTCCAAGTTGAATAATAGATTTTCTTTCGGCATTTCTATTAGCTTCCTCGATCCTCAAACGAATTATCAATTCCTCCAAATTCATTTCCTTGCGTTTGTCTTGAGATAGTTCTTGAAGTCTCTCTACATAGGAGGGAGTTTCTCAATGATGGTTGCAACTTGGAAGGACTCATGCAATTCCATCTTTTCAGCATGTATGTCATGAAGTAGAATTTGAAGTTTTTGAACTTGACTTATCGCGGTTTTGGAGTCTACCATTTTGTAGTCCAAAAACTTGCAGACAATGAACTTCTTTGTTCCGACTACCTATAGATCATTGGTTGAGTCCTATCCATTTAGGATGTAATTTTTGCAAAGAAAATCTGAGTGTTTCCATGCATCCAACGCAAAAATCAACTTACAATTATTTTCTCCTTCTTGTACAACATGAGCTCTTTCTTTTAGGAATTTTGTCAAATTCAAAATAGTAAGATAAAACAATATCTTTGTTACCATCTTTAAAAATCCACCGCTGCAAACTTTTTCTATTTTTTCCCATGTGGTGAGAGTTTGATATAGGTATGGTCAAAGGTGGAACCAAATGGTTCATACCATTTGTTGTTTGACTTGAAATAGTCTCAACAGTATTCATTTTTGTTATACACAGAAGTTCGACTTATAAAATAATGAAAGAAATGATTAGCACACAAAGACTTATTCCAAAGATGAAGAAAGAAAGTCCAACAACAACAACCACAAACAAACAATTTTGTTTTAAGAATGTTGGTAGTAGTATATTGAAATGATAGTTTTAGAAAAAGAAATATTTAAGTTTAATTCGCATGAGCGTAAACTTTAAAAATGAAAAGAAAGTAAGGAAAGGAAAATAAAGTGAAAAACAAAATTCAAGACAAGTAAAAACACTTTCTCCTTAAGATAAAATTGCTTCGCAACAGTGCTAACGATTTACGACACTTGTCTCCCAATATACAATAGATACAATTTGTGATAGAAGCATTTCAAATCACAAGTAACAACGAACATTAAACAAAAATATCCCTCTACAAGAAAATGTTTTTGATATGACATTTGTAGAGCATTTTGCAAGAGTTTTTGATGTAATGCTTAATGCAAAAATGACATGGGATGGATAATGGACGTTCAAAAGGTCTATTTATAGATGAAGAGGGGTTGCGAGTAAAATGTCATACCCCAAACTCAGCAACATTCGTAAATGGAAGCATCCCTTACTGTCGCTACATTGACTTTTTGCTCGAGCGACGGTAATAACTATTCAACAGATCTTCTTTCGCTCGCCAATCGCTCGAGCGATAGTCTCATTGCTTAAGCGAGTTCAAGAGATAAGCGAGCTATCGCCTTAGGCATTTATTCTAGCCAATTTTTTCCTTTTTTCTATTAAATTTTGGACCACAATTTCTTATTCATTCGGAATTGATTTTGAGATTTCAAATATACCACGACGATCTACTCGACGACTAGAACAAATTAGTCTATTTATAATTTAAATATCGGATCAAGTTCAAATATTTAACTGAAGTTGACACAAAGTCACTTTTTAAGTTGTATACTTAACTAAAATTTTTCATTCTCTAAATTAAATTCCAACATTATCGTTAATAAGTCATAAATTTGTTTTATATTAGTTGTAATGGACTCTGCCTTTATCTGAAACTTCATGTGGAATTGTATGAAATTATTTGAGATTGAGAAGAACTACCCAGATAATGTACTCTTACTCTGAGATTAATCAAGATATTATCCAAGCAAAATATCCAGCCCAATGTTGTCGATCATCAATTCATAAGCTGTGTTTCATTGTTTGTAATATTTTTCAAATTCTTTTGGTTTCAAGATTTCTTCAGGAATTATAATTAATTGGGTGCTTACTAACGGCTATGTTGTGCTTCAGTTACACAATTTTGAGGATTTATGGGAAGTCAATAATTTTGCATGTTTTTGTTCAGGTGTCACTAGTTCTACAATTTCAAATTTGAATTAGTAATTCAAGAATCGTTTTCTTTTAGTGGGTTTATATGTAATTTTTTCTCTAAATAAAACCACAACAAACGTGTGGTTCATTCTTTATTTTATTTTATATAATCATCATTATCAAATTAATTAGTGCATACACAAAATCATATTATATTGTTTCTTGAATCGTATATACCATGAAGTAATTAGAGCTTGTTTGGCTAAGCTTAAAACATTATCATTAAATTTACTTATACATAAATAATTGTTTTAAACTGAATGAATTCTTTATTGGTCAACTTATTTTAATAGTAAAGTAAAAATTATTTTAAAATAAGTAATATTGGTATTGGGAAGTAAATATAAAAATGATCCAACAATGTTTTTAAAATAAAAAGGGTTTAAGAAATGTGAACCAACATGAATTGTAAATGAACAAATAGCACAATATAAAATAATAGCTGGGTATCTCATATGCGTCACTAAACATGCCATAAATAGTTAAAATCTGCGGTAAAAAGTTGTGTCAAACTACGTATACAACACACAATTAGATAATTAGAAGTGACTCCATAACCAAGAACTGTGACATAGAGTTGTATTCACATCATACTAGATTGATACGTTTGAGGCCTGAACCAGGCCGTAGCTGTGTCGGACTGCCATACTAGGGATTCTCCGTCCACCTTTACACCCCCTACCTTTACAAGAACTCAAAGCTAAAGAAACGTAGAACTTACTCTTCCTAGTTATTCAACCTAGTTAATTGAACTTCTATATATATATATATATATATATATTGCCTGTCATCTCTTAATTGAAAGAATGAAACTGATAACTCATTGGCAGAAACATCTTGTTTTCTTCATCCATGGGCCAAAGAAAGTCTGGACAATAATCCCATATTGGAGATGCCATTGTTAGACTTGGGAAATTGTTATTTTCTTCAGACAATTCAATGTCTTTCCATATTTCATCCATGGAGTAGAATTTTGTGTTTTCTTCTTTCTCTTGAGCATTCTTGGATTCAATTCGTCGTGAGATAGTTCGATCCATATCTGAGGTGGATGTTAGAGCATTGAGTTTTTTCTCTTTACTTGCTACCACGTTAAGACCTCCGGTGTCATAAAAACTGGGCTCTTTGATCTCTGTGATTATGTTACATGATGAAGAAGATTTCAATGAGGACGACGACGATGGAGATATAGCTGATTTCTTCCTCTCTTGAGCACTTTTCCTCATGTAGGTTCTCCAATAATTCTTGATCTCATTATCAGTTCTTCCAGGTAATTTCTGAGCAATTTTTGACCATCTGCGTGTAGTTATCTCTATATATTAGAGCTACAGCTACGTGATTCAAAATTTGAACAAGAATATAATTCAAACTGTTATATATTATGACGGGATAAGTTCATTCATCAAGGTCATGTTAAAGTTAAAGTTGAAGCAGCGACAAGCTTATACTCCCCCACCCCAACCCACACACACGAGCGAGAGAGAGAGAGAGAGAGATGGGCAAATTAACCTATTTCCCCACTTAGAATGAAGTTGAAGAACAAGGCGCTGTTCGTGGGGTGTCATCTTGCCTCTTTTCAAAGCTGGATTTAGGTAATTAACCCAACGTAGCCTGCAACTCTTCCCTGTCCTTTTCAAACCTACAACAAAAAATAAATATATACATGGAATATTGTGTTAAACTATAGGGTTCCTTGTAAAGTGGAACCATTGCCCAGATAAATCCTACCTAGTACTTTTGTCTCCCGCCAACCTTCAAACCTGATACTTTTGCTATGAAATCCCATCGTTTTTCACCAAACAAGTTCACGTATAAAACCAGCTGATAATCTTCTTCTTCTGTCCATGGCCCTTTTCTCGTCATTTCTTCCTTCTGCACCATTTTCTCTCTCTCTCTTTGACACTGCTTTGCTTTCACCTATACTTACAAAGGGTATATATATAGTGGTGAATGGCTTGGCATTACTAGGTGATAATTTCTTGCTTTGATCCTAACCCTACATGTGGCTTGATGATAATCTGATGATAAGAAAATATGGCTATATGATGCAAGCCCATTACTAAGTGCTTCAGATAAGTGGTTGATATGTTAGTGCAACTTTCATAACTGACCGTTCATTTTAGCATTGTTGCTTCACTGTGGTTCATTGGGAGTATGATTTCCACTCAATTTATTTATTTATTTTTTAAAAAAAAAGATATTTTAAAAGCTATAAATTAAAATTCATATTTTAATTTAGGTCAAAGTCAACAATTAATTTTAACCAAATATGTTATGGAATTCACAATTTTTCAATCACATATTTGATAATTTTTTATCAAAATCTAGTAAAAATTAAATGTTAATTCCCATCAAATAGGAGCTCAGTCTTGCCAGCACAATCGTAAATGGTTAATAGTCGTGCTTTCGCTTTGGATTCCGTGTTGAAGCGAAGAACTTCTTAATCCACGAAGACAGTCTTCAATGCCTCTGGAGAATTGGAAATTTCGATTAAGTCTACATCCAAGTACTCAAGTGGCAACCAGAATAGATTCGTTTGCTTGAACTTCAGGAGGTGAGCATAAAGTTACGATTAGTGGTGCCAATCGACTAGCTTAGCTGTAGAGAAGCCCAAAATGGACTGTCACTCCACATTTTGTGACAAGTCTTCCTGGGTAAGGCATGCCAGAGTTTGTACATACAATAATGTTAAGCCCCTGTTTTAAGGTCATTATCTTGAAAAAAAAAATGATATTTTGAATAGTAATTTTGGAGAATGTGCGGTTAAAAAGTAAAAAAAAAAATTGGATTTACATGAAAAATATTTTATTATGTAGTTGAAAATGAGTATGAAAATTAAAGAGTTTTGTTTTAAAGGAAAACAAATAAGAGCTAAGTAAGATGATATGATCTGAAATAGGCAATCACTTGGTCGGATCACACGAGTTAAGGGTTCAAGCAATGAAATTCAAATGGGTGAAGTTGACAAGCCAAAGTTCAAGTTTCGTGAAGGGACTAAGAACCGAAACGAGTTGGATTCGAGGTTTGGAAGATATTTAGAAAGAAAACGAGTAGCGTAGATAAAAATGGGCATAACTCTCAGCTTGAGTGTCTGATTTTTGCTCATGAATACAATTCGAAATCGTTACAAAATTATGCACAAGGTTACGTGGACGCATGACACTTTTGGGCTTGCGGTCGTACAGAAATATGTTGAGAACAAGTTAGAGGAAAATAGTATAAAAATTTGACGAGAATTTTTTCTTTTTTGTAGTTTCCTAGTTTAACTTAAATACCATTTTTTTAGCATCTTTTGTGATCTATTTGAAATAAACACGAGATTATCTAGCTAAATTGGGGTTTTTCATAGTTTCATATAAATAGAATCTATTATTATTTGGGATCAAGACTTTTGACATGAATATGAAATTGAGAATTTCTCTCTAATGGTTCTTGAATGAACTACTGAACTTATCAAATATTGTTATATATGTGGCATTCAACTCGTAGAACTTATCAAAGGATTAGGCACCCTTTGTGGCATTCGCAAATCGGGGTTCGTTGATTTTGTAATCAAAAGGTCATTTGAATTTCGTTTTTGTTTGGTTGCCTGATTTAATAATTTGTAGGTCGAGATTCTACTGTCTACAACCTGAATTTGGACTTTTCTTTCGTTTTCAATTAATTTTGCTATTTCCATACTGATCCCGCTAAGCTTTCCTGGCGTTTTCAATTAATTTCGCGATTTTCACGCTAATCCCGCTCTCGGGTTCGCATAATTTGGTATCGGAACTTAGATGTCAGATTCAAAGTTCTATCTTTTCTTTTGTTTTGAGTCTTTTATTTTTTGTTTTTCGTGTCTGTCGTAAATTTTGAGTTTTTAATCTAGAATATTCCAAAAAAGGAGTCAAAAGTTGTTTTGGGTTAATCTAGCATCCAAATCAACTCTCATTTCTTTTGTCATTTTCGTAGTTGAATCTCGAGTTCAAAAAACAAATTACTGTTCACGGGGGTACTGTTCACGTTGTTACTTATAAAAAAACTTGATTTATTTAGGAAGTTGTCACTATTCTATTATCTATCCCAAATCCAAACTCTGTTATCTTCATTCCAATTCAAAATTTAAGAACCACTTTCTTGAATTAAAAGAATTCTTTTTCAAGATTTCATCCAATTGTCCAATTCTTTTCTTGAATCTTCTTGATTACACCTACGTAAAGGATGGATGGTGATTGGGGATTTATTTCTCAAACTCGGTGTTTTGTGGGTAGTACGGTATGCAGTCTGGCTATTGATAATGAGTACATGTCAGACTTGGCTAGTGTCATGATGGTTGAAAAATTGGGATTACCTTTGCAACAATACCATAGGCCTTATAAGATGACTTGGTTGAAGGAGTGTGGGAAGGTAGATGTAACCAAGCGGGTTTTATTGAATGTCACCATCAGAAGATATAGTAATAATGTTTGGTGTGATGTAGTCCATTAAAACCTTTTCATGTTTAGAAAACTTTGGAGGTATGAGAGGAATGATATTTATGATATGGGAAGGAACGTGTATAGATTTCTTCAAGACGGGGTAAAAAGCACTCTGGTTGGGTTGACACTAGAACAATCCATTGTAGACCGATAGAAGATGAGGAGTGAAGCAGAGGGGAAAAAGCAAGAGATTAAGATGATCACACCGCAAGATAACACTGGAGTTGAATTGCAGGAGGAGCCAGAAATAGGGAAGTTGAGATGGAGGATGATGAATTGAAAAATGCGGTTAATTTTGGGGAGAGTGAACCAATTAATGAGCCGAAGTACGAGCAAAATGATACAAAAATTGTAGGATGGTTCAGCAAGAGTGTGTTAAGCAAACGATTAAAACTATTTGGAGGAATAAAGAGCATAGTTTTATCGTTCCTCATGATGTGGTAAAGACGATACACTATGAGTACTTGGACTTATATCTCGTTGTTTGGGAAGCTAACAAATTCAACAGTGTTTTGCTTAATTCTTTCTTTCAGATTGATCATTGTACGTGGGAGTTCATAGAACATCTATGGATGATTGTGTTTGTACTGCAATACATCCATACTTACAAAATGGATGGGTACTGTGTATTGATCCTATGCCATGGAAGGAAAAAAATTTCATTTGATCCAAGTGGTGCAGTGATGAGTTGGGTAGCAGGCTGGTTATCCTCTATGCAATCACAAGGCACAGATTCAAGGACGAATCATTTCGAAGAGGGGGGGGGAATGATATGATCCGGGACAAAGAATCATTTGGTCAAGTCACACGAGTCAAGGGTTCAAGCAATGGAGTTCGGATTGGTGAAGTTGACAAGCCAAAGTTCAAGTTTCGTCAATGTTTAGAAGATATTTGAAAAGCAAACAAGTAGCGTGGATTAAAATGGGCATAACTCTCAGCTCGGATGTCTGATTTTCGCACATGAGTACAATTCGAAATCGTCACGAAATTCTGCACAAGGCCCACGCAAGCGTATGGTATTTTTGGACTTGTGGTCTTATAAAAACATGTCGAGAACAAGTTGGTGGAAAATAGTATAAAAATTTGGCGAAAAATTTATCTTTTTTGGTAGTTTCCTAGTTTGACTTAAATATTATCTTTTTAGCATCTTTTGTGATCTATTTGAATTAAGTACGAGATTATCTAGCTAAATCAGGATTTTTCATAGTTTCATATAAATATGATCTATTATTATGTGAAACCAAGACTTTTGATATGAATATGAAATTGAGAATTTCTCTTTAATGGTTCTTGAATGAATTATCAAACTTATCAAATATTGTTATATTTGTGGTGTTCAACCTTTAGAACTTATCAAAGAATTAGACACATTTTGTGACATTGGCAAATTGAGGTTCGTTGGTTTTGTAATCAAGAGGTCATTTAAACTTCGTTTTTGTTTGGTTGTTTGGTTTAATAATTTGCGGGTCGATTTTTTTACTGTCTACAACTTGAATTTGGGCTTTCCCGACGTTTTCAATTAATTCTGTGATTTACACGCTGATCCCGATCACAGTTCGCGTCATAAGATCTATAATTTGAAGAAATGCAAGATTTAATAAAAAAAAAAAAAAGCGGAAATGATGTATAATTATTATTTTTAAACGAACACTTTTGGAAATGCATTTTTTTTAATCTCATTGTAGTAATTTTGTTTTTTATTTAATATTCTTGGAATTAAATTTATCATTTTTGTAAAGTTTTTAGATACTTGAAACTAGATTCATGAAAGGAGTCCGGTCTTAGAAAGATATACAATATCTTCGAGAACACGAGAGATGTCAAATCTTTGTTAAGCACCGGTAACGTGTCAAATAAATTTATTGATGAATTTTAAATTTAATTCAAATACTGAGATCCACCATAAATTTATTAATCAATGAATTTATGTGACGCATTACTAGTGCTTAACATACAATACATTAGTGTTTAAACTTATAGTAGATTTCAATATTTGAATTAAATTTAAAATTCACCAATGAATGTATATAATTCGTTATCGGTGCTTAACAAAGATTAGTACCAGTGCTCATTATATATATATATATATATATATACATATATATATATATATATGTATATATATGCGACTCAAATTTAGAGACTATTGTAATATCTATAAATTAAGTGGCATGCATATGACGGGTCCCACATTATCAAACTCGACATCGATTATTTAATTGGATTGGACCCATTTAATCAAACAATATCGTCTTGGGTAGTCTTGGTCCATTGGCCTCAAGCCTCACTTGGCCCAACTTCATTTCTCCTATATATAGGTGATTCATTTCACAATCGAGGTATGTCATTCTAACCCTAACCAAAATTCGCTCTCCCATCTCTTGCACAAATTCTATATCTCGTTCAACCGTTGACTTGACTGCTGGAGTGCAAAACATAGTTGAACTTTTTTCTCGACCGGCAACTTTTGCTTCCTAACCAGGTGTTCGAGTGCACGGTGACATCTACATAAAGGGGGACTGGCTAAGATTCTGTTGGCACAATTTTTGAAGTCAACATATTGTATTGTATGTTGTGATGTATATGTGTCTACTTCATCTACTATGTTCTATCCTCTACCAAAGGCAAAGAACTTCAAATCCACACGAGCACCACATAACAAATATTATTTTCGATAAATTTAAAGTCAACTATACGGAATACAATTTGCCCAATTAATAAAGAACAAGTTAATAAGGTATCGCTTTGAAAAAATAGATAAGAGATATTTAGACGTGGGATATGGCACTATCTCAGCCAATTTGCAGTGACTTAAGATCATAGGTATGTATTTAGACTAGTAACTAGTAATGGGAGCGAATAGACGAGATCAAATAATTAATTATATGCTAGTTAATTTAAAATAAATGGAAATAAAATGGCAGGTCCTTTTTTTAGAGTAGTGCTACATGTACCAAATTATTTACCTAAAGTTTTACCTAATCGTCAAGTGGTGGCTCCCTATTGGAGGGGCGCCTACGTAAAGATTTTTTTATGGTGGAAAGGGTAATCAAAGTGACGTGTATGCCACCAATTTTTTATGATAATCACTATTATATACAGTAAAAAGATTGTGACTTTCGGGGTATATTCTTTCCCACTTAGTGCGCCTTTGTGAAAAAAATGAAGGGGAAATTGTTTAAAAATGGACCAAGTCAGAGAGAAAAATAAAAAGGAACTTTACTTTAGAAATTTATGGAAACATGCTTCTTTTTTCAAGAAAAAAAAAAATCCAATATATAATCTTAAAATCCCCTTTCATTTATGGAAACAGTCTTCACCTTTTAAAGTTTCCCCACTTGGGAGCTCCATAAGATATTCTCAAAATCCCAACTTACGTAACAATATAAGGAAATGGGTCACGGCAATGAAGGGAGCTAACTAATGAGGGTGCGGTCATGGATAACTTAACTTGTGATAAAAGATGAGGATAGAAAGGTGGAGTGGTAGGGTTGAAAAGAAGAAGCATATTAAATTGATTTTTGTAAAACTGAATTTTTTTTTTTAATTTTTTTTTTTTCGTTTAGAACAAGACATTTTAATTGAACTTGTACAAATTCAACTAAATCCAACTCGAAATGGACAGACAAGATATTATTTGAAATGTAAAATACTTTTCAAAATTAAAATTCAATAAAGAGATAAGTGCTTTATGGAAATGGCGTAGGGCAATCTTCTTGCATAAGATAAATTAGTTTTTTTGGGTAGCTCAATTTTTTAAGTACGTTCATGTTTGAAAATGGAATTCCACATAGCACAAAATAGCATATCATGTGACACCGTTTGCACTATTAAACTATAATCCAACATCTTGCCAAAAGTTATACATGTTAAAACAAAATATTCCAAAATTGGAAGACAAGAGTATAAATAACTGTCCAATTTAATATGCTTATTGTTCTCATAAGATAGCAATGCGACTTAAACTTGAAAAAAGTTGTCTACTTTTATAATATATGGTACGCAGGGACGGAGCTAGAAAAATGATGTAGGGGTCAACGAACTCACGTCATAAAAGTTGCTCAAAATAAGTAAATTTTTACTTATAAGTATGAATAAGTAACACTTGATATATATATATACATATCAGGTTTTTAAGTATCACCATTTCAAAATTAAGGTTTGAAATTTTAAGTTTCAAAAATCAAGTTTTCATTAAAATATATTTATGAATTAATTAATTAATTCTATATTTTATTAATAAATAAATAAAGGTCACAGATTTATGTAATTTCGTCACAATTTGAAAATTTTAAGGTCACAATTAAATTTTTTTATAGATCACAGTTCGTTCATCGGTCACAGATTAAAAATTTAAAAGTCATTATTTGTTCATTGGACACAAATCACAAAATTTATTAGTCACAATTTATTTTATGGTCACAAAATCTCAAATTATAGGCCACATATTACTTTTATTGGTCACAAAGATCACACGGTATTTATTCTTTATTAGTCACGTACCAACTAATTTATTAGTCACAATCAACAAAACATTTGTGACCACCACCAACATAACAGAAACCACCGTTGTCGCCAACACCAACACCACAGAAATCACCACCGACGCCAACACCAACACCACAGAAAACCACCACTTACCGCCAACACTAACACCACAGAAACCATCCCCGCCGCCAACACCAACACCACGGAAACCGCTGCAACCGCCAACTCACCACCACAACAGTAGCACCCTGCAGCAACCACAAACAAATCTAAAAATGTCACCACCACGCACTGCCATAACATAAACACAAATCACGTGGTTACCACCGCGCACGCCACCACTATCAACACCACTGTCATTCACCAAAGTTCACACCTCTACCGCATCAATCAAAAATTTTTTTTTAAAAAAAAGAAGAAGAACAAATCTGCACAAAGCCGCCGTCTCGTGGAGTATGGGCTGCCTATGAAGGAGAAAGTGGAGAGGCGGAGAGAATATGGAAGGTGGAGAGACGGTGGTGTGGAGTGTAGAGGCGGTGAGAGGCGATGAGAGACGATGAGAGAGGGATTAGATTAGGGTTGGTTAATATAAATAAAGTAATTCTTTTTATTCCTTAAAACCTGATTTGTGAAATATCAAACTTGAATTTGGAATTATGAAAATTGAATCTTAAATACCTGTGTGACTGTTATTTCCTATTTTTTTTTATTTCTTTACATTAGGATTTTCATTTGGGCACCCAGCTCAGCCCCCCCACCACATCCGCCCCTGATGGTATGAAGGATTAAATAAAATTTGAATAATAAACATTATGAAGAAATAAAAGAAAGGTTTTGATTAAAGATTTAAAAGATTATAATAAAAGTTGATGAAATTTGTGACTGAAAATTTAATAAAAATTGTGAATCCCGTGAATGTTTGATTAAATGAAAGTTGGCAGTATTTTTAACTAAATTCATCAACAAGCACTAAACTTTTATGCATCATATATTTGAGTTCTATCCGAATCTTACCAACGCACTTTATTATTCAAATTGTACAAAAATATATATATAATCCAATAGACATGATAAGATATTAAGATGGTGGATAGTTTGCCTTTCACGAGACTGAGTGGGAAGAAATGGCTATAAAGAGGACTTATTTCGTTTTCCATACAGCAGTAATTGTGCACTACTGGGCTAGTTTGTGGTAGGGAAGATGAACAAATGTCTTATGTGAGACGTATCCCAATCAATGTAGAAAATTGGAGTGCAGACAAAATAGAGGTCCCAATCTTTTATTAATATGCTTTTTGATTTGCTAATTTGATTAGTGTTTAATTATAATTAATTTAAGTGGGTAAAAGAGTTCTCAATTATAAGAGTATAGAGTTGAAATTCGTAGTACCATGATTTAAGGCTCTCTCGGAGATGAACGATTATTTTATTAGAGTATTTCAAGAATCGAAACAACTTATTAATTTTTGAATATTTTGTAAATGAAATTATAAAAATGAAAAATGAAAAGAATAAAAACTCTGGTCGGGTACCCACGATTCCATTTTAAGGATTGAGAACTAAATAAAAATCGATTGACTGTCGATTATTGAGATAGGAACTGCAAATTTTGGTTAAAATTCTCATCCCTATGTTATTTATCAAAGTTTCATTTATTCAATTACCAGAATTAAATATAGATATATAGCTCGGAGATATAGAATAAAATCTCATGTATTTGCATCAAACTTTGTGACAACAATAGAGTTATCGTGAGGAGCCCAAGTCTCATCAATGATCGAGTATATATTGAGGCGCTACCATCTTATTTGGAGATTGTAGTAAACATGAAACTTGTGTCCATTGAACTTAAAAAGGTTGTACATGAGATATTCAACAATCATTTTAAGAATTCAAATCTATAGAAAGACAAAAAAGATGAATTCTTGATCTAGGAATAAATCGAGGAGATTGCTTGTCTTATCCTAATATTCGGATTTATCGTGGATCCCATCGCTTAGCCACTATCCTTGCATAAACATAACTATCTTGAAAGCTCATTGGATACATGAGTATTGGATCTAGTTAAAGTGGGAGAATGATAATGTTATACCCTATGTCCAATCATTGAAATGACATGACGAATTTATTATCAATGCATTTGTAATGACATTCATTATTTAATGATGTGCATTAATTGACTAAATATAATGGAATCTAAAGTTTATCATAAGTGTTGTAATTGTGATATACAAGTTATAAATAAAATAATCCTAAATCTTTCTAAACATCTGTAATACTACGAATAGGTTAGCACGTAGCATATCTTTATTACGGATAAGGTAGCTAAACTTACAAGCTAAAATATGAATCTTGAGCTATAATTGATCTTGTGTTTTGATTATAACAAACAAATTATTTTATCTCTAACAATTGAATTCAAGTCTGCATAGCTATTGTAGCCAAATTGATCAATTAAAGACAAAAGAATTGCTACCAAAAGACTCGCAACTTACTATCAAAGAAATCGAGATGGAAGCCGAGCAATCACGTCAAATCAATCAAAGCATTCACAACAAATCAAACATTCATTGAAGATATTAAACTTAGATGCCTTGAATCCATATGTAAAGGTAAAATGATTTAATCCTTAGCAATGAATCATTAAAAGCTCATAAGTTAAATGTTTATGCCCGAGATAAATTATTCATCTAACGCTCGCATAAAAAATATTTTCGATATGACAAAAATTTTGACGTTTTGACTGCTATAAATATTACTTCACTCTACATTCAACACAACACTTTTAAAAGTATTTATGTGAGATATTCTTAAGTAAAGCTACATTGATTTATATTTCTCAAATCATTCTGGAAAACTTTAGATTGAATTAACCTTCGAAAATCATTTTTCTCATCAAAATTTTTTTCACCTAGCACTTGAACTTCATTTATTGTTATTTATTAAAGTGTTAGCTTATTTCTCTCTTGGTACTTAATCTGATTACATCATTTATTAAGAGAGAAGTTTCAAATTGTAAAATTACTTTCCTATTAAATTTGTGGATCGTGTTGAGGTCCCGTAAAACTCAACATTATATAAGGATCGGTGCTCCTTTGTTGTAAGTCATCGGAAGTATTGTAAAGAGTTAGATTACTCCATAAGTCAATCAATATAGTGAAAATGTTTTGCTTATGTCGGAGAGCTTGATATCAAACCTCCTTAATTATATCATTTGCATTCTCTCTCTCTCTCTCTCTCTCTCTCTCTCTCTTACTTATTGTATTTACTATTTGAATTTATATATTTGGTCCTTGCTTGCAGTTACATTAATTTCTTGAAAAAGTTTTAAATAACTAATTTACCTTCCTCTTGGTTAACTATTATTGGGCCTTCAATGAAGACATTTAAATGGATACATGGATGAATTATTAGAAGAAAATATTATTGGATGACCTGCAATGGAGGTTCTAGATGGATTACTATCTTAATATCAGTGAAAAATCTCTAAGGTTACATAGTGAATTTGAAAATTTGACTCGAGGTCATCACGGAATTTTATATGAGGATTAACACACTTCGGTGGTATTGAATGTTAATTAAGCAACTAAAATGGCATCATAGGGGCATGTCATGAATCATATGAAGATTGATGAATGACAAATACAAGATTCATCACTCTCGGATAATAAGATGTTATAATTTGATTTTCGTCTGTCTATTTAATTGATAAATTTCTTGGACAAGGTGGAGTTATTGAGTTGAACAAGTTTCAAGCATAACTTTTATAGATTAACGTTAGTCTTGGCAATAACATGATTGATTAAATCGAGATCGACACTTGTCCATTACTCTAAATTAATTGAGTTATTTTGATGAAGGGATTATATTCCATTATAACTCAGAAGAAGGATTTTCTCATGCCACGTGACATTTTTTTGTAGATTGCTAAATGTCAATATTGGACGGAGATGTGAATTAATTAATCCTAATTTATTAATATAAGATTAAGGTAATAAACGTTTATCATCGTAAGTGAACCTAATGGGTCACACAAAAAGGCAAGGATTAAAAATATGGAATTGATATTGGATTTAATCCAATAGGGAGAATGTAGATAATATGTCTTAGACTCAATTGTTGGGTGAAGTTAATAATTACCATTAGTTCTCATGTCCATCGAGGTTAAGCCTTTACTTATCCTAATGGAATTAAGATTTGGGAAAATTTATAAATGCTGTCTATTTTTAGAGTTTTTAAACTTATTATTATTTCTTGCTAGCAAAAGTGAAACATGTAAAAACCTTAATCTAAATTTCTAATTCTCTCTAAATTCAACTGTTGGACGAGCAAACAGTTCAGGGTGTTTGATTTGAACATCTAGACTCTTGTGGTATGTTGAAATCATGGTAGATTAGATTCAAAATCATTTCAATTTATGAAAATCGTCAAAAGGTATGCCTCTTATTAAAATACCTAACAGTTGCAAACCGTTCCGACTTTTAGATACTACTTGTACAGTCATTAGATGGCTGTAATTTTTACAGTAGTGTGAGACTCACTAATTAATTTCGAAAAAGAGGACACATCCGGAATGACGGTGAATTTGCTAGCCATAACTTGATTAATTAAAATTCAATTATAATTAATTTAAGTAAGTAACTTCACACTAAAATTATGCTAGTACATGATTGGTATGGCATTGGGCCTTTTGAGTATGAGACTTATAAGTGGAACAAAGACAAATGGTCCCGTTTGACATGATGTTTAGTTTTACATTCGATAGAAAAGTTTTTAGCGGAAATTATCTTAATTTATGTTTGGAAACTAATTTTTAAAATAGCTTTCTGTTCCGAAAATGCTTTTAGAGAAAGTTACATTGAACCAAATGAGCTCAAAAATAATTTTTGAATTTTAAAAGCTCGTATGATTTTTTAAAAGTCGCGGGTCAAAAGTCTAATAATTTAATTTGAAACTATCTTTTACAAGGTAACGATCACCTTATTTCGAAAAACAGGATAGATACCAAATAATTGAGAACAGGATAGATACCAAATAATTGAGAATAACATACAAACAAAAGATGGGTCCTAATCTTCCATTAACGTACTCGTGGATTTGCCAAATGAATTTGATTAGTTAAAGTTTATTATAGCTAAGTTCATGTCAGGATTTGTGTTCGTGAGTAATATGGTATAAGCTGCCTCACTATGAGATTTATTCAATGAAATAAGAAAAACTGATGTGGAATATTTAGAAGAGAAAATTATGAATCAATTGGGAAAGAGAAAAAATAAGAAGGAACTACAAAAAAATCCATAACTTTCAATTCGTTTGTTAAATTTTTGCCAACTCGAAAGCATTTTTCAATTATATACCGTTTTTACAGGTGACAATAATGATGAAGCTTTCAAGGTCAAATTCCATCGTTTATGGTTTTGTTTTAGCATTTTTTCTATTTTGAGTCAATTTAAGGATATTTTCGTCATTTTTGCATTTTTTTAGTTTCATTCAGGTTTGTCTACAGAATTAGAATTTCTATTAAAATTGGATTTGTTTTGACTCTTTAAATATATGTTAAGCATTTGATGACCCTACCGACATTTTTTACCGACATTTTTTGAAAAAATAATATTTCAGTTTTTTCCGTTATTTGGTGGATTCCAATATTCCCAACTCTATTCTAACGAAATTCGAGCAACACTCGTTCGTGTGCTACGAACAATGCCTTTTTTATGATTCACATTTCCATCCTCCATAAAAAAATAAAGTCATAGTTATCTAAGAGCTTAGAATAAATTGCTAATGATATAGGCACCAAGTGGGAAAAAAAATTGCCACATGTGCAATTCTGTCAACAACGCAAGTAAATTTGTCAATTTTTTAACTATACGATGAGTGAGTGATGGATGAGATTACATTTTGTAAAGTTTAGTGACTAACGGAGAAACTTTTAAAATTTAGTGACCCCGCGAAAATCTTATGCAAATTTCAGTGACCAATCAAATAATTAACCCGATCTAATTTATATAAATTAAATTTTAGGATAAGTTTACACGATATGAAATGATGTACGAACTAAATTACCAAATGAGTATGTCTATTCATAGTTAACGACTGTAGTAATCATCATATGTGTCATTTACGTGGCACAATATTATTAAAAGTTATTTTTTTTAAAATTATTAAAACTATTTCACATAAGATGTCATGTATGATTACATGTACCGTCGTTGATTATGAATAATATTATTGTTACAAAATACCCAAATCAAAAAAGGTGGCTTGAATCCAGAGATGTTGAATAGGGTCATGAATCCTTAATTTCGCACAAGACCAACCTATTATGCTTGAGAAGTGCTTCAGATCCAGGGCCAAAAACAGGCCCAATTCCAGGGGGCCGAGGTGGATGCACCTCGGCCCTTGATTTGAATTCATGTGGGGCCCTTTTTTATCACATCAGGGGCTGAGGTGCTAGATTAGGCTCGGCCATTGATCCTGGCCGAGCAGATTAATCCATTATGCTTACCCTTTGTCTTTGGAATAAATCCTTGCGTACAGAAGCCATAGATGTGTCGGTGTATTTTTTTTCATTATTAGGTTCAAAACGAATGAAAAATTGTCAAGTATTGTTATGTAAAATTTATGGATGATGCTAGTGTTGCGTTGGGGGTATCCATTATGGACACCCTTATGGATACCCCATTGTACAAGATATGGATACCCCAATGTACAAGAAGAATAATCCAAAATTTATATCAAGTTTTTCCTGTACCAGTAGTATAATTGTTGTCCTTCATAGCCCCAATTAAGGAAACAAACTCAAAATCAAGAAAATATTTTGTACCAAATAAAGGGAAAGCTTATTTAATACGGAAAAAACTATTTGTACAAAATAGATTACATAATCTATTACATACTCAACACGTGGCGATATGTATTAGGTCATGTAATTTATTTGGCACACGTAGCATCACCCCCCTCCCCCCCTCCGAATAGAGGGCCGCCACGTGTTGAGTATGTAATAGATTATATAATTCATTTGGTACACGTAGCATCATCCATTTAATACATCTATAGGACACGTAAAATTCACTTAATCCACTCAATATCATCACTTTATCTTTATCTTGTTTTATCTTATCAGTATTGTTCTAGAACGTCAAACAATTTTTGCTAGAATAAATTTGACACTTTTCTTAACGTTTGATTTCAGTGGCGGGCCCAAACGTTCAAGAAAGAACAACTGAGAGAGTTACAACTAGTCGAGAAAAGAATACCCGCATTCGAAAAAATAGAAAGGAATTTAATCTCAAATTATCTTGACCACTAGATTAAACCTTTTGTTGGCCATTCCTTGTAAAGTGGACCTTTCCTTATTATGGTGGTAGAAGAAAAGGAGCGTGTGGAGTAAATAGACTAATAAGATAATGGAAGATAAGCTGTGCAATGAAGATTAGAATACGATTGAGACAGCATTGAGTTCACGTTGGCCACTTCCACTAGGATTAGTATAGTATGGCTTGTCGGATTTAATTACTAGAACTTTGTCATTAAGACAAGGATTCCGCAGCTCTAAAAGATTATTTCTAATCTAATCTAACTATATATAAAAGGGTGGGTTGTTTTCACTGTTCACAAGCCACCAGCCGAGACGAGCCAAATGGCTTGTTGGCTCGGCTCGGCTTAGCGGCTAAGCCACTTTTTTTTTTTTTTTTTTTTAGGTTACAAATATGCGTTTTAAGCTATTTAAAATTTTTTAGAAATATTGAAGTGCGATGACGATAAATTTTAAATATGAAAAATAATTTTACATTAATTGTGAAATGTAAAGTCGTGATTGTTTAAGTTTCTTTTCAATCTCAACATTATTCCAATATCATTTTTTTGAACTTTATTTTTCCTACAACGTTTGATTCGATATTTCGTGATATAAATATCCATTTGGATCGTTTTAAATTTTTACAAAAAATTTTACAATGTAATAATAATAAATATATTGTCGATTAAGTTTAAATTAAAAAATTATCTAAAATCATTAAACGTAAAATCATAATTGTTAATTTTTCTTTTCTACCCACCCTCAATCCTCATACTCACACTAATTTCTCTCAATTTCCTTCTTATTCAGTTTTTATCTTAAATTAAGCCGATTTTTTTGTATGTTTGATTCAATATTGTACGTTACAATATGTGTTTTAAGTGATTTAAAATTTGTTGGAAATATTGAAGTGCGGGAATGATAAATATATGGTCGATAAATTTTAAATATAAAAAATAATTTTGCATTAATTGTGAAATGTAAAGTCCTGATTGTTTATATTTCTTTTCAATTTCAACCTCATTCCAATGTCATTTTTTCGAACTTTATTTTTCCTACAACGTTTGATTCGATTTTTCATGATATGAATTTCAACTGGGAAAATTTCGAATTGATTTCAACTCAACTCTTTATGGTCAAATATTTCATTTCCCGCTCATGAGACTCACACTCCTTAAATATATGTTTACTTTATTTTCCCAAGTGTAAATATAATGGTTTCTTTCAAATCACTCATTTATTTTCCCAATCTAGTTTGGTTGGGTTTAACCGGCAATGCCAAAAATCTATCAACGTGATGATTCTCCACGAGATGAGTACTTTGACATTTAAGCTTATACTAAGTAATTCAAACTCACTAGTTATCTAACCCCAAACATCAAATATAATTGTACAATTTCATCAAAATTTTCAATAAAAGTTCGTGATTGACCTCACTCTCTTTAAGTATTTTTTTTTAACCCTTATAGCGAGTTTTAGGTCAATAACTCTCCGATTGTTTAGACCAAAGGGTACTGAGTTTCGAGATATCCCCAATGGACTTAATAACTCGAGTCAAAAAGGCTACGGAGTGAGACCTAAGATTTAATAAGTGTAAAATCATTATTTTAAGCACAACAAAATTAATGATGCTTAGATTCCTAGCATATGGTCATTACCAGCATATGGTCATTACCTAGTTTACACTTGACAAAAGACACTCCACACAATTTTTTTTTCAATATGCATAGAATAACACACTTCTATATAATATCCTTCACCAGCTCGACTATCCCAAACTTATCTTACAATATGGTAAAGTGAAAGAGAAGAGAATATAGGTTGATACAATTTTTCAAGCAACTCACAACCTAGTTTTTACCAATTAAAAAATCTCTCCATCAATCCAAAAAATTTCACATCTAGATAACAATTATTCATGACTATTGTGCTCAAAGTGACTTAGGATCTCACATGGACAAGCAATTTTTGAAAAATTTAGGCACAAAGAGCATATTTGGTCATAGCTCATGAATCAACAACAATTTTAAATATCAAACCATGCTAAGTCGGCAAGGCTATCTAATATGTCAACACAAAATCATAACAATTAAAGCACAATCACCCTCAAACTTAAATCACACATTGTCCTCAATGTGTAAAAGAACAAGATAAAATAAAAGACATGGTAACAAAACTTCCCCAATCGAACATTTGTTGAAAAGGTACCAATGCTCTACTTGGACTTGTGATACTTTTACACTTAGGCAAGTGACCTTCTTGTACCCCAATCTACCCCCAAACTTGTGAGGAACCATAGATATGTAGGACTTCAAAAATTACCTACAAAACAATAATAGTTAATCAAATAAAAATAAGAAAAATACATAAAATTAAATAAAAGATTGTGTTGCATCCTAATAAGCGCTTTTTTATAGTCTTTAGCTCGACTTTAAAAATTATCTCATGGGCATCTAAAGAAGGCTTTAGGTGTTTTGCCCATTTTCTTCACTTGGCTTTGTTCCACTATTCATTTAGTCTCCAAACCTCAACATTGCCCATTTCCATATAATAGGATTTACATATTCCATCCAATTCAAATTCAACTATGAAGATTTCTATTTCCTCATTGGACTTAATCACAAAATCAATATCTTGGCAATCAGCCAAGTTGGAAGTGTGTAAGTTGATTTTCTCCTCATTGGTTGTCACATCCTCATTTAGCTCCGTTGTGATTAAATTTTCACTCATTTTAGGTTCTTCTTCAATGGTTGAACTCACATCAGGTTGAATGATTGGTCCACAATCAAACTCCACGAGCAATGGCAAGTCTTTCCTATTAACTCCGTCGAATGGATCTACCCCCACTTTTGAAATCCATCCCAAAATTTGTAATCTCCCACAAGCATGTTATCTACATCCAACTTGGCAAGTTCATGGTAATACTTTGCAGGTACCTTCTCATTCAAGAATGGAAGACCTGAAAATTTGATGTCCTCATTCCAATCGTCATGTACAGAATCTCCCGCGAGCATGTAACTATAATCGAAATTGTCTAGTGCTTGTTTTCTACATTTCAAATATTGCATAAATCAAAGAAGTTTCGACATTGAGGCATCGGTGCACGAATACAAGCATTGCCCTGAACAAATGTATCGCTTGACAAATTTCACATCTTGGACCTCCGAATATATTCCACAGTCAATGTAGATATTAGACATTGCAAACACTTTATTACTTTACCAAAATTAGAATAATACAGCCATAGTTGAAAAGTACAATGAGAGAATACCAATACAAGATAAATTAAAAATATGAGGGTTAGCCAAATATAAAAAAATAAAAACAAACAAGTAAATAAATAAATAAATTTGTTAAAACTAAAATTAATTAAAGTGGTAATCAAAGTAAAAACATTTCCCCGACAACGGCGCCAAAAACTTGTTCGCTAAAATAATACACCGCAAGCACACGAGGTCGCATTCAAGTAATAAAGTGGACTTTTCCGGGTTGTCGATCCCTCGAAGAATATTTACTTTTGATTACACAACTTTAATCAATTTAATTTTAACAATAAAAAAAACACACAATAAAGTTTGATGTTGAAAATTAAGAAAAATTAACTAAAAATCTACAAAATAAGAAAACATAAAAACTTAGGAAATTTGGGAGGAAAATGTGGTTGGAATTCATGGTTTCGTTTAACCGTCACCTAATTAATTTTTCTACAAGCCAATTAATAAATTACTTATTTACGATGTTAGACCCGATTTTTCAATTTTAGTTAATTACCTCTCTCGAGCGAAACTAACTCCAATTGATTGATTAACTTACTATATCTCTATATTGATTAAAACCAAAAAATGGAGAAGTTGCTGTTGCGTCCCAACAAAAGCCCATTTAGGTTTTCAAATTCATTTCAAAAAATTGTAGCCCAAGGCCCTGAAGTTTGAGAAGCCAACAAAAAGGTCCCCAAATTTCTGAAAGTGGTGCCTAGGCACTACTACATGGGTGCCTAGGCGCCAACTTTATGTCAAAACCATTTTTTTTTGTTTTAATCTTGCAGTCAAGTCCCTAGTTAATTGCATGCAAAGTCCCTCAAGTTTGATGTTGTAAAATTTGATCCTTAAATTTTGACTTTTATATCGATTACGTCCTTCATAAATTGGATTCAAGATCCATCAACTTCTTGGCTCGTTCACTTTGGTCTCCATCTTCACAATTTTTGTATACTTTTAGTCTATTTTCCTCCTTTTGTCTTGTTCTCTTTCTTTTGGGTGATTTTACTTAATTGTAAGTAGAAATTCGCTCATTTTTATCAATAATAAACATGTTTAGGTATTAAATAAGTGTACAAAAACATACTTATCACTTACTTCCAGTGCTCGATGTAGCGGCGATTTTATCCGAGACTTGTTCACAATTTTAGGAGGGTTTTTGCATCCTATTTTATACCAAACACTCTTATTGTATAGATTTAATTATAGTCAAAATCTATCACATCTTAGGCTCTTCTTGCACTATAAATATGAGTAAACCTCTTGAAAAACCAATCCTTACATTGTACAAAAATATAAAATTGTAATTCTCTAGTATTGATATTAATAAAAAGAATTCTCTTTTGCTCGTGGTATATTTTTACCATGTAAATCTTGTATTCTTATTTGACCTATTTTTTATATTGCCATATTACTCTACTCGTTCAAATCATAACAAGTGGTATCAAGTCATGTACCTACTGGTTCGATTGTTAACAAATGATATCAGAGTAAGAGTTTATCAACTCAGTTTAATGTTTGATTTTTAGTGATGACAACTATGAAATATAATGCTTCCCTTTAATAGGTAAAGATGCGAGTAGCTCGCTCAGATAAATTTGGATGATATGTTATTGCGATTTGATAAAATACCCTCAACTTGGAATATGGAGGAGAGACAACGTAAGGATCGAAAGGTCCTATCACAAATACATTTTCATATTTCGAATAATATTTTTCAGAACAGTTTAAAGAAGAAAATCGTCACTGCATTTATGGTTAAAATTGAACTAGTTAAGCATGAAAGAAAAAGTCTAACTAGAAAATTGAAACATCAATCCTTACATTCTACACAATAATTTATCATCCTCCATTATTAGTATTAATAAAATTCTCCTCTTATGCTCTTGCTATAATTTTACCACAGTAATTTTGTATTCTTATTTGATCTTTTTTCATATTATCGTAGTATTACATTCGTTTAAATCATAATAAGTGGTATTAGAGTGTGTATCTACATGTTATATTGTTAACATAATTTAAATAATTTAAAAAGCTGAGTATTTGTTGACAATGGCTGATTATAACCTTAAAATTTTGACTATAACAAAAAAGTTAATCTTGTTTACTAATAAGTTGAATTTAATTGATTATAGTTTTTCAAACCATACCATAGAAAGTCGATCAATGGTCGTCAAAAGATCAAAAACTATCATCATAAACCGGACTCATGAAGAAGGTTAAGATTGAAGTCACACATTCAAGAACTTAAGAGCCAAACTTCGGAGTAAGGTCAAAGAGTTGATTTCTTAGATGGAGTGTAAGGTACTAACACTTTGATATTTGGTAATGAATGCTTAAGCTCAAAATCCTTCTATACATTAAAAATAATTTTGTGTATTTAAAAGGCATTCAAATGCAATGATTTGTCCAAATGTAAAAATGATATTTGGACTTGAAAAACACATTTTATCATGAAGGTTAGATAAAAATACTCTAAAAATGTTCATGTCTTTCAAAATTTTCGAATCGGAACAAACGGGGTTGATAGGAATGTAAAATACACATTTTACATCTTTATTTAATACGCTCATATGACTATATTATGCTTAAATGTACTTAGTATTCTCATATTTTGGTTTATGTGACAATTCGATAGATATTACGTAATTTGGAAGAAATAAGGGGAAAATGACCAAAATGGAATAAAGTGAAAGTTCAGGTACTAAAGAGCAAATACTATAAACTTATTTCTAACCTTGGGATGAAGATTCGAGAGTGTTAGAGGCCAATTGGATGAAAAAATGAGTCAAATAGATGAAATATAGCCAAAACATTATCACATATCAACTTTCAAGCTGAAAAGTTTTGCATCGATTTTCAGCCTCATTTGAGACCAGTTTTGGACATGGAAAATGATCTAATTCGAAGATGGTATTTGAAACAAAGTTGTATCCCTTTTAGTTATATTTCTAAAGCATCTTGAATCACCTCAATCAAACATCGAAAGTGAAAGTTATGATAAAAATACTGAAAATTGTCCGGTGGAAAAACTCTAAACATATACGATCGCATATGGTTATTTCCATGCGGTCGCACAGAACCCTTCAGTGACTTTCAGTGGCCAATTCAAGCCTTCTATGCGACCGCAACACTTATAACTGTGCGGTCGCATAGAGTATTTCTGAGACACGATTTTCAGTTTCCTAATTTACGTAAAACTCTTATGGAAACAACTTATTTCTCGGCTTTTCAACCCTAAATACACGCTATAACACACCAGAAGGCCTCCAACCTATTTTTTCTCTATTTTTCTTAGATCTATCATGTGTAACTAACTCTTGGCACTTGATTGAAGGATATCGAAGTCTTGAAAAACATTATAACTGTGAGATTCACCTATTTTCATTATTTAACTTATATTTTCAGTATTGAATATTCTTCTATGCATAATTTTATAATTTCCATGTTTGATTGCTAAGAGATCTATTAGTTTTTCACATATTGCAATCTATAGCTAAGTTAAATCTCAAATCCATTATTGTTTGAATCATTTAACTTGTGAAGTACTAGGATTTGATAATTTTCTGCGATAGAGATTATTGAATATTAAGAAAAATGTTTGAATAGATTGAATGCAACCGCTAGTGTTTGTATTATCTAGTTCATCGATTTCTCTATTGTTTAAAGCTGTTATTAAATTGAATCTTTAACGCTGGTTTGAAATTATTTGATAATTAGGGTTAATTAGAACATTGGTTTCTTATTAACTAAAATTAAGGAAAAATATGAATTTATTCCAACGATAAATATTGTGAATGTGAATTGATTATTCTTTGTAAATTGATGAATGGTTATAAATCTCCAATGGTGGAAGTTGACTTTGATCAAGACTCATTTCATTGATTTAATACAACTTGTTAATTTACATTGTTATTTGTTATAAGATTGATTTCGTTATAAACAAAACCCTCCAATTGTTATACGAAGTATAAATTGTTGAATTGCACACTTTTCATGGGATCGACCCTTACTTTCATTGCTACATTAGTTTTAGAGGTTTAAAGACTATTTTTGGGTACCTACAACATGACACCAGGGGTCAAAACGTAAAAACGGTTGAACTGCCCGGTGGTTGACCAGCCGGAAGAGGCGGTCGACCGAAAATTTCTAACGGTCCAAAATTTGACTATTCTAACTTCTTATTTTTTTTCCTGTACAAATGACTACATTGGTTATTCGAACAAGATGCGTTCGACGGACAAGTCATCCGAACTCCCAAATTTTTTTAATGCTTTGAACTCTATAAATACATGTACTTCTTACATTCAATACAACATTCTTTAAAAGTATCAAAGTGGGTTATCTTTTGAGAGATTTCTTTAAACTTATATTTGCATTCATTTCATTTATTTTTTCATATAAGAACTTTGATTGATTCAAAATCTTTACTCACCATCTTCATAAAGGTTCTCATCTCTCTTTTTGTACTTAACTTATTTCTATTACTCATAAAATAGAGACATATTTTGAAAAATGTCTTTGAACTTACATTGCACATATTTCTTCTACTACTTCATACTAAAAATTTTGATAGATTGAATCAAACATATAACATCGTCACATTCATCAAAGTTTCTTGGTACTTAATTTATTACAATCATTCATTATATATATATATATAGTTTGAGAATTTCTTCTTTATTTTCTCATTGAAAAATTTTGTTGAATCAAATTTCTAATTATTATATACATCAAAGTTTTTTATTTAACACTTGAGCTATCATTTATTGCTATCTATTGAAGTGTTAGCCTCTCTTAGTATTTAATTTGTTTGTATTATTTGTCAAAATATGACTTTCATTGTAAAATCACTTTGATAAAATGTGGGTCGTGTTGAAGTCCTGTAAAGATTAACATTGTATAAGGATTATTGCTCTTTGTTGTAAATCATTGTGTGAGTTATATTAAGGTCCCGTAAAGCTCAATATTATGGGTCATTTTAAGGTCCATTTATCATCAACCGGTGCCCATTGTTGCATATTTTCTATCTCAGTGTACGATATCGTAACAAGTAATATAAGAGACGTATGAGTTCGGATGATCGTTCCCACGAGTATTATTATATTATTTCTAACTCCGAAATGACAAAAAAACAAAGAAGATAGTTTTGTTTAGTTGTCTAGACTATTCTAATTAAATTGAATTTGTCTAAGGCATACGATTAATAATTCGGGGATTTAAAGTATGAATGTGAATGTTAGGACTTACAATTTCATCTATAGATCCCCTTTATTCTCTAATCAAAATTATTCACTTGTTGTAAAGTACGATCGAGTTCTTCTTAAGTCAACTCACCATATTTCTATGTGAATCTAAATAAGTTTTAATTAAATACATTAATTGTCTAAGAACCCATGTAACGACCATAATAACCATAAAAATTATCTCTACACTTTTATCCAAATTACCAAACTTTATCATGTGGTCTAAATCTATATTTTACCTCTCGATTTGTTACAAATTCAGATATAATAGAATTAGTGGACAGTTGATTCAAAGTATTAAAATTCATAAATAAATAAAAATTAAACTACTATAATCTTGAAAAT
Organism: Fraxinus excelsior; assembly: GCA_019097785.1. NCBI lineage: Eukaryota > Viridiplantae > Streptophyta > Magnoliopsida > Lamiales > Oleaceae > Fraxinus > Fraxinus excelsior. Next base: position 12,288,555 of record CM032627.1, on the reverse strand, counting down.
TATATTAAAGGGTCACACATATATTTTATTATTTGTCTTCACTAATAATCTAGCTACTAACACTAATGAGAAAGAAAAATCAATGAAAAGGTAAAAAGTTTATAACCGGGTTTTGAAATATTGATAATAAAAAGAATTGGATCTTGTAACAATAATCTTCTTAAATCTCAGTAAGTTTCAAAAACTAATTTTTGCCCTTTGATCTTGATGTTTTATATATTTTTCTCTCTAAAACTATGTGTCTCATAAAAAATAATGGTTGAAATTATATATAGAAATCTACAATAATTCTATAAATGAGTTCTAAAGCATCTCCAACGTGGAATTTAAGTTTAACTAGGAAACTATCAAAGGCTGGAATTTTTCTTCCAATTTCCTGAACTTTGGTCCTTCATATTAAATTTTTGTACATCTCAGGTCTTTTTATTTGCATAATAGGTCCTCAACTTCAAGGCTCCGTTATTTTGATCCCCAAATCCTCAATTTTGTACCACTTCAATCCAATTTTATTTGTCCAGTCCTGTTTTTACCTTAATCAATCATAAAATAACCTAAATTATATATATATCTTCTCAATATAATGTTAAATAAATAAGAATCGAAATTCGGATAAGCGCATAAAATACGCATCTTCAAACTTAAACTCTTGTTCGTCCCAAGCAAATCTATCTATGAAACACATATGTAACTAAAAACATAAAAGCATTAGATAACTTTTTTTCCAAAATTTCATTAAGTATTTGAAATTGTTTGACAATTCACAATAAGTTTATAAGTAATGTAAATAAAACTAATTCTCACTTATTCAATACTTGATCAATGTGTACAGTCAATCCAATCATCTTAAGCTTTTGGGTTGGTAATTTTTCGACCCTCAATAGTCAGATATTTCATTTTTCTCTCATGGGATGCACACTTCAAATTTATTTTTCAATCACATTCCCGAGGTGTTTATACTAAGGTTGATTATCACAACACTCATTCATTTTTCCCTCAAGTTTGGTTGGATTTTACTAATGAGAGTCACTATCTCAAAACATGATGATTATCCCTATATTCGAAGGTCTCGACCTCCAAATTTCAACTAGGATAGTAATCCTTACAGTAAGTCTAAATTTTAAATTAAGTATCCAAGGCTTAATATGGCTTAAAAAAATTATTATAGTTATTTTGTTACTTTCCCAACACACTTTGGTGTGTTTCTTTTATTTTATTGTATTCTTTCTTTTATTTTGGGATTTTTTTTTTAAGTTTTGAAGGTAATTTTCACTCTATATTGTAGGTTGTCCTTTCTGAGATCAATCGTTTTCTAAACATTGATGATGAATAAGGTCAATTAATCAAAGTTAGCTCCACACATCAACTTCGTCAACCTAAGTTAATTCAACCTATACTATTTTTTTCAAATCACAAGAAGAAACAAATATAGAAAACTAACTAATTAAACTACACCCTCAAATCTATTTCCTACATTATCCTCAATGTAGAACAATTTATAATAAAAATATTGAAATTAAATTAATAGAGAAAAATTAAGACTTGTCGGATATTAATAGCATGATGTATTTGGACCTGAAACTTAAAGAATCTCAGTCCATTTTCTTATTTCTTTTCTCCTTCTTTGAAAGTGCCTTATATTTTTTAGTTTCCTACACAAATAGGTTCAATGAAAGGTAAAAAAAATAAGTGGACACACGTCGACACAAAATTAGACAGTTTGAAAAAGAAATATCAACACCCAAATAGGTGCTGCCACGTAGCACCTATCACCCCACCCTATCAAACAAGGACGTAGCTAGGATTTCAATCTTGGAAGGGGGGGGGGGGAGGGGGCGAAAATACAGGGGGTGGAGTGGGGCATGCCCCCTTCCCGGGTCCGCCCCTGAATTTTTTTTTTTTTTTTTTTAACTAAGAGAATTGAAAACGACGATTTTGAGTACCAAAATAATACTGAAATTCAATGTTCAATTCAATCACCACTGACTATTCTACTACTTAATTCTTAAATTCAAATATTCAATAATTAACACAATTACACAAACTAACAGCAACTACTCTACTTAATTCTTAAATTCAAATATTCAAGAATAAGACTTATTAGGATTGAACACACAAAATGACGAAATCAACTTCTGGTCTTATCACTTCTGTCATTCACAATATACCAATCACAAATCACAATCCCAACATCTTCCTTTAAATGAGAAATCAAAATTATATACCAGACAAAACAAGTAAACATGTATTATGCATAAATCAGCTTGAGAATTGACTTTTAATTAGTTGGGCTTGGGAATTGGGAACTTGGGTTTTGGATTGGATTTGGGTTATTTATTTATTTATTTATTTATTTAAGTAACTATTGGATCTTTTGTTTAAATCTAAAATTTATGTATGGTTGAATTTTAGAGTGTAAGTTATTTACTCAATATTTATTAATGGAAAAAAAAATAAAAAATTTCAAAATTTTAGGACGAGTCAAAATCTTGTTTTGGGGGGGGGGGGGGGACTGAAAAATACATTACAAATTAACTAGGAATAGTGTACCGGCGGACAATGTTGGGGGGACGGTCGCCCCCCTAGCTCCGTCCCTACTATCAAAAGTCATTGTTCAAGGAACATTATTCTATATTTTTACGACATAAGATCATGAAATACATTAGTAATCCATAATCAATGAATCATATTCAAACTTATCAAATTTGTATGCAAAAATAAGGAATGGAGGGGGGTGGACAGGACAAGGAGACGCAACAAGAGACAAGGTAGGGAATTCAGGTAGGGGACGTAGTCCCGATTGTCCCGTTTTACGTTCAAGTCAAAATTGTCACAATTTCAATGCAAGTAATGTTTTTTTATACGATAATGCTATATGGCAATGTATGAACGCATCATACGAAGTTGGTGCGAAAATATTATAGGTTGATTTGTTGAGGGACTTCATCGAACATATTGTGTTCATTGAAAATCCCCTTTACTTTGAATATGTTCTAGAAGTGTTATGGTCCAAAACTTTGCACACAATCATAATCCATGTATACCATTGTCTAAATCTAGCCCAAATTTCATCTTTCAATCACAAATGGTACCAAAAATTTCAAATGTCATAGACCCCAAAAGTGAATGTACAATTCGATTGTGATGAAAAAAGATTAGGGTTGCTTGCTTTTCCAAAATTCTTTGTGGAATTTGGACTTAAATCACCTCCCAAAAATTATTATCATCACTTTCTTCATATTTAAATCAACAATTCATTGAAAGATTCAAGATTTTCAATTTTAAAAACCAGGGTCTAACAATCTAACCTTTCATGTCATATTTTTATGAAGATAATGTAGCAGATTCCTTAACTTTATGTTGGGTTTAATGATTTCTTGAAAAACGTTGAAGATTGAGAGGAATGTTGATGTAGTGTTCTTGAATGATTTTTTTACATTGAAAAGTGTTTGGATGGATTAGTGAGAAAAATTCGAATTTGAAGTTGCGGTACCCCCCCGGCAAAAGACCCTAATTTTTTTTTAAAGAAAAACATGGGAAATAATGAATTATTATTATTATTATTATTATTATTGTTATTATTATTATTATTATTATTATTTTGCATTATAAAAAAATATCTAGTTAAAAATTTTGGAAGATAGGTTGTCTCCTATTATTTCTTGATTTGTAGTTTCAAACTCAACTTTGGTCCATGATTGATTATGGTGGTTTGAACGAGACTTTGACATTTTTACACTTTCTGCAATTTCCATTCATGCACATTTTTATTCTATTCAAATTTTGAAATCCCCATTTTTATGATTACCAAGTCCAAATTCTCATCGATTCAAATTTCTTCATTGATCAAGTGGTTCTTCTACATCAATTCTACAACAATCTTTGTAATTGAATGGTTGCTCAAATGGTATGTAAATAATGAATATCTCTTACTTGTCCTATACCTTCAATATCAACTCAGCTTTCTCCATGTCAATTAGCGTTCAATCTTCTGCTATAAATGGTGGACCACCCAATATAACTAAAATGTTGTGGTCTTCTTCTATGTCAAACACAAAGAAATTCACTAAAATATTAAATTCCCTACTTTTATGACTACATCTTCTACTTTTCTTCGTGAACGTGAAATTGTCCTACAACAAGTTATAGTATTGTCGATGTTGATTTGACTTCATCCAATCTCAATATTCCATAAACAAAATACGGCATTAGGTTTACACTAGAACCTATATCACACAAACCATTAATAAAACTAGAATTTCCAATTGATATTGGCAAAGTAAAACTCCTTGAATCTTTCAATTTTGGAGGAAATTTGTTTAGCAGTCTTGCGCTGCTTTCTTCTATTAGTGCCACAATTTCAAACTCTTGAAACTTTCTTTTCTTGGTTAGAATATCTTTCAATTACTCTGAGTAGCTTGAAATTTATAATATAGTGACAACGAACAGGACATGAGGTGGAGATAAATGAGAACATCTAGAAAATTTTCAAAATTTATGTCTTGTTCTTCTGAAGCCTCTACGGAAAAGGAATAGAGGTACATAAGCATTGACATGACTTGGTGCCTTAGCAATATATGTTTCTATACTTTCCCTTGGTAATCTTTTGCAAGTGTAAGTCATGTTGATTATTTTTGTTTTATCTCTTTACATGAATATCCGACAATTATACCCTCACTCCTTGTAGTTATTGCATGAATATTTTCCTTCTTAGACGTTTTTTAAGTTTTTGGGAGAATGAGATTGGAGGTACATATGTTTGAACTTTAACATGAACTCTTGGTAGATCGTTTTCCACTTATCTTATTGTCATCACCTATTCCTTAGGATTTGTCTCTGTATTACTAGGCAAGGATCCCAATGCACGTTTTGAGAGTTGTTGAGCTATCTGTCTAACCTATATTGCTTGTTGCTTTTGATAGTTTATTTCAATCTGTTGAATACTTTATCCATTTTTGCATAAATTGATGAAACATCTCCCTCAAATTTGGTTTTCTTTCTTGTTGGGAATGTCCCTTGTAACGATTATTAGACCTCTGGAGTTTGGGTATTTCCTCCAACCCGAATTATATGTTTGTACATACGGGTTAAATGGGTAGGAACCCCTTAGAATGAAATTTACATATTCTTCTGGAGAAGCCAGCAACAAGCAACATTCTATAGCATGATTGGTTCCACAATCTCCACAAATTGAACTAACCATCTCTGCATTTTTGCCTTGTGTTTGTACTTTTACTAACAATTCCACCTTATTGTAAAAGTAGTAATATGAGCATTTCTAGAGGATGTGTTGTCGACTTCATAAATTTCAGTTGCTTTCTTCGAGACTACTTGCTCTGATGAAAACGTGGAGTGTGTAGTTGCAATTAAGTTGAATAGGTCCAAATATTGTTGAAATAATTTATCGATAATGGACCCATTTGCCGAAGAATCCACGTGAGAATTAGCTATTGGTGAAAGTCAAGTATAGAAATTCTCCACCTGATTGCCCTTACTTCTTATTAACTCTTTAAACATATTCCAAGCTTCGTGGTATGAATGTATGGATTTTCAATCGAACTTGTATTACTTTTGCAGGTGGGAAGAATTTAATGCAAAATTTCCTTACTAAGACCTCCCAAGTTGTGATACTACCATGTGGCTTAGAATCCAACCACTCTAAAACTGCATTTCTTATTGTATTGGAAATAATCGAAACTTGATTGCATCTTCATCAATCCCTGTGAATTGAAAGTTTTGGTTATTCCTTAGAAATTTAAAAAAATATACGTGTTCAGATTTTCATGATGTTACTCATAGAATTGGAGGGTGTTGGTTGTCAAGTTGATTGAATAATCCCCTATCTGAAATTTATTCTGCTGAAATCTAGTTATACAATACTGGAGGCCTTGGGGGCTATTGCAGGAATCAAGAACAGTGAAAGTAGCACGTCTCTTTCATCGATTTCAACTTGTTTGCACTGTTGATTTTGTAGGGCTTCTTGTGCAATTGGCAGTCTCAGAATATTGTTGTCATCTAAGATTTTTATATTTGTTTGTATTCCTTGAGCCTTTACCTCAAGGTACGTTCTATTTTCATATCAAATGGTTGAAGATTGTCGCCTTATAAATGGAGCATACAAATAACACATTTTTCACCTATGTAAGAAAGCAAAATAAACTAATCAAGTAAAACTCAAAATATAATATGAAGTAAGATTAAATGTAATTAGTCCTTGACAACGGCATCAAAAACTTGTTGTCGATTTATATCTCGCAAGTATATGGATTGTAAATAGTAATATAGTAGACCAAAGAATTTGGACGATCATTCCCACGAAAACTAATATTGAATTCCTAATTTATTATTCCTAACTCCTAAATGATGAAAACAAACAAGATAGTTTTGTAATTAGTTATCTAAATTATTCTAGTTATAATAAAATCATTTATTGTGTATAATTAATAAATTCAGGTTTTAAAGTATGAATGTTGATGTTAGAACTTACAATTTCATCTATGGATCCCATTTAATTATGTAATCAAAATTCTTTACCTATTTTAGTGTTCAGCCGAATTTTTTAAACGTATTCAATTCATCTCTACCAAGTTCAAATTGATTTTATTTAACTTATTAAATTCCCTATATTTATTTGAATTCGGATACGCCTCAATGAAAATGCTTTAAATCACTCCAACAAAATGTACTTTTTACGACATGCAATGCATGTCGTATAAAGTCATGCCGTAAAAAGTGGTTTATCTTTTACGGCATGCTAAAATGCATGCCGTAAAAAGTGATGTACCTTTTATGGCGTTCAACTGCACGCCGTAAAAAGTATCTCACTTTTTATGGTGTGCTAAAATGCATGTCATAAATGAGTTTTACGATGTTTAGCTGCACGCCGTAAAAAGTATCTCACTATTTACGGCATGCATAATATCAATTTAAATTTTTAAAAATTTATTTATTTATTTGATTACCAGCAAACCAATAATTCAAAACAAAATTAATCCATAAATAATCGAGCTTTTCATAGTTTCGATAAATAAAAATAATTAATTCAAAATAGAATTATTCCATAAACAAAATTATTCTTTTCTAGGGAAGTTAATAAATTAAAATTTACAGACACTCAAAATTAATTAAAGTTCAAGAGAAACAAAATAATAGATGAACATTTAAATATAGACCAATTTTCAGCTACCCAGGACTCTATGAGGATCAAGCTGCCCACTGTAGTAACTTGAAGGCACGGTAGAAAGTTCCTGCCTTCCTCTCCACTCCTCACCAGGCTTCAAAGTGATCTGTTTTTCCACTACATCAGCCGAAACACACAGCATGTGCTTGTATTCATCATCTCCAAAATCAGCTATTGTCTTTGCCTTTTTATCCCAAGGATTCCATACAACTACAAGCAAAAAAAAAAAGAAGCTCAATTCCACTTGAAATCTAGAAAATTATAGTAAATGCAAACTCATCATAAACTGATAATATAAATCATCTACTCTAAGAATAAGAAAAACTAGCAATAACTTAAAGCACGGTAGGAGAATTGATTCTCCTATTTTTTTGGTTATTGATTATAGATAGGCATGAGTTATTAAATATTTGTAATATAATTTAAGTAGGAAAATTTTTATATTGTGTCCATTAAGAAGTAACAACCAAATTACTAATGTGGCATTCACAAGATAGAGTCCCTTCGTCAAATCTAATACTAATGGAAACAGATACTAAAATATGAGGAGGAAGAAGCAGAAGAGAAACATAAATCACTGGAATTGAAATTTCTAATAATTACTCAAAAAAACTAGTCCAATTATACCTCAATCAGTAATACTTTGCACTTAGTGTACCACTAAAGAATGTAACTTGTTATTAAAAGCTTTCCTAAGAGCTAAAGTTAAAACCAAATACCTGAAAAGCTTAGTTAATTTATGATGTATAACCAAATGTTACTGAACAATGCCAATGAATCTGTTTTCTTGAACCACCATGATTACCACTTCAAGTCATGCTATGATCACTTACACCCAGCTAGAAGTTAAAAGCTCATCGAAATAGATCAATCAAAAGCATAAATTTCAAGTTATTGGAAGCAAAAGCAAGTTATGCCCAAACCAAGAATCAAGTAAAATCAAGCCAAATACTCTCATTAAGTTCACCAATCTCTAATGATCCATTATCATCCCCTCAGCAATTTACAGAGTAATATTGGAAGCAATTCATAGTGCTATTCATAGAGTAATTCATATAGCAATTCACAGAATTACAGATTCACAGAGGCATTGAGGCACGGAGCAATACTACAGACAGAGACTACATACTACAACATTCAAGAAGTCTCAATTAGTCAGTAGTCACCAAAGCAAACCCAGCATTCCAAATCAACAATCCCCAAAGATTAGTTAGCATCAGACAGAGACTATAGACTACACAAATTTCTTGAAAAAATTTTACAAAACAATTTGATTAGCATTCCAATTCAACAATGCCCAAATTTCAACAATACCTAATTTCAATTCCATAATACTAGTTAGCATCAGAGATAGACTACTGACTACACAACAATTTCAATTCAAGTTCACAATACCCAAATTTCAACATCAATTTTTTAACAAGCTCAAAGCCTCAAACATAAAAAACGGTATGAAATCAAACGCAGACCCAGCTCAAACATAAAAAAGGGTATGAAATTATACCTAACTTTTATGCACAGAGGCGGATGTGCACAATGCTTAGAGTGGAGGAGAATGGAGGCAGAGCTGTAGAGATGAGAGAGTTGGACGAGGACAACAATCAATAGAGAGAGAGCCAGAGGTGCACAAAGCGACTTGGAGTAGGGATGGAAATTCGATAAAATCACAAAAACTTTGAAGAGCAAGAAACAACCCACAATTTCTTGAAGGAGATTAACAACTTACCGCTTTGAAATCACAATCGTGGAAATAGAGCGACAAAATTGAAGGCTATCTGTTGTGATTGACCATGGACGACCGACGACCATCACCGGTAACTGGAAGGTTACGGTTGGCGTCGATGATTTGAGGGAAATTGGGGAGGCAAGGAGAGAGCAAGAGAGATAAATGGAAGGTTAGTGTTGGGTTGGGTCTTTCTCATTTTCTAATTTTAGGCCATTGTGTTGGAAGATAATTTGTCAATTTTAGAGGCAAATCAAATTTTAGGTGGGAATTAATTTTTTTTGAGTTTTCAGATGGAATTTTTTCGTTGGTAACTATATAATACTTTTAAAATTTTACTTACAATGTTTACCAACAGATTTTGACGTTGTCACTAATATTTAATTTATTATTTATTATTTTTAAATTTTTACCGATGGATTAGTAACAAAAATGTACCAACGAAAGTCTTCCATTGGTAATTATGTTGTTAATTTAGTATTTAGTTTTTAATAATGAAAAAGTAATAATTCGTTGCTGATTTGTTGTTAATCCGTTGGTATTAGCAACGGAAGATGTTCGTTGCCAAATATCTGTCTCTATTGCCTCACTTTCTAGTAGTGTGTGGGTTTAGAAGGAGAGAAACTTGTGAGACAATCGAGAGAGATGCAAGGGAAAATAAAAGGAAAAAAAATTAGGGCAAATAGTAATGGCCAAATATGGAAAAATAATAACTTTTTGCATTCTTTACAGCATGCACAAATGCATGCCATAAATAATCTAGAAATCATTTTTACGGCATGCACAATTGCATGCCCTAAATAATCTAGAAATCATTTTTACGGCATGCACAATTGCATGCCCTAAATAATCTAGTTTGCATTTTTTACGGCATGTACAAATGCATACCATGAATAATATAGTTTGATTTTTTACGGCTTGCACAAATGCACGCCGTAAATAATCTAGTTTGATTTTTTTACGGTGTGCAATCAATGTGTGCCGTAAAAGTTTACTTTTTACGGCATGCCATCAATGTATGCCGTAAATACTTTTAGTTATTGAATTATTACGGCTTCATTTAAGGCATGCCGTAAATAGTCATTTTTTTACGGCATGCCTTATATGCACATCGTAAACGCGTGCCGTAAAAAGTAACATTTGTTGTAGTGAATCTCTAAGAATTCATGTAACGAGACCGTAATAAATGGAAATGTATTTCTTCACTTTTATACTAATTACCGGATTTTATGGTCTAAATCTACATTTTGCCTCTCGGTTCGTTATATATTTACAAGATTGTTAGATTATTGGCCAAGTAATACAAAATATTAAACTCCATAAATAAAATTAACACATAAAAATTAAACTATTAAAATCTTGAAAATCAAATTAAACGGTCACACATAAATTACGTTGTTTGTCCTAACTAATAATCTAGCTACAACTACTAATGAAAGAAAAAAAAATAAAAATGTATAGAGTTCATAACCGAGTTTTGACATCTTGATTATGGAAAGAATTGAATATTGCACCAAACACTAACTTTTTGACATTTGATCGTGATGTTCTATACGTTTTTTCTGTAAAATTGTGAAATTGTGTCTTGCTAAAAAAGAATGGTTAATGTTATAAAAGAGAAAAAGAGAAGAGAGAATAAAAATCAATAGACTTGTATATATTTTATTGATAATCAAGACCAGTATTTATAGGGTCTAAAATGAGAGTTACAATTGAAATGAAATATACATTCTGAGCTAGATAAAACTTATCCATGTATCATGATAATACTAAATAATCATCAATAATCATCTCATTATTTTACAACACTCCCCCTTTGATGATTATTTGTACAATAACTGCCTCATTAAAATCTTGTTTGATAAAAACCTAATGTGACAAAAAAATCTAACGAAGGAACAAAAGTACAGTTATTTTGGAGTATTAAATATAAATGCTGTCTTATTAAAACATTGCTATGAAAATCCAGTGGGATAAAATCTAAGCGAAGGAAAATGAGTACAACTACTCCCCCTGATGTTGATAACTGAAAATCTTTGAGTCGACACATTCCAATCTCGTGAACTAATTTCTTGAATGTAAATGTTGGCGGTGCTTTTGTAAATAAATCAGCCACACTGTCACTTGAACGAATTTGTTGAATATTGATGTTGCCATTTTTCTGAAGCTCGTGTGTATGAAAGAATTTTGGAGAAATATGTTTCGTCCTGTCACATTTAATATAATCTCCTTTGAGTTGTGCAATATAAGCATCATTATCTTCATACAAAATTGTTGGACTATATTTAGTTGAAACTAATCTGCATGATTCTTGGATATGATGGGTCATATTCCTCAACCATACACATTCTCGACCTGCTTCATGGATTGCAATGATTTCAAAATGATTTGAGGATGTTGCGGTCATTATTGCTTCACAGACCTCCATGATATAGTTGTTCCTCCACGTGTAAACACATATCCTGTTTGTGATTTAGCATTATGTGGGTCAGAGAGATAACCTGCATATGCATATCCCACTAAAGCAGATCCCAAATCAATAGTACCCTTTAGGTAACGAAAAATATGTTTAACACCATTCCAACGTTTTTGTGTTGGTGTAGAGCTATATCTTGCAAGGAGATTTACAGAAAAAAGCTATGTCGGGTCGAGTACAATTTGCAAGATAAGTTAATGTTCCAATTGCACTAAGATATGGTACTTCAGGACCAAGAATATTTTCTCTATCTTCAGCTAGATGAAAAATGATCGTTTTTTACATCAAGTGATCGAACAACCATAGGTGATGCCAATGGATGTACATTATCCATATAAAATCGTTTTAAGACTTTTTCTGTATATGTAGATTTATGAACAAATAATCCTTCTGAGAAATGTTCAATTTGCAACTTGAGACAGAGTTTGGTTTTTCCCAAATCTTTCATCTCAAATTCCTTTTTCAAATAATCTGCGGTTTTGTTGAGCTCTTCAGAAGTTCCAATTAAATTTAAGTCATCAACATAAACCGCCATAATTACAAATCCAATATTCGTTTTCTTTATGAAAACACATGAGCAGACATCATCATTTTTATAGCATTTCTTCAACAAATATTCACTAAGGCGATTATATCACATGCGTCCGGATTGTTTCAATTCATATAACGATCTTTACAGTTTAACTGAGAACATGATTCTCGGGCATGTATCATTTATTTCTTGCCCTTTAAGTCCTTCTGGGACTTTCATATATATGTCACTATCAAGTAAATCATACAAATATGCAGTCACTACATCCATAAGACGCATATCGAGCTTTTGTGACGGTCAAACTAATTAAGAATCTAAAAGTGATGGTGTCCATTACGAGACAATATGTTTCCTCATAATCAATTCCTAGTATTTGTGAGAAACCTTAAGCTACGAGTCGGGTCTTGTATCTTGTAATTTCATTATTTTCATTTCTCTTTTGTACAAAAACTCATTTGTATCCAACAGAGATTACATTTTCAGGTGTTTGACCTACATGTCCAAACACTTTCCATTTCTCTAAGGAATTCAATTCCACATGTATGGCTTCTTTCCACTTTGGCCAATCATTTCTATTTTGACAATTTTTAACAGACAGTGGTTCATGATCATCATTTTGCATAATATCAAGAGCCATGTTAAATGCGAAAATATTGTCTATAACAACATTATTTTGCTCCCATAATTTATGAGATAACATATGATTTATTGAAATTTCATTATTTTCGGACACTTTGATTCTCCAGGAACAATATTTTCAATATTTGATTGATCAATTTTCTCCAATGTTACTTCTTCTGAAGTTTTTGATTGATTTTTCTCTTGTACTTTTCTTTTTCGAGGTATAGAGTCTTTTGAACCAACTGGTCAACCACGCTTCTGGCGTATTTGAGATTCATTTACTACAACAAATTTTTCTGTAAGGACATCAATTTTTGCTGAAATATTTTTTGCTGATATATATGATTTTGTCACTTTTCTCGTGTCAACAAATGCATCTGGTAATTTATTTGCAACCTTTTGCAAATGACTGATTTTTTCAATTTCTTGCTCACATTGATTGTTACGGGAATCAAAATGAGATAGAGTTGTTTCATTCCAAGAAATTTTACCTAGTTTATTAGGATGTAGTTTTTTCCCACCCAAAGTTGGGAAAGTCATTTCATCAAAATGACAATCTGCAAAACGTGCAGTAAATAAATCACCCATTAAGAGTTCAAGATACCTAATAATAGATGGTGAATCAAAACCCACATAAATCCCAAGTTTTTGTTGGGGACCCATTTTAGTCCGTTATGGGGGTGAAATAGGGACTTGAACAACACAACCAAAAATCCGTAGGTGAGAAATATTAGGTTCATGACCAAATGCTACTTACAAAGGTGAATATTGATAATATGCAGTTGGTCTGATACAAACCAATGACACAACATACAATATGGCACGACCCCAAACAGAAGCTGGGAGTTTTGTTTTCATAAGCAATGGTCTAGTAATAAGTTGTAGACGTTTAATAAATAATTCTACCAAACCATTTTGCGTATGGACATGCACACTGAATGTTCAACAACAATCCCAATTGACATGCAATAATCATCGAATGCTTGTGATCTAAATTCACCAGTATTGTCAAGATGAATAGTCTTGATTGAGTAATCGGGAAATTGCGCATGTAATTTTATGATTTGAGCAAGTAGTCTAGCAAAAGCTATATTCCTAGTAGAAAGTAGACAAACACGTGACCATCTAGTAGAAGAATCAATTAATACCATAAAATAACGAAATGGTCCACATGGTGGGTGTATTGGTCCACATATATTTCCTTGAATTATTTCCAAGAAAGTTGGAGATTCAATATTGACCTTTGTAGCTGAAGGTCTAATGACTAACTTGCCTCGCGAACAAGCCACACATGAATAATCATTAGGTAAAAGAATCTTCTGGTTCTTTAAAGGATGTTCATGTGAGTTATTTATTATTCGACGCATCATTATAGCACCTGGGTGTCCTAGTCGATCATGCCAAAGTATAAAACTTTTTGGATCAACAAACTTCTGGTTCGTGATAATATTTGATTCAACCATTTTTATAAATGTATAATACATACCAGATGGGAGTGCATAAAGTTTTTCTTTTATCTATTTCTGGCCAAATACAAAAGAAGTTATGCAAAAATATTCAATATTATTTTCTTGCATCGTCTCACTGTGATATCAATTGCAATAGATATCTTTAAAACTAAGCAAATTTGTTCTGGATTTGCTTGAATAAAGTGCATTGTCAATATATAATTTTGCATTATTTGGCAAAATAATACAAGCTCTTCTGGAGCTTTCAACGATATTCGATGCACCTGATATCGTATTAACATTATTTTCTGCTAATGTTAAGTCCAAAAAATATTTTTTGTCATGAAGAATAGTATGTGATGTTGTACTATCAATCAAACAAGTATCTTAGCAATCCATCGTTAATCTATAAGAAAACAAAATATATATATATATATATATATATATATATATATATATATATATTTAAAAAATTGAATTTAAATTTAAAAGAATAAACATAATTTATTATTATGAAATTAACGATGCATACTAAAATTTTAATTTTCTTGCGAAAAATAAGAACATAATTTAAATTGAATTTCTAAAACGAAAGGAAATACTAGAAAGTAAACTAATCTATATCTTCTATTACACCGCCCCAATCAAATGGTCAATATTTCCATTTGGATCAACAAAGAAATCAGAGACATCCAAATGAGTAACATCAATTGGACCATCATAATCAGCAAAGTCTGTCTCCGATTTTTCCTTTTCCTTGATTGATTTTTGGTAGAGATCCACGAGGTGTTTGGCCGTACAACAGATACGTTCCCAATGCTCTTTCATTCCACATCTAAAGCAACTTTCTTCGTACTTCTTTTTGGATGTGCTACTTTCGTTTGTTTTGTGCCTTTCGAAATTATTACCTTGTTGCTGATAATTTTGTTGATTTCCACGTCCACATCTACATCCACATCCTTGTCTTGATATTGTATTTGCTTCAAACAATGCAATACCATTTTCTTCGGGCAATGGTACAAAACCAGTTGGACGTAACCCATGATTTTTCATCAGCAGTTCATTATTTTGTTCAACCACAAGCAGATAAGATATGAGTTCGGAGTACTTTTTGAAACCACGCTCACGATATTGTTGTTGCAGAAGCACATTTGAGGCGTGAAAGGTGGAAAACGTTTTCTCCAACATATCATCATTGGTGATTTTTTTTCCACACAATTTCAATTTTGAACATATTTTGAATATTTCAGAATTGTATTTACTAACAGTTTTGAAATCTTGCAAATGAAGATACATCCACTCATAACGGGCTTTGGGGAGGACTATAGTCCTTTGATGATCAAATCTTTCAGTTAATTTTTTCCAAAGAACCTGTGGATCTTTTTCGGTGAGATATTCAATTTCCAATCCATCGTGAAGATGATGATGAAGGAAGATGAATGCTTTTGCACGATCCTGCAAGGATTCTTTGTTTCCTTCTTTTATCGTCTCCCCAAACCTTTTGAGACAAGATGGATATCAGCATCGAGTACTCATGACAAATAGTTTTTGCTAGATATGTCAAGTATGGCAAACTCAAGTTTTGTGATGTTTGCCATTTGATTAACTACACAATTAAACAAAAGAAAATACAATTAGTTTCGAAGAATATGATTAAATATCAATAGTCAATATCAATATGACATAAGTTACGTATTTTCTTTCAGGGATAAACACTAATTTAAAATAGTATGTTCTTCGAAACGTGTGCTACTTCAGGAGCACTTTGTATTTTAATAATGCTTCTTCAATAGCACTATATATTATTCTTCTGGAATACCGAAAATTATAATTTATGCTCTTTAGGATCAACAACAAATTATTATTTAAAAACATTAGCTCTTCAGGAGCCATGTATTATTTACAGAGTTGTGCTTCTTCGGGAGCAACAACGAGATATATTTTATCAATTTAAAAAAAATCAACAACAACAATAGATAAATTTAACGAATATAAAGAACGTTAATATAAAGAAGAATACATCCAGAAGGCATAAGTCATAGATTAAAACAATTGTTGAAACGAAATAATTATAGTCATGCAATTAGTTTTATACCGGCATATGCAATAAATAATGTGAAGCAGTGAAAGAATGGAATTAAAGCAATAAATAATGTAAAGACACAAAGAACATTAATAATCATCGTAAACATATATTTTACAAACATAAAAAAATTAAAGCAAAGAGTATATAAATTACTATGTGTATATGCAGACGTTATTCGCAGTAGAGAAAAAGCAAAAGTTGGGCAAAAACAAAAAGCTGGGTATACATGTATGTATAATAAAAAAATAATTGAGTTAGCAGACAAGAAATCGGGTACAAGAAGTTAGGTATGCATGAATTGATTGAAAACCCACGTGGACAATTTCGACAGAAAATTGCAGAAAATTTGAACGTGCTAATGCAATGATTGTAGCACGAATTGGATTTGTAAATAAAGTATTTGTAAAGGTTGAATTTGTAAATAAAAGTACAAATTGAGCTGTCTATTCATGAATCAAGAGGCAAAATTGATGTACAGGGTTAAGAAGTAGAAACAGTAAAACGTGTATATAAAAAAAATTACATGTCATGTAATAGATGATTATGTTTAAAAATTATTACATTATCTAAACTTTGAAGGATTAAGCTATCGTGCTGATAATGTATTATAAAAGAGAGAAAAAGAGAAGAGAGAATAAAAGTCAATAGACTTGTGTGTATTTTATTGATAATCAAGCCTAATATTTATAGGGTCTAAAATGAGAGTTACAGTTGGAATGAAATACACATTCTGAACTAGATAAAGACTTATTTATGTATGATGATAATACTAAATAATCATTAATAATTATCTCATTATTTTACAACAGTTAAAACTATATATAGAAGTCTACAATAATTTTAAAAATGAGTCTTAAAGCATCTCCAATGTGGAATTTGAGTGTAAATATATATTCTTTCACCTTTGAATTATTGAAAAGAGTTAAATGAGTTTCATCCCAAAATAGAAGTTCAAACATTGGTTTCACGAACAACTCTATCAGGAATGAACCTAGCTCCGATACTTTGGCCCTTTTATTTTAGTTGTAGGGTTAGAGTACATCAGAATGCCGTTGTAATCAACACCCACAAGCACGAATACTAGCCTGGCATACATTAAACATTACTTCCTTAATTATTATTCATGAATTCATTTAATAAATTGTATATCTTCAAACAAGTTCAAACAACACTTGTGTCACAAAAGCATACCAAAAAGGTTTTTTTCTTCTTTTGCTTAAGATTATGGAATTCACGGATGCGTATAGTACTCGTACAGTAGGATTTGGATAATGTATTGTTGGGAATTGAAAAGATAGCCACAACTTTGACCACAGAGGAGAAATTACGGAAGGATAAGAATGCAGTTTCCTAAATTTATCTTCATCTATCGAATACCATTCTTCAGGACGTTTTGAGGGTTCATCATCTATTTTATGGTTGAAATTGGATCAATTGTGCTTGACTAAAAGTTTTACAAACAAGTTACATCTCAAACAGTGTTTATAAGAGCATCGAATGGTAGAAGAAGGATAATTGTAATATTACCTATTTGTATTTAAAGAGATCGTCGCTGATTTGAAAACTTTAGAAGTAAAGTATGATGAAGAAGATTTGACCTTAATCTTATTGTGTTCCTTACCCGCTTCGTTTTCTTCATTTAGAGACACAATCTTGTGTAATCGTGATACTCTCACCATAGAGGAGGTGTATGCTGCTTTGTTTTCAAAAGAGAAAATGAAGCATCTAGTTTCAAATGTCAGAGATGGAGAAGGCCTTGTTGCTCGTGGTAGTTCTGGAAGAAGCAAATTGAATTCTAAGTTTAGTAATCAGATTTGTAACTTCTGCAAGAAGAATGAGCACTTGAAGAATGATGGCTACAAATTGCAGAATAAAGAAAAGTTGGTTGCAAGTTGATATGGGAAGCAATCAAAGACTACAGGTGAAGCAGACCTCGTAGAGAACATTGTAAGTAAGGGAGATCTCTTGGCTATTTCTAACATCGAGTCTAAACCAGATGAGGATTGGATTTTGGATTCAGCGTGTGTGTTTCATATGTGTCCTAATAAGGAATTGTTTACTACATATGAAACCATTTCCAAAGGTATCGTGGTTATGGGAAAACAACATACCTTGTCAGGTTGTTGAAATTAGTACGACCATATTGAAGCTATTGGATGGGACAATTAGAACACTTGGTCAGGTTTAACATGTTCCAGATTTGAATAAGAACATCATCACATTGTCTATCATTGATTCAAAGGGTTATGAATTCTTTGGTAGAGGTAGAGTTTTGAAAGTTTGTAAGAGTACCTAGGCTGTATTGGAGGAAGAGAAAATATCTCAATTTTACATCTTGTAGGGTTGTGCAGAATCTAGAAGAGTCAATCAGAACAAGTTCAGTGCCGTGGTGAATATTCAGTTTGGTACAATACCTTTAGGAGCTCGTAAAAGGTCGGATATGAAGAATATTGCTCAGTGAAGTTTAGGAGATATGGATAATGCCACTTCGCACCCTCACCTATGGTTCCATTGTATTTAATTGCTAGGGATGGACCCAGTGGTAAAAGGTACGAGGATGCTGATTTTGTTGAGCATGCTTTCAGCATAAGGTGTACAATCTAGCAAGGGGCCTTCTTTAAAAACATTTGGGTTTGATTTTGCAACCAAGTTTGGTGAATTTTAAAATTATTATGATTTTTTGGAAATCTGACGTAATTCTGCAGAATAGTACTTGGACTCATTAGAAGAGGTAAAGTATTTTGTGTTTCGTTGGAGAATTTAGTTTTGGTTATTATTGAAGAGTTAGTTCAATCATTGCAAACGGACTTTCTTCTTCAAGAGGAGAATATTTTGGAGTTTTTTTCATTGCAGTGAAATTTGTGTCAAGATGGAATTTTTTAGAATTTGGGTGTGACCCGAGTTCCTTGTTGAAGTAATTTAAGAATTCTAATTGAAGTGCACGTCTAGAAAAATTTAGCTTGGAATGCTATTGTAGTCCTATATCAATTTGAAGTTCTATTTTGGAAGCAAATTAGGAGTTGAAAATTGGTATTGAACTTAAAGAAGAGTTAGGGATAAAAAAACAACTTGGAACAAAAAAGAAAAGAAAATTTTGGGCAGAACGCCCGACGCAGAAGCGATGCCACTGTACCTGTTCCGATTTTTCGCATTTTTCTCTCCTTTTTTGTTTTGGACTCAGTTTTCGACATCCTACTTCATTAGAAACTCTACCATATGATCAGGAATAAGATCACCCTTCTGCGATATTTCACATTCACCTCAAAAGAAGTATCAACATATCTACCAACCTGAAGCCCAGCTAAGTTAATCAACTCCTCTGTATACTTATGTTGATGTAGGTAAGTACTGGCTGGACTCAAATACACATCAAGTCCTATGGTCATCTTTCTCTCCTTTTTTGTTTTGAGTATTTTGATACCAAATAAACCAGGGCTATGATGAATTATCAGATTAAAATCATATGGTTTCATTTTTGAAATTGATTATTGAGAGTATAATTAATAATCAACCCAAAACACACAATTGACCGCCCATAAAATGAAGTAGGACCGAGTATTGCATTCAGAGCCCAAACCATGTAATTGACATAAGTTAGTACTATATATGTTGGCCCCCTTTTGACTTGGAATAGATACTACATACGATTGAAACCCTTTAGCTCATTTTTAGAGTAACAGAGAGGTGGTTTCCTTTATGTTTTATCTCCTTCATTTCTTGGTTGTTGTTTTCGGTCCCTTTGTGAGATTCACCGTCTTCTCCCTTGCCAGTACTTTGGTCGGCAACTTTGGCTACTACTTTGACCTTGTGCTATTTGGTTATTCCCTTCTTCACTATAAATAATCTTGGCTGAATTATTTTCCATTAAAGATACATACAATTATATAGTTACACATAATCTAAATATGGTAATTCTACGTATGGTACAAATATATGTACATACATATATATATACACACACACACACACACACACACATCTAACCTAATTAGCATCACTATAACCAACCAGATCAAGAGGAGAATTAGTAAGGAAAGAAAAGACTCTTATTAGGTGTACCCAGTAAGTATCGAATAATACGACGAATTGCAGCCAAGTGGAGGTGTCATAGAGTATACATAAACTGACAAACTTGTTGGACATCATAAGAAATGTCTAGTTGTGTAATAGTGAGGTAATTTAAACTACCTACCAATTGACGATATAGAGAAGGATCATGAATAAGATCACCCTTCTTGCGATATTTCACATTCACCTCAAAAGAAGTATCAACATATCTACCATCCTGAAGCCCAGCTAAGTTAATCAACTCCTCTGTATACATATGTTTATGTTGGTAAGTACCGACTGGACTCAAATGCACTCAAGTCCTAGGAAATATCGTAAAGGAACTAAATCTTTCAAATGAAAAGACTCATGTCGATTTTGAAGGTAAGATAACAATCCAGAGTCAGTCCATGTAATAACTATATCATCCACATAGACAAGAAGAAGCACCATACTCGCATTGGTGTTGGAGATAAAGAGAGATGAATCATATTGACTCTGAGTAAATGAGAAACCAAGGAGAGTAAAGTGAGACTTGTCAAACCAAGTGCGAGGAGCCTGTTTCAACCCATAAAGTGGGTGCTTTAACTTACAAACAACGAAAGAGGGCAAGGAGAAGAGACCCGCAGGTGGTGACATATAAATATCTTCCTTAATGTCGCCATGTAAGAAAGTATTCTTAAAATCCATCTACCGCAAAAGCCATCCTTTGGAGGCAGCTATAGCAATAATGGTACGAGTAATTGTCATTTTGGGAACAAGAGCAAATGTCTCCTCATAATCTATACCATAATCTTGATAATTACCGAGAGCCACCAATCGAGTTTTATAGCTATCTAGTAATCCATCAGAATGGAGTTTAACAGAATATACTCATTTACATCCAATAGGTTTGATGTCGGAAGGGCAAGGAACAATATCCCATGTGTGATTCTCTTGAAGAGCTTGAAGTTCCTCTTGCATAGCTTTCACCTAGCAGTGCTGGGTAACAACCTGAGAATAAGAAGTAAGAATTGTGAATGGAGATAAAGTTGCAGAAAAACCATACTGATCAGGAGGATGAGTAATACATGTGGACTATCTAGTGTATTAGAGACTGAAATAGGATCGGGATCGAAATTAGGAAGGGCAGTGACGCTAGAGGCCGTCATCTCTGATATATCACACATGGTTTAAAGCACTCAATAGGATGAGAGCAATCCTCAAAGCTAATAAGTGGAGTCGAATAAGAAGATGATAGATGTTGTTGGAAGTAATACTGATTTTCAAAGAAAACCACATTGCGAGTGACACATAAGAGATTAGCAACACCATCATAACATAAAAAACCTTTCTGAGCAATATTATACCCTGTAAAAGCACACCATTCTGATTGTACAGAAATCTTATGTCATTCATGTGGAGGCAAATGGACAAAACAAACACAACCAAAAGTATGCATTTTGTCATAGTTAGGAGGTGTGTTGTATATGCGGAAATAAGGAGAGTCAAAATCTAAATGTTGAGCATGGAGTCAATTAATCAAATCTACATCTGTAGAGAGGTCTTCAACCCAAAAATTAGAGGGAACTGAAGATTCCAAGAGCAAAACCCTAACAATGTCCAACAAGTAACGATTCTTTCTTTCAGCCACTCAGTTCTGCTGAGGAGTATATGGACAAGAACGTTGAGAATGAATTCCCTTCTGTTTTAGAAAGGTTTGGCACTGATGAGACATATATTCACTCCCATTATCGGACCTCAAAATTTGAATACCAGAAGAAAATTGTGTTTCAATGTAAGCTACAAAAGTCTGAAAAACGATACTGACCTCACTTTTAGAACGGAAAAAATAAATTCAAGTGTAACGACAAAAATCGTCAATAAACGTTACAATATACTTATAATGAGCATGTAAAGTAACATGTGCCACGCCCCAAACATCACTATGAACCATCTCAAAACATTTATTAGCACGACTGCCATGAGCCGAAAATGGAAGAATCTTACTTTTCCCAAGTTTATAGGCATCACAATTGAAAGATAAACTGAAAATTGAGTTTAATCTTTATTACCCAAAAAACCATATTTCAATAAATGAGATAAAACTAAAGTTTTGGGATGACATAATCGTTTATGTCAAATGTCATGTTTAAGTCCAACATCAATAAAAGCCAACGACATAACAGTAGGAATAGTAGGCTATAATGGGAACAATCGTCCGACTTTAGGCCGCTTTGCTATTACATTCCCCGATCCCTGATCCTGCACAAGACAACCAGTATAAGAGAAACACACATCAAAGTTATTATCAATTAATTGACCAACTGAAATCAAATTAGTTAAGCATAGAGAGACAAAAACATTATTAAAAGAGGACCAATGTCACCAACAGTAGTAATCGAAGGGTACTTCCATTAGCAATTTGAATATGTTGGGTACCACTATAGAGTCGAACGTTATACAAAAGAGTCAAAACTACTTGTCATATGATTTGATGCCTCTGAATCAACGAACAAAGGAGAAGTAACAACTTGATCCTTACCTTGGAAGTCCAATGCAAAGAAGGCAGAAACAATCATTTGTTGGACCATTCCTAAGGTAATATCGTTTTGATTGGTGCTAGTTTGTGGAGCAGTTGGAGTAATACCTTGAACATCAACTTGAAATGCATTTGCTGTCCGTTCTGGAGATCAAAAGAAACCGAGTCACAATTTAATAAACTCGCTTGAACTACTACAAATTCGGGTCATAATTTAAGAAACTGATCACGCTTACTAACCACTTGAACCTACTGTAGTACTAATAAGGCTGTCGCAGGGACCTTAGCATAAATTAACCCGGAGTACTCACTCCACAAGTTCAGAAAACCATAATAGTATTGCTCAATATTAAGGTTGCCCTCGGTGTAGTTTGCAATTTCTAATTCCAACAGAAATCTTCGCGTATTATTGTCCTGATAATAAATGTGCTTTAAGTATTCCTACATCTCCTTAGCAGTTGCGAATGCCTATAAATTATTTACCATGTGTGCCTCCATAGATCCCAAG
Source organism: Fraxinus excelsior (assembly GCA_019097785.1). NCBI lineage: Eukaryota > Viridiplantae > Streptophyta > Magnoliopsida > Lamiales > Oleaceae > Fraxinus > Fraxinus excelsior. The sequence continues at coordinate 12,265,416 of CM032627.1, read as the reverse complement.
ATCTAAGAGATAATACGAGCATTCTTCGTTTCCCATTCAATGAGATCTTTCGCATCGTCAGGTACTTTAGAGGTCCCATCAATATGACCCTAAAGTTCCTTCCCTTTCAAAAACATCTTGAATTGAAATTCCCACATCGAATAATTCTTCCCCATAAATTTAACACAGAATGCTTCAACGGACATGATGTTGTATCACAAATAGGTCAATCAAAATAACATCATCCCACACCAAATAGCAGCGTGTGCAAGTTGAAAACCCCAAAATTAATTAAAGTTCACTAATTATTGGCCCAATTAATTTTGTTCCCAATTGCAAATCAATTCCCAAAATTAACCTCACTAATTAGTGGCCAAATTAATTGTGGCCTAATTCCAGTAGCCACATAGCCCACCAATAATTACCGCCCAAATAAATTTTACACAACCCAAATCAATTCCACACAACTCCGTTCACCTCCCAAATCAGCCGATCAAAGACGAGCATACACGAACCCACAAAATTTGCGTTGACCACATATGAATGCCGGAATCGCCTCGAACACCTACACGATGTGTTGGTCACGAACTAGAAAACACGACAAGTCTCGAACAGGAAAACACCTACACAGTGATGCTGGATTTGCGTTGCAAGAACAGAAAGACGTCGAAGTCATGCCAACCACCCGCAAATATGCTGGAACTCGAGTCGAATGCCCACGATGACGGAGAAATTTGGAGCAGAATTCTAACCTCTATGAAAATTAAAGATTCAGCGACTGTTATATAGGTATGGCTCTAATATCATGTAAATAATTTTGGCTGAATGATTTTCTATTAAAGATACCTACAATTATATAGTTATACATAATCTAAATATGGTAATTCTATGTATGGTATATATCTATATATGCAAGAATATCCTCGTAATCTTGGACGTAATCTTCTTCTTTTGTTAACACTCGCTACTGCCCTTTGCCGCCTCTGTGCGTGGCTATTTTTGCTTGATTCCTTGGGTAACTTCCTTCTTAGCTTCGAGCGGGATTCTTGGACCCTTCTAGTGGAGCTACCTTGTGTGTTTTTAGGTCACAAATCTTAGCCCTGTATATTCCATTTTTTGTGCCAATAGTTGTTTGTCGATAGGAAGTGTTTATATTCAATCATAGCATTTGATTCCATTATTACTGATTGATTTGGAACTTTCTTTGTGTTTGTTAGATCAATTGAAGGTATTATTTAACGCCACACAAACTAAATACAAATGGCGGGGTGGAAACTGATGAGCCACGAAAGTCAACAAAGAGCCATAGAAATCAACAAGAGTACCAAAACCAAATCCCAAGTTTGGAGGACGAAAAGTAGTAGTGGAAACTGGAGAAAATGTCACCAATGGATTGGAGCAAGTTTACAACAACTAGTTGTTGGAGGATATGTAGCTATTCTATTTTTAATTTTGTATTTATATCAATTTATTTTTTGTTACTTGTATTAGAAGCCTCTATTCTCGACTGTTTATCCAAGTAGTTGGTTAAGATTAAGACTATAAATAAGTTCCAGTAGTTAATAAAATTTCATTCAGCAGTTTATCCAGAACGTTGTCTTGCAGTTTGTTTTCACCCGAAGTAGAACACTTAAATTTCTTGCAATTGCTAATAAGCTAATAACAGGGACCTTATCATTTGGTATCATAGCCACGTTGTCAATGGCAACCAACAAAGAAAGAATCGAAATCATAGAAGCTGGGGTTGGCAGTTTGCAGGATGGTATTAACATAATAGAGGCTTCTAATGTTGGAAAACTCCAACATATAGGGCCATACAAGTTATTAAATGTGTGATGCTGTTTTTAAAGATTAGTCAATTAAAGTTAAATTTTGACTAATTGGTATTAGATTTCATGGAAATATAGTGTAGAGACCGGAATGATTTGTTTTAAATTGATGATGGGCCAATTTGAAACAATTGCAAGATAATAACTACATGTTCAATTATTATTATTTATCAAGGGGCCATTGTCCCCAAAAATTGAACGTGATTTTCATTCTCTGCATCCCCATTAACAGAGAGTAAATTCAAGAGAAGATCACGAATCAATTGGAAGATCATAACCCACTCAGGCAATCAATCAAGCATCTATAGATCAAGGTATGCTTGTGCTTTAATCTTTTCTTTGATTTCAACATGAAGTATATATTAGGGTTTATATGTGAAAAGGGTTTGATAAAGATGTGTTTGATAAAGTATTTGAATCGATAATCCCTTTTTACTATTCTATCAAGTGATATCAAAGGCACTCCATTGTTGAATCTTTGAGAAATTGAGTTTTTAAAATTCTGGATTTTGGATTATTTTGATCTTCCTGCTATTTTATGGAATTTGGAATGTTATTACATGGAATCAAGCATGTTATTATATGAATTTTGGTATAATTAAGGATTTTTTTCCAAAATTCGAATTTTAAAAAATTAAGGATTTTCAGATCTATTAAAATCTTATTTTAGTTTCAAAAAAAATTGAGGCAGTCGTGGCACCATGTGATGTCGCAGCCGCTGCTGGAAGACGATGAGGGGCCGTCAACTGAGTGCGGTGGCCCCTCAGCCACATCTTGGCAGCATCGCCAATGTAGAAAGAATAAGGGTTAAATCTTTTAAGGTTTTAGTTTTGGAAGTTTAGGGGGCATGGGCTTGGGCTACAAATTAGATAATTTTAGGGGAACAATACATAAATCCTATATTTAATAATTACATTTCAAAATTAACAAACTCCAAAAATCTTTTCAAAAATTAGGTGTTAAATCAATTTATTAAATACTTGTAATTATAATATAATACATTTTCCCCAATTTATTAAATTTCAAATCCAATCATTCTCTCTCTCTACTCTCTATCCTCTCCCTACCCCTTCTCTCCATCGGAACGGCCATCTACTCCGGCGTCTGCTCCAGTGACCGTTCCGGCGATCACTCCGGCGACTTAAAAATTTCCAAAAAGTCAAAAAATTGGAAATCACACCTCACCCCGTGAATCCACCTACCACCACCCCATCCCTACCTTTACCTCCTAAAAAATTACTGGGAAAAAAAATTGTGCAGTGTGACTGTCTGTGACTAATTGTGATCAAATTTGTATTCAATGTGACTAAATGTGATTAAATTTGTGTTCAGCGTGACTGTTTGTGACCAATTGAATCTTAATTGTGACCGTATATGATCAAGTCACAATCGATCACAATTAACACAAAATTGGTCACAACCGTCACAGTACACACATATTTGTTCACAACATGGTCACTACAAACAAATCCACTTACACCATGAACAAACACCACAAAACACTACCAATCATTACCACCATCACCTCTAATGCACCGCCACTACCACCTTCAACTCAAATTGACAGTGGCTTTCAAGTATGAGCTAATGTTGAGTAAGCTGGTTATATAACAAATCAGTATGAGTTATAACATCAGCTTCTATTACCACCAAACATAAATTTCATCCAAAAATGAGGGAGAAAACAACATTTAAAAAAAACTGCTTGAAAATGCAAAAATTGCCGGAATAGCGCCGTCCGGCGAGACCCATGGTCGGAGACATCTGTTGGCCACTTCCTCACACCTAGACGAGTCTTATCATGTTGGCAATTCATCCCTAACAACTCCCAAGCAATTCATCCCTAACAACACCGACAAAATTACAGTCATCGCTACCACCACCACCTCATACACCAACACAGCCCACATCGCCGCAACCGCCTCGCACCCCAACACAGCCCACACCACCATCAACGCACACCACCACCTCGCACTAGATCCAACCACAACCACACACATAACCAAAACTATCACTGCTAGAACAACCATACATCACCAACAACTCGTATAACTCAGCGGTGGAGACAAAAGTATTGTTTTCCGGATTATTTTCAACAAAAGTATTGTCGACACCGTAAAATTCCCGACATTCTCCATTACGACAGTACGTGACGGTGACCAACCCCAACCGCAACGAGTTTTCTCACTGTGACAGCTCTTTACAACTCGCCTACTCCAGGGAGTCGATCGGTGGCGGTAGCAGTCAGAAAATGTCCGCCAAATTTGATGTCCAGAAGTACCCCCTCCCAACTCCGGCCAAAGCGGCGTTGAGCGGTGGTGATGGCAGATTAGGGTTCGACAACAGTAATAATTTCAATAATGCCGGAATGATGGTCGTGAACACAATGGAGATTGAGACTCGGATGAAGTTAGTAGGGAGGGTCACAGACAGCTCGGCGCTAGAATATAGAAAAGGGGTGGGTTAGGTGGAGAGAGAGGGGGAAGAGATCCACACTACCGCCACCAACACCAACTAGGCACAATTGCCATCGCCCCTCTACGCTGCCATCGTCGGAGAAGGTAGAGAGAGAGAGAGAATGAGAGAAAGAGAGAGAAGTTACTGATTGGGTTTGGGATTTAAAATGGTGGGGTGTGGGAGAGAGTGGCGGAGATGAGATAAGGCAGAGAGGCAAGGCGCGCAACTGTGGTGACACCTTGTTGTGCAGCTAGAAGAGAGGGATTTTGGAGAAGAGAGAGAAGTCGAGAAATGATTTGAGGATTTTAGATTGGGAGTGAGGTGGGGTGCGATGTATTGTATTGGGGGTGATTTAATTTATTATCTTAACTAATCTTATTTATCACCTGATTTGTGAAAATAAAACTTAATCCACTGTTTTCTGAAATGTAATCTTTAAATGCAGGTTTTGAGGTAATTTTCTCTAATTTTAGGCCCTTGCTTGCAATTTCATATTATGGTTAAATTTTATGTTTCAGTCCCTAAAGTTTAAAATTTATCCTAATTGTGCCTTAAGGTTATGAGTTTTAATAATTCAGCCCTGAAGTTCTAAAATTAATCAATTTGGGCAATTTAAGTTCTGAATTCTATAATTAAGCCCCTAAATGTTCATAATTTGTTTAAATTGGCCCCTAAAGTTTCAAATAATTGATTTTTGATTCCTAAACTCTTCAATAATTAATTGTTGACCCCAAAAGTTTTGAATTAATTATTTTTGACCCATAAAGTATTGAATTATTAACCATTAGACCCTTAAAGTTTCAAGATAAATGAAATTAAGTGTTTTGCATTTCAAATTTTGGTATAAATGACTCATTTAAGAATATAATATTCGAAAGTGAATTGATTGAAGCAACATGTTGCCAAAACAACCTCTATTGTGAAAATTAATTAACTTGGAATATTAGAGTGAATTTGTGTGTATGCTTGTTTATGCGGATATTAGTCGGCCCAAAAGAAGGTCAATAATTGGCTGAATTGCATACACACTTGTGGTGGTAAACGTGTGACAATTATAAGGTTTCCACATAATAATAAATCAATCAAAAGATGGGTTTATTATTTGACAAAGTTATTGTCAATGTTTAATCAGTACGCCAAGAGTACCACTTACAATTAATATTATTGTCTAAATACTTGATATTAATGATGTGCTAGGTATCTTGAGATGGGGCTTACCATTATTTAAATTTATTGATTGTTGAATGTTAATATTAATATGAGCACAATTTTTTCTTTTCTCTATACAGGTAGTTCATCTGCTACTATCATATCTGCAAATATTAGTTCTATTCCCATGCTCAGTGGGACAAGCTTCAAGGATTGGAAATAGAACGTATTAATTATTCTTGGCTGCATGGATCTAGATCTTGCACTCCGGATTGAGCAATTCACTCATCTTACGGAAAGAGTACAGAGTGGACAGATTTCCATATAGCACATTGGGACAAACTTCATGATTGTGGATCCGCTTACTAAGGGATTGACACTCAAGATCTTTCATGAGTACACTGCTCGTATGGGTGTTGTATATCATGAGGATATCATGTTTTAGTGGGAGTTTGTATTTTCATTGCTTTATGTTTTGGACACATTTGTGTATTTAGATATTATTCTGTACAGAAATAAAGTATTCAGTTCATTTCACTTTATTGTTATGATCAGTATCGATCTCACTTAAAAAATAAGGTTGGACCAGTTGGAAATGGACATATTTGAATCAAATAACATGTAATTTCCATGCTACACTCCCATGATTGATCTATGTTATTTGGTTTTATGGCTGTAAGTGACCATTGATGGATTTAGTCACGCTAAATGTGACGAAAATCGCTTTAATCCTATATCAATATGATAGCAAAATTTTGAGCTCATAAGGTTGTGCACATTTATAAAATTACATATATGAAACAATGGGAGATTGTTGGAAAATTCCAACATATGGGGCCACACATGTAATATATTAAATGTGTGATGCTATTTTAAAGATTATTCAATTAAAGTGATCCATTAAAGCTGAATTTTGACTAATGAATATTAGATTTCATGGAAATATAGTGTAGAGACCGGAATGTTTGTTTTAAATTGATGATGGGCCAATTTGAAGCAATTGAAAGATAATAGTTGCATGTTCAGTTATTATTATTTATCAAGTGGTCATAGTCCCCAAGAATTGAACGTGATTTTCATTCTCTGCATCCCTATCGGCAGAGAGTAAATTCAAGAGAAGATAACGAATCAATTGGAAGATCATAACCCATTCGGACAATCAGTCAATTTAATCTTTTCTTTGATTTCAACATGGAGTATATATTAGGGTTTATATGTGAAGGGGCTTGATAAAGATGTGTTTGATATAGTATTTGAATCGATAATCCCTTTTTACAATTCTATCATCTAACACAACTAACATAAAATAAAATAAATGGAAAACAGAAAATAGAATAGCTACAAATCCTCCAACGGCCAGTTGATGTGGTAAACCTGCCCCTATCCATTGGTGACACTTTCTCTAGCCCCTCCTCCTATTCTTCATCCTCCAAACTTAGGATTTGGTTTTGGTACTCTTACTGATTTTCGTGGCTCATCAGAATCCCAGGACCAATGGCAGATGCAAACTTAGTGAGAAGTATACAAGGGGACTGTGTTGTGGCATTTTTTTTCATTTTTTGGCAAAAGCTCTAGCCTTGAAGCCAAACTATATATAGGCTATTGCAAGTGAGTAAAAACCTTGTTATCGCTTGGGTTGTAAAATTATGGATTGAATCTGACTCAACATCAAATGTTCAATATGTGCAACTCAATCGTCGTTGTGCATGGAAATTTCAAATTGTGATGATAATATAGCCTAATATAAACAACTTACTAATCTTACAAGCTTCTTTGATATTTCTTATCTCTTTTATGCTTTATTTGTCTCATTGTAATGAAAATAGTAATTCTATTCTTACAAGCTTCTTTGATATTTCTCTATCTTAGATTTAAGTCTAGACGTAAGGGTCATATCGATCCCCTCTCCTATGTACCATGAATTTTTATTAATAAAATAAGTTCGGGGAATCCAAACTCCCCAAATTGGATTTAGGTTGAGACATAATACCCAACCAAGGGTTTGCCAGCGTTTTGGTTTTAAAAAAGTTCATTTTCATTTTGAGTTATTTAAAAAATATTAAAAAGACTAATTATTTTCTAAAGGGAGCGTTAATTCAAAAAATCTAATCTACAAACCTTATCGAAATCCTTGCGAAACATATAGCAGTTTGCGAGGAGAATGCAGGGATGAAAATGATCACATAAATTAAATGATGATCGCTCCTCCATCCAAGCTAGCCACAGGTTGTCAAGAGGCACATAATGTATGACTCTTAACCAAATTAGTTATAAGATAACCAATAAGGAGTCACCATATGTCATTCCTCCAAAATGACCTAATTACCCCTAAAACTCTGAGGGCAATCTATAAATATCCTCTCATTTGAAGAAGAAAGACATATAATTCGAATATTTCCCTCCCAAATAGCCATTTCATCTCTAACTCCATCTTGAACATCAAAACTAGTAAGATTTGGTGGTGAAAGTTATGGCTACATAAGAGAATTTGTTGAACTGATTTTTATTGTCAACAAATTAGTGTCGTTTGTGGAAAATTTTGAATAAAGTAAACAACGAAATTTTGGTATAGCCAAAATCGAAGGATACTGTAGCAATGAGCTTGTGCATAGTGATGCTAATCCAAAATGACAGCAAGAAAAGACATTGGCTAAATAACAAAAAATTAGAGTTTCTCATGCTAAGTGTCACTGTTTAAGAAAAAAAACATACATTGCTAAACAATCCAAGAAGATGGACAAATGAACTAATTCGTACAACATAAACAATGATATTATTTTAATACAAAATGAAATGAAATTTCATGAACACAGAAAAATGAGACAAAATGAAAGCTATCTGTCTAAATTGACAAATGGTAGCAGATTCCCAAAAGTGAGGTCATCTTGGATAACTGAGGTGTTATCCTCAATAGGTATACTCGATTCTAAGAGAGGAGGAGCATAAGTAGAAGCGTTAGCTGACTTATCTTCAATGACGACTTCGCTGGGAGAAATAACTTATGGGACTGCAATTTTGACAAGTTCGACAGAAGTGAACGAGTTATCAGAAGCCTTGGCGACTAGTGAAGCGTCCTTGAAGAATGATGTGTCCCTGACATCCTTTTCACAAACCTCTAGGAAATCCACATCCCAGATGAAAATTCCTCCAAAACTTTGTTATCTCCATGTTGCATTGCCTCCTCAATAAGCCTCGCTTTGTTAGCCTTCGCCTTAGAAAGACCAAACTTCGCAAGAACCAACTTCGTCTTGTTACTTTCCAATTGATTGAGAAGCAAGGCATTTTCACTCCTTGCCTTATCTAGGTCATTGGAGATAGCAAATTGTTCGGTCTTAACTGACTAAAGCTCCTCTCTGAGGTGTAAAAGTTAGCATCAGATTTGGCGACATAAGCACCAGGCTTTCTTTGTCCAGTTCCAAGTCCTTGGTGACTTTTGTAACATTAGCCACCAAAGTAGCCTTCCTTGTGGCAAAGACCTCAGAGCTTTTGCTCATCTCCTTGTATCTTTTTTCTCTTCCTCAGCCTTTTCTGAAGAGTTACACACTCTTCTCTAAGGAATCAGCTTTCTTCTCTAGTTTGTCAACTCATAAAATACGGACCTTATACTCTATTTGCTGATCATGATGAAGAACAACAGCTCGCGTCAATCATATTTCCCTTTGTTTGAGAGTCATACCTCTTCAAACTTCTCCCAAGCGAAATTAAGATAAGCAAGGGGTAAGCACAAGGTAAAATGTAAGAACGTACCCAAATAGAAAATTTCAAAGATAACGGAAGAGAGTAGAATCGTTGATAAGCAAGAGTATCGCTACAAGCAAGGAAAGCAGTGGAAAAAAGAAGGATATATTCATAAGTTCAAATGAATGGTTTGAACCGTCGATAACAGCAAGCGGCTGACTAAGATTAGAAAGGGTGGGAGCTCGGCCTCAAAACTGTACGTGGAACGAGTTTCTACCTCATATACGAACAAAATCGTACGTGATCAACTCATGCCTTGAATGCCTAGTGTACTAATCTGGAAATGTACAGAAAACCATGTAGCTACACTAAAAAGTGCAACAATCATATCTTTTCCCTCAAAAGAGAGCATACATCAGCTACTATTAACAAAAAAAAAATATTTGTCAACAATAATAGGTTTGCAATACAGCAAAAGAAATAGCAAGTCCTATATTCAATATGCATATTAAAATTGAGCTTCAAGGACTATTAGTTAACTAAAAAACCCCACTTTGTGAACCTTACAGACATATAACAGTATACAAAGGAAATGAAGGCACAAAAGAATCGTATAAAATAAATGTGAAGTGCTCCTCCGTCCAGACTAGCCACATGCTATGAAGAGGTACATGAAGTGTGACTCTTAACCAAATCAGTTATAAGATAGCCAATAAGGAGCCACCATCTTTCATTTTCCCAAAATGACCAAATTACCCCAAAATTTGAAGGAAATCTATAATTACCCCCTAATTTGAAAAAGAAAGGCATGCATTTCAAATACATCCCTCCCAAATAGACATTTTATCTTTAGCTCCAGTTTGAATATCAAAACTAGGGAGATTTGGAGGTGAAATTCTTGGCTATGTGAGATGATTCGTTTGATCTAATTTATATCATCAACAGAGAGAATTCAGTTAAGGTCCCTAATCTTTTTTTTCGCAGGCTTTATCCAAACCTTTCATTTGGGACATCCAGAGTCCCAAACATTTTTTTGTTGCAAGAGAAAGACATATTGGCGGATTCCGTCAATTTGACTTTTAGTTGACGAGAAAAGTGGACTTTAATCATGCCTCGACCATTTTTAAAAGAGTACAATTGTAATTTTTCAGTATTCGTTATTAAATTATTAAACAAAATAACCAAAAAAATCATCTTCTTCACAACCACCTACCCTACCTCACCACCTCAATAATACCAAAATGGATAATGCTAGAGGTACATTACACTAACCATAACATTGTCCATAATGTATAGCTGGGCTTTTTTTTTTTACCTTGATAATCAATTTCTCGCGCATCAGTAAAATAAAAAAAGCACTAACTTTTCATTTCCCTTTAACTGGAATTAAAACCCTGCATTTCCCATTTCATTCAAACTCTCCCGCAAGAAAACCCTCCCCCCACTTGATCCAAATCTCATTAGATCTCCTCCGATTGATGACGAGCGAACAAGGAGTATAGATCTCCTCCGACAGACGACGAGCGAACAAAGAGTACAAGGTCAACATCGGTATCTTCAAAAATCGACGACGGTATTATTAATGTGTGACTCTCCTTCGTAAATGGGTTTCATTTTTCAGTTCTTCATAAATGGGTTTCGATTCTTTTTCGATTTCAATTTCATGTGGCATCTTTGAAGAAAAATGGGTTTCATTTTTCAGTTCTTCATAAATGGGTTTCGATTATTTTTCGATTTTAGTCTCACGTGGCATCTTTGAAGGCATTGTTGCAAAATATGAGTAGTTAGTTGTGTTTTGATCTACATAATCGATCCCAACCTGATGAAAAAAGTGTCGGAAAACTCGTTTTAACTGGTCATTTCTTTTTTCCTCATTTTGGATTACTTTTAGATCATATTGCTAGTTGATTTCTAATATTTGCTTAGACGGTAGTATTACAGTGTTCCCAAGCTACACTCTATATAGATTTGCCTTCACCCATGGCATAGCTTTATGATTTGAGTGGACAATTGAAACTAACAATATATACTTTCACATGTGTAATATGCTAGATAGGATAAGAAAACAAGGAATTTTATTGGGACATTACCACGTGTTGAGTGTGAGAAGTTTTACATTATCCGTTGTTTGGATTTGTCAATGGATTTGTTTATATTACATGTTGTTTGTTTTTTTTTTTCCAATTTCACTTATTCTTTTTCGATTTTTTGTTTCTAAAGGGAGTTTACCATTTGTTCTATCAGTACAATCCTATGGCTAAAGAACTTAAAGAATGAGTAAAATTTGAATGAAATTAGTTTGGTGTTTTTTTATGAACTTAGTTCAGTGTTAATTTGTGAACTTATTTTGGTATTAGTTTGATCCACTCTTTGCTGCCTAATAAAGATAATTGTTGTAACTTGCAGTTGTATTAATCAATGGCTGAAAAGAATAGGGGTATCTGCCACAGTTGTTGACAGCCTGGGCATCAACTGTATGACTGTCCAAAAAAACAACAATGTCCAGACTATGTGCAGGGAATTGTAAAAATGATGGAGGTGGAGAAGAAGATGGCAAACATAGGCTGAATATTCTTGTGTTGTACTAAAGATTGTAGGTATTTCAACTGGAATAACGTGAAGTCCAAGAAGAAGAAAGCCTTGCCATTTGAAGGACAATCTAGTGATTTTTGTGATGGAATGGAATCAAGCAGTGTTGTGACATCTCGAAATCAAGCTAAAGCGCCAATTGAGGACCTATTGAAAAGTGTTTCCGAATTAAAGATAGACGAAGAGGATGTGGAGATCTCATTCAACATAACTATCCGGAAGGGAAAGCATGTAAGGAGTAGAATTGATGTTTGTGACACTTATATAATTGTACCTATCAATCAAACTTATGTAATCGGATATTACTTATGTTTATGTTAATTTTGAGTCACTATCCATGGTTATGTAAGTGCACATGTGATCTGGCTTCATGTGATATATGACATAAGTTCAGGTAATGGTTTTGTCTATTGTAAATGAGATTTATCTCAACTTACCAATTGCGGTCCTTGAATATAAAGAGAAGCACATTTTATCATCATCTTTTGGATTAGGGATTTTCAAACTTCATATAATACACTCCTTACATATTCGAGAAGTATACAGTAGATAACCTACATTATATCACTCCGCTAAGCAACCAAAAAAATGTAACTAAGTTGTTGACACAACATAAACTACCCTTCCTGATAATCGTATCTCTTGTAGAATTCAAATACCTCAGTCTCGTCCGCAAATTTCAAACCAACCTAAAGTACGAATATCTCATTCTCAGCACCTGCCGTTTCCTCAGCCAAAAGATTAGATAAGGTAACATACATTCCTGGAAGAATAACATTTCACATTAAGCTTTAAATTAACAGTACGTGTGAGCATTTATTTTAAAATCAAACGTGTACTAATATGCAAGTAGGTCGGAGTTTAGACAAATATCCAGATCACTCATCAGTGAGGCATTTTAAGAATGACAATTTCTGTAATTTAATCTGACCCCTTATTGTCATTGGGTATATTAAAAAAGTTGTACTCCAAAGTTCACGAATAAACAAACTATATCGTGGCTGGAGTTCTTGTCAACCATGTTGTCGGAAACATTATTTGACTCTCCATCCTTTTAAGTATCCATCTCTATTGAGACAGAGGAAGAAGGAAAATCATTTATTAACAACAACATAACATAGTTCGTCTACCATTACATTTTGAATGGAAAGGAAAACAAATTACCATTTCAGCATGTGGTATCTTCAAATCCACCGGCTAGCACATCGGATAATGAGAGAAATTGCTCCGATAAATCATTCATTTCATGGGTATGGGTCGGATTGAGTTAGCTGCTTCGGGAGCGGGGGAGTTGGAATGAAACGGGAAATGCATGAGAGTTGGAATGAAAAGGAAAATGTAGGGTTTTAATTCCAATTAAAGGAAAATGGACTGTTCGTCCCCCCCCCCCCCCCCCTTTTGAGGCGCGAGAAATTGATTATCAGAGTCAAAAAAAGTCAGTTATACATTATAGACAATGTTATGGACATTGTAATGTACTTCTAGCATTATCTTACCAAAATTTACCCACCTCAATTGTCGCGCCGATGACTGTTACCACACCGAGAAACTCTCTTTGTACAGAAAAAAGGTACCAGAAACCCAACAGAAAAGAAAAACTTCCAAAAATACCCTCCTATACAAAAATTGCAACCAACGTTATTATAAGAATATAGGAAACTTCAAATAAGTCCCTGAGAATTTGTAAACATAAAATTTAACCCTACAAAATATTGTATCTTATGAGAAGTCCTAAAACTCATAGAATTAGCAAAATTTGTAAAGAATTAAGATATAGATTAACTTTAAGATTTTATATATCCATAATTAACAATAGATTAAAATTTTCTGAGTTAAGAAATTACATAAAATATACAACTATCTAAATCTAAAATTAAATTTCGCTGCCTCTGCGCACCCTGGTATAAATGGTATCAGAGCCATGTTACGAACCTAAAATAATGATGAACATAATGGATGAAGAAAATATAATTGAAGAATTTTTGGAAAAAGTAGGAAAACATAAAAAATCAAGTTATCCTAATTTACCTAAAAATAGTACAAATAAAAGTTTTGAAAATGTACATAAAAGATTATAATATACAAATAGGAAATTCTCTTTTAAATAAAAATCTTAAAGGAAAAGATAGGATTATAATTAATCCCCCCTTAGATTTCAGAATAACTCAAAAAGATGAAAATAAAGGAAATAAATCAATATATGATTACAGAAGTTGAAGAATTAGAACAAAAATTCTTAGAATCTACAGGCGAAGAATATAATGAATATAAAAGACAGTTAGAAGAATTAACTGAAAAATGGAAAATATAAAAATGAATATTAATCCAACATCTAGTCATAATATAAAACCAGAATATTTTAGTAGTGATGAAGAATATGAAAAATGGCTTCCTCATCACCCAATACGTAATAAGGAAGGTATTAATCAATATAGGAAAACACAAAAAAGATATACTGAAAATGTGAGAAAACAATATATAAAAGAAATAAATTCAATGAAATCTTATAATGAACCAATCCACACAACAGAAATATGGTTAGATCTTGATTGTGTAGATAAAGATAAATCTATAGAAACATGGTTAAAAAGTACAGACTTAGCTATACAATTTAATAAATGGGAAACATATACAGCCTTTGGATTTATAGAACATACATTCAGAGGAATTGCATCTGAAGGGTGGAGAAAATTACCAGAAATATAAAATGAAGAATAAAGTATGGAGAACATACTACTGAAGCATTAGATAATAGAAATGCCTTGAACGAACAAAATATACAAGAAATATTAAAAGACTTGAAAGAGCCTTAAGAACAGAATTATTAGGATATAGATTCAGTTCTAATGAAGAAGCTAGAAAACAAGAAGAATATAATGCAGGAATAATAGCAATGGAAAATTTGAAAATATGTGATACGTGTGAATTAGATAAATATACGTGTAGATTTGAAGAAATATATTACATACTAAACCAAGGAGATTACCAAGAAAATAAACTAATGTTAAGATCCTATTTTACAAAGTTACCATTCCCCTGGGGAATTAAGTTACTAAAAGAATATGAAAAAATATTACTAACTGGAGAAGAAGAATGTATAAAAATGGATAGCCTTGGAACTAGGACTGAATTTACAAAACGAATGATAAGTACTTGGTGTAGAGAAGCTTTAGAAAGTAAGGAAGCATATAAGATAAGAAAAAATTATTTGTGTTGCTACAAAGATTTAGGTCAAATTGAACAATTTGGATGTTATAAAAAGAAATATAAGCCATATAAGAAACATAAAAGAAAATTCAAAAGCTACAAAAGGTTTAAGAAAAGAAGTTTTAAACTACATAAGAAATATTTTAAGAAAAGAAATTGGAATGCAAAGTCTAAACCAAAATATATCAAGAAATGTAGATGTTTCATCTGTAATGAAGAAGGACACATTGCCCCTCAATGTCCTAAAAAGAAAGGTAGACAGAATGTAAAAACTCTTAGAATTTATGAAGAATTCAAAGATGATAGTGATATAGAACCAATAGAATATTTTGAAGATTAAGTAGTGAATGCAGTAGTATTTATGAATTAGATACATCCTCGTCAGAATAAGATTATGAAGAAATAGTGTATATGAATCAAGAAATACAAGAAATAGACCAGGAAATAGAAATGGAAACAACTGAAGAAGTTGAAGATTCAGTAGAAGGTATAAATCAGGAAATAACCTTTGATATCAAAAGATATAAAAGAATAACTAAAAATATATTAGATTTACAAGAAAAAGACGTATTCCACCAAGGATTCTACGGAATACTGCCAAGAACAAATAAAACAGTTATTAGTATGAACTACAAAGAAATATCTATTAATATAGAAGATACAATAGGAAAAGTAAGAATCCCCATAATCACAAAATAATGGGTAAAACAAAAATTAGCTAAAATTCCAGAAAATGTAAGAAGCAAATTGAAATGTATTAAGATAGGAGGAATCCAAATTATGGTAAAAGGATTCTTTAGAGAAGGTATGAATATACCAATAGAAATGTATTGTATGGACAATAGAATCTTACGAGATCCTATAGATGCTCTATTAGGAACTGTTGTAGGAAATTTAGTATATCAGAAAATAATATTCACAGTAAAACCAAATTATGCAGTGTCATTAATTGATAAAAATATTGACCAAAGTTTCAATCTATATTATAGAATTGGAAACTTAAAAATGTTGCGAAAAAGTAAGGCTATTAGTACTAGCATAAAATCAATTTTTTGCTTTTAGCACTAGCCATCACAATAATTTAAGAAAAATAACTGATAATATCATCATACATAAAGACTTTGAAGAATTAGCTGAATATATACCTCCTAGAAAATACCAAGAATATGAAGTAACCATACCAGAACAAATAATGCTTGATTTTCATAAACAAGCAAGAGAAATCAATTTTGAAGGAAAATTGATAAGAAGAAATGGTATCAGCCTAGAAGGAGAAAATCTTATTGCAAGATTCCCCTCTATACAAGACTCTAAGGTAAGCCAACCTAGAAAATTAAGTATTGCAAGACTAAAAAGTTCGCAATACTATATCAAGACTAAATATGCTAATCAAGAAGGATACAAGAAGAATCTTCTTGTTCTTATAGATACTGGAGCAGATAAAAATCATGTAAATGCTAAATTTGTTAGCCATTTAATAGACTTTGAATTACCAGAACCATATATGTTTAAAGATTATTTGAGAAATAATCTTGAAATAAGAAAATATGTGAAATTCCCTTTTATATTTATAGGAGAAGATCAAAAAGAATTTACTAAAGAAATAATTCTATATAAAGATGAATTATATGGAGTCAATCGTTCACCTATAATGTTAGGACTGAACTTCCTTGAAAAATTCAGTCCTTACAAAATTTGTCAAGGATATTTAAAAATAACAATTGATGATAATTCAATCATCATATCAAAAATAGATGAAAATATGAAATCATTGTTATCATGGAAAGAGTAATTAGTACCAATTCCATGAGTCCATATATTGAAGTTACACTCAATATAAGAAGTTATTGTAGAATTAAATTTCATGCTTACCTATATACTAGAAGTACAATAAGCTTATGCTTCCCAAATGTACTACCATCTGAATATTGGAAATATAATTCAAAGAAGGTTGTCATCGCTACAACAGTAGGTGGAAACAAGGTAATATATAGCAAATATGCTACACAAATACTTTTTCTAATATCCTTTAGAGAAGTATTTGTTGATAAAATATATATGTCAACCACAATTGGATGTGATATTTTATTAGGACAAAACTTCCTACTAAAATATGCACCATTTACATAATATATTGATAGATATATGTTCACAACTCCTTGTGCACATAAGATATTTACACCAAAAATCACCAAAGCTATTAGCATAGCGTACAAAGAAATTAAACATCAGAGCTCCTCAACCCAGCGTGGTGGATGTTGGAATACAGAAAAATTTAAACCAATTACAGTTTTAAAAATGACAATAGAAAATAAGTTAGAAAAATTGAAAAAAGAAATTTCTAAAACCTATTTTGAAAATCCATTAGAAAAATGGAATACGGATAAAGTAAAGGTAAAAATAGAACTTATCAATCCAGACACTATAGTAAGGGTCAAACCAATAAGATATAGTGTAGAAAACCCAAATGAATTTAAGGTCCAGATAAAAGAATTGCTAGAAACCAAACTAATCAGGCCTAGTAAAAGCCCACATAGCAGCCCAGCCTTTATGGTTAGAAAACATAGTGAAATAAAAAGAGAAAAAGTCAGGATGGTGATTAATTATAAGAAACTAAATGAAGTTACTAAGTTTGATGGATATTACTTGCCTAATAAGGACACCCTTATTAAACAAGTATATAATAAAAAGATATTTTCAAAATTTGATTGTAAGTCAGGTTTTTGGCAAATTGTACTTACAGAAGAAAGTAAACAATTAATTGCATTTAGTACCCCCTAGTCCTTTAGGACAATATGAATAGAATGTAATGCCATTTGAGTTGAAGAATGCACCACAGATATTTCAAAGATGAATGGATGAGGTAATCAAACCAATCACTCATTTCTGCATTGCTTATGTTGATGATTTACTTATTCATCCAAATAATATAAATGAACATATTGAACATCCTGAGAAATTTTGTTATATTATGAAAAAGCAGAGTATTACACTTTCTCAAAAGAAAGTTGAGATAGCTAAAACAGAGATAGAATTTTTGGATTATTCATAAAAGAATGAGAATTACAACTGCAATCTCATATTGGGGAAAATTTCAAGAATTTCCTGAAGAAATCAAAGATAAAAACCAGTAACAAAGCTTCCTTGGTATATTAAATTATGCTGAAGGATTCATTGAAAATAGTGTCAAATTAAAAAAACTATTTTCTTCCAAAATTAAGAAAAAATGAAATGTCATCTTGGGAAGGGAAGAACAAGATTGTGAGAATACAAGGAAGGTAAAAGAGGAATTAAGGGTTTTGTCTAAACTTGTAATTCCACAAGAAGAAGATTTCTTTACCCCTGAAACTGATGCTTCAGATAATTACTGGGGTGCAGTATTAAAGGTTAAAAAAAATCATAAGGAATATAAATGTGAAAGAATTGTTCTTGTCCTGAGATACTTGCAGGATATACATCAGGAACGTTCAAGGAAGTTGAGACAAGATATGAGACAAATAGAAAAGAACTCATTAAGCGAAGAGTACAAAAATATGAAGATTATTTATTGCCAAAAAAGTTCTTAATTAGAACTGATAATGTTGATCTATCTATTGCAAATAGATATATTATTAGGATTCAAATTTGGTTTTCTTATTACAAATTTGATATTGAATATATAAAAGGAAAATCTAACTTTCTTCCTGATTATCTTAGCAAGGATGGAGCTAGAACAACTAAGGACGAAAGTCCAAATACTTGAGATAAAAGTTTCCTACTTGAAAACACAAATTCAAAATATACAAGATAGTCTTCGAGGCAAAAATATAGCCCTTAAGGCAGAAACAACTTGTACCAAGTCTAGTATCCCCTCACAGGGACTTGTGAATACTAGCGCTCTTCCCGAGGATAAAGGGAAAGAAAAGAAGATAATAGGAACCCCTTCACAAGGAATACTCAAACCTATTACTGGTAAATAAGATATGGAAAATCCCATTAGGGATATACAAGATATCAAAATTAGCGAATGTAGCTCTTCATCGAGCCAAAATTTACCTAAGCTAACTATTGCAAATATCGATCCAAAAGATATTGTCAAAATATGTCATGGAGTAAAGCTTCCTAAAAAAAAATAATTATGAAAAAGTGATATTCTTTATCGTTATTTTTAATATATTATCCGACTGGTATTTTGGGGTAGGAAAATGGATAAAGACTCTCCACTATGGAAAATACAATAAGATAAATTTTTATCCAGAAGCTCCAGCCAACTGGATAAGGAATTGCTTTGAAGTAGGAAATATACTATGTATATATCCAAGCAAAGACCTCAAAAAAATAGCACAACTCCCGGTAAATGTCAGGAAAGCAGTAAAGAGATATACTGAAGTTATCAAAAATACAAATATATATATCAGATTCCACTCAACACCTATGGAATGGGATTCTATTCTTGAATATATGCAGCCATCGTTCCATGTTATCAAAATGGGACTTACAAACCAGCATTTTTTACCAACTAGTCAAAAGGTGGTTAAAAATGGTTATCAAGATATCAATAATATGATTCCCTACAGAAGGGCAAAATGATATAAAGAGATATTTGAACATGTAACTCAGTTAATTCTTGAGAAAGAAAAGATATGGATCTACCCCTCTGAAGAATATATAATTTATTCTAATGCAAGAATCCCTACAAAGGATGAAGATATGTATTTTCTTGACAACTTGTTATTCACTATAATCTCAAATCAAGTTAGTGGATCAGAAGATATATCAAAAGAACTGTGCAAGATACTTTGGGATCACAATGACCATCATTGTGAACACTGTGTTGTAGAATATATGAGTCAAGGAGCGTCTCTCAATAGTGATGAATTTCCCGCGGAATTCTTTGATTCGAGAATGGAAAAGTAATGGAGCCAAGAAAGTGACCCTTTATCACTACTTTAATAAAGCACTTTATTAAAGAAAAAATGTGGTCACTAAGAGATAGAAGATAATGGAGATATGTCACAATCTAACTCAAAAGATAAGGCCACCTAACAATATCCAACAAAGTAAGGTGGAAGACACCTTTGAAGATAAGATTTCTTTTTACTACCTAACAAAAGATAGTGGGAGGATAGCTGTAAAGATAAGATTCCTTATCACTAAAGAAATGACTCAAGACCTCTATAAAAGGAAGAAAAGTATTTGGAAGATGGCATCGAATCCCAGATAGACATCTAAAAAAAACTTTAAAGAAAACACATCTTAAGTTCTCTTCTTTGTAATCTGTTTGCACCACTTGTATTCAGAATATTATTAGATAGCTTGAAGATAACAAAGCTTGTAATAAGGTAATCACTTATGGAGTTCTAAACTTCATAAGGTGAGTACCAAAGGTATGTAAATATAGTGTGTAAGCATGTACTATTTCAGTTTATGAATATAAAGATGAAATCTGTTATATTCAACAAAGCTTTTATAAAAGGATTTCATTAAGTTTCTCATGATTCATCGGTAGTACAGATAGAGATTTTAAAAGATTTTCAAAAACATTGTTTTGAATGGATGTTAATCATGCCAAAGTACCCGTCTTTGATAAATGTTTTAGGGGAAAATGACAGATTTCTAACAAAATTGTAGCACCTTGTGTGTAAGTTTATCTTTTAAAATTTTGTTCCGAGTAAGAACTCGTTTCTGAAAAGAGTTTGGATAGAGGTGAAAACAGAGACTCTGGATACTGTAAGATAACGTCTGTGGAAACACGGCTAGTTCTCTAGAGTAAGAAATGCAACCTTAATTGAAAAGCCTTTTGGGGAAGCAGTTGTGGACCCAAATGATTTCAAAATATTTTAAATATTCATCTGATTCAGAAGATTTATTAAGTACATGCAAGGCAACTATAAGAACATGCTGGAGGGAAAGCCTAGTTATTTCCATTGATTACTGTAAATTATTTGCATGCTTTTATATGCTTATCTTTACATGCTTATAATTTGATTGTTATGAACACTTCACAAGCATCTACATCCAATGATGATAGTCTTAAATTATATTTGAATGAAAGAGATATTTCATTTTTATTAAAGGTAGTTGAAAAATCTAAAGATATATATCCTGTTGGTCAAGAAAAACTTGGAAAAATATATTCTGATATAGATTATGCTTGTAAGTATAATATATGATTTGATCATGTAGAAACTTATGAAGAAATAAAAAAGATAATAGACTTTATAACTAAACACGAAAATATAGAAAAAGAAGTTTCAGAAGGAATTATTCGTGGATACATAACTGAAAAAGATCAACCTAAAGTCTTTGAAAAATTAACAAAATACAGAGAATATTTAGGACAAGTTGAAAAATTTAAAAAGTTATCGTATAAATAGAAACTTTAATGAACCATGAAGATATTGAAAGATTTGAAAGAATTGAAGACAATACTAGCAAACTAAGATCCAAAGAAGTTAAGATACTTCTTGAAGAGCTGAGAAGGGAAGAAAATTAAGAAAAAAGAAATAAAATAGCAACAACTATAAGATATCACCAATACGAACAACAACAGTACTTAATCCGTCGAGAAGTAGATATTGAACTAAGATTCTTAGAATCATTTCTAAGAATAGACGATCCAAACGAAAGAATTGTAAGAAATAACCCTGAAAGACTCAATAACTAAAATTATAGGACATATCTTGCAATTTATTTCATTAAGGGAAAAATAAACATTTTAAGTCTTTCGTCAACTTTCTGGTAAGAATCTTATGTACGTCTAGCATTACTCTACCATACCCACATTCACCCGCACTTCCCACTGCCACCATCACAAGCCTCAAACAAAACAACCCGTGATCACTTGCTAGGACTGATCTTTCTACCATTGCAATGTCATGAAATCACATTCTAATTAACATACACCATTAACATAGCCTGAAAGTCCTTGGCAACAACTACCCAAGACCCAATTAACGACACCGACAGATCTAGTTTCTTTGACTTTTGAAACCCACACTCAGCAACATATCCTGATTGCATCCATTTCCATGAAAAAGGAACAAAACTAAAGAATAGCATCTTATTCTGGCTTAAAAGCCATCCCGCAATACCCATCAGTACGAACAACACAATCCGACTGCCAATAATCCAAACATGACAGACCCAACATTTCCCAAAACACTCCGCTTTCAAATCAAAAGTAAAACAAAAGTTTCTTCTTTTTTATTGGGAAAAGCCGAAATTGATGATAGATTTCAATGCAATAAAGGTTGTTGGTGGGAGGTTTGGATGATGATAGTAATGGTTTAACGTGCGAATCGATGCGGTACAACAGTGTGGGTAGATGGGTCGCAGTCATCGGTGTGGTGGATATGGGTAGATTTTATTGTTTATGTGGTGAGGTAGGGTGGGTAGATGGATGGGAGATAGGGAAGAGTTAATTGTTTCATTGGTCACTTAACTTTACTCAGAGTCACGACTTATCCACTGTACTTTACTATGTTTCTCCGTACCCATTGAACTTTTATCCGTCTCACCGGAATGGCCACTGGATGGATTCTGTCCGTCAACTTGCTTACGTGGAAGACGGAATGCTGATGTGTCCGTTAAAAATGGTAACATCTCAGACACGTGGATGACAGATCAGCCAAACAGCACACGTGGATGACAAATCATCCAAACTTCATTAAAATTTTAACAGAAAATTCATAATAACTCCTCATTAATATTGACAGAGTAGAAGCTACAAATGAACTACCAAAGTACGACATTTAATTCCTAAATGGGAGTACATCAAAACAGGAATGACAAGTATCACCTAGATTAGATAATGAAAATACAAAAAGGCAGTGAGCCAATCCCTTCAAAAATAAAGTATTCCAATCCCTTCAAAACGCCAGTTACAGCTTTGTATCAAAATGTAAATAATGAATCATCAAACTAGTGATATGGAAGCTGTGTACGAACCGCCACAGTATTCCAATTCCTTCAAAAAGGCAGAACCTAAGATGTTACCACAATACTCCAATCCCTTCAAATCATCAAACTGGTGAAATGGGAATGCCGGTTTTCTTCAAAATTGATTCTTCTTTCAGTTCTAAAACGATTTGGGGTTAGATGTAGGGATTGGGGTTTTCGAGTTTAAGGTCAATGGGATGGTGGAGTTAATTTGTTGGAATAGATTTGGGGGCTAGGGTTACAGTTTCAAGAGGATGAATGAGTGTGTATGTATATTCAAACCCCAAAATTCAGTCAATTTCTACAAACCCACCAACCGAAAGAGGACCACACTATAAGCTCGGATTTGAATCTGATTCAAGAAAGGGCTAGATAGGACGAGGAAGAAGGGAGTATAAGAATAAATTTTAAATAAGAAAAAGTTCATTTCATTCTAATGTGTTCAATGACTATAGATAAGGGCCTGTTTGGGTTTTTTTTAGCCACGTGTCTAAGATGTTACCATTTTTAACGAACAAATCAACATTCCGTCTTCCGCGTAAGCAAGTACACAGACGTAATCCATCTGGTGGCCATTCCGATGAGACGGATAAAAGTTCAATGGGTACTGTGAAGCATAGTAAAGTACAATGGGTAAGCAGTGACTATGAGTAAAGTTCAGTGGCCAATGAAACAATTAACTCGATAAGGAATTGGAAAGAAGATGATTATTTTCCAAATTATTTTTTTATTCAATTATTTAATATGGAATAATTTACCATTTTATCTTTTTAAAATTGGTCAAATTTCAACTAATGGTCAAAATGATGGAATTCGAAAATATGTCATTCTACTGGAATAAAAAAAGGTTTGCGATTTCGAATAACACAAATAAAAGGTTTGAGTAAGTTTTTTTTTTTTTTTTGCTATAATTAATAGTAACTTTTTTTCACATTAAAACTTATTTTTATGTACATATTAAAAATAAAATAAAAATATTAAGATTGACTAGAAAATAACCATTTATTTATTAATCTTGGCCTAGCCAAACATGAGTTGCATTTTCGCACGATGGTATGTTGCACTGGGCTTATCGTCTCTCTTTAATGTCTAATCACTAAAGTTGTACAACAAAAAAAAGTGTAAATTACATGGACCAAGTGTTTTCAAGATCTCATTTCAATATTAAGAGTTATAAATTTTTTTCTTTTCAAAAATCATATTATAATTCAAATATTTAATATTTATAATAATATTATTAAATTAAATTAAATTACCACCACTACTCTACCTTACCTACCCCACCACAACTCCCACCCCCATGAAACCTAATTTACAATTTCAAAAACTATTTAGTATTCACTCCTACTTCACCAATGGCATAGCCACTCCCAAGGTACTTCACTCCAACAACTCTTCTCTTTTCTCTCTTTATTACCATCAAGAGACCACCACAGCGGCATCATCACCATATCATCGTTGAGGTGGCATCACTCTCCCTACTGGTGACATCATCACAGCAACGATAAGCACCACTGCAATAGTGTTGTGCTATCCTCCGCAACGATTCTAGGCAATTCCAAGCCATAGTAGCGTTCACAGAACCATTGTGAAGTGCTGATCTGCACTCCGCTGTGCAGTGTTCTTCGCGACATCACCATGGTTTTAGGGCGGTCGATCTGAAAATGGAAGTCGTAGTGGCGTTTAAGGCGCTGATCGGTGCGGTGTTCATCGCAGTGGTGGTAGTGGTTAAAGTTATGATGGTGTTGGTGTTGGTGTTGGTGTTGGTGTTTGTATTGTGATGGTGGTGATGTCGACGACAGCGACAGTTGTGGTGATGTCGACAGTACTAGTGTAGTGGCAGCAGTGCGATGGTGGTTAGGGTGGAGGGGCTTGTGACCTTATTTGATTAATTGTGATCAATAATTTGATTAATTTGTGATCAATAAATAATGTGACCTAAAAAATTGATCATGACCAACAATTTATTATTTTGTGACCGTCGAGAAATAACTTGTATCCAATTAATTTGATAATTTGTGATCATGAAATAAGTTGTGACTTACGAAATTTGTGATTTGTAACGGATAACTTGTGACTAATAAATAATATATAATCTAGAAATTTGAGTTGTGACTTATAAAATTTCTGATTTATGACTGATAAATAAATTGTGACGGTGAAATAATTTATGATCTATAAAAAATTTTATTCGTGATCAAAAAATAATTTGTGACCAAAATAGTATATAATTGTGACCCTAATATATTTAATCAATAAAATATATATTTAATTAATTATTTCATAAATAAGTTTTAATTAATATCTGATTTTTGAAATTTTAAACTATCTTTCTTGTTTTGAAATTAGTCATACTTAAAACTCTTAAATATGAAATTTTTCCGAAACCTGTCTAAATGGGCCATGAACATCCTAGCTTGTTATTAGACTTCAAATTCGAATGCTCTAATATCAACCAACTACACTATGTACTTCCATTTTTCTACTAATTACAGATTTACTATGCATCCTTTTGAAAAAAAAAAAAAAATCAATATATATGCATCTTTTAAAAAAAATTACTTTTTAAAAATCCCTAAAGCTTGAATGGAAAAGTTTTCTCATCTTTAATCCCCACACTTCATGCACACAAGTGACTCTCTATCTCCCACTCTCCATACCCCCGAACCGACCTTTTCTTAATCTCAATTATAACTTTGCAAGCATAAATTTCAAAAATAGTCACTAAATTTACCTAAAAATTACAAAATGATCATTAAAGTTTAAAACTTGCAGAAACGGTCACTGGATTTTCATGCGCTTTCACAAATGGTCATGGAAGGACCGTTATGATTTGAATTCAAACTTAAAGGACCAAAACATGTGGATATAGACGCTAGACCACCTCAAGTGCAAATTTCTGAGTAAGTCAATTACTTTTAAACAAGAATACACTATATTTTTATGTGAACTAAAATAAATAAAAGTGCATTAAAAGCTAGAAAATATATGCACGATCACGCCAAAATATAGAAAAATATTTGTATCTCATCTAAATTTATGGTTTTATACGTATATAGGCGGGATGAGAATTAAAATATCACTTTTACAATTTTCATCTAATTTACTCCAAATGTGACACTTAATAGTAAGAAATTTGCACTTGAGGTGGTCAAGATTTTATGTCCACGTATTTTGGTCCTTTAAGTTTTAATTAAAATCATAACGGTCCTTCAGTGACCGTTTGTGAAAGAAATTAAAATTTCAGTAACCGTTTGTAAAAGCGCATAAAACTTCAGTGACCGTTTCTACAAGTTTTAAACTTTAGTGACTGTTTTGTAATTATATATATAAACCTTAATTGTATGTAATACGAAGTTTTATGCAAATCGGAATTTGGTGGCAATTGTGAAGGGGATACATAAAATCATTATTCAAATTTGCAGATAACAACATCGAGTAATTAATCAAAGTAACCCTTGTGGTGAAATTAATTTGTTGTCCTTTGCTACGTGTATTTCTAAGTTGGATAATCGTCAAAAGGTATAGCAATTCCACTAGATTCCACAGTTTTTACCTTCATTGAAGGTAGTTTCTATGTTGCGCGGTAACTATAGTAAATCACAAAAGAGTGGATTCTTCAATTGTAGTAGTGGTGGTCGAGCAATGCTACATGTGGCTCCTGGCCATTTATCATTTTCCGTGGTGGTTGTGGTGGACATTAAACGGTGGCTAGGATTAGATTTGATGGTGTTTATAATGGAATCGAATTGCACAGTTTGAAATGGTAAAATGTGACAATACTTGTTACATCTAACAAATTGTGTAATGCAATACTAACATAGAATGTCACATGAATGTAACAAGGATTTTTCTATTTTTCTATTAATACACTAGTTACACCTAATATAGTATCGTTGTAATTCCTTTTTTTTTTTTAATCTATTGATGTATTTATGTGAACTTATTTTATAAAAATTGTTGTCCACCTCAAATTCATTCAAAATTAAATATGTATTGTTCGTGTCTATCAATCCTCCACATTTCATCTTGCAACTCACAATGGAATATAGCCATATTTGATAAAATTGATGAAATATGTGGTTGAAGGATGTGGGCGAGGCTTCTTGCCTTGACTGGCTTCGAGAAAAATCCGAACGTTGTGTAGACTCATGGAGCCTCTTCAAATCGGGCTTCTTTACTGGTGGGGTATCTTTCCTTGGAAACATCATTTCCTCCATATTAATTTACTTTTCAGCCCTTGTGAGCAGGTCAGTTATTGACTTGGGATGAGTTTTTGATAGGGACATTTTAAACGCCTCACGCCATACTGCATATGTAAGAGCGGAGACCGCGGCTATGATATGTAGGTGGTGTGATGTCATAGGCACCCAAAAATAGTCCTTAAACCTCTAAAACTAATATAGTAAGGGTCCGTTTGATTGCACCATGGAAAATAGGGTGGAAAGAAAACGAATTCCAGGGAAAATATTTGCCTAGAACTTGTTTTACGGGGAATTGTAATTAAATGTGTTTGATTGGTATGATTTTCCATGGAAAATGTTGAAAGTTTGAAATCCGTTTGACTTCCTTTTTTATGGAAATTGTCCATTAAAGTGATAATATTTTCTACTATTGGGTTAAGAACATTTTCCACCATTCGTGCATCAAAGGGTTGTACCTAGAAAAAGGGAGGAAAACATTTTCCGTGGAAAATTTAGCATATCAAACAGTCAAAAAGTGGAAGTAGGAAAATATTTTCCTACTTCCAGGGAAAATATCGCCAATCAAACAGAGCCTAATTGAAGTAATGGTCGATCCCACGAAAAGTATGCAATTCAACAATTTATGTTTCATATAAGGATTGGGGGATTTTTGTTTATAACGAAATCGGTCTTATAACAAATAACAATGTGAATTAACGAGCTGTATTAAATCAATGAAACAAGTTTTGATTAAAGTCAACTTCCACCATTGGAGATTTATAACCATTCATCAATCCATAAAGAATAATCAATTCACATTTACAATATTCATTGTCAGAATAAATTCATATTTCTCCTTAATTTTAGTTAATCGAAAACCAGTGTTCTAATTAACCATAATTATCAAATAATCTTAGACCAACGCTAAGGACTCAATTTAATAACAGTTTTAAACAATAGAGAAATCGATGAACTAGATAATACAAACACCAGCGGTTGCATTCAATTTATTTAAACAGTCTTCTTAAGTTTCAATAACCTCTATCGTGGAAAATTATCAAATCCTAGTGCTGCACAAGTTAAATGATTCAAACAATTACGGATTTAATATTTAACTTAGTTATAGATTACAATATATAAAAAACTAATAGATTTTTTAGTAATCAAACATAGCAATCATAAAATTATGCATAGAAGAATATTGAATATTGAAAATATAAATTAAACAATGAAAATGGGTGGATCTCACAATTATAATGTTTTCCAAGCCTTCGGTATCCTTCAATCAAGCACCAAGAATTAGTTACACATGATAGATCCAAGAGAAAAAATAGAGAGAGAAAAAAGGTTGGAGAGGTTTTGATGTGTTTTTGGCCTTTTTCTAGGCTTCTTGCGACCCACATATACAGAAAAAAAATCTAGTTTACATTGCGCGGTGCTTAGGCACTATGGGAACAGTACCTAGGCACTGAAAATCTGTTCTTTTTGGGCAACACAGCGCATGGGCACTGTGTTGTAGAGCCTAGGCGCTGTGTTGCTGTTTCAAATTCTACGTCCTCTTTAGTATTTTTATCATAACTTCCTCTCCTAATATCCAATTGAGATGATTTAAGATCCGTTTAAAAGATAACTCAAAGGGATACAACTTTACTTCAGATAACATCTTCGAATTCGATCATCTACCATATCAAAAATCGGTTTCAATATTAGGCTAAAAATCAGTGCGAAACTTTTCAATTTGAAAGTTGATGTATGATAATGTTTAGGCTATGTTTCATCCCTTTGACTCCTTCATTCATCCAATTAACCTCTAACGCTCTCAAGTCTTCATCATGAGGTTTGATACAACTTTTGAATATTTGTACTTTGGTTCCCGAACTTTCGCTTTCTTTCATTTTGGTCACTTTCCCTTATTTCTTCCAAATTACGCTGTATTCATCGAATTGTCATCTAAACCAAAATATGAGAATACTAAGTACATTTAGGCATAAAACAGTTCTATGAGTGCATTAAATAAAGATGTAAATGTGTATTTTACATTCCTTTCAAATTCCCCCACATTTAGCTTTTGCTCGTCCTCGGGCAAAACTCAAATTTGATTCCCCAAAAACACTAGGTCATAATGCCAAGAATATAGAACCATCATACTTTTTCAAAACACATAAAATATCATGAATAAACATTCCACACAACTCCTAATCAATTAGCAAGCATTTTCATATAAAGATGGAGTAAACCAAACATATAGACCCTCACGGATATAAGCAGTCAACTCTCATGTGTTTAAAAGGGTAAGTGTTTCGCTCAAATTCATTCCAATTGAAATGTTCTACCATATGCTTGCATATCTTCTCATTCGCCACCACTTAAATCACATGCTTTACAAGAATCATAAGAACGTTTTAATGGTTGTAACGTGGTTTATGGTTAAGGTGGGAAATATTTGGATATGTGACTCAAGAGACATCGAAACTAGTGGAGTAAAGATGAATAGACTTAGCTCAAACATATACATAAGACATGTAAAACCAACCACTCCACATAATAGCTTATTCATTTTGTATCCATCCCAAACAAATCGAACTCTTTTTTGAGATGTAAGAAGAGTTATGAATATAGATCTTTTTCAACATTAAAATCACTCTCCTCCACCACGTATTTTCTTTTTTTTTTTCCTATCATTAAATTTTTTTCTTCTTCTTTTGTTTTGTTTTGTTTTTTGTTTTTTTTTTTTTTGGTACAATGTAAATTACAAATGTTACACCAATAATGGAACTCTATGAATTGACATAGAAAATGTGTTCCAATTCACCAATAATAGCACTACCATAAATCTTGATACCCCTACATTTATTTTATTGCACACCCACACTTATCATGATATTGAACAATACTCCACTACCTCTAAGGCTTGGGTAAAGACATTGTTTATCCAATTTAAAACTTGTAATGTGAGTTTATACAAAGAAAAGGTAGTAAGGCTCAATGGGCTCAACAATGGAAAATTCAATTAATGAGTCGATTATTTGGCTAATGAAGCTCATTTATGTAATAAAGATGGTCTTAACCATGTTCGTGCATACATGTGTCAATGTGATCTTAAAGAGAATCAATACAAGTTCTAGTGAAACAAAGCCATGAGAGAATATCACACATGAAAAGAATAATGAGACTATTATGGATATATCAGTCTAAAGGCTCGAAAACCTCAACAGTTTGTCTATAGAATTTAATTACTACCATCCTCAAAAAAATAACTCCACTAATCAACTCTAAGTTGGAGGATTATTCATTCAATTATGTTATGAATTCTTCAAAAGTATAATTAATTCTAGCAAATGGCATACACAACTAAAAACAATCATTTAACTCTCAACTCATTTTTCTGAAAAATCATGCAAAAAGTATTGAAATTAAACTCACTCAAAATTGAAATGCAATAAGTCTAAATCCCCTTCCTCGCACTTAAAATTTACATTGTCCTCAATGTAAGGTCTAATACAAAGAAAATGACAAATATAACTAAAATAAAAAAATGGAATGCGAAAAATAAAAACTAAAATAAAAAGATAAATGAACAAACTCCCATGGGGTTACCTCCCAAGCAGCGCCTTTGTTTATTGTCTTTCGCTCGACTCATTGTTTTTTTATTTAGTCCAGGTCTATCATGGTTAGTTTCGATCTTCCTTGCGGTGTACCAAGTCCAATGTGACTGATAACTGGCAATGTTCCTCCATCTTCATGGAATACATACTTGTGGTGACTAGGGTGAGGCTTCAAATCTG
The DNA here is from genome assembly GCA_019097785.1 of Fraxinus excelsior. NCBI lineage: Eukaryota > Viridiplantae > Streptophyta > Magnoliopsida > Lamiales > Oleaceae > Fraxinus > Fraxinus excelsior. The sequence goes on along the minus strand of CM032627.1, from coordinate 12,234,639 downwards.
GAATGGAAGTCTGCAAAATAGAAAGTAGAGCCCTCTCATTAGAAACTAGTAATATAAAACAAGAAATGTTTCCTGACTTTGGAATAGCATTTAATGCTGCCACAATTCTTTGCAACTCAGTGTTTAAGGCCATCTCCTATTTTTCCTTTCCAAGATGCTCACTAATGATAGCTTTTCATTCATTTTTAGCATAAATTCAAAAATATCATGTGCTAATTGATCAATCACATCAATAAAATGAACATAATTATTATTACACGGATATTGGATGGAATCATAGATATTAATTGTCATGATCTTATCATCAGATTCCATGGTCAATGTGCTATTATTAAAATCTATTTTAGTTTTGGATGTCCTTAAAAACGGTCTTCCTAACAAGATAGGGGTAGTATGATTACTATTACCCATGTTAAACACATAAAAATCAATAATCAACTTATTAACTTTCACGAGAACATTCTCAACTACCCCCTTAGGATAGATATTAGATTTATTAGCTAGTTGAATTATTACACCAGTTTTATTTAAAGGTCCAAGTTTCAAGGAAGTGTATACAGAATATGACATGACATTAATAGATGCTCCTGAATCTATCATGGTCTTCTTAAACTTAGTGTCACCTATCATACAAGGAATAGTAAACATACATGGATCCGTGCACTTTGCAGAAAGTTTCTCTTCAATTATTGCAGATACATGTTCTCCAACTTTTACCCTTTCAATCCCCTTCAATTTCTGTTTTCTTTTACTTGTGCACAATTGTTTCAAAAATTTAGCATAACGAGGCACTTGTTAAAAAATATCTAAAAGTTGAGTATTTACCTCACATTTACTAAAAATTTCATGCAACTCATCATAATCTCGTTCATATTTTCTAGATCCTACTAAAGATGGAGGAAAATGGGGTATTAGTTTATAATCAGAGAGAGGTAAAAACTTACGCTCGGTCACCTCAGTATCATTGGTGACAGTCTTGTTTGCAACCTCTTTTTCTTCTTCTTCTTGCTCCAACAGCCTAGGGGATGCCTTTACTGAAATCTCAACCTCTTTACCACTTTTCAAGATGATTGCGCTCATATTTTCTTTTGGATTCACCATTGTTTGAGAGGGTAGTTTCCCCGAACTTTGTGATTTCGCCGACTGACCGCGCTAGCCATTTGACCCATTTGATTTTCCAAACATTGAATGCTAGCCTTGGTCTCATGTTGAAATTGTAAAGTGTTAGTTGCAAGAAATTTAACAATATCTTCTAAAGACATTTCAGAGTTAGAAGATTGGCCCTATTGTTGTCTAGATGGGTATGGCTGCTTATATTGTTGAAAGTTTGGGCGATTTTGAGCAACATGTGGATTTGATTGAGAATTTTCATAGCTAAGATTGGGATGATTCCTCCATCCTGGGTTGTATGTCTTCGAAAAAAGATCATAATTCCTCTATGGTTGTCCAGGGAAACCAACCGCTGCATTAACTTGTTCCGTTGGTTATTCTCGAAGAGTTGGACATGCATCAGTTGGATGTCCTATTACTGAATAAATTCCGTAAACCTTTGTTGTCTGCACATTACCTGTGGCCATTTGACGACAAGAGTAGTTATATTCGCTATTTGTTGTTTAATGGATGAGACATTTACCTCGTTAAATTGTCTAGAATGGGGGGTCAAATCTAGCGCTAAATTATTGAGAATTGGCTGCCATGTTTGCAATTAAATTCCTAGCTCCTTTGGGAGTTTTATCAACCAAAAGTCCTCCACTTGCAGCATCAATTATATTCCTTTCTGTAGGTTGAAGACCTTCATAGAAGTATTAGATGAAAAGTTGCTCACTGATCTGATGATGGGGATAATTTGTACACAATTTCTTGAACCGCTCCCAATACTCATGTAGAGATTTCCTATAATCTTGTCGATACTACAAATTTCTTTCATAATATTTGCTGCCCTTGAAGTTGGAAAATATTTCTCTAGAAATAATCTCTTCATTACATCCCATGTGGTAATGCTTCCCGATGGTAGATAGTAGAGTCAATCCTTAGCTGAATCCTTTAGAGAAACTCTTTCAGATGTTTATGAGGATTTTCACCTGCAAGACCATGAAAAGTAGGCAAAAGTGTATTAGTCCATATTTAAGCTCAAATGTAGTAGTAGCATCTAAAATAGGAAAAGTTATGCATAAAGGTTGTTGATTCAATGTAGAAGCTACAAACTCCTTCAAAGTCTTATTTTCAGCCATGATTCTTTCTTCTTCAAACTCAAAATCACTTACAAATAGATTGTTGGGGTTGAGATCACTTTCTTCCAGATTTTGCTGGATGTTACTCCTTAACCTGCGCAAAGTTCTCTCAATTTCTGGATCTTACTGCAAATCACTTTTATTAGAAGATCGAGTTGCGGGCATAAATAAACAGAACAAATTAAAAATAAATTTAAAAAAAAACTAGATTAAGAAAGACAAATAAAATTATATACTAAAATTTCTAAAAACAATAAAATATCTAAAAACCTAGAAAATTATGATTTTTTTTTTCAAAAACAAAATAAATAACTAAGAAGTACAAAGATAAATTAACACCACCCCCTGGCAATGGCGCCAAAATTTGGTGTGCTATCGTAGACACTCAAAATAGTTCTTAAACCTCTAAAACTAATGTAGTAATGGAAGTAATGGTCGATCCCACGAAAAGTATACAATTCAACAATTTATGTTTCGTATAATGATTGGGGGATTTTGTTTATAACGAAATCAATCTTATAACAAATAACAATATAAATTAACGAGTTGTATTAAATCAATGAAACAAGTTTTGATCAAAGTCAACTTCCACCATTAGAGATTTATAACCATTCATCAATCCACAAATAATAATCAATTCATATTTACAATATTCATCGTCGGAATAAATTTCTATTTCTCCTTAATTTTAGTTAATCAGAAACCAGCGTTCTAATTAACCCTAATTATAAATAATCTCAAACCAGAGCTAAAGATTCAATTTAATAATAGTTTTAAACAATAGAGAAATCGATGAACAAGATAATACAGATATCAGCAGTTGCATTCAATCTATTTAAACATTCTTCTTAAGATTCAATAACCTCTATCGCGAAAATTTATCAAATTCTAGTGTTTCACAAGTTAAATGATTCAAACAATTATGGATTTAAGATTTAACTTAGCTATATATTGCAATTTATGAAACACTAATAGATCTCTTAGCAATCAAACATGACAATCAAAAAATTATGCATAGAAGAATATTGAATACTGAAAATATAAATTAAACAATGAAAATAGGTGGATCTCACAGTTATAATATTTTTCAAGGCTTTGGTATCCTTCAATCAAACACCAAGAGTTAGTTACATATGATAGATCAAAGAGAAAAAAAGATTGGAGAGGTTCTGATATGTTTTTGGCCTATTTCTAGGCTTCTTGTGGCCCATACATACAGAAAAAAACCTAATTTGCGTTGCGCGCCACCTAGGGGCTATGGAAGCAGCGCTTAGGCGCTGAAAATCTATTCTTTCTGGGCAACACGGCGCCTGGGCGCTGGGTTATAGCGCTTGGGCGCTGTGTTGCTGTTTTAAATTCTGCGTTCTCTTTAGTATTTTCATCATAACTTCCTTTACCAATGTCCGATTGAGACAATTCAAGATGTCTTGGAAAGATAACTCAAAAGAATACAACTTTGCTTTAGATATCACATTCGAATTCGATCATTTACCATGTCAAAAATCGGCCTCATGATGAGGCTAAAAATCGATGCGAAACTTTTCAGCTTGAAAGTTGATATATGATAATGTTTTGGTTATGTTTTATCCCTTTGACTCATTCCTTCATCCAATTGACCTCTAACGCTCTCAAGTCTTCATCGTGAGGTTCGATATAACTTTTGAATAGTTGTACTTTGGTTCCTGAACTTTTGCTTTCTTTCATTTTGGTCATTTTTCCTTATTTCTTCCAAATTATGCCATATCCATCGAATTACCACATAAACCAAAATATGAGAATGCTAAGTATATTTAGGCATAAAATAGTCATATGAGCGCATTAAATAAAGATGTGAATGGGTATTTTACATTCCATCAGTAGGTCTGGGATCAAAAGTCTTTCTTTATTGAACCTTGTCTTGAAATTGCGAAGAGTCTCGTTAGGTCCTGGCGCATCTGCATAAGTGATGCAACTGTCTTCCTAATGCACTTACTGTTTGCGAAGAAGGTAGAGAACTTGTCACCAGTCCAAAAAAGAAGATATGGAATTGGGCTCTAATGTGGAAAATCAATCCCTTGCAGCATTAGTCAGTATCTGAGAGAAGGCTTTGCACATTGACTAATGTCGCAAAAGGATTGGTTTTCCACATTAGAGCCCAACTCCATATCTTCTTTTTCGAACTTAGCGGACAAGTTCTCTACCTTCTTCACAAGCAGTAAGCACATCAGAAAGACAGCCGCATCACTCATGTAGATGCGCCAAGGACCCAATGAGTCTCTTCGCAATTTCATGACAATGTTCAATAAGGAAAGACTTCTAACCCCAGACCTACATATCACAGTCGCGGTTCTGCTCTTATATATGCAATAAGGTGTGAGGCGTTTAAGATGTCACTATTAAAACTCCTCCCAAGTCAATAATCGATCTACTCACAAGGGCTGAAAAGTACATTAACATGGAGAAAACAATGTTTCCAAAGAGAGATGCCCCACCAGTAAAAGCCCGATTTGAAGAGGCTATATGAGTCTACCCAACGTTTAGATTTTTCTCGAAGCTAGTCAAGGTAAGAAGCCCCGCCCATATCCTTCGCCCGATTAAACACTACGAGGTTGATAATTTTTTAAATTTTTTTGATAAAATGGATGAAATATATGGTTAAAAAATTATAGTCCCTGATGCTACCAGAATTCTTACATGTGCTAACCCTAACTAAATGGAAGAAATTCGTGCGATCCGATCTTAAATACCTGAAACAAAGGTGTCGAGGTGTGTTCTCGTCGTTCCTCCGATACTTAAGTTAGACATGTGCTCAAAAGAACGTACCTGAATAATAAGGTTGTGTTGCGTATTTATAGATGGTGAAGGTGGAATCGTAAAAGGGTTCAACTTCTCTTATTAAATGTATTCTTGTTGTGCTAGGATTGTGTTATTTGAGTTCAGGTGAAACTTAAGGTAATTGAGGAGTCAATGTTTGAATTGAATTAGTATTCTAGGGGCACGTGTGACGTGGGAGAGGACACGTGAGTTAGGGGATGCGATTGCATCTATTGACGTAGTCTGACCTAGAAATTGGCCCAAAATAGTGGGATGAGGTCGGGCCATTTGGGTCGATCGGTATAAGCCCAGCTCGACCTAAACCATGGCCAGATCTCAACAATGGACTATGAAACCCATTTAAGGTGGGCTAAGGTCGAGCTCAGGTTTAGTACCATCACAGGTCCCCATGTATCTAGGCTGTAGCTAAAGTTAGGTTTCGAGCTGCCGGTCAAGATGCATCGAGTTAAGCTGGGTATGGTCGAACTTAATGGGCCATTACGTGCGCAGTTGTACGGCCAGATGTCGTGCACGCATAGGTTCCCTGGGCTCAACATTGGATGTGCGACACTTGGCAACGATCAAAGGTCAGGATTGAGAGACTTTTGACCTTCCTCTGACCCCTATAAATACCTCATTTCTCACCATTCATTTTTTCACTTTTTACTCTAAACTCTCAGTGAAACCAGATCGATGTCGGGCGTAGAGTTTTGTGAGCGTTGTCCCTAAGAGGTAAGTGATCGAGCTTCTAAGTTTATTTATTTTTCATAGCGCGATGTCGAGTAACAGTAGTGATTAGTCAAGTAGTGGTGGTAATAGTGGGTCTTCAGGGAGCTCGACCACTAAGAGTCCTTAGGATTTATGTGTGGCTATTATCCCTGTAGCAGTTTCCTTAAGTGCACATCCTAAGGCTTAGGTTAGGTTAACCTACCCTAGGGGAGCGACCCAATATAAGGAGCACGTAATTATTAAGATCGCTAGGGAATTTGGGGTCATGCCTTTTTGTGACGTACGTACCCCAGAGCCTAAGGATTCAATTATTGATGCTCGGAAGGAGAGATGGCCTTTTCTAGGGATACCCTTAAGGCCGGGCTTAGATGGCATGTCCACCTATTCTTTATCCACTTTCTAAATTTTTGTCTGATGTGTCCGGGCAAGTTAGTTCTCAATAGTTGGAGACTCTTGGTCTATTTCTTTATCTTGTGTAGATGTCTTAAGATCAGGCCTAGACTCGACCTCTTGAGGTAGTGTTTGACCTAAAGTAGCACCAGGGTATAACTGTTTTGCATACTTGTTGACCAAATGGGGGTTCAGGGCTCCTTAAACCCCGAGTTCTCTTCGGGGGTGGAAGGAGCGATTCTTTTTTGTCTAACCCCAAAACTCCGATCATAGATTTGACCCAGAGATCCCAAATAAGGATAAGTTCAATGAAAGCCAATAGTACCTCGAAGAGATAGAGAGAGATATGTTAAGGTTAGTTAACCATGACTTTCTTGCAGAAAAGATTGAGTACCTTCTTGAGGATGACGCACTCGATCTGGCCAACGTAAGAGGGCTTGAGGGTATGATCCTTTATCCTTTTTATTTTATTACCCGACCTATTGTCCGAGCTAATCACTTATACTATTTTGCAGATTTAGAAATGTTGTTCAATCCCGATGCGTTCCTGTCTAATGTACAATAGAAGGCTATGTGCCCGAGGTCCAAGGCGTTTACCCTGTCGAAAGGCAAGAAAAGAGCTCGTGATCAAGCATCGAATAGAGTTCATAGTGGGGTTGGGCAATCATCTAAGAGCCCTGCAACTTACCCTCAATCTTCTTCTCATCTTACAGCTCACGCTTCGACTCCTCGAGGTGTTCCAAAGATTGTCGACCTGGAAGGGGATGCACCATTGCCTCCATCTCTGTTGGAAAACCATGCCTAGTGTTCTCTAATACTGACCTTGGTGTCCAAGTTCCAGGATGACGTCGACCCTGGGAAGAGATTCGAGCCCTTGAGCTTGCCACTTTGATGGTACAATCATGACCTCAAGCTGTTTACTTGTATTTTATTTCGAATGTTGCTCTTATGTACTGTCCTAATTTTTAGGCTTTGAGCACGGATCGGGGTCTAGCCCTGAAGAGTCTAGGTTCCTCGAGTAGGCTGGTTGACCTTGAGGCGAAAAATGAGCAAAAGGAAAAGCGTATCCAAGAGCTCGAGGTCGAGCGTGACTTGACTCGAATTGAAATTAGGAAGGTGCGCGACCAAATTGAGGAGGCCAAGGACGAGATAAAGGAGGCTAAGCTCAAGCTTCTGCATGTAAAAAATGAGGTCAAGAACCAATTTGCAAAGGCTCGGGCCGAAGCAATTGAAGAGTTCAAGAAGTTGGATGAACAGAAGACTCTGCTCAGGCAGTACGGTTCGGGCTCCTACTACTATGGCTTAAGACTGGCTCGCTCCTTTCTGAGGACCAAGCTCCTCAAAGACCTAAAGCCTCTAGTCAAGGAGCTAAAGTCGGTAAATGAGCTCGAGTTATCCTCTTCTGTGTCGAGGCTGATGATGAGGACGGGAAAGAAGTTGAAACTCCCGATCCCGAGAACGTTGTTGATGCAACCGATCTAGATTAGGCTGTTTAGCTCGATCTGTAATTTTTTGATTTTTTCCCGAATTGTAAGAACATGGCCCAAAGACATGGTCTTCTTATTTTGTCATTAATAGAAGCTCGACTTGCTTGTTTTGTTGATTATCATCGATGTTGTGAATTTTATTAGAACAAACTTAATCCTCGAGAGTTGTGTAGACAAACTTGATCTTTAATAATACTGCCCTTGAACTTTTCATATGATTGATTAATGGTCGAATAAGCTCAATCCTCTGATGACAACAAACTCGAGCATCCGACCAATTTTAGTTTAGACTAGCTCGAGTCGCATCTTTTAATCACTTTGAGTCCTGCAACTTGGCATGTTGGCCAAGTAGCTCAAATGATGTTTTGTAATGAGCCCGAGCATGTTACTTGGCTGATTTTTTGTCAAGTAGCTCCAGTGATGTTGTTGTTATGATCTCCAACGTGTTACTTGGCTGATTTTTGGCCAAGTAGTTTGACTCATGTCTTTTAATCACTTCGAGTCGTGCAACTTGGCTTGTTGGCCAAGTAGCGCGAGTGATGTTTTTGTTATGAGCTCAAGCGTGTTACTTGACTAATTTTTTGCCAAGTAGCTCGAGTCATATCTTTTAATCACTTCGTGTCGTACAACTTGGCATGTTGGCCAAGTAGCTCGAGTGATATACATCAGTAGGCTCGATCTCGACCACTGTGTGTTGGCACCATGAATAATTTTCAGAGGTCGAGGTCAAGTTTAGTCTTATACCAGTTTCGATGTTATTGGGATAACTTGTTGCCGTAACATACTTGAGTGTATTAAAATAATGAACGTTACACGACATGTAGGCCATATCTAGAAATCAAAAGCATTCGGGCACACAAGCCTGAAAATACATAAAAGAAAAAGAACTAACTGTAAGAATAAAACTTAAATAACTTAGGCCCCATGTGACCGACTACTTGTAGTCAATTTTTAAGTTGTCCGCGTTCCAATGCCTTGGGAGTGGTTTCCCCGAGGTTTCCTTCAAACTGCATGCTCCTTCTCTTACTTTTTGTATGACCTTATAAGATCCTTCCCATGCGGGTCCTAACTTTCTCGGGGGGTGACCACCACCAGCATCCATCTGGAGTACCATATCTCCAACTCTAAATCTCCTCGTTTTGACCCCAGTGTTGAAGTGCTTGGCTGTTCTGTTTTGGTAACTTGCGGCCCTTATAGATGCTTGCTCCATCACATCCTCAAGCTGGTCAAAATATTCAGTTGTTTATCTTTCGATGTAGGGCTCAATCATCCTTTGTGTTGGAAGGCCGACCTTATTCGTTACCGTGGCTTCCATACCAAAAGCTAATATGAAGAGGGTTTCACTAGTTATGATTTTGTGAGAAGTCATGTATGTCTGTAGGATGACAAGTAGTTCTTCGGGACAACCACCATTGGCATCCCCAATCTTTGTCTGGAGATCTTGCACTATGATCTGGTTGGTTATCTCGGCGAGGCCATTGCTCTGAGGATGTGAGACTGATGTTAGGCGGTGGTTGATCCTGAGGTTATTACAAAAGCTTTCAAACTATGTATTATCAAATTGTCTCCCATTATCTGTTATTAATACCTTAGGTATCCCAAACCTGCAAATAATGGACTTCTCTACGAATGATTTGATTTTCGGCTCGGAGATGGTTGCCAACGGCTCCGCTTCTACCCACTTGGTGTATTCCACTGCTACGACAACGAATTTTTGCTAACCCTTGGCCAATGGAAAGGGGTGGAGGATGTCGACTCCCCATTACTCAAAAGGTGGAGCACATGGGATGGATGTTAGCTCCTCGGTGTGAGTATGTATGATATTGCCAAACCTCTGGCACTTGTCACACCACTTGACATAGTCTGTTGCGTCTTTCTTCATGTTAGGCCAGTAGTACTTGTACCTTATGAGCTTGTAGGCTAGCGCGCAGCCCCTTGATGATTTCTACATATGCCTTCATGAACCTCTGCTAAGGCTTGGAAAGAATCGGAGGGCTTGAGATAACTTAAATAGGGTAATGTAAGACTTCTGCAAAACAAAATTCCTCCGATAATACAATACCTCGGTGCTCTAGCATTACTGCTTCTTGTCACCACATGGTCAGATGGTAGGTTTTTACTGTTTAAATACTCCATTATCGGGTCCATCCAAGATGACTCATGATCGATGTCCATGATACTCGACTTTAGATTGATGCTAGGTTCTATTACTATCTTCAAGTGTACCATTTTATCAAATCTATTCATCCACATAAACATGAACCTAGATAGTGCATCGGCCTTCGAGTTGTCAACTCTTGCGATTTTCATAGTCTTCCAGCTCTTAAACTTTCTTCGGAGGTCATGTGCTTTCAAATAGTATAGGCTCATCTTTTCATTTTTTCTCTTGATTGTGCCCTCGGTCTGGCCCACTACAAGTTGTGAGTCACTGAACACATTGACGTTCTTGATCTCGAGGTTGTGTGCCAGCTCTAATGCTAGAATGGCGGCCTCATACTCCGCTTCATTGTTGGTGGCTTCGAGTTCAAACCTAAATGCACATTGGATTTCAGTTGTTCTTGTCGGGTTAGTGATGATAACTCCAATACCTGACCTTGAACTATTCGATGCTCCATCAACATATATCTCCCAAACTTCTGAGGTTTTGCTCGAGTCACTATCATGTGGCCCTCGAGTTCTAGGGGTAAGTTCTGCAATGAAGTCAGCCAATGCTTGTGCTTTGATTGTGGGACATGGTTTGGACTCTATGTCGAACTTATCTAGCTCAATTGCCCATTTAAGTAGACTTCCTATACATCTGGTTTCTAAAGTATATGTCTCAGCGATTGATCGGTAAGTACAACAATCGGATGGGATTGAAAGTATTGGTGGAGTTTCCAAGCAGCCACAACCAAGGCAAGAGCAAGTTGTTCAACCAAGGTGTAACGAGTTTCTGCATCAAGGAGTACTTTTCTTACATAGTAAATGGGTCACTGGACCTTACTGACTTCTTTCACTAGAATTACACTCATCGCACTTTCAAAGAAAGCCAAATATAGTAACAATGTATCACCATGCTCTGGTTTAGTGAGGACCGGCGGGGTTGCTAAAGCTTTCTTTAGCTCTTGAAAAGTTGTATTGCACTCTTTATGCCAATCAAAACTTGGTTACCTCTTAGAATTTTGAAAAATGGGAAGCACATGTCTGCTGCCCGAGATACGAACATGTTCAGTGCCGCGATTCTTCTTGTTAATTTCTGTATATCATTCTTATAATTTAGTTGTTTCATTGAAACCAATGATTCTATCTTATCGGGGTTGGTCTCTATTCCCATATGGGTGATCATGAGTCCCAAGAACTTGACTGATGCTACTTCAAACGCACACTTAGCGGGATTTAACTTCATCTTGTACCTTTGTAGTGTAACAAAGACATCTTCTAGGTCAGTGACATGATAGTCCACCTGCCTGTTTTTAACAACCATGTCGTCAACGTAGGCCACAATGCTCTTTCCTGTTCGATGCTCCATCAGTATATATCTCCAAAACTTTTGAGGTCTTGCTTGAGTCACTATCATGTGGCCCCCGAGTTCCAGGGGTAAGTTTTGCAATGAAGTCAGCCAATGATTGTACTTTGATCGTGGGACGTAGTTTGAACTCTATGTCAAACTCACCTAGTTCATTTGCCCATTTAAATAGTCTTTCGGAGACATCTAGTTTCTGAAGTATATGTCTCAGTGGTTGATCAGTGAGTACACCAATCGAATGGGACTGAAAGTACTGGCGGAATTTTCGGGCAGCCACAACCAAGGCAAGAGCAAGTTGTTCAGCCAAGGTGTACCGAGATTCTACATCAAGGAATACTTTGCTTACGTAGTAAATGGGTCGCTGGACCTTACCGACTTCTTTCACTAGAATTGCAATCACTGTACTTTCAAAGACATCCAAATATAGTAACAACGTATCACCAGGCTCTGGTTTAGTGAGGACTAGCGGGGTTGCTAAAGCTTTCTTTAGCTCTTGAAAAGATGTATTGCACTCTTATTCCAATCAAAACCTGGTTACCTCTTAGAATTTTGAAAAATGGGAAGCACTTGTACACTGCTCGAGTTATGAACATGTTCAGTGCCGCGATTCTTCCTGTTAGTTTTTGTGTATCCTTCTTATACTTTGGTGGTTCCATTGAAACCAAGGCTTTTATCTTATCAAGGTTGGCATCTATTCCCTTATGGGTGATCATGAATCCCAAGAACTTACCTGATGCTACTCCAAATGCACACTTAGTGGGATTTAACTTCATCTTGTACCTTCATAGTATAGCAAAGACATCTTCTAGGTCAGTGACATGACAGTCCACCTGCTTGTTTTTAACAACCATGTCGTCAACGTAGGCCACAACATTCTTCCCTATCATGTGGGCAAAGACCTTATTGACAAGTCTTTGATATATAGCTCATGCGTTCTTTAATCTGAATGGCATGACCCTATAACAGTATATGGCTAAGTCTGCCATGAGTGAGGTCTTCTCCTGATCCTCTTCCGACATTAGAATTCGATAGTACCCAGAAAAAGCATCCAAAAAGCTGTATAACTTGTGACCCAATGTACTGTCCACAAGATTATCAATTCGAGGTAGGGGATAGCTATCCTTGGGACATGTTTTGTTTATATCTGTGAAGTCGATGCAAACTCACCACTTTTCGTTTGCTTTCTTGACCAGGACCACATTGACAAGCCAATCAGGGTATTGGACCTCCCGTATGAAATTGGCCATGATAGTTTTCAAATTTCTTCTCGTATAACCTCCTGTCGTTCTGATGCAAACTGTCTCCTTCTCTGCTTTATTGGTCTTGCATCGGGGTTTACATTGAGTTTGTGTACTATAATTGTGGGATCTATTCTAGGCATGTCCTACACACTCCAGGCAAATACATCAATGTTGCGGGTCAAACAATTGATGAGCTTGTGCTTGGTCGTGTTGTCAAGACCTCGACCAACTAACTTTCCTACTGGCTCGAGCTAAACCTCATCCATTTTTCAATTGGCGCGAGCCTCCCTCGATGGTTGAGCTCGAGCTCCACCTCTGATAACTGCATGACGTTCGTCTTGATCTCCCCAACGCTGGTGACATAACACTGTCTAGCCACTGCTTGGCTTCCTTGAACCACTCCGACCCCTTTGTTTGTTGGGAATTTTGCTACTAAGTGGAATGTTGAGACAATTGGCTTGATCCCATTCAATAGTGGTCTTTCAAGTATGTCGTTGTAGGCCATGGGAGCACAAACCACTTGGAACGTCGTGATCTCCATTACCTGCTTTCTCTCTAATCCCAAGGCAAGAGGTAAACTAACAACACCCTCTGGAATGACAATACTTCCTCCAAAACCCTGAAGAAGAATTTTGACCGATTTGAGATGCTCTGCCAAAATACCCATCTTCCCAATAGCATCATGTAACAACTCGTTTACTGCACTGCCGTTGTCCACCAAGATCATTTTCACATCAAAGTTAGCGATGATTGCTGATATAACCAGCGCATCGTCATGTGGAAAAGGCACACCTTCCAAATCATTTGCTCCGAAAGTTATGTCTTCCATATTGCTCATATCCATGTTCAAGATCAAGGGACATTATCTTACATACTGCTTACGCCCGTTGCTTAAGTCTCCTCCTCATGTCGTTCATCCAATAATGATGTTGATGGTACCTGCGGTCGGTTGCTGATCCCTTTTGTCACTAGATGGCCTCCTTTTATTATGACTGTTCTGGGGGTGCTTGTCTCGACTTACATACGCACCTAGAAAACCCCTCTTGGTGAGGGACTCGATCTCCCACTTCAGGGCAAAGCACCATTCCGTTGTGTAGCCATGATCTCTATGAAAGTCATAATATTTACTCTTGTCGCGAGCTGCAGGAGTAGATTGTAGCTTGGAAGGCCACTTCAACTCCTTGAGGTCCTTGATCTCCATCAGAAAGTTCGACCTCATGGTGTTTAATAGGGCGAATGATGTAGGCGGGGCTTCTAGCCTTGACTGGCTTTGAGAAAAATCCGATCGTTAGGTAGACTAATGGAGCCTTTTCAAATCGGGCTTCTTTACTGGTGGGGTATCTCTCCTTGGAAACATAGTTTCCTCCATATTAATGTACTTTTCAGCCTTTGTGAGCAAGTCGGTTATTGACTTAGGATGAGTTTTTGATATGGACATCTTAAACGCCGCACACCTTACTACATATGTAAGAGCGGAGACCGCAACTGATATGTAGGTCTGGGATCAGAAGTCTTTTCTTATTGAACCTTGTCGTGAAATTGCGAAGAGTCTCATTAGGTCCTTAGCGCATTTGCATGAGTGATGCGACTGTCTTCTTGATGCGCTTACTGCTTGCGAAGAAGGCAAAGAACTTGTCAGCCAAGTCCGAAAAAGAAGATATGGAGTTGTGCTCTAATGTGAAAAATCAATCCCTTGCGGCATTAGTCAGTGTCTAAGGGAAGGGTTTGCACATTACAGTGTCGGGTGCAAATTGTAAGTTCATGATGTCAATGTATATGTTGAGTGGTTGATGGGATCTGTTGTCTCGTCGTACTCCTTCACCCGAGGGTACTTGAATAGATCCAGTAAGGGATATGACAAAACTTCCAGGGTGAAAGGTGTATTCGGGATTAATCATGTTGCTGCATGGGACTTCTAAAGCGTTCATGCTGTAACTCCTTCCTGAATAATCCTGGCTAGATCGGAAGAGTCCATTGCAACCAATCTCGAACCAAGAAGTGCTTAGGATATGCCAGATGTTCCAGCATCGTCGTGACTGGGGCCTGGAGCCTGATCTTCGACCGCATTACCACTTTACGGGGATGGTACCGGAGGTGTATTTTTCTGATGTAGTAGTTGTGTCAATGCAGCCACTTGTTGACGAAGTTCCTCGAATGCGACGGTGCGATTGTTGTGAGCGGATGTGTTAGTTCTCCTGATGTAACCTCCTGAGGGATCGGGAGATCTGTAGCAGCGGATTGGTTAGGAGCGGATGAACTTGCCGGAAAGATGTCATGAACGTGTGTTAACCATGACTTCTAGTAGTGCTTCCCCACAGACGGCGCCAATGATGCTACCAAAATTCGTACATGTGCTAACCCAAACCGAATGGAAGAAATCCGCGTGATCCAATATTCAATACTTGAAACAAAGTCGTATGGGTATGTACTCGTCGCCCCTCCGATACTTAAGTCAGACATGTGCTCAAGAGAAACTTATACTGAATGCTATGAAAGAACGTACCTGAATAATGAGGCTGTGTTGCGTATTTATAGATGGTGAAGGTGAAATCTTAAAAGGACTCAACTTCCCTTATTAAATGTGTTCTCGTTGTGCTAGGATAGTGTTATTTGAATTAAGGTGAAACTTAAGGCAATAAGGAGTCATTGTTTGAATTGAACTAGTATTCTAGGGGCACATGTGACAAGGGGGAGGACATGTGAGTTAGGGGACGAGGTTGCATCTATAGACGGCGACCTGGAAACTGGCCCAAAATAGTGGGATGAGGTCGGGTCATTTGGGTCGATCAGTATGGGCCCGACCTGGGCCAAGGTCGAGCTTGGTTTTAGTATCATCAGTCCCATAAAATGTATGATTAAAATTAGTTATCGACTTTGAGTCGAAATTAAAATTTAGATTTTAATTTCGATTAAACAGTGGCTAAATAAAAATCAACAATTAATTTTAAACACATATTTCATAGAATTCATAATTTTTAATCACTTATTTTATCATTTTTTATTAAAAATTATTAAAAAAATTAATTTTTATCCCTGGCATAGATCGAAATCAAATTTTTATTTTTTAGTTTCAAAATCCAGCCGTCAGATTATTTTGACCTGTAGATTTCAAGATTCACGAGCATACATCTGAACACAATTTTGGATCTTTGAGCGGCGTAGATTTATCCATCTCACGCCACGTGTACTTCTAGAGAAGCATAACCCCATTGTGCGGTCACTTGTACCTTGCCATTTCCTCATAGGGCAAAAATCGGGTGCTCCTCAGATCTTCCTGCGATTCCCAACTATCACAAACCAAAAAATAAAAAATAAAAAACCCTAGAAATCTTACGAGTAATTAATTAACAATTAACTACACTAGCCGGCCACTCGCCGCCTGGAAGTTCATCGGCGCCATCTAGATTTATAATTGAAGGTAGGTTACAACTTTGTTTTATATTGGATTAGAATTTTTAGAGTTTCATTTGTGCTAGGGTTTTGATTTGAATCTCAAGAACTTTTCTTTCTTTATGGCTATTGATTGATGTAATTTGGAGTGGATAAATTTATACTTGACTTATTTTATTTTATTTATTTATTTTTTAAATAAAATTTTGATTTTTGAGTTAATTCTTGAATTTGACTTCTGTGTTTTTCTATGTAGGGAGAGTTCCTATTTTTCATTCAAGTTGAAGCCGCTAAATGGTAAGTTGTCTTTTAGTAGTGTTTTTGTTATGGATTCAGCGTCTAATCCCTTGCCACCTATAACAACAATAACACGAAATTGAAAATCGAAATGAAGTAAAGAAAACACTATTTATTTAGTGTGATTCACTCTCTACGTCCAGTTTCCAGGTCATTATAAATAAGAGGATTACCATACGAAGAAAAAGACTCGTCCTAATATCTTTTATACATGGAAAAAATATTGGGGTGACCTAATACATGGAAACTGTCGAGAAAATGTAAAATTGATGTGATTCTTAGATGGTTGAAGTTAGTGGGTGAATTTACATGTACAATTAGGAAGTTTCTGGAATCATAATTTGGCAAGATGAATCTTTCTCATACGTCATCATACTAATTTTTCGAAAGGACCGTTTATTTTTATATGATTAGTTCATTGAGGTGATTGACTAAGTCTTGTGACTTATCTATGTTGAGGTTCATGTTGTATCTTGCAATTTAATATAACTTTAAGCATTAGTTCAATTACCCAAGTAATAAGTGCTATGGCTATAGATTATGTACTCTTAAACTGACTAATATTTTGCGAATACCTGTTTATGGAAGATATGCTTAGTTCATCATATTGTTACAAGATCTGGTTTACTGAAAGGGTGGCAAAGATACTTTTTGTAATTTCATTTAATGCTTGTATATCCAGGACAAGGGATTTTGGATGCCAAAAGGTGGTGGACCTATGACTGATGGGGATGCAGTTTTTGGTAATTTGTCTAGTATGGAGCCCAAGCGTGCCCGTCAATGGTTCTCTGATGCTCGTGAACCGGAGCTATTTCCTAACAAAAAGCAAACAGTCGAATCTCCAATTGTCAAGCCTGCAGCCGGAATTTCCATGTCAAATGCTCTTCATTGGGATTATTCTTCTGGCTTTCACTCTGTGCCAAACCAGTTCATTGATAGGCTATTTGGACCCGAGACTACCAGGTCTGTAAACTTAACTGAAAGAAATATGTCCACTGTTGGAACAGATGGATTAAACATGAGGAAGAAATTCGTTGATGAACAGTTTGGAAATGACTCATCTGTTGGTCTATCAATATCTTATGGTATCGAAGATCCAGAAACATGCATAAGCTATGGTGGAATTAGAAAAGTCAAAGTTAATCAGGTTAACGACTCTGAAAATGGATTGCTTGCGTCTTTGGAACAAAACATAGAGATTTCCTTGGATCATACCTATAGCAGGGGAAGTACAGATACCTTCATATCCATGGGACAACCCTATGGAAGTGGGGATGCAAATATGAGATCTGTGGGTTCTAACTCCAGGAAAGGAAATGATAATGTGACATCGATGTCTAACTCATATGACAAAGGGGAAACTAACACCATATCTTTCGGTGGCTATCAAGAAGAATCGGTTCTTGATGCTCTGGAAAGGCCAATTGGTAGCTATAGCTTATTGTACGAACAATCTTCTGTTCAGACATCTGAAATACCTAGTAAAAAAGTGTCGGACGTTCAGAATGCTAATGCTACTATGAGCACCTCTCAGGGCCCTAAATCCAGACCTGACTCCACATCTAAAAGTAAGTCTGAAACAAAACCATCAAGGAAAGAAGCGCCAAATAGCTTCCCTTCCAATGTCAGGAGTTTGATAGCAACTGGTATACTTGATGGGGTGCCTGTGAGATATGTTTCTGCCTCGCGGGAGGTAATTCCTTTTTACATTTTTCTTCCCATTTTCAGCATGTTTGGCTAAGCCGAAAAAAATGTTAAATTCACTTAAGATTTGTACTGAAAATCAAAATGAAGATTAACTTTTTAAAAAAAGCAAACATGTTTGGCAAAAATAGTTACTTAGAAGTAACTTTTAAGCTGAGTCAAATGTATTCTAGTTCCCTTTCTAGTGATTCATGGGATGTCTTCTTGCATGTAACAAGGAGCTTCGTGGAATTATTCAAGGATCTGGCTATCTTTGTGGGTGTCAAACTTGCGAGTATTCGAAGGTAAGCTATCTGTTTTCCATGGGTAATAAACGAAGGTGATTCTGTTGTTTAAACCCTCTAGCCTGCTTCTCAAATTCTTCTTTTGTGATAAAGGCCTTGAATGCGTATGAGTTTGAGCGTCATGCTGGATGCAAGACAAAGCACCCGAACAACCACATATACTTTGAGAATGGGAAGACCATTTATCAGATAGTTCAAGAGTTGAGAAGCACTCCGGAAAGTATGTTATTTGATGCAATTCAGACTGTGACTGGTTCTCCAATAAATCAAAAGGCCTTCCGTATTTGGAAAGGTAATAGAAATGTTGTGGGATGTTTGGTAGGGAGGATTGGCAAAAACTTTGATAGTACTAAGGAAAAGAAGTTAAAGTCATGTTATTATATTAACAGTCGTATCCGGTATTATAGTATTTATTATTTTTATTCCCGCATAATATCTCCTTATCCTCCCAACTCAAAAGTTTTCTGACTAATTAATTTTTCTTTTACTCATTCCAGAATCATTCCAAGCGGCAACCCGTGAGCTTCAGCGTATATATGGCAAGGAAGCGCTAAATCTATGAGAGTAGTATTCGAAATGTGAGTTAGCTATGTGATTTTTCTTGTGCATAGAGACAAATGGTTACTAGCTACATAGTTAAATATTATAAAATACGTCTGATGTGGAGTTGAAGTATTACACAAACAGTTATTCCCACATTTTATATTGGTCTGGACGTGTTGGTAATTGGTGAAAACTTGAAAGGAGCCCTCAACATTAACCCCCCCCCCCCAACCCCCACCCCACCCCACCCGAAAAAGGGGAAGAAAAAGAAGAAAATATTATTTTCTCAACATTTTGTTGTAAGTTGTACGTGTAATGTTGCACAAAATTATGTATTTATGAATGGTTATCTTCCAATCAATGATTGCTAGGATTTGAATTTAGGACTTGTAAAGACTTACATCTTGGAGGACTACTGGTATTATATTATCAGGTGCAAGGGATTAGGTTTGTACAAAATGAAGGTTGAGTTTGATTACTCGCACTGGATGGGTATTGGGAGGGGGTGTGATTGTTTTCTGTATTGATTAATGGTGAGTTTTCCTTTTCCTATGTCTTAGAATCAGTTCAAAAGAGAGCTCAATTGTTAGATTTTACTTGTTTGTGTAGATATTCTGCGTAAGTGGTAGCTGTGGACGATTGTGTATGGTACAGAAGAAATAGAAGTTTTAGCCATTGTATACCTATGAACACCACCAGAACTAAATGTGTAAAGCAGATCAGGTTGGGCTGCTTTTGAAGTGGCAGGACACGACCTGCACATCTTGTCAGGTTAGACTAGGAAAAAGTGAGGCCAGACACTATAAAAGTAACAAAAATTCTGGAAAGATTCAGTAATCTTTTTCCTTTTGGAAGATATTAGAGGGAAACAATCAACCTATTGATTTTAGAAGACCCTACGAATTCTTCCAATGTATCATTCTTGTGTATAATGTACTTCATGATTTTTGTTTCATCTTTCGTTTGTTTTGAGAAATCTATTGATCAATTCCGATTCTCTCCTTTTCTCTTGATTCCTTTCCCGATCAGCCACCAGGCCCAACATTTAACTGTTTTGTAGGAGAAGATCAAGACTAGTCAGCCTGTATTGGGCCCTTGTCAGCTCGACTTGACTTGACTTGACTTTACACTCCTTACTCAAACTACTAACAACCAACCACCATAACACAAGGGCTATATGCATTGTGGGTGATGAATTCTTTTAGATTAGGGTCACTTGTATTTGAGTCATTATTCACTATTGCCTGGCTCCCTATTAAAACTTAGTATAGATGACGAATAATTGTCCACAAAGTTATGTCTGTAAGCATGTAATTATAACAAATAAGAGTAAAAATGGATAAGAAAATAATAAAAAAATGTGACCATTTAGATTTCATGTCACATAGAAGTCTAATATTGGATTAACTATATGCTGGGTTGTGATGCCAATCCAGTTCATTTGGGGCGATGATGATAAATTGTGCTTGGCCCAATTTAACTATTGATCCATTGCCTAATAATTCAAATGAAGGAGCCCAAACACAATCCAATATATGGTTAAAATGCATTTTGAAAAAGTGACTTTAGTTGTCCCCATTAATGCCAAAATCGTAAGAGTTGCTTTGGATCGTTGATCATCCACTGAGATCAACAGTGAGTGTGTGGAGTATAAACAAGGCCTTTGTGTGTTGCCCTAATTCACCTTTCCAATTTGATTTTTGTGTGGTTTCTGGAATTTTCG
The DNA here is from genome assembly GCA_019097785.1 of Fraxinus excelsior. NCBI lineage: Eukaryota > Viridiplantae > Streptophyta > Magnoliopsida > Lamiales > Oleaceae > Fraxinus > Fraxinus excelsior. The sequence continues at coordinate 12,214,322 of CM032627.1, read as the reverse complement.
ACGAGTCCTTTCCTTTTTGTCTTCTCTGTGTAATCTACAACTCTTGGTTGGGTAATTTCTTATGTTTCCTGATTGATTCTGCATCTCTGTGATTCTTGGGTGAGAAGCATGTGTTTGGTTCCAGTGTGACGCCTTTTGGTTCGTAGAAGTAGCGTCGACTGGACATTGAGGTTTTGGGTTTGAGGTTTTTGAGTTTGTACAGAAGGGTACAATGTTTTGAGCCCTATAATCTGCTTTACTAAGATGTCACTGAGTTTTGAGTTGTAAATCTGAGAAAAAATCTTTGTATACTTTGTGGTTTTTATTTCCTGTATTGATAGTGGTATTATAGCCATTAATGCCTAATTTTGTTCCTTCGATCGTGATCTGTCTGCGAAAAAATGATTTTCACAACCTAATCGGTTAAAATCTGACTTTTGGTGGAAGCCTAGATCTTGTTATTGATGGACTCAACATCCCGATGGAAATTTCTTGGTGGAAACTGAACTAATGTTAGTTCTCTGGTGATTTGACTATTTGAATCTTGAAGGAAAAGATTCGGATCTTGGTATTCTTGGAACGATTCGTAATATTCTGTTTTCTTCCGTGGTTTCTTGATTCTGGCGGTCAAAACTCCAGACCACTACTATGATTTGCGTATATCCTACCTTGAATCTTAATTAGTACTGTGAGGTGTGTTTGTATATTTCCTTTTAAGGTTATTATACAAAATGATATTACGTGCATATGTTAGTTAACTTTTATTTAGATTAACTTGGTTGCTTGTGTTGATTTGACCTCTAAAATACATTGATTCTTGATCCCCCTATCTTTCTGTACTTGTATTCAAATTGAGCATTGGCCTGAGAACTTGATCTTCACGGAATCCTGAAAAATTTGAACATTTGGAACATGAAGAACATCATACTATTATCATTGTTGATTCTGTAAATTGTGTTTATTCCCTTTAAATCTAATTGATACTTCTTATTTTATGTGAGTGTTGTCAAAAATTATTTGGTATTTCTGTTTTTTGTTGAACACTGAACTTCAAGAAATTTTCTTGTATTGATTAAATACTTCAAATGACAATTACTACGTTTGAACTTGAGTTTTTAATGGAAAAATGAGATTTTCTCATTTGGCAACAAAAAATGAGGAGTCGTTTTTCAACAAAAAGTTTATAAGATGATAACAAAAGGATTTCTTGAAACGATGAGTGTTGATCAAATAGCTGAAGCTGATGAATTTACCAATGCCTCTATTATTCTGCATTTGTCTAATAAAGTGTTGAGAAAAGAAAACTTGATGATGCTAAGGCTTTGTGTGATAAATTAAAAGAACTTTATTTGGTTAAGGTATTACCTAATAAACTGCTCCTCTTAAAAAGGTTTTTCGGTTTTAAGATAGACTAATCCAAATATTTAAATAATAATATTGACATCTTTAATAAGTTGGTTCAAGATATTATTAATACTAGTGACAAGGTTATTGAGGGGTATGAAGGCAGCTGTACTCCTTAATGCCATACCTAAAGCATACAGAGAGGTCAAGACTGCCATTAAATATGGCAAGGGTACTTAAACTCTGACTTCTACTGTTATAAATTTTTCAAGGAGTAAAGAATTGGAGCTTAAAACTCAGAAAGATGTGAAGGACTCTAAGAGTTTGTTTGTAAGAGGCAGACCGAGTGATCAGGATAATGAAAGTTATCAAAGAAATAATAATAATAATAATAAAGGAAAGTATGTGTCTAAATCTATGACTGGGAATATGAAGTGTTACGGATGTGAGAAGACTGTACATTTCATAAAATATTGTTATAAAAAGAAAAATGAGTAGAAAGAGAAGAATGTGGATGAGGTAAATGTGGTTGAACCCTAGATGCTAAGACTGTCGATGTCTATATTGTGACAAAATCCACCTCTGATCTGAATAGTGCTAACTTTGCAAATAACAATGATCAAAACCAAGAGCAGATCTTGGATTTTGGATGCACCTTTCAGATGACCTCTTGAAGACCTTAGTTAGAAAACTATAAGGATATAAATGGTGGCGAGGTTGTGATGGATAATAATGTTGCCTATATGGTAAGGGAAATTGGCATTGTGACTTTGAGATTCGAAAATGGATATAATTATACTTTTGAAGGGGTAAGATATGTCCCTAATTTAATTGAAATTTGATTTCAATAGGTGATTTAGATTATTAGGCCTACAAGGTAGGATTGGAAATGACTTACTAAAAGTGATCAAAGGAACACTAGTCATTTTCAAAGGTACCAAAAGAAAGGGTATATATGTTATTAGAACCGGTGTTTTTCTGAGTCACACTGTTGAGTCTTCTTATAATGACCCGGGTCTCTAAACCCAAGTCATTAGCTTTGGGTGGGCATATGTCTATTTATCCCATCACGACTTTTTATCGCCTCCTAGGATTTGAACTCAAGTCATCAGTCTATTGAGAGACTTAAGTTGAATTTAGTACAAATTGGACAATATGTCCACCCAAAGTGGACATTACGTAAGCTAACGAGTTAGGTATAAGAGACTCGGGTCTTTTCATTAGACAGAAGTCTTAGGTTCGAATTCTAAAGGACGCAATAGAAATCAATAAGGGGTTAAATGGGAAGATGCCCACCCAAGGCAGACAATACGTATGATATAACGGCTTAAACATAAAGGCTTTGTCGTAACAAAAATGCGCATTTTTTGTAACGTCCTGATTATCTATATTCACGTCGTTAGCTTACGTACTGTTCGATTTAAGTAGGTATGCTCACTTATCTCTTCACGGCTTTTTATTGTGTCCCCAAATATTCGAACCCAAGACTTCTGTTTAATGAGAGACTTAAGTTGAGTTCTGATATCAATTGGTACCAGGATTCAACTTAAGTCTCTCATTAAGTAGTTGAGTTTGAATTTTGGAGGACGTGATAGAAAGCCGTAATGGGAAATTAGGCAGAAGTTTTGAGTTCGAAGTTTGGAGGACGCGATAGAAAATCGTGAGGAGGTAAGTGGGCATAGACTCACCCAAAGCGGACAGTACATAAACTAACGGCTTGGGTTATAGAGAACCAAACCGACCCAAAATTTTCGGGTATTTAATAAATGGAACCGTCGGGTCCAAATATAATTATGGAGTCGTTCGGATTCGATTTGGTTCCGTACCATAATTAAATTTTTAAACATTTATAACATTACTACATAAATATAACTAATGACATCTTCATTCGTAACTTTTACAAATTAACGTAGTCCAGTTTAAAAACACATAAATAATAAGTTGTTCAATAAGATTAATTTAATTAACACAAATATCAAAAAGTAGTACTAATATTAAAACATCGATGATCCATATCAATAATTCATTTGTTTCAAATAGTCCGCATAAAGAAAATGAAATATAAATTAAAAGTTATCAAAATAAAATATTTTTTTAAGTATTAATAATACTTACCAGCTATTTGATTTAATCATTAATTGCTTGACTTGTCATAGTAAGAAACTATACAAGTATAATTGAAAAGCACAATTAACAAACACAAATAAATTAAAAATTGTTCAACTAAAAAGATTTAACAATAAAGTTTAAATGTTGGGTTAACAAGGTTAAAAAAAATTAATTTGACTGGATTAATTTGTTAATTTGTTTAAAAATTTTAATTAATTTAATAAAAAAATTATTTACATGCTCGATTCTCGGTCTAGAATCGATCCAAACTCATCGGTTCTCAATTTGGATACTCGTTCGAGTATTTAACTTATGAAGAATCGCTCGATTTGGTTCGATTTGATTCGATTCGGGACTTTTGTCTAGCCATAGTCAGAATTAAGACCTCATATGGAATGGAAAAATGGAAAACGGTTCACTTCTTCCCAGGTTTGTGCTAGTTATTTGATCCCTCTATCAGCCAAAAAATTGTAATAAAATACATCATCGAGGGATTTGAGTTTCTTGTTATTGCCAATCCCCAGAAGAAAGCGCCTCTTGAAAGCATTCTTTGAAAGCCTCAATTCCGATTCTGTTCTTTCATTCCCACTGAAGAGAATTTAGGTGACTCACCAACCGACCCAGCAGTGATCAATGACAGAATGGTACAAAGAAATCAAAGTCATTGGATTTGGTAGTTCCGTCGTGTGGGACTAATACTTTTCATTTCCCATCTCATGGAAAACCCTTTTCGCTCCGCTTAGCCTTAGCCCCCTCTAGGGGTACGAGAAACGAATTCCGTTTGTGTATGTGAATTTTCTCCTATTTTATTTGATAGTCAATAATATCCTTTATTGTTGGCCCTTTTGCTTCTTTTGATATTAAAATTATTGATATTCTCTAGAATCCTCTAAACTTGCAGCGTCATTATCTGTTTATGGTTTGTTAATAGGTTCGTGTTATTTATCGACATACCTCCAGAAGTTGTGTCATTCTTAGCCAGTGTGGTTCAGACTCTTTGAAACTTATTTTTCCCCAAAGCAAAATCATTTTTAACCTCACATTTCACAATAAATTAATTTTATACGTAGATCCATAACTTTTTCTAACCTCACATTTCACAATAAATCAAACATTTTTTTTATTCATTTTTCATGTGGTACAAGGCATGTAGTGGCTCTAGGTTACTGAATGATCAAGTTTCATATTTGTTCTCTTTTCAAGATATTGATATTTTGGGCACTTTTCAAGAACATTTATTTGATATCATCTGATGTTGGTCAATTAATGGGCCAAATTCCACTTCAAAAGAAATAAAGAGAGAAAAGAGATCAACTGCTCGAGTTTCGACATTCTTAAATCATGAATCATTTATTCTATACTCCTTAGCCTTGGAAATGGAAACTTAATCCAAATTCCTAAATGATTTGTCTGTAGTACCTGGACCTAGAGCTTTAGTGTGGTAATTGTAATTCGGACGTGCTGACCAATTTGACTATGATAACTCTACTTGTCCAGAACTGTAGCAAACCAGATAGGCAAAATCCCTAAAATACCCTTTTATAAAGGATTTGCAATCCCAGCCATTGTAAGAATATAAAAAAACTCCAATTAAGCTCTCAAAAAACTAAAAATTCATGAGAAGTCCTAAAACTCATAGAATTAGCAAAATTTATAAGAAATTAAGATACAAATTAACTTTGAGATTTTATATATCTATAATTAATAATAGATTAAATCTTTTTAAATTAAAAAATTACATAAAATATACGATTGTTTAAAAACTTAAAATCATTCCGTTGCACACTCCGATAAAAATGATATCAGAGCCATATACAAAATAATTTTTAGAAAAAGTTGAAAAACAAAATCGAGTTATCCTTATTTACTTAACAATAGTGCAAATGAAAGTTTTAAAGATGTACATAAAAGATTAGAAAACCTAGAATATAATATACAAATAGGAAATGCTCATTTAGATAAAAATCTTAAGGGAAAAGATAGGATTATAATTAATCCACCTTTAGATTTCAGGATAATACAAAAAGATGAAAATAAAGGAAAAAATCAAAAGATAAATCAATATATGATTACGGAAGTTGAAGAATTAGAACAAAATTCTTAGAATCTATTGGCGAAAAATATAATATATACAAAAAACAATTAGAAGAATTGACTGAAAAAATAGAAAATACAAAAATGAATACTAATCCAATATCTAGTTATGTAAAATCAGAATTTAGTAGTGATGGAGAACCTGAGAAATGGTATCCTTATGGTACACCAATACCTAATAAGGATGATATTAATCAATATAGAAAAACAAAAAAAGATACATTGGAAATGTGAGAAAACAATCTATAAAAGAAATAAATTCAATGAAATCTTTTAATGAACAAATCCATACAACATGAATATGGTTAGATCTAGACTGTGTGGATAAAAATAAAGATATTGAAATATGGATGAAAAGTACAGATCTAGCTATACAATTTAATAAATGGAAAACATATACAGCCTACGAATTTATAGAAGATACATTCAGATGAATAGTATCTGAATGGTGGAGAAAATTACCATAAAATATTAAAATAAGAATAAAGTATGGAGAAAATACTACTGTAGCATTAGATAATAAGAATGCTTTGAACGAACAAAATATACAAGAAATACTAAAAAGGTTTGAAAGAGTCCTAAGAACAGAATTCTTAGGAGATAAATTCTCAGTTGACGAAGAAGCTAGAAAACAAGATGAATATAACGAAGGAATGATAGCAATGGAAAATTTAAGAATATGTGATATGTGTGAGATAGAAAGATATACATGTAAATTTGAGGAAATATATTATACACTAAATCATGGAGATTATCAAGAAAATAAACCTGTACTAAGCTTATTTTACTAAGTTACCATTTCCATGGAAAAATAAGTTACTAAAAGAATATGAGAAATTACTACCTCTTGGAGAAGAAGAAGGTGTAAATGTATATAGTCTTGGAAATAAGATTGAATTCACAAAAAGAATGATAAGTACCTGGTGTAGAGAACCTTTAGAAAATAAGAAAGCATACAAGATAAGAAAAAAAAATTTGTGTTGCTACAAAGATTTATGTCAAATTGAACAATTTGGATGTTACAAAAAGAAATATAAGCCATATAAGAAACATAGAAGAAAATTCAAAACCTACAAGAAGTTTAAGAAAAGAAGTTTTAAACTACATAAGAAATATTTTAAGAAAATAAATTGGACTACAAAGCTCAATCAAAATATATCAAGAAATGTAGATGTTTTATCTGTAATGAAAAAGGACACATTGTCCCTCAATATTCTAAAAAGAAAGATAGACAAAATGTAAAAACTCCTAAATTTATGAAGAATTCCAAAATGATAGTGATATAGAGCCAATTGAATATTTTGAAGATTTAAGTAGTGAATGCTACTGCATTTATGAATTAGATACATCATCAGAAGAAGAATATTCTGAAGAGATAGTGTATATGAATCAAAAAATACAAAAAATAGACCAGAAAATGGAAATAAAAACAACTGAGGAAGTTGAAGATTCAATAGAAGGTTTAAATCAAGAAATAACATTTGATATCAAAAGATATAAACGAATAACTAAGAAGATATTAGATTTACAAGAAAAAAATGTATTCCACTAAGGATTCTTCGGAATACTGCCAAGAACAAATAAAACAATTGTTAGTATGAACTACAAAGAAATATCTATTAATATAGAAAATACAATAGGAAAAGCAAGAATCCTCATAATCACAAAAGAATGGGTAAAACAAAAACTAGCTAAAATTCCAGAAAATGTACACATAAAGACTTTGAAGAACTAGCTGAATATATGCCTCCCAGAAAATATCAAGAACATGAAGTTACCATTCCAGAACAAATAATGCTTGATTTTCATAAACAAACAAGAGAAATCAATTCAGAAGAAAAATTGATAAGAAGAAATAATGTCAGTCTAGAAGGAAATAATCTTATTGCAAGATTCCCTTCCAGACAAGAAAATAAGATAAGCCAAACTAGAAAACTATGTATTGCTGAACCATTAAATTCACAATATTATATCAAAACTAGATATGTTAATCAAGAAGGATACAAGAAAAATCTTCTTGTTCTTATAAATACTGGAGCAGATAAAAGTCATGTAAATGGTAAATTTGTTAACCATTTATTAGATTTTGAGTTATCAGAACCATATACATTCAAGGATTATTTGGAAAATAATCTTGAAATAAGAAAATATGTGAAATTCCCTCTTATATTTGTAGGAGAATATCAGAATGAATACACTAAAGAAATAATCCTATATAAAGATGAATTATATTGAGTCAATCGTTCACCTATATTATTAGGAATAAACTTCTTCGAGAAATTTAATCCTTATAAAATTTGTCAAAGATACTTAAAAATAACAGTTGATGATAACTCAATCATCATATTAAGAATAAATGAAAATATGAAACCACTGTTATCATGGAAAGAGTAATTAGTACCAATTTCATGAGCCCATATATTGAAGTTATACTCAATATAAGAAGTTATTGTAGAATTAAATTTCATGCTTATTTAGATACAGGAAGCACAATAAGCTTATGCTTACCAAATGTACTATCAACCGAAAACTGGAAATATAATTCAAAGAAGGTTGTCACCTCTATAACAGCAGGTGGAAACAAGGTAATATATAGCAAATATGCTACACAAGTACCTTTTCTAATATCCTTTAGAGAAGTATTTGTTGATACAATATATATGTCAACTACAATTGGATGTGATATTTTATTAGGACAAAATTTCCTATTAAAATATGCACAATTTACCCAATATATTGACAGATATATGTTCACAACTCCTTGTGCACACAAAATATTCACACCAAAAATAACTAAAACTGTTAGCATAGCATACAAAGAAATCAATCATCAGAGCTCCTCAACCCAGCGTGGTGGATGTTGAAATACAGAAAAATTTAAACCAGTTACAGTTTTAAAAATGAAAATAGAAAATAAGTTAAAAAAATTGAAAAAAGAAATTTATGAAACCTATTCTGAAAATCCATTAGAAAAAATGGAACACAGGCAAGATAAAAGCAAAGATAGAACTAATTAATCCAGACACTATAGTTAGGGTCAAACCAATAAAATATAGTGTTGAAGACCAAAAAGAATTTAAGGATCAAATAAAATAATTACTAGAAGCCAAACTAATTAGGCCTAGCAAAAGCCCACATAGTAGTCCAGCTTTTATGGTTAAAAAATATAGTGAGATAAAAAGAGGAAAAGCCAGGATGGTGATAAATTGTAAAAAACTAAATGAAGTTACTAAGTTTGATGAATATTACTTACCTGATAAGGACACCCTTATTAAATAAGTATAGAATAAGAAGATATTTTTAAAATTCGATTATAAATCAGGGTTTTGGCAAATCGTACCTAAACCACTAACTGCATTTAGTACCCCTAGTCCTTTAGGACAATATGAATGGAATGTAATGTCATTTGGGTTGAAAAATGTACCACGGATATTTCAAAGAAGAATGTATAAGGTAATAAAACCAATTACTCATTTCTACATTGCTTATGTTGATGATTTACTTATTCATTCAAATGATATAAATGAACACATCTTGAGAAATTTTGTTATATTATGAAAAAACATGATATTACACTTTCTCAAAAGAAAGCTGAAATAGCTAAAATAGAAATTGAATTTCGGGGATTATTCATAAAAAAAAAAAAAGAATTGCAATTTTAATCTCATATTGGTGAAAAATTTCAAGAATTTCCTGAAGAAATTAAAGATAAAAAACAGTTATAAATCTTCCTTTGTATATTAAATTATGCTGAAGGAATCACTGAAAATTATGCCAATATAAAAAATTATTTTCTACCAAAATTAAGAAAAAATGTAATGTAATCTTGGAAAGAACAAGATTGTGAGAATATATAGAAGGTAAAATAGGAATTAAGGATTTTGCCTAAACTTATAATTCCACAAAAAGAAGATTTCTTTATCCTTGGAACTGATGCTTCAGATAATTACTAGGGTGCAATATTTAAAGTTAAAAAATCATAAATAATATAAATGTGAAAATAATTGTTCTTGTCCTGAGATACTTGCAGGATATACATCAGGAACATTCAAGGAAGTTGAAACAAGATATGAGACAAACAGAAAAGAACTCATTGCTCTGAAGCGAGGAGTACAAAAATATGAAGATTATTTATTGACAAAGAAGTTCTTGATTAGAACTAATAACACTCAAGTTAAAGCATTTTTGAAAAATAATGTTGATCCATCTATTGCCAACAGATATATTATCAGGATTCAAATTTGGTTTTCTTATTTCAAATTTGATATTGAATATATAAAAGGAAAAGCTAATTTTCTTCTTGATTATCTTAGTAGGGATGGAGCTAGAACAATTTAGGACGAAAGTCCAAATACTTGAAATAAAAGATTCCTACTTGGAAACACAAATTTAAAATATACAAGATAGCCCTCGAGGCAAAGATATAGCCCTTGAGGTAGAAGAAACTTGTACCAAATCTAGTATCCCTTCATAGAGACTTGTAAATACTAGCGCTCTTCTCGAGGATAAAGGAAAAGAAAAAAAAGTAATAAGAACCCCTTCACAGGGAATACTCAAACCTATTACTAGTAAAAAAGATATGGAAAATCTCATTAGAGATATTCAAGATATCAGAATTAGTGAAGGTAGCTCTTCATCGAGCCAAAATTTACCTAAGCTAACTCTTGCAAATATCGATCCCAAAGATATTGTCAAAATATGTCATGGAGTAAAGCTTCCTAAAAAAGATAACTATGAAGAAGTGATATTCTTTATTGTTATTTTCAACATATTATCTAACTGGTATTTTGAGATAGGAAAGTGGATGAAAACACCCCACTACGAAAAATACTACAAGATCAATTTTTATCCAGGAGCACCAGCTAGCTGGGTAAGAAATTGCTTTGAAGTGAGAAATATACTATGTATATATCCTAACGAAGATCTCAGGGAAATAGCCCAACTTCCGACTGATGTCGAGAATGGAGTAAAGAGATATACTGAAGTTGTCAAAAGTACAAAATATACATTAGATTCCACTCAGTACCTATGGAATGGGATTCTGTCCATGAATATATGCAGTCATCGTTCCATGTTATAAAAATGGGACTCACAAATCAATATTTTTTACCAACCAGTCAAAAGGTTGTTAAAAATAGATACCAAGATATCATTAATATGATGCCATATAGAAGAGCAAAAGGGTATAAAGAAATATTTGAACATCTAACTCAGTTGATTACTAAGAAAGAGAAGATATGAATCTATCCCTCTAAACAATATATTATTTATTCCAATGCAAGAATCCCTACAAAGGATGAAAATATGTATCTTCTTGACAATTTACTATCCACCATAATCTTAAATCAAATTAATGGATCAGAAGATATGTCAAAAGAATTGTGCAAAATACTCTGGGATTACAGTGATCATCATTGCGAACACTATGTTGTGGAAGATATGAGCCTATGAGCATCTCTCAACAGTGAAGAATTCTCCACGGAATTCTTTGATTAAAGGATGGAAAAGTAATGGAGCCAAGAAAGTGACCCTTTATCACTACTTTAATAAAACTCTTTATTAAAGAAAAACTGTGGTCATTAAGAGACAGAAGATAATGGAAATATGTCACAATCCAACTTCAAAGATAAACCCACCTAACACTACCCAACAAAGGAGAGTAGAAGACAAGAAATAATGGAAGACACCCATGAAGATAAGATTGCTTTCACTACCTAACAAAAGACAGTAGAAGGATAGCTGTAAAGATAAGATTTATTATCACTAAAAAAATGACTCAAGACCTCTATAAAAGGATGAGATATATGCAGAAGAGAGGCATCTCGAAAAACCTTGGAGGAAACACATCTCAAATTCTCTTTGTAATCTAATACACCACTTGCATTCAGAAAATCTATTATCTAGTTTTGAAGCTAGCAAGACTTGTAATAAGATAATCACTTATGGAGTTTTAAACTTCATAAGGTGAGTACCAAAGGTATGTAAATATAGTATGCAGGCATGTACTATTTCAGTTTATGAATATAAAGATGAAGTTTGTTATGTTCAACAAAGCTTTCATAAAAGGATTTCGTTAAATTTCTCATGATTCCTCGGCAATACAGATAGAGATTTTAAAAGATTTTCAAAATATTATTTTTGAATGGATGTTAGCCATGCCAAAGTACCTGTCTTTGATAAATGTTTTAGGGGAAAATGACAGTTTTCTAACAAAAATTGTAGCACTTTGAGTGTGAGTTTATCTTTTAAAATTTCGTTCCAAGTTAGAACTTGTTTCTGAAAAGAGTTTGAATAGAGGTGAAAACAGAGACTATGGATACTGTGAGATAGCGTCTATGGCAATACGGGTAGTTCTCTAGAATGAGAAATGCAACATTAATTGAAAAGCCTTTTGCGGAAGCAGTTGTGGACCTAAATGATTCCGAAACATTTTAAATATCCATCTGATTCAAAAGATTGATTAAGCACACACAAGGCAACTATAAGAACATGCTGGAGGGAAAGCCTAGTTATTTCCATTGATTACTGTAAGTTATTTACATGCTTTTATATATGCTTATGCTTTGAATATTGAACTACATGAACACTTTACAAGCATCCACGTCCAATAATGATAGTCTTAAATTATGTTTGAATAATACAGATATTTCGTTTTTACTAAGATTAGTTAAAAAATCTGAAGATATACTTCACGTTGGCCAAGAAAACCTTGAAAGAATATATCTTGATATAAATCATGCTTGTAAGTATTATTTAGGATTTGATCCCATAGAAACTTATAAAGAAATAAAAAAGATAGGAGATATCATAACCAAACACGAAAATATAGAAGAAGAAGTTTTAGAAGGAGTTATTCTTGGATACATAACTAAAAAAGATCAACCTAAAGTCTTTGGAAAACTAACAAAATATAGAGAATATTTAGGGCAAGTTGAAAGGTTTAAAAAGATATTGTATAAATAGTAGCCTTGATTAGTTTAATGAACCACGAAGATATTGAAAGATTTGAAAGAATCCAAGACAATACCATCAAATTAAGATCTAGAGAAGTTAGGATACTCCTTGAAAAGCTAAGAAGAGAAGAAAATCATGAAAAAAAAAAGAGAAAAAATAAAAACAATTGTAAGATATCACCAATACGAACAATAACAATACATAATTCATCGAGAAGTAGATATAGAACTAAGATTCCTAGAATTAGTTCTAAGAGCTTACGATTTAAATGAAAGGATTGTATGATACAACCCTGAAAGACCTAATAACTAAAAGTTATAGGATCTATCCTGCAAAATACTTCATTAAGGGCAAAATAGACATTTTATAATATTATTTTAAATACCTGGATTCTAGCCTATTTTTTAGCCTGGCCGTGTAGCATTGTCCATTTGACTATGAATTGAGTTATCCACAATAAGGCATAACCTGACAATTTGACAATTCTCTTAGGGAGTCTCAATCCCATCTTCAGATAATGGAAATGAACGTCTGAAGCCCGAATGTACTGATGGTAATGTTGTGTCTGTGCTGTTAGGAAGTTCACGCAACAGAAATGTAACGACTCGGGTTTCTATATCGAAGCCTTTAGCTTACTTATTGTCCATTTTGGGTGGACATATGCTCACTTATCCTCTCACGAATTTCTATCATGTCTCACAAGGTTAAATCCTTGATATCAATTTGCCAATTTGTCCAATTGATACCAGAATTTAACTTAAGTCTTTCATTAGATAGAGGTCTTACGTTTGAATCCTGGGGAACACGATAAAAAGTCGTGTGGGGGTCAAAGGGCATCTACCCACCTAAAGCGGATATTACGTATGATATAATGGCTAGGGTATAGAGGCCGAGTCATTACAAAAAATGCGCTTTTTTTTAATGACTCGGGTTGTCCTATTTATACCAAAATTCAACTTAAGCCTTTCATTAGGTAGATGTTTTGAGTTCGAATATTGGAGACGCGATAGAAAGTCGTGACGGAGTAAGTGAGCATATGTCCATCCAAAGCAGACGCTAATGTCTTGGGTATATAGACCCGGCTCGTTACACTTCTAGTGCAAAAATTGATGCTACTTTAAAGTGGCACAATAGGTTAACACGTGAGTGAAAAATGTTTACATATCTTAAGTGAAAAGGGGCTTTTTGGTAAAGATGTTATTTCCAAAGTTCCTTTCTCAGAGTATTGCACCTTAGGCAAGCTGATATGATCCGAGATAGGCAATCACTTGGTCGAGTTTTGGAGTCCAAATTAAAGAAGTTGACAAGTCAAGGTTCAAGTTTCATGAAGGGCTCGGGAGTCGAAACGAGTTGGATTCAAGATTTAGAAGATATTTGGAAAGAAAATAAGCAGGGTGGATGAAAACGAGCATAACTTTCAGCTCGGTTGTCGTATTTTCGCCCATAAATACATTTTCGAAATGGTACGGAATTATACACAAGTTATTGCGGGCTCATGGTACTTTTAGGCTTGCGATCGCACATAAATATGCCGAGAACAATTTGCCGAGAATTTTAATTTTACGCGAATTTCCTTATTTTGTTAGAATTCTAGTTTATTGAAGATTCTTGTAATCTTTAAAGTGATATTTTTGTTTTTCCATATTTTTCTAGGTTTAGTATAAATTGGAAACTTTATTTAATTGTAAAAAAACATTTTTGACATTATGAATTAAATGAGATTTCTCTCTTTTTGTTCTTGATTGAACATGTACCAAACTTATCAAATATTGTTATATTTGTGGCGTTCAACTCTTAGAACTTATCAAATGATTAGGCACCCTTTGTAGCATTCGCAAATCGAGGTTCGTTGATTTTGTAATCAAGAGGTCATTCAAACTTCATTTTTGTTTGGTTGCTTGGTTCGATAATTTGCAGGTCGAGATTCTACCACCTACAACATGAATTTGGACTTTCTCAGGGTTTTTAATTAATTTCGCCATTTTCACACTGATTATGCTCCCGGGTTTACATCATTTGGTATTAGAGCTTGGACTCCAGATTCAGGTTCTATCTTTTTTTTTTTTGAATCTTTTGTTTTTGTTCTTCGTGTCCGTCGTAGATTTGAGTCTTAGATTCAGAAAATTCCAAAAAAGAGTCAAAAATTGTTTTTGGGCTAATCTAGCATCCAAATCAACTTTCGTTTGTTTTGTTGATCTCGTAGTCTAATTTTGAGTTTATAAAAAAAATTATTGTTCATCCGTACGATACTGTAGTCCAAATTTTTATTTATTTATTTGGGGAAGTTGACACTATCATATTATCTATCCAAAATTTAAAATCTGTTTATATTCATTCCAATCAAAAAATTCAAGAACCACTTTCTTGAATTTAAATATCACTTATCCAACTGTCCAATTATTTTCTTAAGTCTTCTTGATTACGCCTATATAGATGATGTATTATGATTGAGGATTTATTTTTCAAACTCGGTGTTTTGTGGGTAGTATGATATGCACTCTGGCTATTGATAATGAGTACATGTCAGACTTGGTTAGTATCACGATGGTAGAAAAATTGGGATTGCCTTTGCAACAACACCCTAGGCGATGACTTGGTTGAAGGAGTATGGGAAAGTAGATTTGACCAAGCGGGGTTTTATTGAATGTGACCGTTTAGAGATATAGTGATGAAGTTTGGTGTGATGTAGTTCCATTAAAATCTTTTCATATATTTTTGGGAGATCTTGGAGGTATGAGAGGAAGGTTATTTATGATATGGAGAGGAACATGTATAGGTTTGTTCATGATGGGGTAAAAATCACTCTGGTTGGGTTGACGCTAGAACAATCATTTGCAGATCGATGGAAGGTGAGAGGTAAGACAGAACGGGATAAACAAAAGAGGGAGATGACCACACCTACGGAGAACACCGGAGTTGAATTGTTGGAGGAGTCCAAAAATAGGAAAGTTGAGATGGTGGATAATGTATTGAAAAATTCAGTTGATGTTGGGGAGACTGAACCAATTAAAGAGGAACATGAGCATGCTAGTAATGCAGTTGATATTGGAAAGTGAACCAATTAAAGAGAGGAGCACGAACAGTCTGGTATAAAAATTGTAGAGATGGTTCAGCAAGAGAGTGAGAAAATAATAAAAGAATGGGTTGAGAAAATTGTTGAAAATATTATTGGGAATGAAGATTAGAGTTCCATTGTTAAGCATGATATGGTGGAGATGATGCATCATAAGTATGAGGACCCATATCTCGTTGAGGGGGAAGCTAACAAATTCGACCATGTTTTGCTTAATTCTTTCTTTCAGATTGATCATTGTACGTGAGAGTTCATACAACATCTATGGTTGATTGTGTTTGTGCTATAATACATCCATAACTACAAAATGGATGGGTACCGTGTATTGATCCTATGCCATGGAGGGGAAAATTTTCCATTTGATCCAGGCGGTGTAATGATGAGTTGTGTAGTAGGCTAATTATCCCATATGCGATCACAAGGTACGAATTTGAGACGAATCCTTTTCGAAGAGAGTGGGGATGATATGATCTGGGATAGGTAATCACTTGGTAAGGTTTTGGAGTCCAAATTGAAGAAGTTGACAAGCTAAGGTTCAAGTTTCGTGAAGGGCTTGGGAGCCAAAACGAGTTGGATTCAAGGTTTGGAAGATATTTGGAAAGAAAACGAGCAGCGTGGATGAAAACGGACATAACTTTCAACTTGGTTGTCAGATTTTCACCCATGAGTACATTCTGAAAATGACACGAAATTCTGTACAAGGAAATGTGGGCTCATGGTATTTATGGGCTTGCAACCGCACATAAACATGCTGAGAACAATTTTCTGAGAATTTTAATGATACGCGAATTTCCTTATTTTGTTAGAATTTTA
The DNA here is from genome assembly GCA_019097785.1 of Fraxinus excelsior. Lineage (NCBI taxonomy): Eukaryota > Viridiplantae > Streptophyta > Magnoliopsida > Lamiales > Oleaceae > Fraxinus > Fraxinus excelsior. The sequence continues at coordinate 12,197,956 of CM032627.1, read as the reverse complement.
GTTTATGTAAGATTTTTGTAATCTTTAAATTGATATTTTCGTTTTTTTCATATTTTCCTAGGTTTATTATAAATAAGAAACTTTATTTCATTGTAAAAAAGAACATTTTTGACATTATGAATTAAATGAGGTTTTTCTATTTTTTTTTCTTGATTGAACACGTACCAAACTTATCAAATATTGTTATATTTGTGGCGTTCAACCCTTAAAATTTATCAAAGAATTAGACACCATTTGTGACGTTCACAAATCGAGCTTCGTTGATTTTGTAATCAAGAGGTTATTCAAACTTTATTTTTGTTTGGTTGCTTGGTTCAATAATTTGTGGGTCGAGATTCTACCGTGTACAACCTGAATTTGGGATTTCCCAACGTTTTCAATTAATTACGTGATTTTCATGTTGATCCCACTCCCAGGTTCGCGTCATTTGGTATAAGAGATTGGGCTCCAGATTCAGGTTCTATCTTTTCTTTTGTTTTGAGTCTTTTATTTTTATTCTTCGTGTTCTTCATGTCCGTCGTAGATTTGAGTCTTACATCCGAAAAATTCCAAAAAAAGAGCCAAAAGTTGTTTTTAGGCTAATCTAGCATCCAAATCAACTTTCGTTTGTTTCGTTGATCTCGTTGTCCAATTTTGAGTTTATAAAAAAAATTACCGTTCATTCGTAAGATACTATTCATCCATACGGTACTGTAATCTAATTATTTATTTATTTATTTAGGGAAGTTGACACTATCATATTATCTATCCAAAATTTGTTTATATTCATTCCAATCAAAAAATTCAAGAACCACTTTCTTGAATTTAAATATCACTCATCCAATTGTCCAATTCTTTTTTTGAGTTTTCTTGATTATACCTACGTAGAGGATGGATTATGATTGAGGATTTATTTTTCAAACTCAGCGTTTTGTGGGTAGTACGATATGCACTCTGGCTATTGATAAAGAGTACATGTCAGACTTGGTTAGTATCACGGTGGTGGAAAAATTAGGATTGCCTTTGCAACAACACCCTAGGCGATGACTTGGTTGAAGGAGTATGGGAAAGTAGATTTGACCAAGCGGGGTTTTATTGAATGTGACCATTTTGAGATATAGTGATGAAGTTTGGTGTGATGTAGTTCCATTAAAATCTTTTCATATCTTGTTTGGGAGACCTTTGAGGTATGAGAGGAAGGTTATTTATGATATGGAGAGGAACATGTATAGGTTTGTTCATGATGGGGTAAAATCACTATGGTTGGGTTGACACTAGAACAATCATTTGCAGACCGATGGAAGCTGAGAGGTAAGACAGAATGAGATAAGCAAAAGAGGGAGATGACCACACCTAAGGAGAACACCGGAGTTGAATTGTGGGATGAGTCCAAAAATAGGGAAGTTGAGATGGTGGATGATGTATTGAAAAATTCAGTTGATGTCGGGGAGACTGGACCAATTAAAGAGGAACATGAGCATGCTAGTAATGCAGTTCATATTGGGGAGTGAACCAATTAAAGAGAGGAGGACGAGCAGTCTGGTATAAAAATTGTAGAGATGGTTCAGCAAGAGAGTGAGAAAATAATAAAAGAATGTGTTAAGAAAATTGTTGAAAATATTTTGGGGAATGAAGAGCAGAGTTCCATTGTTAAGCATGACATGGTGGAGACGATGCATCATGAGTACGATGACCCATATTTCGTTGAGGGGGAAGCTAAAAAATTCAATTGTGTTTTGCTTAATTCTTTCTTTTAGGTTGATCATTGTACGTGGAAATTCATACAACAATATCTATGGCTGATTGTACTTGTTCTGCAATACATCCATAACTACAAAATGGATGGGTGCCGTGTATTGATCTTATGCCATGGAGGGAAAAATTTTCTATTTGATCCAAGTGGTTCAATAATGAGTCGTGTAGCAGGCCAGTTACCACATATGCGAATCACAAGGGTGCCTAATTATTTAACCAAGCAACCAAACAAAAACAAAGTTTGAATGACTTCTTGATTACGAAACAAATGAACCTCAATTTTCAAATGCCAGAAAAGGTGCATAATCCTTTGATATGTTCTTAGGGTTGAACGTTACAAATATAACAATATTTAATAAGTTCGGTACATGTTCAATTAAAAACAAAAAGAGAGAAATCTCATTTAATTCATAATGTCAAAAAGGTTCTATTTTATAATGAAATAAAGTTTCATATTTATACTAAACCTAAGAAAATATGGAAAAATGAAAATATCACTTTAAAGATTACAAGAGTCTTACCTAAACTAAAATTCTAACAAAATACGGAAATTCGCTTAAAATTAAAATTCTCAGCATGTTTATGTGTGATCGCAAGTCCAAAAGTACCATGAGCCCACAATGCATTGTGCAGAATTTTGTATCATTTTCATAATGTAGTCATGGGCGAAAATCCGACAACCGAGCTGAAAGTTATTCCCGTCTTCATCCACGCTACTCGTTTTTTTTCAAAATATCTTCCAAACCTTGAATCCAACTCGTTTCGGCTCCCGAGCCTTTCACAAAACTTGAACCTTGACTTGTTAACTTCTTCAATTTGGACTCCAAAACTCGACCAAATGATTGCATATCCTAGATCATATATATATATATATATAGACTCGTGTTGTAGCTATTGAACACATCTCCATAGAGAACCAATTAGCTAACATATTTACTAAATCATTAGATGATCTAAGGTTTGAATTGAAAGCCTAAGAATAACTAACCAAGAGGAGGGTGAATTGGTTTTTAAAACTTTTTCTAAAATAAATTTAAATCTTAAACAATATACTAACAATTATAACAATTCAACAAATATCCACAAATACAAAGATAATTAAGCACGAGCAATTTAAGCAATATAAATACGGTAAGTAAAAGGGAAAGAGGATGAAAACGATATAATTGTGAAGGTTTGATTCAAAGCAATGATCTACGGCATCCATTATCAAGCTCTCCGGCATGAGCAAGGTATTTTCACTATGTTGATTGACTTATAGTGCAATTCAACCCTTTACAATGCTTTCAGTAACTTACAAACAATGAGCATTGATCCTTATATAATGTTGAGTTTTACAGGACCTCAGTACGACCTACACTATTGAATTTTACGGGACCTCAATATGACCCACACGGTGACTTACAACAAGGAGCACCGATCCTTATATAATATTAATCTTTAAGGGACTTCAACACGACCCACACTTTATCAAAGTGATTTTAACATGAAATTCCTCTCTTGATAAATAATACAAACAAATTAAGCACTAAAAGAGGCAAGACTCGAATGAATAGTAATAAATGATAGTTCATGTGTTAGATGAAAAACTTTGATGAATATTATAGTAAAAAATTAGATTCAATCAATCAAAGTGTTTCAATGAGAAGATGAAGAGAAAAATAAAATGTAGATTCAAAACTCTTCTCAAGAAATATATCTCTTTTAATGGATGATTGTAATAAATTAAGTATTAAGAGAGAAATGAGCAACTTTGATGAATGTGATGATTTTACAAGTTTAGTTCAATCAATCAAAGTTTCAATATGAAGAAGAAGAAGAAGAAAATTTTATGCAATGTAAGTACTAAAATCTTCCTCAAAAATATATCTTTTAAAATTGATATAGATAAATTAAGTACAAAGAAAAATGAAAAACTTTGATATGAGAAATAATTCAAGAAGTTTGATTTAAAAATCAAAGTTTTTGTCATGAAGAAATAAATGAAATGAATGTAAAAATGTAAGCTCAAAGAGGATTTTTCAAATGTGTTTATCAAGAAATCGTTCTTATAGTTATATGATGAATGCAAAGTGAAGTAGTATTTATAGCAATCAAAATACATTAAATTCTACCAAATCGGATGACCAGTCCAGTCGACCGCCAATTTTCGGATGACCAATATAATCGTTTGTACAATCAAAACGGTCAAATTTTGGACCGTTGGAGAAGTCCGGTCGACCGGTCAACCATTGACCTTTTTTTTAAGAAATATAATCTAAGTTCAAGTATCATTTTGAAATATCAATCTTACTTTTGATCAAAAATATTTTATGCAAGTAATATAAAAGTAACTTTTTTGATAAAAAAAAAATATATATATATATATATATTTTATGCAAGTAATATGAAATTAACTCTTTATGCGCAAAATGATTTTTGAGCTATTGTCATTCATTACTATATATCAAAGTAGTATACCTTTACACATGATCCCGAAAGCTTAGTCTTTGATTGTGCTTCGAAGTTTCTTTTCCGGATCTTTAACTCTTGATCTTGATCTTATTTTTTCTTACATTTGGCTTTAATGCTTGACTGCGATCTTGACCTCGATCTTGACCTTCTTCGTGAGCTCGATTGATAGTCTTGATTTTGATCTTTTAAGTTCTCGTCTCGAATGATTTGACTTGAATGCTTAACTTTCACTTGATCTTCATTTCGAGTCCGATTCATGATATGTTGATTTTGGCAATGCTTGATAGATTTTAATATTGAACTATCATCACTCAAAATCAATTGTTAGAAACAATATTAATCTTTTTTGTTATAATCAAAACATTGAGTATGAAATCAACCATAGGTCAACAATTTTCCTCTTTTTGATTATGATAAACAAGATGATATGCAATGTAAGATTTGAATAATTAATATCATATTGATAAAGAAATATACATTATAAATTTATCATGTAATTCATATTCTCCCTATCTTTTACAAATCAATAACTACACATTTAAAGCTTATAAATGATTTTTCCTCTTTTCCCCTTTTTCATATACTCTAAGCATATTATATTTTCAAATCAAAACATTCATAATCATCATCTCACTTCATATTCTTTTCCTTTTGACATAAGCAAAAATGTATAGCATTTAAGATCAAAAGACAACAATAGAGATCAATAAATGATTTCCCATTTTTAATACTTTTCAAATATATCTTACTCAATCTCTCTATTTAGCATCAGCAAAATGATAGCACATATGAGAGGAAGAGTATAACATATAAGATCAAAATATTAATTCAACCATAAAAAATAGTAATATATTCCCCCTCAATTAAGCACAAGATACCAAATATATGCAAGTTTAAATAAGAGAATAATCATCACGTGTATAGTAAAATAATAATCAAAGCATGAGTGATGAAATGACGAAAGCATAATCATTTAGGTAAAATTTATATACATTCCAACCAATTATTCACATAGAATCAATCATAAGAGAACATTTAGCAAGAATTCAATTTAGCCACATACTACAAATTCATTCATAATTCTCAACCCTTTTTAAATATATGGAAATCTAATCAAGTGTTAGAGGTTTAGTGAGAATATTGATCAACAAATTCGAATACAATAACCTCTTTCTTGGTACCTTTAGAATATCATAGATGTTATGTCTTAGTGTCACTAAGATGTCTAAAACTCGTTTTATGACACTAAGGTGTGATTCTTGAAATTGGGTTGAGATCAAGCACATAATCAAACACCAAACATAATATCAAGTTTACTTACGATTAAGTAAATAAGAGATTCGATCATACCTCGATATTTTGTTATATTTATGGAATTACCTTGATCGTCTTTATCCATTTTGATTGATGAGCTCATATGAGTGTTCATTTCTTAGATCTTCCTTATTTTGGTCTTGAATAGTTAATTGTTCTAAAGGAGTTTCCGATCCTACATCATTAGTAATACCTTTCTCACGATCAAAAAAGTTAGTTTCATCAAAAGTGTCATGCATAGATTTTTCAACGACTAGAGTTCTTTTGTTAAAAACTCTATAAGCTTTGCGAGTCGATGAAAAATCTAGAACGACTTCAATATCGGATTATGAATTAAACTTTTCAAAATTTTCTTTTGTATTCAAAATTAAGCATTTGCGACCAAAAATTTGAAATAACCGATATTTGAAATTCTATTTTTCCAAAACTCATAGGGGGCTTTGTGTTTTCTTTCAACTAATTGAAATTCTATAAACAATATAGCAAGTAGTGTTAACAGCTTTGCCAAAAAGTATTTTGGTAAACGATTTTTATTTAGTATAGTTCGAGCCATTTTTTTGTAATGAGTGACTCTTCTTTTTACTACACCATTTTGTTTTTAGAGTTCTAGGAGCTGAAAAATTATGTTCATATCCATATTTTTTTTGCAAAAATCATTAAATGCAATATTTTCATTTTGAATCTTTTTACAAAGTTTAAATAATTCAAAGTTTCATGCTTTAGGTTTAAAAATAGGACTCAAGTGAATCTTAGAAAGGTCATCAACAACGACGAAAGCATAATGCTTATCATTTGAGCTTATGATTCTAGATGGTACAACATAATTCATGTGAAGAAGTTGGGCATGTTTTGTAGTCGAAGAGTATTGATTAAGTTAGAAAGAACTCTTCACTTGTTTTTCCAAAATCACATGCATCATAAATTTTCTCTTTCTTAAATCTCAAATATGACATACCTGTAACAAAACAATTTTTTTTGGAAATATTTGAAAGTAGGTTTATGCAAATATGACTGATAAGTATATTTTATACACTTATTTGGCTCTAAAATATTGACATTTCGTAATTCTTTTAATGAAATTATAGCCTAATTTATTATATAATGTGTTATTAGGCGAAACTCAATGAATGGAAATGAAATTGAAAGAAAGAAGCAAAAAATAGCAAGATCCAAAATTTGGGGGCTAAAGTGAAAATACTCAGAAGTTGTGTCAAAGTTCATGATGAAGATTCGAGAATGCTAGGAGTCAAATGGGTACAACTAAAGGTCAAAATGAGTGAAAACAAATCAATTTTCAACTGCACAAGGATGTCTAAATTTTTAGTTGGAGACTGAGACCCATTTTTTGCCCAGTAAACATTTGAATTGAAAAGGAGCTATTTCTATCAAAGTTGTAGCCATTTAAGTTATCTTTCCAATGCATTTTGAATTGCCTTAATCGAATATCGAGAGAAAATGTTATGATAAAAATACTGAAAAAGACGCAGAATGGCAACAAGGGCGCTTGCCCTTTTACTCGGAAAGAAACAGAATTTCAGCAAGGCAGCACCTAGGAGCTGCCACCATAGCGCCTAGGCATTGCCTAGGTATTGTCTGCAATTCTATTGCGACGCCTAGGCACTGCACCGTGAATTTTTTAGGGTTTGCTGTTGGGTCACGATAAGCCCAAAAAAAATTCTAATTTGGCCAAGGACGTGTATGAAACTATAAATAGAGAAAACAAAGCACGAATTGGAGGTTACACACATTGAAAAAAGAGAGATAAAATGAGAGATCGAAGAGCCAAATCAAGAGAAGAAATTTATCACGAGATTCAAGTTTAAAGCAAAGATTGGAAGCGAAAGAAGACCTTAGTGCAAGAGATGATTCTTTTTCATATCTTTATTCAATTAATCCGGCGATGTATTCAAAGATATTTATTTGTTTTTTCGTTTACATTATGTGTAACTAAACTCTAAATTCGGGCAAACAATGTAGTCTTTTTTTTTATCCTTGATTCTTTAATTCAAAGATTTATGTAGCGTATTCTTTTATGTGTTGATTTTGTTATGAGATTAATGCTTTGAATTATCTGGTCAATAATTTGATGATTACTTGAGTTTTTTATGAATCGAGAGGTGAGTTTGAATCTTAGATCGTATAATAAAATTCGGTAAAGTAGTATAATGTGCAGAGATACCTATACTAATTATTGTTGTCGTTATAGGAATTCTTAGAACTATAATTCATTTAAGTTAGGGTAATTCACATAGAGATATGGAATTGAATTTGTTAAATAAGCTTAATGAGAACTCGATAGGGGTAAATTGAATACCATATAAAAATTCGATCGAACACTACATTAGGTTAGAATCTAGAATTAAAAATTGAGGTGATCATTAGATGAACTTGTTTTGCCCTAATACTCATTACATACGCGAATCTTTTATCAATTATTGTTTGAAAACTTCTCATACTTCCCATTAGTTTAAAATAGTTATTTCACAGAGAAAAAATATTCACCACTATTACCATTCTTTGTTTGTCTTTTTATCAAATAGGAGTTAGTAAAAGTAGACTAAGTTTGAAGTATAGTCCTCGTGGGAACGATAATGATGAGTGTGTTTTGCACATGAATTTTGTACCATTGGAGCTTCATTTGTTTGATTAATATGTTGATTATCGAACGAATTTAATGTGTTTGCTAGTGTTTTGGTTGAAGGAATGATGAAAGGATGAAAAAGAGTTTTTGAAGCAAAGTAAATAAAGAAGTAGAGCAGAAATATGACGCTCAAGCGCCCGGAAATAGCGCCCAAGCGCCGAAAAATAAAACATGATGAATTTTTAACAGATGTGTAGCGCTCGAGCACTACACACGCAGCGCTCAAGCGCTGAGGGTAGCGTTCAAGCGCTACATAGGCAACGCTCAAGCGCTACCCTGGTTAAATTCGCGGCACTCAAGCGCTGAAACCTAGTGCTCAAGCGCCACGCCGCGAAGAAAAATAGGGTATTTTTTGGGCTACGAAAAAGTCTACAAAAAGAACTCCAAATTGGCCAAGGATGTATGAGAAGTATAAATAGGCTAAGAGATGCACGAAATAGGGATTCCACACCTTGCAAAATAGAGAGAAAAACACAAGATAAACATGGAATTTACGAGAAGACTTACATCAAGGATTCGAATCAAAATCAAGAATTGGAAGCGGAAGAAGATCTTGGTGCAAGAAATAATTCTTTTCCAACTTTTGTATCATTTAAATCCAGTGATGTATTCAACTTTTGTTATTTATTTCATTGCTTTGATTATGAGTAGCTAATTTATTTATTGGGGCGAACAATGTAATCTTTTGAAACACTTAGTTATTAAATTCATAAATTTCTGAGTTTTATTCTTCCATGTGTTGATTTTATTATGAGTGCAATGCTTTAAATTATCTGGCCAATAATTTGATGATCTATTGAGTTTCTTATGAGTCGAGAGGTGAGTTCGAAACTTAGAATGTGTAATAAAATTCGGTAACGAAATATAACGTGTAGAGATACGTATACTAAGTGATGCGGTCGTTATATAAATTCCTAGTGCCTTAACTCGTTTAACTAAGGAGAATTTGCATAGAGATATGGAATTGATTTAGTTAAATAGGCTCAATAAGAACTCGAGAGGGGTACATTGAATACCGTTGGAGAATTCGACCAAACACTACATTAGGCTAGAATCTTGAATTGATAACTAAGGTGATCATTAGGTGAATTGATAACTAAGGTAATACTTCTCGCATATTTGAATATTTGATTTGTTTGTCTCTAATATTCTTTCATAAATTTTCATTCGTTCTAGGAATTTAGTTCTTCTAAAACATCCATATTCCTTATAATCTGTATTTAAAGTTTGTTTAATTTCATCAAATAGTAGTAGGAGAAATATATCCAATACTAAAATATAGTCTTCGTGGGAGCGATAATTCGGACTCTTAGGTCTACTATATTACTTGTTCGATATCGTACACTTGCGATATAAAAAATACAACAAGTTTTTGGCGCCGTTGCCGGGGACTATTTACTTTTAGTTTGGATTTATTTTTGTTTACTATTGTTTGATTTCATCATTCTCTTTTATTTATTTATTATTGTCTCCTTTTCTATTTTAGTGTGTTTTGTTTTTATTTTTCTTTACAGAAAACAGTGTTCATTGCATGCTCCGTGCCCAAGGCGACACACTTGAACCGTTTGACTCGAAGATAGAACGCACCTTTCGACAAAGACGCAAGGAACACAAACAAAAACAGCAACATCAAATGGCAGATGATCAAAACATTCCAGTTCAAATTCAGCCAATAGGACAAGTTGCGGCTAGAGCAGCTGCACCACCAAATCAACCACAGGGGCCAAGAGAAATAAATGAAGGAGATTTACAAGTTGCCATGTTCTTGACACCTGTTGCTGTACCTGCGCGCTCCAGTATTGTGTACCCAGATTTTGGAGTCAACAATTTTCAGATAAGAGCGGAATGGATAAATCTGATGAGCAATACTCTTCAATTTTACGGGTTGCCCCATGAGAACCCAAATACACACTTAGACAGATTTCTCCGAAACTACCAGAACTTCTATGCCCCGGGGGTCAATGAAGATGCCATCAAATTGCGGTTATTTCCTTACACACTTCGAGATGCCGCGTTGGAATGGTTAGATGTTGAACCTCATGCAAGTATATCAACTTGGGAAGATCTCACCAGAAAATTTTGCAACAAATTCTTCCCACCTGCTAGAGTAGCCAAATTGAGGTAGGAGATCCAAACCTTCCAACAACATGATGGAGAAAGCTTTCACTATGCATGGAACAGATTCAAAGGTCTAATGCGAAGATGCCCAAATCATGGAATTCCAAATGGAGATCAGGTGCGGTACTTTTACTCAGGACTCTCACCAATGTCATGAGCTCAGGTGGATTGTTCTACGGGAGGATCGATCATAGGAAAATTAGTACAAGAAACACTAGATTTCTTTGAGCTCATTGCTATCTCGTACTCAATGTTTTCTTCAGAAAGAGTGGCACCACCCCGAGCACTTGGAGTGTATGAAGTGGATCACCCTACATCCACTAATGCCCAAATAGCAGCGTTGACAAAGCAGGTAGAACTGTTGGTAAAGACACAGACGAGAGGAGCACGTGTTATAATGAGTAGTCCAACTTGCAAAAATTGTGGAGCTAATCATGCGACAGAGAGTTGTATGTACATGGGATTTCCAGAGGAACGTGTCAACTTTATTCAAAATGGATCCCGCAATTTTAACCTGTATTCTCAGACTTACAATCCAGGATGGAGACAGCACCCAAATTTCAGATGGTCTGAAAATCAGTCAGGACAGGTTCCAAATAATGCTCAGTAGGAGAAGAAACCAAGTTTGGGAGATATGTTCAATCAGTACATGCAAAAAATAGATAAGGTTTTCCAACAAATAGATACAAACTTTTAGAATCAACAGGCTTCGATAAAAAAATTGAAAACACAAATTGGTCAGATAGCTCAACACCTGGCAGAAAGACCCCAAGGGACATTGCTAGGGAACACAATGATAAATCCAAAGGAACAAGTGCAAGTCATCACAACTAGAAGCGGAGTACAATTACCCGAAATACATGCGAAAAGGCCGAATAGAAGAGAAATGGAAATGGAAATAGATGGGGTGCTGGAGAAAAAGACAGCTGGAACATATACACATGCCGAAAGTGAAGAAAGAAGAGAAGCAGTTAGAGCATCGAGCCCTTTCAAGGCTTACGTGCCAGCGATCCATTTTCCTCAAAAATTGCAAAAGAGGAAGTTAGACAAACAATTCGCCAAGTTTGCTGAAATTTTCAAGAAACTCCACATCAACATACCGTTTGCCTATGCAATTGCACAGATGCCGAGTTATACAAAGTTTCTAAAAGAAATTCTAGCCAACAAGAGAAAACTAGAAGAACATGAGGCAGTGTGCTTGAATGAAGGATGCAGTGCCATACTCCTTAAAAAGCTACCTCCTTAACTCAAAGATCCAGAGAGTTTTACTATACCATGCACAATTGGGTCTAATTATTTTGAACACTCTTTATGTGATTTAGGTGCCAGTGTTAACTTGATGCCACTCTCTGTTTACAGGTCTCTTGGATAGGGAGAAGCTAAACTTACAACAATTTATCTACAACTCGTTGATCAATCTATTAAAAGGCCAAAGGGGATTGTAGAAGATGTGCTGGTCAAGGTTGATAAATTTATTTTCCCAGCTGATTTTATCATTCTTGATATGGAGGAGGATTCCAATATTTCTCTTATCTTAAGAAGACCGTTCTTAGCTACGGGGCGAGCGTTGATTGATGTTTATGATGGCAAAATGATCCTTCCATGGACAATGAACAAATCATCTTCAACATGTTCAAGGCAATGAAATATCCACTGATTTCAGACACTTGCTGTCAGGTATTGCCCTTGACCAACTTGTGACAAATGTTTTTCATGAAACGCATCCAGAGAATGAACATGAAGCAGACGATGCATAACTTGAGGGAGAAAAGTCAGAAGAAACAGAATGTGTGGTGAACTTGGCTGAACGATCAACTGCAATGAGACATTGGCAATATGAGTCTCTTGGATCCAATCCCACACCACCAGTACCATCAGTGGAGAAAGCACCCACCTTGGAGTTAAAGCCCTTGCCATCACACCTCCGTTATGCATATTTGGGAGATGCCTCAACCTTGCCAGTGATCATTGCTAGTGACATTACAACTGAGGAGGAAAATAAGCTATTGGGTGTACTTCGAGAACATAAAACTGCAATTGGATAGACAATAGCTGACATCCGGGAATCAGTCACACTCTTTGTATGCACAAAATTTTGATGGAGGATGAGTCCAAGCCATCAGTGGAGGGGCAGGGCAAACTGAACCCAAATTTAAAGGAAGTGGTAAGGAAAGATGTATTAAAGTTACTTGATGCAGGAATTATCTACCCCATTTCAGATAGTTCTTGGGTCAGTCCAGTCCATGTGGTGCCTAATAAGGGTGGAATTACAGTGGAAAAGAATTAGAACAATGAGCTTATTCCAACACGATTAGTAACAGGGTGGAGGGTCTGCATAGACTACAGGAAACTGAGTAATGCCACCAGAAAAGATCACTTTCCACTGCCATTTATTGATCAGATGTTGGAACGATTAGCAGGGCATTCACACTACTACTTTTTGGATGGTTATTCGAGATACAATTAGATAGCAGTAACCCTAGAAGACCAGGAGAAAACAACTTTCACATGTCCATACGGTACTTTCGCCTTTAGACGTATGCCCTTTGGTCTATGCAATGCACCTGCAACCTTTCAAAGGTGTATGATGGCAATATTCTCAGACATGGTTGAAAAGTACATCGAGGTATTTATGGATGACTTCTCAGTTTTTGGGGACTCGTTTGATAATTGTCTAGAGCGTTTAGCACTTGTGTTACAAAGGTGTGAGGAGAAACATTTGGTGCTTAACTGGGAAAAGTGTCACTTCATGGTGAAAGAGGGGATAGTGTTGGGTCATCGGATTTCAACACAGGGTATCGAAGTTGACAAAGCAAAAATACAAGTAATTGGAAAGCTGCAGCCACCAACTTCAGTCAAGGGAATTCGAAGTTTTCTGGGTCATGCAGGGTTTTACAGAAGATTTATTCAAGATTTTTCAAAGATCACAAAGCCCTTATGTAACTTGTTGGAGAAGGACGTACAGTTTATCTTTTCCAAGGAGTGTTTGGTCGCTTTTAACACTCTAAAGGAGAAGTTAACTTCTGCACCGGTTATAGTAGCACCAAACTGGGAACTGCCATTTGAACTCATGTATGATGCGAGTGATTTTGCTATGGGAACAGTGTTGGGGCAACGAAAGGGTAAAGTTTTGCATGTCATCTATTATGCCAGCAAAACATTGACAGACGCTCAGATCAACTATGCAACAACTGAAAAGGAACTGCTTGCAGTGGTGTTCACATTTGACAAGTTCTGTTCATATCTAATAGGGTTCGTTTAAACAGATCATTCAGCCTTAAAATACTTATTTGAAAAAAAGGATGCTAAGCTCAGGTTAATTCGGTGGGTACTATTACTACAAGAATTTGACATCGAAATTTGTGATTAAAAGGGGACAGAAAATCAAGTAGCAGACCATTTATCACGGCTAGAACGAGTTGAGGAGTTTGATGGCTTGGATATCAATGAAATCTTTCTTGATGAGCAACTTCTGCAGGTGGAGAAAGCACCGTGGTATGCTGACATAGAAATTATTTAGCAAGCGGGCATGTGGACCCTGAATTCACCTATCAACAGAAGAATAAACTTCTCCATGAAGAAAAGTTTTATTATTGGGATGATCCACACTTGTACAGAAGAGGTGCTGATCAAAATATCAGAAGGTGTGTGCCAGAAGTTGAGATGAAACCAATACTGTCCAGAGTTCATGCTTCGGCATATGGAGGTCATTTCGGGCCAATAAAAACTGCAGCGAAGGTGCTTCAGTGCGGGTTTTATTGGCCAACGCTATTTAAAGATTGCCACAGTTTCTGTAGATCTTGTGATAAATGTCAGCGAACAGGTAACATTTCTGCCCGACATGAGATGCCATTGAACAACATTCTGGAAGTAGAAGTATTTGATGTTTGGGGTATCGATTTTATGGGGCCATTTTTGTCGTCCTATAACAATCGATACATACTTGTGGTAGTAGATTATGTGTCCAAATGGGTGGAAACAAAGGTGTTACCCACAAATGATGCAAAGGTAGTGGTGGGTTTTATACGTAAATACATATTCAATCGCTATGGAGCGCCAAGAACCATCATCAGTGACGGGAGGACTCACTTCCGTAATCGACTATTTCAGGTAGTTCTTGCAAAGTATGGGGTCCAGCATCGCATAGCCACACCTTATCACCCGCAGACTAGTGAACGGGTGGAAACTTCAAATAGGTAGTTGAAAAGGATTTTGGAGCTCACAGTGAATTCCTCACGGAAAGATTGGTCTAAAAAACTGGATGATGTTTTATGGGCGTATCGTACTGCTTTTAAAACACCAATTGGTATGTCACCTTACAGAATAGTATTTGGGAAAGCCTGTCACTTACCAGTTGAATTTGAGCATAAGGCTTACTGGGCATTGAAGCAGCTAATTATAGATCTTGAGAAGGCTGGAGAAACGAGGATCCTACAGCTTCATGAATTGGAGGAGTTCAGATGGGAAGCATATGAAAATGCCTCAGTCTACAAAGAACGAACAAAGCAGTGGCATGACAAAAACATCCAGCAACGCATTTTCAAGATCGGGGATCAAGTGCTCTTGTACAATTCCATGCTCAAGCTGTTCCCAGGAAAGTTGAAATCTCGATGGTTTGGCCCTTTCACGATATCTCAGGTGTTCCCCTATGGTACAGTTGAGTTGTACCACCCAACAAAGGGTAATTTCAAGGTCATTGGGTATCGCATCAAGCACTACGTTGAAGACTTTCCAACCGCTACAGAAACCATTGATCTATCTGCACCAGAATAATCACAGGACAAAGTCCAGCTAATGACTATAACGAAGCGCTCCTTTGGAGGCAACCCAAGCTCTTTCCCTTTACTTATCTATTTTTATTTTATTTCATTTATTTATTTTCTTGTGAGATTCTTAATGTTGCGCATTTTTGTTTTTCCCTCATTCTCGTTGAATTGTAGGAATTGTTCACAATTGGAGGGTACGAACAATCGTGACAGGACCTAGATGCACAATCCATCCAACCATGCCAAGGGGTATACATCTAGGGGCATTGTAAGGTACCCGTATTATTTTATTAATTAAAAAAATTCATTGTTTTTAAAAAAAAATTAGCGCCTAGGCGCTACTTAATATTTTAAAAAAAAATTCGGCGAGGCAGCACCCCGGTCTTCAAAAGAAATTTTTTTTTCAAAACAACCCCCCCCCCCTCTTTTATGTTTTTTTTCTCCCTTTCTCACAACCCCCTCTCCCCACTTGTCTCTCTACTATTTTCCCTTCTAATACCCCCCCATTTTCTTCAAATTGGTTCCCTCCACCACAATACTTCCAACACCTTGGGCATTATTTGTGATTTTCTCATTTGTGGGTTTTGTTGGTTGCGTTCAATTGTGCTCCCTCTTCGATCGCAAGGTATGATTTTCGGAGTTCTTTTGTTATTTTTATTCCTTATGCAAGTATCTATTTTGGGCATTGTTGTGATATGTTTATGGGTTTGATTACTTTAGGCCCCATGCCTTCTTCAATTTGGAGTATGAGTTATGCCCCCTAGGTGTTTGATGAATGGCCCATGTGAATTTTCTTGCTTCCTTGGAACTAAAATCTACTCCTTGTGGTTGTTGCCTTACATTTTGGTTTATTTTCGGTGATGCACTTTATGGACATCGTTGTAGACAATTTTTCTATCTATTTATTTTGCTTCTCACACTATGTCAAATGGGAGACAACACTTGCGGTCTCGATACGTTTTATTCTTAAGTGTGATGATTGCATTGATGTCATTTTCCAGACCTATTATATAGTTGTTCGCCCTTGGTTCTCTATGCGTACACAGAAGTCTCGCTTTCGTTCTACGCGTAGGTACAATGCCACCTAAGAAACGTTCCAAAGCCGCTGCATCCTCATCTTCCAGATCCTTTGATCGGAGCACGTTCATTAGTGTCGAGGCCTCCGAACGTTATAACACTATGGTCGTGCACAAACTGTGTATCCCGAAGCGCGATTTTGAGAATTATATGCGGGAACAAATTGCACAATGATATTGGGATACTTTTTCCATACAGCCACACCCTGCCTTAATTCCTGTGGTTCGTGAATTCTATGCCAATGCTAAAGAACACAGGAACTTTCGAGCATTTGTACGGGGCAAATGGATACCTTTTGATCGTACCTCAATCAGTCAATTTTACAACCTCTCTGACATTGATGGGGATGACTATTCTCAGTTGCAACAAATGGGCGTTGACCCGGATGAGGTTAGTGGATTGTTGGCAAGGCCAGGAACTTCATGGAAGCGATCGGGTGATGATGTAATCAATTTTTCTGCAGTAGGTATGTCACCAGAATGTAAGACATGGCATCATTTTATCTCGGCCAAATTGCTGCCAAGTAGAAATCTGAGTGAGGTCACGAAAGAACGGGCCATCTTAAACTATGCAATTCAACGGGGATTGTCTATTGATGTGGGGCGGATTATCCATAACAATATATTGCATACCCTGCGCGGCTTAACTACAAGTGGTTGTGGGCACCCGTCTATGATCTATGAGTTATGTTTGAAAGGGAGGATTGTCACCCACCCATCTGAAGAGGTTATTCACCCGAGACCAGTAATTATGCGAGAGCGTGTGTGGAGATTCTTCAGTCGGACAGAGCCCTCGAGTGCCTCACCACCTACATCTGTCGGCAGTCATCACGTTCCCGTCGATCACAACCTGTCGGTGACTCTCCCTCGGACCTTGCTTCTCAGTTGGGTATGATGCAATTATAGCTAGATTCGATGCAACATTCTATGTATGTGCAGTTTGAGTATCAGAATGCCTTCAATTATGTCTTAGCTTCCATCTATTCGGACCACACATTCCCTCACCCACCTCATTTACCTGTTCCTGCTCCCCACTCGGCTCCTACTCGAGATGCCGCCGATGATGTCGAAGACACCTAATGTCTTCTCAGGTAAGTCCCCCTTTCTATCCTTCTTCTTCACATTGGGGACAATGTTTATCTTTAGTTTGGGGTATTTTGTGTTGTGTACATGGCTAGCTTATTAAGTTTTTTTATGATTTTGTGAGTGACTCGTGTTTTTTTTTTTTTAAAAACAAAAAAAATATATTTTTCTTTAGGAATTTACAACTTTTATGTGCTTGTGTGAGTTGGATAGTCGTGTCTCCATGATGAATATAGCTGAGAAAATTAATTAGTTTGTGGATGATGACGAATTATGTGCTTGAGTCTTAATTTTCGCTTATCCATGACAAATGTGAAGATATTGATGCACTGAATTGAAGTATAGCGTTGTACACGAATAGGAGGTTCACATGTTTAAGTTAGAGACATGACCTAGAGGCTTAACCCCATATTTCACGATTCACAAAATTCTTTGACTACAACTATATTTGGAACATTTTAACCGGTGAAGGAAATGGTTTAGGATTGTGATGATTCTGTGATTGTTATAAAATTTGTGTGGAGTGTTTCTACTCTCTAGTAGATGCTTCATGATGACCGTATGCTAGGAATCTAACCCCCTGTTATTGTGTTTGAAGTTCAAAAAAAAACTGCTCTCATTTAGCTTATGTCTCACGCCGACACTTTTTTGACTCGAGTGATTAAATTTGCAGGGTATCTTATGACCTAGTACCCTTTTGGCATTCAAAAGTTGAGGAGTTACCGACTAAAAGCTCGCTACAAGGGTCAAGAAGAGAAATATGGGTGAGGTTAATAAATGGCTAACAGAAAATGAATATTTTGATGTTTGTTTTCGGGGTTTTAGATAACTAGTGGGTTTGAATCATTTGGCGTAAGCTAGTTTGTTGAACACTCACTTTTGGGAGGATCATCACATGAATAGACTGTTGATATTGTCGGTTAAACGAATCCAAATTTGAGAGGTGTAAGGACATGAAAGAATGAAACTGAGTTTAGGAATACACCATTGGGAAAGCATAAAAGAAAACAAATTTGGGGTGTGTGAATCTCACGAGCGATGTAAGGAAAGAATTGTCCATCGGGATGGGAAACTGAACCAAATTGTGAATGTCGACGCTATACTTGATTTACACACACACACACACACACACACACACACACACCCACCCACACCCGTTTGCATGGGATAAGTGAAAATTGACTCTTGTTATGTAATTTTGAATTCATTCATAAATGAGATACATTGATCTCAGTCCTGAGTTAACGACAGGCTATCTAACTAAGTTGGGTATCATGTTCTCTTTTAGTTGATTTTCTTTGTGTATGAGTTTGCTCGAAGACTAGCAAAATATTAAGTTTGGGGGTATTTGATGAGTGTGTTTTGCACATGAATTTTGTACCATTGGAGCTTCATTTGTTTGATTAATATGTTAATTATCGAACGAATTTAATGTGTTTGCTGGTGTTTTGGTTGAAGGAATGATGAAAGGATGAAAAAGAGTTTTTGAAGCAAAGTAAATAAAGAAATAGAGCAGAAATATGGCGCTCAAGTGCCCGAAAATAGCGTCCAAGCGCCGGAAAACAAAACAAGATGGATTTCTAATAGATATGTAGCGCTCAAGCGCTGAGGGTAGCACTCAAGCGCTACCCTGGTTAAATTCGCGGCGCTCAAGTGCCGCGCCGCGAAGAAAAATAGGGTATTTTTTGGGCTACGAAAAAGCCTACAAAAAGAACTCCAAATTGACCAAGAATGTATGAGAAGTATAAATAGGCTAAGAGATGCACGAAATAGGGATTCTACACCTTGCAAAATAGAGAGAAAAACATAAGATAAACGTGGAATTTACGAGAAGACTTACATCAAGGATTCAAATCAAAATCAAGAATTGGAAGCAGAAGAAGATCTTGGTGCAAGAAATAATTCTTTTCCAACTTTTGTATCATTTAAATTCAGTGATGTATTCAACTTTTGTTATTTATTTCATTGCTTTGATTATGAGTAGCTAATTATTTATTAGGGCGAACAATGTAATCTTTTGAAATCCTAAGTTATTCAATTCGTGAATTTCTGAGTTTTATTCTTCCATGTGTTGATTTTATTATGAGTGCAATGCTTTAAATTATCTGGCCAATAATTTGATGATGTATTGAGTTTCTTATGAGTCGAGAGGTGAGTTCGAAACTTAGAACGTGTAATAAAATCCGGTAACGAGGTATAACGTGTAGAGATACCTATACTAAGTGTTGCGGTCGTTATATGAATTCCTAGTGCCTTAACTCATTTAACTAAGGAGAATTTGCATAGAGATATGGAATTGATTTAGTTAAATAGGCTCAATAAGAACTCGAGAGGGGTACATTGAATACCGTTGGAGAATTCGACCAAACACTACATTAGGCTAGAATCTTGAATTGATAACTAAGGTGATCATTAGGTGAATTGATAACTAAGGTAATACTTCTCGCATATTTGAATATTTGATTTGTTTGTCTCTAATATTCTTTCATAAATTTTCATTCGTTCTAGGAATTTAGTTCTTCTAAAACATCCATATTCCTTATAATCTGTATTTAAAGTTTGTTTAATTTCATCAAATAGTAGTAGGAGAAATATATCCAATACTAAAGTATAGTCTTCGTGGGAACGATAATCCAGACTCTTAGGTCCACTCTAGTACTTGTTTGATATCGTACACTTGCGATATAAAAAACGCAATACATAATCTGGACTCAAAAGTCCACTATATTACTTGTTACGATATTGAACACTTGCGATATAAAAAAATGGAACAATGACATAATCTTCTATCCTACAATTAAGTATCTTTTAATAATGTGATAAACATTTTTCTTCACTTTGCAAACTTAATGTTTATGACATAAACATCCTTATTTTGGCTTCCTATAAACAACACTTATTTTGATGTAGTATCCTTAATAAGGCACTTGGAAGAATCAAATTTGATATGATAACATTTATCACACAATTAACTAAAACTAAATAGATTACGTTTAAGGTTATCTACTAAGAGAACATTTTTAATATGTGTTTATTGGGAGTTGTGATCGATCGAGATGTTTGATAAAATATCTAACTATGTGCTTGGAAGTATTTAAATTTTTATATCCGTTCTTCTCATACGATCCAACCTGAACTTCATTACAACCCTTTGTATTGACCGTTTTGATCCCAAGTAGGCTGTAGTAAGAAGTTGATGAATTCTCATTTGGTAGTATGCCTATCACATAATCAATATTTGCTTGTTGCTTGTGCACAATTGTTTAAACCTCCAAATTTGATCCTTCATCTTTCCCAACTCCATAGAGAGATTCTACACTAAACACTTTGATACTTGTGAGTTATGGAGCTAAACCTTCATCTTGAGATATACTTGATGTTGCATGTGTTAAGGTTGGCAGTAAGATGACTATGGCTTGACACACACACACACACATTTGGCATGTGTTTTTGATATCCTGATGATCATAACATTGTTAATTTTTTGTGGTGTTAAGTTTGAAAAGATCATGAACTGTGGTTAAATTAGAACTTGATAATTTAACTTATAATATTGACTAGTCTTTGATCATTTTATTTTGCATTAAATTGCTAGGAACTAGTAATAAGCAAGTTGGTGTGTGATAATAGTGTAATTATCACGTTTTTCATCCATTAATAATTGCATTGTCATGATTTATTGGTGCCTAAATGTTCTAATTTCACTTATATTTTGGTTTAGTGAATACGGTGGAAATTAGAAGAAAATGATGAGAAATGACCAAAATAGAAGAAAGTGAAAGTTCAGGGACTAAAGTGTAAATACTTTAAACTTGTTTCTAATCTTGTGATGAAGATTTGAGAGTGTTAGAGATCAATTTGATTAAAAAATGAGTCAAATGGATGAAATATAGCCAAGATATTATCACATATCAACTTTCAAGTTGAAAAGTTTTGCACCGATTTTCATCCTCATATTGAAGCCCTTTTTTAACATGGAAAACGATCGAATTCGAAGATGGTATCTGAAGTAACATTGTAACCCTTTGAGTTATCTTTCCCATGCATCTTAAATCATCTCAATCAAGAGTTAGGAGAGAATGTTAGGGCCCAAAAATGTTAGAAGGCGCGCGCCTTGCCTATGGCGAGGTGCGCACCCACTTTACACTAGGCAACATGCCTTAAGCTAAAATGGGGGAGAGAAATTTAATTTTCTTATTAATGTTTTAGGGAAATTTTGAGGGATAATAAAAGGAAAAATCCCATGACTTTGAAAGGGGGAAGCCATATTTTGAGCAAAAAGGGGTTTGATATCATTTTTCCTCTCAATTATCGCTCAAGAACCTCATTAGGAACTAAAAATCAAGGTGAAACAAGGAAAGAACTCGTTGGATTTCGAGATTTCCTATCAATTTATTCATGAAATTGTTCTTTTTATTGTTGAACAATTCTAGTATTTAGACTTTTCTTTTCATTAATTTACATTGAAACCGGTTTAATATTTACAAGATTTTTCATAAATTCAGTCATGTCTTTTCCATTGTTAAATTAAACTATTTGTTTGAGTTTCAATTTCAATTACTTATTGCTGAGATTAGTTTAACTTTTATCAAGTCCTTTATAGATTTAGTCGTGCTCTTTCTATTGAATGATTGAAATAATTGTTGAATTTTAATCTCAATATTACTTTATTGGCAGTTTTATTACTACCAAGCTTGATGTATATGGTCGATCTTTGATCTTGTTCCAATAAAATGGTGTGAATATATCATAAGTCTAGATTCTAGGATTACATTTGTGAATCAAATTAGTTTTCACGATAAATCCTCCGATTAGAGAGTTGGGATGAAAATCCTCTAATTGAGTTATAAAATAAATAATTGATGTGATCGATCCAATCCAATTGATGGAATTTCGACGCTTTACTACCTCAAGTTATTGATTCTAATTTCACATTTCAAACATTAAATTTTACTATACATTGAAAATGATAATTCATTCATTTTTTATCCTTTGAGTTAAATTTCCATCTCCTTATGGAATCGACACCCCCAAAGTTGTGCTACAACTACCGCATTATACTCTAGGTGTAATCATGGAGCTTTGAAAATTGGAGATGTTCCTGGAATTAAATCAATTACAGACTATATTTCACGATCTGGTGGTATCCCAGGTAAATCATTGGGAAAGTCCTCTGGAGACTCTTGGGTCACTGGTACATCACTAAGATTCGGATTATATTGTACTTCAATCGCCATGACACCAACCAAGTAACCTACTCACCCACTGTCTAGTAACCTTTGTGCTTTCAATACTATACAATTGGGAATCTGAAACCTTTTCCAATCCCATTGAATGTGAATGGTTCGTCCTGCAAAGGTTAAAAGGTTACTAGCTTTTTCTTACAATCTATTCGGATGCCGATTGGGCGGATTGCACCATTGATCGAAAAAATACAAGTGGAATTTGTCATTTTCTAGGCTTTGCCCTTGTGTCATGGTTTAGCAAGAAACAAAACTCCGTTGCACTATCAACTGTCGAAACTGAATAATATTGGCCGCTAGTTGTTGTGCTCAAGTTTTATGGATGAAACAAACTCTTAGCGATTTTCACTTATCTTTTGAAAATACTCATATTATGTGTGACAACACTAGTGCCATAAATTTATCAAAAATTCCCATATTGCACTCCTACACAAAACATATCGAAATTCGACATCATATTCTTGGAGATCATGTGCAAAAATGCGATATTTATTTGGATTTTGTTAGTACCGATAAACAATTGGCCGATATCCTTACCAAACTTCTTGCTCTCGATAGATTTTCTTACGTTCGAAGGGAATTAGGTATTATCGATGAATCCGAAATATGTGGTTAACTTGTCCAAAATAAAAACGACCAAAAACTAGTTGTGAATTATACTTCAATTTAAGCAAATCAGGGTTTTTCGGTCGACTGAACTTCACTGGAGGAATAAAGCCTTCTCAAAAAGGTTTGGTCGAATGAACTTCCCTGTTCGGTCGATCAATTGCACCAGAAATGGGTTTATATCATCCTTTACAAGATTTTTTCTTTCAAAACTCTCAAACCCTCTCTCTCTCTCTCACTCGAAAACTCTCTTCTTCTCTTCAACAATCACTCATTCTTTCACTCTTTCTCTTCAAATTCATTCCATATTTCATAATATCATTCACCTCCATCTCACTTTCTCAACATATCTCAAGATTTAAATCCACTTTTCTTCAAAAATTAAAGATTTGGGTATTTAGGGTTCTTCATTCAAAATTTATGATTTTTCTTCAATTACTTCTTGTAAATCATATCTAAGCACCTACCCACTTCATATACTTGTTATCCATTCATTTCCAACCATTTTCAACAATTTTTTCTTTAAAAATTTTGAAACCCCAAAAATCTCTCACTCTATAAATCAAAAATTCCAATTTTACCCATGCTTCCAAAGAAGAAATCAAAGCAAGGAGAAGCAAGCTCGTCGATTGTTGGGGTTGACACACCCATGCCCGACCGTTCCAACGATTGTCCCATTTTACTTGGTAAGTCCATCGATTTCTTTGAATTTACTACCAAAGCCCCTTCCTTTAGACTAGAAGAATACTTTGAAAATATTGGGTGGATGAATATTGTTACTATCTCGGAATATGTTTGTCCTAATCTAATTCGTGAGTTTTACCGTAATCTATCATTTTATTCACTCATTATCACTTGTGATATTAAAGGTAAATGGATTACTCTTGATAGAAACACTATTCTAAGAATTCTCGATAGACCGATGTGAAACCTTTGCCTATGATCAACACCATTCCATTCGATTTGAGGGTTATAATGAAATTGAAGCTTGTAGTAGAGTCACCGATCAACCGCTATCCACCGCCATGACCTTAAACCTAAGTCGTCTTACTATTCCATGTAAGATTCTTCATCGAGCTATTGCACATATCATTGTTCCTCGGAGTGAACACTTTGAAGAGGTTCACAACCTCGACTTGTTTATTCTTGACTCACTTCTTGTTGGTCGAAAATTGGACTTTCCTTATATATTCTAGAATCACATTCGTCACGTTCATAAGGACACTAGAGTTCTAGGCTTACCTTATGGCATGCTTCTTACTAAGATTTTCCAACATTTCAAAGTGTCATTACACGATGAGCCTTTCCTTAAACCTAAGCACATCGACATCATTAACCTTAAAACCCTTCAATGCATGAAAATCGTTAAAGATAATGGGCAATGGGTGTGTCATACTCAAGGTTTCGACAGGAAATTAGGGCCTACCACTTGGCCATTCACTTTAGAAGAAGTGGAAGAAATGGGAGGTAACGGTAATAGTGATGATGATGACAATGATTCTCCTCGGGTACAACATAGGGCTTCTCCTCCACATTTAGCACCGACCTCCGGCCAACATATTTCCAACGATCAATTCAACATTCTGCAAGGCCAGTTGGCTCTCTTACCACTACCGTCAATGCGCTTGATCAAAGAATTGAGCAAATGAGTTTGTCTCAAGAGGCTTTCTTCGCACACATGTATTCTATTTTTCCTCGAGGGTCTCCTCCACCGGCGGAAGATTAAAATATTAACTTTTAGGTCTATGTTTGCTTTTCTTTTGAACTCATATTTTTATCTTATGTCGTGACCTATTATTACTTTCACTTGCTTTTGTTTTTCTTCACTTTGCACCTACGCCATATCTAAGGGAGAATTTATTCTAGCATCTTTGTTCCCATGCTTTTTGATGATGACAAAAGGGGAAAAAGAATGAAGGATATGTGATTGTAATTAATGACTTGCTATTTGATTATGAACTCTTGATACTTCTTTTGCTTATGAATTATGCAACTTATTTGTGAGTTCACTTATTTCTATACATTATTGATGGCTTCTAAATGTGATTTATTATATCAATGAATTATAGATACGTAAAAGATAGGGGGAATATATTGTACATCTCTACAAATCACATATTGTTTGTCATAATTAAAAAGGGGGAAATTGTAGACCTGTGATTTAATATAACTCCACTTGTTTTGATTATAACAAACAATACACCTATGTTTCTAATAAGTTTTTGTTTCTTGAGTTTTTTATGAATATATTCTCTTAAGCATTCAAAAGTCAAATCATCATCCGTTGAAGAACAAGTCAAAGAGAGGCTCGAAGAGATCAAGAACATTGAAGATAGAGTAATTTATCGAACCTCATTTATATATGTAAAGGTATAACTCATCAATGTTTAGCAAATGCATAAAAGCTCAAATTATTTTTTCATAAACTATCACTTGCATAAAAATGATGTTCATTCATATAAAATAGATTTTGAAAAAGCTATTTATAAAAAAAACAAAAAAAAGTCAAAGTCAAAGTTTGGTCAACCGAACTTGGTCAACCGAAAGTCCAACGGCTAGTATTTTGCAACAGCTATATTTTGAAAAAAATGATCAACCGAACTTACCCGAGAGCATCTCTTTTTGCTCTATAAATATCAATCTCTTTTCCATTCAATCTCACCAACTTACAAGAGATTTTTGAGAGTTTATTTATTGATATATCATTTATTACAAAAGAATTTCTTGATCGATTTAATTTATTTCTTTCATCTTATCAAGAAATCCTTCTTAGTAAAGAACTTTTCATAAAACTTCATCTATTCTTCATTCTTGATAAAAGTTTTCTTTGCCACCACTTTAAGTGTAAATCTCTCTCTATACTTAACTTTGTATTATTTGTTAAGAGAGATTCATTGGTTGAAAGTTTTGGTACATTGATCCTTACTATTGCATCATTTATTGTTCATCAAAGTTTTGCAACTTAAAACGCTTGAGCTCAAATATTTGCTATCTATTGAAGTGTTATACTAACTCTCTAAATACTTGACTTGATTGTATCATTTGTTTAGAGAGTTCTTTCAATTGTAAAATTACAACTTATACTTTGTGGTTTCGAGAGCCCTTGTGAAAACTCGATTGTTGTTAAGGATAGGTGCTCCTTGTTGTAAGTCACCTAAGGATAAGTGCTCCTTGTTGTAAGTCATTTAAGGATAAGTGTTCCTTATTTGTAAGTCACTTAAGGATTGGTACTCCTTGTTTGTAAGTTACCATAATATTGCATTTGGCATTACTCGTGACGGAGAGCTTGGTAACGGGAACGTAGAACACATTGTGTATCGAACCCCATTAAATTGGCTTGTTATCTTTACTTATCGCACTTTACTTTACATTGTCATTTATATTGTGTCATATTCATATTTGATTTAAGTTATCATATTTGAATAATCACTTGTTATATTACACTTTGCATTTATATCTTGTGTATTGAATAATTTTGAGACTTAGCGTCGAAAAAGTTTCAAAAATCAATTCACCCCCGTTTGGTTAGTTATTCTTGGGTTATCATTATGGACTACATTGCTCGAACATGTAAATTACCAGCTTTATCAACTCTTTGAAGTCTCGAACTTACCTCTAC
Organism: Fraxinus excelsior; assembly: GCA_019097785.1. Lineage (NCBI taxonomy): Eukaryota > Viridiplantae > Streptophyta > Magnoliopsida > Lamiales > Oleaceae > Fraxinus > Fraxinus excelsior. The sequence continues at coordinate 12,171,302 of CM032627.1, read as the reverse complement.
TCTCTCTCTCCAATAATCATCAAAATCTTGATAAATTGTGGCACACCCTATATCATATCATCTCATCTCTCTTCGAAAAGATTCGACCTTGAATCCGAACTTACATCAAACGAAGCAACGTTAGCAATGTCAAGAATGTTAAATATTACAGACTTTGAAAGCCCAAGACTGGCTAACCAAGAAGGGTGAATTGGTTTTAAAAACTTTTTCGTTAACCCTACAAGATTTTATACTAATGATCACACAAAAGATAGTGAAACAAACCAAACACAAATAGGCACGTTGATAATTGAAATAAGTTTACACGAAGTAAAAATGTTAAGTAAAAGAGTTAGATAATGCAAACGATATAATATGGAGGTTCAATCCAACGTAATGATCTACGTCCCCCGTTACCAAGCTCTCAGTCACGAGCAAGGCCTTTTTCACTATGTTGATTGACTTGTGGTGCAATCCAACCCTTTTACAACACTTCCGATGACTTACAACTAATGAGCACTGACCCTTTTACAATGTTGAGCTTTTCGGGACCTCAACACGACCCACAATTCAAAGATGAATAAACAAGTGAGAAACTTATCTTCTTGATGAATGATATAATCGAGATTGATAACAAGAAGAGAAGATGTAAACACTTCAATATATGGTAATGAGTGCTCAAAGTGTTGATAAGAAAAACTTTTTGATAATTTAAGGATTTTCACAAATTCAATCACTCAAAAGTTTTTCAAGAATTTAATGTTATTGATCTTCTTAAAGATGAAAGAATAAGGTGGTTGAGATCAATAGAAATCTCACTTTAATGGTTAAGAATTGTTGATCCAAGTGAATGAATAGTGAGGTATTTATAGCACTCAAACAGTCAAAAGTTTTGTCCTAACGGACGCCTCTTATCGAACATACGGTACAGTACCATACGATCAAATAGCCGTTATTTTTTGTTAGGAAATTGGACTGTTGGAAAAGTGACCGTCGTGGCCAAAAAGGAACATACAGGACGTCTGGTATGACCTCTTTAGCCTGGAACGTCCTCGTTTTTAGAATTCTTCAAATGTGAGTGCTAGAAGGATGTTTTAAGATGTTTTTCAAAGTATTTGTTGTATTTAAAATACTTGTTTCTAATTTTTACCTTTGAAAACATATTTTTCGAATAAAAATATTTTTATCATGAATTTGTAACGAATCAAAATTTTGAGCTTTGTCACGATGCATTGCCAAGTATTGAAATATATTACCTTTACATATAATCATGAAAATGTCTAATTTTTTAGTTCGAATCTCTTGACGCGTAAATCTCGATCGGTATTTCGACTTGTATCTCGATATTCGTGTAGGCGATTCTTGCGGGATTTGCAACATCCTTCTTCAAGGCCTCGATTGTTTGAAACTTGTTTTCATTTGGGCTTCTGTGCAAATTGCTTGATCTCGAACTTTGTGCTATCGAATACATTCAAGTACAATAATTGCTATGGCCACTTAAAATCAATTTGTTAGTAATAAACATGATTTGTTTGTGATAATCAAAACGAGACGTTAACCATAGATCAACAGACTTACCCAGTAGAAGTAAATTGTAGCTTTCATTCTCGATCATAGCAACTGAGTAGCATGGTCCATCTCCCCTAGGATGTAATTTTGATCTCATCTGAGTTTGTACCCGCCTCGTACATATCATCACATGTATCTCACAAAATCCAACATTAATACCAACAGATGAAAACATTAAATTAACCTAGACTAGTGAATTAGAACCACTTGTTAAATTGGAATGCAGGATGAGATTAGTAAACATTAAATTTACTCCTAATGCACTCCACAAATCCATCCTAAGATATGTAAGGTTATCGTGATTAAAGTATATGCATTCATGCACCCAGTCACCCGTATTACACCCCAATTGTCTATCAGATTCAATTAACTCTGTGTGATAAACTAGAATGTTGTGGTGTAATAAGTGCATATCATAGAAAAGCAAGAAATTTTCCATCATGCAAGCTCATAGTCTAACCTAGGTATAGGAATTTGATATGTTACCATAGCGCGGTTACATCCATCATCTTTGTTACTCACCAAATTTCCATGTGATTTACACCAAGTGGATAGTCAATGTATGGTGACCCACGAATTATTCTGCCATGGAATAATTCCTTAAAATCCTGCAAAAAAAATTATCGAAATTGGGGAGGGGATTGTTAGCTATCACTAAAACCCTCTCACACTCGACTTTTCTCGCATACAAGCTTACTTTAGAATTTTCTCTCCTCTCTGATTTTTCCTTGTCTTTTCTCTCATGTGGCTCTACTCTTTTTGTCTTACTCTTAGCCACCTTACTTTCTTCTCTCTTGCTTTCCTTTTTCCTCTCTTTATTCTTATTTTCTCGTTCACTCTTCAATTTCAGTTGTGGTGTCAAAGGCACAAGAGTAATTATTTTTCCACCCATTACAAGGCTATATCGATTTGTGAACCCTTCATGCTTCACTTTTCTATCATACTACCATGGCCTACCCGACAAGAGATGTCCCGCGTGCATTAGAACCACATCACACAACACCTCATCACTATACCAAGGCCCTCTTGGTAACCCGTATCTCTCCACAATTATTCAGCTACTCCAATTTGTATGGTTGTGGATGCCTCATAAGAGGCAACCCCAACTCTTCTATAACGGTCGCGCTAGCCACATTTGTGCAACTCCCTCCATCTATAATCAAACTGTAAACCTTATTGTTAATGTGACACCTAGTATGAAATAAATTCTCCTGTTGATGCTCCTCATCATCCACCTTTATTTGTGTAGTAAGAGCAAGCATCACTACTAAGGACTCTGCAACCGGATACTCCACACAAGTTTCACCCTTAACATCCTCCGACTCAGGCATGCTGTCACTCCCACTTCCATCATCCGACTCAATCTCTCCATTTTCCCGAAGAAACATCACCCGCCAGTTTGGACACTATAAAGCGATATGCCCGGAACCCAGACACTTGAAGCATTTAATATCCCTCGACCTACCAGCTTGATTTTCGATATTTGGTTTACTGTTATTCATCTCTTCCTTAACCTTAGGTATTTCAACCTTTCATCTGGTCTCCACCCGATCATTCCTATCACCACAACTCTATTGGGTTCCATACTAAACCTAGCTATTCACTTTCGTCTGAGTTGTCTCTCCACCTTCATAGCCACATGCACCATATCCTCCAACTCCACATAGTGCTACAACTCTACTATGTTAGCAATATCCCTATTCAACCCATTCAGAAACCTAGCTATGGTGGCCGCCCGATCCTCTACTACATTCGCTCTAATCATTGCTACCTCTATCTCCTTGTAGTAATCATCCACACTCCTAGACCCTTGAGAAATAGGTTGTAGTTTGTTATGTAGATCCCGACAATAATGTCCAGGTACAAACCGTTTTCTCATACATGCCTTCAACTCACCCCACGTCTCAATTGGCCTATCCAAGTTCCTCCTACGACTAGTCACCAATTGATCATACCAAGTGATAGCATAGTCAGTGAATTCTACTATAGCTAACTTCAATTTCTTCTCCTCATGATAGTTATGACAATCAAACACCAATTCCACCTTCTTTTCCCACTCCAAGTAAGTTTTAGGGTCACTCCAACCTTGGAAAGCTGGAATATTCATTTTGATACTTCCCAAATCTCTATCAACAGCCCGATCAAACCTACCTCCTCTATTCCTTGTTCGTCCCATGTCAGCCTCCAAATAGTAGTCAATACTGCCTGCACTCACCACCTCATCTTCACCATCAAATTCAACCATAAGATTTTGTCATCTCCTATCTACTCTACCCCTATGAGGAACCCTTTGGGGTGTCCCTTACTACTGACTCTCAATCATAGTTTCATGCCTAGCTACATCACCACTAATTCGTTCAACAACCAAACCCAATTGATCAATCTTATGATGTATTGCCTGTATACTATCCCTAAACTCAGCACAAAGCCACTTAGGCACCGCATCTACTTCTCCTTTATTCATATCTCCTTCCATTTTTTTTATTTTTTTGCAAATAAATAAATGACAAAAATTAAAAGAAAGAATTAACAGAAAAAAAACAAATTAAATTTACCTCATGTGTTTGGACTCGTGTATCACTCAAGATTGGCTTTTACCCGATAATGAGCTCACCACTCTACCTTTTACCGCTCATCCTCCTTTCTCAATAGCTCGAGAAATAACATATCTTAATCAATTGGAACACAAATCCTGCAGCGAACACCACCACAAGTGCAGGTCTCGAATAATCAACAGAATGTGTACGGACCATGGTAATAGACTCGAAGTTCAAGAAAATAAACAAAAGACTCGAAAATTTTGATGTTGTTTTGACTTGCTTTGCCTCTAGACATTCACAGGGACTTTTTGTTACTAATTCAATAAAAAACTAAATATAATTTAGAGGCAAAATAACAATGAAAACTATGACCCAAAACAAAATTAACAAATCTGTATTTTTTTTTGTCACGTGAATAGTAACTTTTTTTTACACCCAAACAATAAAATAAATCTGAAAAGTAAAAGATAGATGACTTGAAATCTAGAGTCAAGCTCTGATGCCAACTGATATGAACACAACCAAGAATTGATTTTGGGAACCCACGAATAAGATGGAACCAACCCAAGAAAGCTAGAAATCACGTCACGCAAAGATCAATCCAATCCGTTGTTCGACCCGTACCAAGAATCGAGATTCCGCGTGAGAAATTCGACATGTTGATTACCTAGAATAAGAACCATGAAGTGGGAACGCCACAAAAGGACTGCAAAACCTTTTGATAAGTTCAAGATTATAAGTATAAGCCACTAAGAATATGGAGGAAAAAACTCATAAATTGTATTTAATCTGTCAAAATAATAAAAGACTTGATTTTACAATTAAATAAATCTCATATTTATACTAATGCTAGAAAATCTAGTAAAAACGTAATTAGGTTACAAAATATTGCAAAATTGTAAAGAAAATAGAATTCTAGTCTAACCAGGAAATTCGCATCAAAATAGTTTTCCTGGATCCGGACAGCTTTCAGTATTTTGGTCATATCTTCCTCTCCTGATATCCGATTTAGGTGATTAAAAATGTGTTGGCAATCTTACTTCAAGGGATAAAAATATTCGAGAAATACAAATCTTCAAATTCGAATGTATTCTATGCCAAAAATGGGTCTCAAGATGAGACTGAAACCTCGAGTGTTTTCCAACCTGTTCCAGCTTCCATCCCCATCATGTTACTTGACCATTGGCTTGTTTTTTCAATATTATGGACTATGTTGCTCGAACATATAAATGACCAGCTTTATCAACTCTTTGAAGTCTCAAACTTGGCTCTACTCTCTCTCCAACAATCATCAAAGTCTTGATAAATTGTGGCGCACCCCGGATCATCAATGGTAGCATTGTGGAGAAGTGTAAGGCTAGTTTATACAATATGGGGATGTTTGCATCCAGCGGAGCGAACATGTTCATGTGTATAACGTGGAAAGATGAGATGTTGGATTCTCGTTAGGCTAAAAGGTGAGAAAGTGCTTGGTAAACCCCACCACTATGTGCGTCAGTATGAAACTAGTTTTCAATGAGATTGCTAAATTTTTCAAAAACCTTAAACACTTCAGATCAACTTTAGGGGATATGACAAGGTACACTTTGTGAAATAATCAATAAACATAATATAATATCGAAAATTTCCATACGAGATCATTGGGATAAGACCCCAAACATCCAAATAAATAACTTGGAGTAGTTTATTACATGTAATATATGAATTTTTCATATGAGGTCACTGGGGGGCAAGATCCTAAACATCTGAATAAATAACTTAAAATGGTCTATTACAAGTACTACCCTCGTCCCACAAGATAGGCTTGATTTCATTTCTTATTTATCTCTAATTATAGGTCACATCCCGTGTTAAGAAGAAAACTAATGTCTTAATTTTCTAATATACTCCTATTGAATGTGCCTTGTTATCTATAAATATGAGTTAATGATTCATATAGAAGTATATTAAAAAATGTAAGTAAGATTTATAGTTACAATGTGTTTTAATTAAGTTTTCTAAATCTATGCGAAAATAGAAACAAGTCTTTCTTTACGAGACGAAGGGAGTAATAAATGAATTCTAAAAGATATTTTATAACTTTTGCTACAAAGACAAGAATCACGAACTTTATTTGTAGAGGAGTCTGAAGAAGAAACTTTATTGCTAGATAGAATCTTCTTTTTGAATTGGAGAAGGGTGACCAAGAAGTTGGTGGCATAGTTGAGAAGGGATAGCAATTGAGGTGGAAGGAGTGAGGATGGACAACTTCATAGGTGGGGGCTGGGGATGACCACTCATACAAGTTGTACCTCATCCGGCTTTTGCTAAGGATGTCCCCCATATTCAAAACTTTCACAAGAAAATAATTAGGAAAAAATCAATTGAAGTATTATTTTGTTTGCAAAATTGGGAAACGGATATTAGGTCGTTTTTTATTATAGGTGCATAAAAACATTATATAATGTAAAAGAGTCAACAAGTGAATCAATTGAATAATAAGCAACATGAGAGATGGAGATACCCATTACCATTACCAACTACAACATCCGCATTTCCAACATAATCAGAGTGCATAGAGAGATTATAGAGATCATAAGTAATACTGCAAGTGAGACAAAGTCCTTGGAACTTCAGAAATTGTACATTTATTTTCGAACACGGGAGAAACATTTGATGGGGAATGTCTCCTAATAGACTTAAGAGAAAGTGGCACTGAGGAGATTGGTGTATGGTTGTCTTAATAATCAATTCAAAATCTCGGGCTAAATAGTAGGCGTGGTCAAGAGTAGTGACACCTCGAAGGAAAGTCTCACACCTAAGATCATCTATTAGACATTGCCTAAACCTACTTAAAGTCAGGGTCTCATCCTCAATGACATGACATTTCATTCGAACATTTCATTCGAAATTCCTCAAATTCAGTAATATACTCAATCACTAACCGATTTCTTTGTTTAAGGACAGTCCATTAAGTAAGAATTTCAAAATCTAAGCAACCATCAAAAGTATGAGCATCTAATTTATTGTTTCTAAAGAAACGCTTCTTATGACGTGGAAGAGAATGAGTATTGTGACGGTCAAACCTTGTTCTTGTTTACGAACCCAATCCTCATCCCTACGGTCGTGTCGAAAATACTTTTGATCACCTTGTCGACAATGATATTGTTTATTATAGGACACTTTAGAATTATGAACATTATTCGAATAAGGGATTTGCTTGAAAATGGACAATCTAGCAGCTAAATCTCTATTCTCTTCATGAGCAGCAGCCATCTCAGTTTGGACAGTAGCGACTTGAGTGACAAGTTGTGCAAATTGATGAGTGAGGGCATCAAATTGGGATGGGTCCATGGTCAGGTTATGGGAACTAGATGTGATAAGGCGACCACTACGCAACTGCGTGCAATGTACTACCAGCTAAATGAAATGTCTAGAGAGATCGATGAACAAGAAGTGCAAGCAACGAAAAATAATAACTTGAGCAATTTTTAAATTATTTATTTTAATTTTAAACTTTGGAATTATGTAAATCCAAATATAACAAGCTAATATTACAAATACATGTAAATCACAAAACAGGGGTCAAATACTAGTCAAAAATTCGATCACATAAAATAATGGACAAAATGGAAATTGAACAAGTCAAGTGATTCGATCACCTAAACCTTAGATAAAATTATGAGAATTTAACAAGTTAAGGGGTTCGATCACGTGAGCTTTAGGTAAAATTAGAATACAGTAGCACAAAATTTAATTGATGCAATTTTATAATGAAATAGTAATGTAAACCAAAAATAAAAGAATAGTAGCTTCCCTATTGTTCGTCGAAATAATTGAGCATCAAGTAATTGATCTTTAGAAACAAATAAACAATAGCTCTCCATTCATTTCGTGAAGTAACAGAATCAACCAAGAGGTACCTATAAATGTTAGAAAATACTTTTTTTTCTTTTTTCTTTCTTTGCGCTCTCTTTTTTTTTTTTTTTGTGCTTTTTTTTTCCAACTAAAACAAATTACACAGTATAAAAATCGGGACCCAAATCGAGGCGCAAGGTACGAAAATTAAGATATACTAAATAGATACTTTAATGGAGGCCCAGTAATAATGGAGATCCAAAAGAATACTAAAAATATTTTTTCTCTCTCTTTTTTTCGTTCTTTCTTTTTCACCTTTTTCACACTTTTTTTTAGACTAAAATGGATTACACTGGTAATAAAAATGGAGGCCCAATACCAAATCAAAATACAGTAAATAATAAAAAAAAATGGAGGCCCAAACTGAAAATCAACAGACGGTTTTTTTTTTTTTTTTTTTGGTCAACTAAACAACTTAGGGCCCCAAATTGAAAACTCAATCCAATGAAAAAAAACCCAAGGCCCAAATTCAGAATTTACCTAGTAAAGGAAACACGGCCAACTTCACTTCAGGAAGAGGGCTCGACACTGATAGAGGTTAACAGCGAGCGACTGGTGGTGTACTTCGCAGTGTCTTGGGTATTCTGTAAGTTACGGTCGACAACTGCTGAATTTTTATTTTTTTTAGGCGGATGTTGGTGTGGTATCGGGCACCAACGGGTTGGGTTGTGGCAGTTGCATAAAGTATTTGGCGACGGTGAATTGTTGGTGCGGTAGAGGAATAGGTTCAATCGGTGGTTGTATGTGTGGACTGCGTGTTGAAGAGGGTGGCGTGAGTGGGATTTTGGTGTATGATTTATTTATTTTTTGGTGTAGGATCTTGAGATACTGACAGGAAGAAATTCTGGATTGTAGATAAAGTTGTACCCAAGTTTTGGTTCTAATACCAAATTTGAAGCAGGATAAATTAGAATTTATGGTGAATTAGAATTAAAGCCAAAAAGTTGGAAGGAAGCAAGAAGAAGAAGAGGGGAGAAAATGGGTTGCAAGCCACTCTTTAATTCATCATATTCATCATCTAGCCCAATAACAATGAAAAAACCATATAAATAGTAAAAACCTAACGGGATTGGGCCAATCCACTACTACAAGCCTAATAATAATAATAATAATAATAATAATAATAGAAACATAAATGATAAAATCCAATAACAATAAAATTAAGTCTCGACTGATAAAGCCCAATAATAATAAAATTAAGTATCGATGATGTCCGCATCAAATATGATGCATAATACCTGAATCAAGGACCCAATTTTTCTTGGAATGACTTAACTCCTCTGTGTCAAGATTTGTTTGACGCCATGAAAAATAAGAGGAAGATTGTCCACGAGAACGACAAGTCTTTACAATATGTCCTGATTTATCACATAATTGGCTGACTATGTAAGGTTGGCCTTGGCTCCTCTAATAAAGATTTGGATTCCATAAAGGTGAGTGTGACTAGAAATTTGAAAAACTCATACCTCGTCCATAAGAAGGTTGTTGCCGATTGGTTTGCTTATGGTTAGGCTGAGAGTTTTGTCCACCAGAATTGCTATATGAGCCATAAATATTATTGTTGTAACCACCACTACATTTTTTATCTAGTTGTACAATGACTTGTACTTCTTCTCCCTTTTCCTCACTAGGGCTGCGAATTAATTCTTCATCAAGCAGTTTATAATAGAGGTCTTCAAAGGTGATTGGTGTGTCATTAGGGTTGTCAATGGATCGGATATGGACCGGATCTACCCATATCCGATCCGATTCAATAAAAAATGATTCACGAATCCGATCTGATCCGATAATCCGATGAATATTTGATTGTTAAATTCATATCCAATTTGCTATATTATCAAATATTCAATCCGATAATCCAATCCGAAATATTTTACACGTTCATTTTTATTGCAATATAAAGAAATAAACCATATTAACGTGTTAGTAATTGGCATGTTCAAGAACAATCCACAAGATAATACCAAGTTAAAACGAACTAAAATATGCATATTGCAATGAATACATATCCAACAAATGTTCTAGAGAAAAGTAAGCAACAAAAACTAGGAAAACAAAAAAAAAATTGTCAAGTGTAGGTTTAGAAGTTTCGGCTCTTTTTCCATATCATGTCACCCACCATTCCACTGCACCTACAAAAAAGACGTTTAAGAATAAAGGGTGTACCAAATAGATATCATTTCAAGAAATTAAAAATATAGATTTATAAGTAAAACTTACATAAATTTCAATCTTTAAGCAACTTAATTTTGGTTTTGTGGGGCCTTGTTTGTAGCATTCATTCATGTTCTACAAGGACATTACAAATTAAGTACTTGTAAGAAATAAATAATAATATATATCTACTCAAGAAAAAATATAACCAAACTCAATAATCAGCATACTTACTCTTCTTTTTCGAGGAAAGCCAATCTTGTGAAGTCACCAAAGCCTCTACAGTTTCCAGAAGTAATGAAGCACGAAAATCATAAATTACTCTTCCTCCCACACTAAATGTAGCTTCAGATGCAATGGTAGTTGCTGGAACAACTAATATGTCACGAGCAATTTTTCCAAGATTAGGGAATTTAGCACTATTAACCTTCCACCAATTCAAAACTTTAAAATTTTCAGTTCTTGGAAATAATGGCTCCTCCAAGTACTTCTTTAACTCTGACTTTTTAGAACAACATGACAAATTAAAAGCTTGAGATTGTGTTGACCAAGAATCAAACTCACTCAACTGGTCCTCTAGAGAAGCCCCCATTCCATGATACTACTAGAACCAAGTTCTTGACTTACTTCCACTTGAGATTGAGATGAACTAACATCATACTCATTGAAAAGGTCAAATATTGCCTCATGAACTCTCTCAACATATGTATGTGCATCAATGCCATGGAGCTTATCATAATAATATTCAACCAAATCCATTTTAAATCTTGGATAAAAAACAACAACAACTGCTAATACCAAACAACACTCCTCCCAATATTTAACAAACTTCAGTTTCATATGGCCAACCATCATACACAAAAAGCTATGCTCACTGCTTTCCCACTTAGATAAATGTAGTTGAATATTACAAACATCAGGAAAAAACACATTTAATGTGGGAAAATGAGAACCAGAAAAATGATTTGTTGCATCATAAAATATTCTCAAGCATTCACATAGAACTTTAGCAATTTGCCATTCTTCATCACTTGGATAGAGTTTATAATTAAGATCTGTTTGTGCTAAATGCCAAAGCACCTCTTTCATCTCTATTGCACTTTCAATCATTTGGAAGGTAGAATTCCACCTAGTAGAACAATCCATCTTCACCTTATTCTTATCTTTCAACTTAAGTTGACTTTTTGCATGATTAAATTTTTGTGTTGCATACCTTTTCAAATACTTCACAGTTTCTCTAACCTTATGAATAAACTCTTTAATTACTTTTAACCCATCTTGCACAATTAAATTAAGAATATGAGCACTACAACGCACATAAAATAACTCACCTTCCAAATGTATCGCAGACTTGTCACAAAGCCAACTTTTCAAGCTTCTTACCATCGCATCATTAATGCTAGCATTGTCAACCACCATGGCGAACAATTTTTTCTCCAAATTCCAATCCAAAATCATATCAATGATGTATCTGAAAAGTGTTTTTGCATCATGTGGATATTTAGTACATCTATAACCAATTATTTTTTTGTTCAATTCCCAATCATCATCAATAAAATGAGATGTCAAGCATATATAACCAATATCTTGATGATCAGATGTCCAAAGATCAATAGTCAGAGTGATTCTACTTGGAAGTATCTCCAAGTGGTGGTATAACTTCTCCTTCTCACTTTTGTAAACTTTAAATACATGAGACCTCACTGTGTTTCTTGACACAAGCTTAAACATTGGTTGCAAACCATTACAAAAGATCTCAAAATATTCATTTTCAGCCATATTAAAAGGATAATTATGCATGATAACCATCTTAGTAAAATCCATCCTACTTTTCAATTGGTCAAACTTATGACTTTTAACTATGGCAGCAGCCTCTAAGGAACTTTTGGAAATGGATAGCGTTTGTTGACCAATATCCCTACTACCTTTCCCATTACACCTTTTCAAGTGGTTTTTTAAGTGGTTAGTTCCTTTACCACTCTCCCCTATAAATTCTTTACGACAATGCTTGCATGTGCAATCTCATTTCCTTTTGGCCCTTTAAATTTTACAAAATCATTACATACCTTCGATGTCAATCTTCAACTCTTACGATAAGGTAGAGGTGAATCTTCAACTTGTATAACATTCCAAGCATCATCTTTTTTCTCTACTTCAGTGCCGGCCTTGTCGTTGTCGGCCATTGTACGTATCTGAAAAGTCCTAAAATCAAAATTGACAACCCATGGTGATCTATATTATGAAGGAAAAGAATTTGATGTATTTTTTCATCTGAGATACATATCTGATATACATATCTGATATTTCTCATTGTAACAATCTACTAATAATAATTTATCAGTAGCTGGCTGAATGAATATTAAGTGCAGATAAGAGTGGGAATGTGAAGTAGAGATTAGAATTTCATTCTTGGTTGTGTTAAACTAGATTTGTGATTTTTTTTTTCCTCTATGGAATGTCTAAAAAGATTACCACTTTCCATATATGCCCTTTAAGTGCATCCTATGACTAATAAGATTTTTTGCCGCTAGTTTTCTTTGTAAAACAAAAATTACATCAAAATCCACCTTCTAATTGCCACCTAAAGGCTGAAAGTCTATGTCAAAGTAAATCAATAAATTTAATTGGAGATGGAGGGACTTTTCATGATTTCTACTATAAATATGATCAGTATTGTGTGGTGGGTTTCTTACTATAAAATGGAGCATACAAGGAAAAAATGGAAGAATGATGAAAACAACGAAACTTTTTTTTAATTTGTGTTCTCTGTAAGGATACATCCCCAATAACATGTTTGAAGAAGAAATTATGTGAATTACAATTTTTTTATTTTTAGTCAAATTCACCACCAAATAAATGACTTTCTAATTGCAAAGAAATTATAAATAAATGATGTCTTGTGTAATTGCAGTACTTATCTAACAACAAAATTATCCATAAAAACAAAAAAGAACCACGTAAAAAGCACGAAGCAAAACTACAAAAACACAAACCTGCTAAAATCACCAGAAAAAAGTAGGCAGGAAAGGTGATTGTTAGTGGCTTACTGCGAAGTGCAAATAAGATGGAGATGAGTGAAAAATCAAAAAGTTGAAACTCTAGAAAACACAGGAGTGGGTATCGGATTTGGAGGAGAAAGGAAGTTTTGAGAATTTTGTTTTGATTCTTGAAAGTTCCGTGACTGTTTGTATGCTTGGGTTTAACGTGGTGGTCCGGTGGATTTTGAAAGGTTTATTTCAATTTTCAAAGCTTCTCTTTGTATTCTTTTTTTTTAAAATCATTTAGCAGTTAAAAAGTGTAAAGAAATAATAAAAAAAGCATGCTTTTATAAAATAATTATATATATTATTATAAAAAATCGGATCGGATTGACCTATATCCATATTTGATCCATTTAGTTAACGGATTATCGAATTCGGATTTTGATCGGGGTTATCGAATTGAGACCCTAAATCTATCTCCCATTAATTTCATCAAATTCGGATTGAATTCGGATCAAAATCCAATTCATTGACAGTCCTATGTGTCACCAGCACAAACCGATGCCATCAATTATTTAAATTCGTCGACTAATTCATTCAAAGTATAGGATATGATTTGAGCACTGTTGGGAGGAGTTCACTATGATTAGTTTACAAGTCAACAAAATATATGTGAAATTAGAAACTCAAGAATCTGAAATTATGAACAGTAAATAAACTCAAGAATCTGTACAAATCTGAACAATCACTAAGTAAATTGCCAAAATAAAAAACTGCACTAGCTGAGCACTATTTAAGCTGCAATAAATGGACAGAATAATCCAAAAAATGGAACTTATCTTTATTCAAGCCCACATGCCAAAATCTCAACAGATTTGTGCTTCAATCACACAAGATTGAACACCACTATGCTTGAATCAGACCCCCAAAGTAAGAAATACAAAGTATAGCATTCAGACTGGACCCTTTGATATCACAAATATGAGTTCTCTCTTCGCAGTACAAGGTTCATACAAGAACAAATTCTACTCAGGTAATCACTAAAGATTACACAGCTTTGAGAGAAAAACAGGAAATCAAATGAGAATATTTGATTTCACAAAAGAAGAGGAGAACTCGAGAGTGGCACAAAGAAAATAGAGAAGAAGGATCTCAAAGCCAAGTGACATAACCAAACCCTAGAAACGGATTTATAGGAGTCTCCATAAGGTCCCCAATCCAATGGTGATGGAGGTTACACTTGGTGACATCAGGACCGTTCAGTTAAAAAAGGGTAAGTAAAACACGATTTCAGTCTCCCCTTTCCAAAACACGTCTTTGCACCATTGTAAAACAAATCAGTTGCTAGGCTTTCAATTAAATTCCAGTTGGGCCAACTATTTCAGCCCATTGGGTCATTGCTTCATTGTGCCACAATTTTCCCTTCAAGCACCATTTAGAGGGGGTGCCCAATGAGTGTTAGATCAGGCTTTTCACCCTACTCATATATGCAGCCATTGTATTTCCTTCCTTCTTGTTTGACATAAGAAAGGAATCCAAGTATTGAAAGGGTTAGCAAAACTCACTTCCAATTTGTTCTAGGCATCAGGAGAGGTGGTACAAGTGTCTATTCGTCGGCCTGATTGTGCTATTAACATTAGCCTGAATTCCAAGGAGCACAAGACGATACTTATGAGTCCAGTTAAGATATCAAAGGTCGATTTGCTGCGGGCAAGGATAAGTTCCATCAACAAAACCAAGGAGTCCAAAAACAAAGAGAGAGATTGATCAATTGGGACTTCCATGATGAATAGTTTCCGTCATTCTTTTCAAGCTTGAATGGAATTTGAGAAGAGGCATTAAGAGATATCAGGTTTCCATTAGCAGGAAAAATATTATCTTGAGCCATAGTGTGTGCATGTGTTGAGATAATCGTCGACTCTAAAACTGCTACTGAAGCTGTCGGTGACAAGAGCCTGGGACACAGAGTGCTCTCATTTGCATAGAGATTTAATGAATATCGCATTGTATTTTTAACAGGGGGCCCACTATCCAGGTTATATAACTACATGAGGAGAGAATTATAATAGGGTTACAGTCAGAGAAAAAATAAAACTCTCCAATAATAAGCGATTGGTAAATCTGATCCATCCATTTGAAATTCAAATTGGAAGCCTTTTTTTTTTTTCTCTTTTTTCCTTCTGTAGTCTAGATCCATTGTTCCAACAATGATTCATATAGGACTGCTTATTCGGACTTCATAGAAAAGGAAATTCTTCCATTGTATTCAATTTCCTACATTTCTAATTCTCAGCACTCACTTCACTCTTATAATGTCTGATGAGTTTTCCAGAAACTAAGAGATTTTCTTATCCACAACTCAACTACTCAAGGTCTCAAACAAACCTTGGGTTAGAGTGTTTTTGGTTTGCTATCTTTTTAAGTAGGGTTTATAAGACCTCTCTGCTTTTACTTTCTTTGTTTTCTTTTTTATTTGGGTTATTCGGAATTCTAGGTTCTTTTCTGAGGGTTCTTGGTTTTTGACTAATCTTTTATCTTCTCCCTCTTTTTTATGCTAATTTTTCTATTAGCCCCCAAATACCTTTGTTGCCTCCCCATTGGTTTTTGTCGCTATAAGAGCCACTGGAGGTCAAAATATTTCAATATATAGATTACCTGATGGAGACCAAACTAGTTTATAAGGGAGAGACATCCTATAAGGAAGATTCAGTGGAACTTTCTATCCCTGTACAACTGAGCCTATTGGCTCCCCTTCTGATGACCCAACGGAGGATTTTGAGGATAGGACTTTCTTTAACAATCCTCTGGCCGAATGTAATACCTTAACCTCTCACCAGAAGACAACGGATGAAGGGTTTAAGCAACTTTGCAAAAGGCTTCCTTCATCACCCAAAGAGACTATAACTTCTTAGGGATGTATTTCGTATTACCTTGAGATCAAGCTTATTGTTCTTCAACCATTGATCAAGTTAATCAAACTTGATCAACCTTACCTTATTGCTTGGCCATTAGTGAGACAATGCTTATAGCTGGCCTTAAGCTCATCCTTTACCCTTTTTCGTGATATACTTTGTTCTTATAACTTGGATGCAACCTAGATTAATCCTAAAGGGTGGGGTCATATGGAATGTTAATTTTTACTTCGGAAAATAGCATGTTAATTCGATGTCATTCCTTTTGAGGCTTTCAGGATTTTATCAGGCAAAATAATTTCTAGGGCAGGTAAGAAGAGGTGGTCCTATATATTCCCTAGGTCAATACATGCCATATTAACAATGCAAATAGACAACATGTTTTCCAAATCGACCTACATTTTCATTCTTTATCTATTGTCATTCTCTCTCTCACCAATTCTCATTCGTTTCTATCCCTCGTTGTCAAACATGTTCTAAACATTCCTTTACAAATTCTAAATATGGATTGAACAAAGAGACGAGTTGTTTTCTAAAATGATGGTTCCCTCACAGTTTGTTAACAATTTTACCCCTTGTTATCTTCCATTTGAACATGATGGAACTTGGATTTTGGAACCCACTCACTTTGATGAAGGTAGGTGGTAACACTGGAGGAGTTTGTTCATGGGTGTTGTTTGGGGATTAGGATTGGAACTGAGATCTGAGTTTGTAGTCATGGGATTATGGAGGTAGGCAGCGACAGTTTGTACTATCAAACCTTGTAGGATATGCATTGTAAACTCCAGACAAGACAAAACCGAGTTCAAGAGGCTTTGGATTCCACAAGGATAAAGCATCATTTCTTCACTTTGCAAGAAAGTCACTTAAGTTTCGTCGCATACCAATGTACCAAAGCACCTAGTCCAAATCTAACATAAATGTTAGGCTCAAACGTAGGGGAACTATTGTTTCAACTCCACACAATGTGGAGGTGCAAGATCAAATGTTCACATTATCAGTTAACCTCAGCTAGAAATTGTAGAGTAGACACTACGTTTAGGACCCTTGAAGGTTGCGCAACAGCTAAGAGAGCCTCAACATATTTTCATCCTATCCTAACAAGGGTCTATGAACCAATAACCATCAGTCATCGGTGCTTTCTAAGGCCATGGCTGAACTTGAACCAACCTCACCAAGAAATTTGTGAGCCTTCAAACGGAGTAGCCATTTGCACATGCAGCTAACCTTTCGACCATCATATGCATTATAGGATATCCAACCCTCTAAAACTTAGGACGATGAGTCAGGGATCCTCTTAAACATATGCGACTCCAATTGCAGGCCTTGTCAATCGGAGAACTTTTCCAATGGGGGCAAATGCCATTTTATGTTAGCATCTTTTCCCACAAGCTATTGCCAATAAGGGAAAAGGCCTAGCTTAAAGGTTGCACCACTTGAAAAATGGTAATACAGCCTCCGTTTGTTTCCCATACAAATTTACTAAAAATAAAAAATATGACCGTTATACATCACATCAAATCTTCAAATTTGAATTATTCTCTTATGTGGGTCCAATAACGACTATATTTTCCATTCTCATTCTACAATAATGCACATCAAACGGATGCACAATGCCATTTGCTAATACTGCATAAGAGACAAATCACATTAAACGCACATATTGTAATACATGTCAAAGGAATGTAACCGTGACACGATGACTTGTCGTCAAATTGTAAATCTCTTACTTTTGACGAAAGTCTAATATGCTCAACTCAAAACATGATCTATAAACTAATAAATTTGATGTGACCATTAGAGTGCACATGGCTATTGCACCAACCTCGGTAGATTTGCATTCTAATGGATTCTCTAGGTGTACAAGTAATATACATGTTGAGAAAGATGTAAAATTTATTAACCATGAAATTGAAATTGACTACGTGAATTTTCAAACTCTGGAATTGAATGAAGAAATCGGGAATAAAATGAATTAAACTTAGGTAGAATACTACTCGAACCAAACACTGTATTCTTCCTAGATGCATTTATCTTTGTTCTTGTTCTCCACTGAATGGAAAAAACAGTTACTTCTACCAAATACAGTAAACAAATTCATGGTGTCATTTTCAATTTCAAATTTGATGAGAATAAAATATAGTGTGTTCAATAAAGATTAAAATTGAAAAAATAGACATTATTGTTAACTTTTATTAAATGAGTAGAACCGAATAACAACTATATTTTTCAATTTTAATTGAATTTTAAACTATACCAAACAAACTAATAATATGATGTATGACTGCTTCTGAAGCAAGAGTGTCATTATCACAATTCAAGAAGATTAATGTAGCTCTAAAGAGAGTTAGAAATTCAAATTTTCTCTGGGCAGCCACGTAAAGAAAACTTCTTCAAAAGGCAATGCCCCTCACATTCAAAATTTGCTTTAACAAGCTGTGAATCCTCCACTGTGCAATATAATACAGCAAAGAGAACTCCCAGAAAGTTAAACTGCAAATTTCACCCCAAACACAGATTGAATTAAAAAAACAAAACAAAATAGCACCCGAGGAATACAATTTACAATCAATGGAACAAAACATCTATCTATCCATCTATCTCTTGACTCAACACAAGGGAGGAGGTTCAAGAAAAGTAGCACAACCAAATAACTGTTGCATTTGAACTCCCAACACAAGTTTCAACCATCTTAATCACCAAAATATCAAACCAACATGAAAAAACTAAGAGCAAATCAGAAACAAGAAGTTTCTTTCATTGATTTAATTAAAAAGATCCCAAAACAACACAACCATCACTTACAACCTTCCTTTCTCACCCTACCAATTACTAATAACCATCAAAATAACACATTCTAATAAGCCCACAATTTCATACAAGATGGAGAGTCAGATAAGGGTAAAATACATGTCAATCAAGCTAAGCAGCAGCTTTCTTGGGAGATTTTGTGGCCTTGGAAGGAGATTTTGGTTCCTTTTCTCCACCAGTTTTCTTTGGCAAAAGCACTGGATTAATGTTCGGAAGCACCCCTCCATGAGCAATGGTGACTCCTTGCAACAACTTCCCAAGCTCCTCATCGTTCCTCACGGCTAACAATACATGCCGTGGGATTATACGGTTCTTCTTGTTGTCCCGGGCAGCATTTCCAGCCAACTCTAACACCTTTAATTAAAGACCAAAACAAAATAAATTAATTCTCAGACATTTTGTAAATCAGATTGTATAAGCATACTCTTTATGCACTCATTTCAGATCTAAATCCTATTTGAAGATTTGGGGAAAGTCATTTCAATCAATGATTCCATAACTAAAATAAAAGTAATAAGATTTAACTGAAGGCCTTCAAACAATAAATTAAAAATGCGAACTAAGTAAATCAGGATCTGTAATCAACTATTGATTTGCACTGATACAAGATAATTTTGAGCAAAAAGAAATAATTAACCTTCACAAATCAACAGAAATACTGCAAATGTAAACAAAAACCCAGTAATCAATTTATAACAGAAGTCGATATATTATAAGCTCGAATGCATTAAACAGAAGGCGGGGGAGAGAGAGAGATCTGCAATAAAGGGGTAATTACCTCAGCTGCGAGGTATTCAAGGACGGCAGCCATGTAAACCGGAGCTCCGGTACCGACACGTTGAGCATACCGGCCCTTCTTCAAGTACCGACCAATTCTTCCAACCGGGAATTGCAAACCGGCTCTGACGGACCGGGTCACCGGCTTCTTCTTTGGGCCTCCGCCCTTTCTCCCTCCGGCACCCTTCTTGATTTTTCCTGATTCCATGAAACAACGATTCCAACCCTGGAGACGAAGTAATAATGTCTAAATAAAAGTTGGAAATACTGGTAATTGATTCGGACTGCAGCCATTGAAATCGGATTGCGACTTTATAGTGGTGGAATCTAGTTCTGGAAATGGGACGGTAGTAACTGCTGGATTTAGATGTAGTCGACGGTGAGGATCGTTTTAGTCTCGATCCGCGTCATTTGGAAGAGACCAATGAGAAGAGAGTTTTGAATTTTGAATTTTGAGTTCTTAAATTCCTTTTGAGCCCTTATTTGGAAATTTATTTGGTACCCGTTTTCCCGCTCCAAATTTAATTCGTTTTTTTCAAATATTTTCACAGAGAAAGGGTATGGGCAATGGGATTAAACTTTGGCTATGTTTGGTACGAATTAAAATCAGATTTTAATTTAATTCAAAATTAAACATTCACAACTTGTCTGGGAGGGCTTAAAAGTTAGATTAATAATCTTTTTTTGACCGTTGCACCAGACAATGGTACAATTTCAAAGAAAGCTGCAGGCTCTTGTATCACATCTGTCAGAATGCAACGGATTAAAAATCAATTCTTGGCTGAAATAATCTCTCCCAGACAGGCGTTCAATATTAACCACATTTTTCATGGGTCTCACAATTTTTTAACCACACGTTTCAAAAATTTCTACACAATCTACTAAAAATATAATTTTAATCCTCACCAAATACCCTCTTTAAAGTACTATTTTTCTAATGTCATTTTCACCCATTGATATTCTATTATTTTTGCCATTTAGAAATTTAAGAGAGAAGGATTCTGTTTGGGATCTTAATGGAATAACAAAATATGAATCACTTTTAAATGTGATTATATAATAACGCATTATTTTCTCTTACTAATTATCTTAAAATGTACATTTCTACAAAATAAAATAATAAACGTGTTTTTTCTTTGAATTGTAATAACTCGAGCTTAATTTATATAAACTTACATTATTTGGAGCTCAATCTACGTTATTTAATGCAAGCTACAAAATGAGCCAATATTGATATACTTTTTCATTCTCCTACAATACTTAAATGTTTATCCCAAACAAAAAAAAATAGGTAGACTGAACAATTATATTATCTTATGGACTTTATATTCTGCTTTTAACGATATAAAATGATTTCTATTTTCTAAAAGCTCAAAGATAATATAATAAATTAAGTTGCTCTATTTTTAAAAACAAGTAAACAAATTTCGTGAGTATTACAGCGATTGTGAAATGCCTTTTGTAAGTTCTTTGAGGCTATACATTTAACACTACGAACAAAGCTTAGTGTACAGAAAGAAAATTTGCATAAAATGTACATAACAGACACAATAGCTGGAGTTCTTTTTTTTTAACAATATTTAAATCATATGAGGCCTACCCCATGTGAGTATCTGTAATTTTCTGTAGAAATTTTTTCTGTACAAACATAATCGACTAATCGTTGTTAACTCTATAGTCACTCACTTATTCCTAGAGCTATCCTTCCTTTGTGTTCACTTATTTTAGAGCTTGTTTGGGAGGGATTTTTTAGGGGAAGAATTGATTTTGAATGGTGATATGATGAGAAATGTGTGGTTAAAAAAGAAGAAAAAATTATTGATGTGATGAAAAATATTATTTTATTGAAAAATGTGTGGTTGAAAATGAGAATGAATTTACTGTAGAATTTGAGAATCTGTACCAAACAGACCCTTAATCTCCTCTCTCATTATATGCCTCACAATAGATCTCGTCCCTAATTTCTATAGATTCCTAAATCTATTTTATCTTCCTTTTCACTTCTTAGTTAGCACAATTTACGTCCCTTTGTCTTCATCCATCCCATTTATTAACAAAATTCGGTTCTACAGTATAGCAATATAGCCTTTTGCGGCTTCACCGTTCAAGTTTACAATTCAAGTACACTATGCCCCTGTTTGGGTTTCATTATCCAAAAAATGTATTTTTATTTTTAACCATAGATTTTTTAATAAAATAATATTATATGTGAACTCAAAGACTTTTCCATTCTTTTAACTACATATTCTCGAAAAAATCACTATTTCAAAATATATTTTCTCTCAAAATCACATTAAAATGGTGGTTGTATTTTAAAATAATGATTTCTTTCATCTAGCTTAAGTATAGCTTATGTTTATAAATTATTAAAAAATAATCAAATTACTTTTCTTTCACATAATTTAGAAGAATTAATAGTACTATTCGAATATCATTTCTATCTATTTATGGGCCTGTCTGGGCCAGCTAAACCCGTAGAACAAAAATAAGAAAAGCAGATTTCATCATTTTCCCTTTCTACCCTCTAGTTGGCTATGGGTAGGTTATCACACTCCATCCACCACACGATCTCCCCATCTACCCCACATTTACTCTTCCCTTCATCCTCCACCGCAACGAAAAAAACAAGAATCCACCGATATTTCAGCTCCTTCAATAATCGGTTGCAGTCGAGAGAACTTTCCGACCGTTTTTTGGGACAACATGTGGAGCTGCCGGTGAGCCCCATAATTTATAGCAACGAAGAAGCCCAACCATTGAAATCGCCCTGCAACCTGCTCACAGAGCATGGGCTTCGTCTACGTCGCCTTCGTCAGGTTGCTCAAAACCGTTTTTTTGCAATACAAGCTGGTTTGGTCCACTTAACTTGTTCCAATCACTATTCAGTTGCCACATATTTCACTTTTAAAAAGCCAGTAGTAATTTCTAGTGCTTATAGTCAAATTCTTCCCTTTAACCAAGGTGACCAAGAATAAATGAAAGAGGATTTCAATTTCTAAAAAATTAAATAATTCGTATTATAGAATTATTTTATTATGTGTGTGTTTGAGACACGTTACTTTGGAAGAACATATTATGAAATAGTAGATTGATGGAGAATGTGTGGTTAAAAAAAAAAAAAAAAGTTATTAACGTGATGGAAAATATTACTTTATTGAAAAACATATTGTTGAAAATGAGTAGAAAATTGAGAATGAAGATTTTAGTGTGTCAAATAGGAAGATTTTGGTTTTTCTCCCCAATTTTTTTTTTTAATTTTTAATTTTTTTTATTTGGCAATGTAAACAAATTTCATGAATAATTGTGAAAAAATATTTCTCTTTAATGGATAATTTATGTGCAAAATAAAGACAAACGAATGATATTCGATATGATAAAAAAAATTTATTTTTAACAACTGGAACAAATTCTAGACCAAATGGTAGAAACATTTTCACTTTAATGAATAATTTTCATAAAAAATGAAGTCAAACGGATACCAAACTTTCAACATTTTTCAGGTGGAAAAATATATCAATCAAACACAATTAATTACAATTCCCAGTAAAATAATTTCTAGACAATTCAATTCCCTATAAAATATTTTCTTTACACATTTACAATCAAACGGACCCTAAGTGTATTTAACATTTCTTTAAAATCATGTATGCATAGAATTTGAATATTTAAATTTAAAAATCCAAACAAATTCTCTTATATAATACTCTTATTTGATTTATTTATTTTTCATTCATTTTCTTTTGAGTAAAAAGAAAATATAAATTTTACACACTCACTTTCAAAGCTCTGTTAAATTTGTATGCGTAAGAAGTGCAATCCATATTTTTAATCCTACAACAAATTCATTGGTTCACTGAAGATAGGATACTATATGCAAGTTGATATGTTCTTATAATGTTATATTTTTCTTATGTAATTTATTTCATGAAATGCTAATTAACATATGGATCTTAATGAAACGAAATGTGAGATTTCGTTTGGAGTTTCTCAATTATTTGCACATTTCTAGATCATTCGAATGATCTCCGACTGCTCACAATGAAATGGTGGTGTGAAATGTCATAATTTATGTTTAAAACTTATTATATTATTTTGAACTGCACGTATTCATTTCTTCAAATTTTAACTTTTCAGGTGGTCAAATGTGAATGGTGGTTGAGTGGTGCGCAGTTTGCCAAGTAATTTTTATTTTTTTAAGAAAAAAATAGTCAGTAATTATTTTTGTCGAGAGATCAAATGTTTATTAGATTATTAATAAATGTTCTAAGCTTTGTGATTTAATGTTTTTTGATTGATTTAATTCGGTTTATGAAATTTCGATTGAATTAGAGTTTAAATTTTTATTTTAATATTTTAGCATGAAGTATGATCTATGAAATAATATCAGCACGGCAGCACCTCAAATTTTAAGTCAATAAAATTTGGAGTGTTACACTCGCTTTTCAGAAGGAATAAAAAGGTGGCAAGAGGAGTGTACCGAAGAGATCTTGGGAAACATACGAGTAGTTAAAGGAAGGGAAATCAATCGAGACCCCGTTAGTCTCGGCGAGGGAGAGCACATTGGGGGGGTTTCTCTTCATCTTAGATACTCTATTGAAAGTGGAAGAATGCAACGCTACTAGACGAATCGATTTCATAGTATGATTTGGACAAGTTATTGTGTTGGTTTATGATCTTTACAATGGGCTCCTCGCTTTTGAGCATGTGCTTTGTGTTGGAAACGGGAGTGTACTTTTCTTCATCTTTTAATACTTTTTGTATATTCATTAAACTAGTGTTAAGAGAACACATGTGAAAGCTCTTCCTGGGTATGAAAAAAATTATTAAAAACAAATGTTTCTGATGTTCAAATTTTCGAAGGTGGTTGTCTCCATCTGTAAAACTGGTGCGAGGCCAGAAGGTTTCAACACTAATTTACAGGACTTAACCTTTACAGAATCTCATGAAATCTTACGAGTAGGTTCTACGCAAAAAAGCTTCAATGTCATAACTGACATGACCCTGCCTAAAGTTATGAACTTTCAAAATGTAAACGATTTCACCCGTGCAAATGGATATCATTCTTGACATCATTATTTGATTATCTTACATATATTTTTTCCTTCTTGGAGGAAAGAGTATGAATGGAGGAATTGCCTTAATTAGAAGAGTAAATGGTAATGAAAGCGGAAAGATAATATATTGTTGGATAAATGATGTAAGGGGTGGAGCCAGAATATGATGTCATGATGGGCTGAAACTTAAAAAAATTCGAATAAACTCGCGTTGCAAGAAATTGAGTTTCAGAAGTTATTCTCGTGGCATTCACGGTAAAAAGTATATAGAACTCAATGAAATAATAACAAGTTTAGTTGTCGCATATTAAGATATTCCACTGAATCTTTATATTTATTTTTTTTACAAAATAGAAAATTGATGCTTTCCTTAAAACATATAAATTGACCGAATCATAATAGAATTTGGCTCGATTTCAAAAATATACTTATATATAGATTACTTTATAAATAAATAAGTTTTAAAAAATATTCTATTTATTGTCAATGTCTACGCATGTTTTCATATATTACCTATTCATACTTATAAAAAAAATTACTTATTTTGACCATAAAAAAGATGTTATATAACTTTTAAATTTAGCAAAATATGGAGTGTCTCTAACTATTAAAATAAGCAATTTACTTCTAGATTAATCAATACAAATTTTCTATAATAAAATGTAATTAATAATTATAAGTAAATTTAATCAAAAATGCATTAAATAGAATATCTAATTTGATAATAAAATATTCACATTTCATGAATGTCATGAAAAGAGTAATTAATAATCGTAGCGTTTTTTAATACAATTTGAATAATTGAGTATTGGATTTGGGTTGAGATTCAAATTAGAGATAATCAGATAGGCTAATGTTAATATTTGGCCCAAGATTTTACAATTTACTCTTAGGGCAAAATGCATGGTTCAGGGATTTACTTTCACGAAATAAAAAATCAGACCCCAAAGTTTAAAATTACAAAACTCGGGTTTTTTCATTAATTAATTAATTATATTTTACAATTAATCTATTAAATTAAATATTTAACTATAATATAATATGATTAACCCACCCCACCCCAACTCCACCCCCACCATCACTGCTCCGGCGACTGCTTCGGCGACCGACGACTACTCCAACCGTTCTCTGGCCACGCTTAATTCCGACGACTATTTTCGGACGAGTATTTTCCGGTGACCGTTGCTCCGATTCCAAGGTCACTGATACCTTATTAATTAGTTAAAATTTTTATTTTAGGTCACAATTTATCAAATTAATTCGTCACAGATTATTTTCGAGGTCACAGATCAAAAAATTTATAGGTCACAATTAAATACATTCACTGATTAAAAAATGTATAAGTTACAGATTTTTAGTTGGTCACATATTATCAACTTTTAAGGTCACAGATTAATAATTAGCCACAAATAACAATATAATTGGTCACATACACTCAAACACTCGTCCCCGATCCCCAACCCCACCAATAATTGGTCACAGATCGACCAACTAGTTGGTCACAGACAATCGCATTTTAAGGTAGCCATAGAGAACCATATAGTTGGTCACATATAACCAAACACTCGTCCTCACATCTCAATCCACCACCAATACTGGCCACAGATCGACCAACTAGTGGGTCACATACCCAAATAGCCGTCTCCCTATCTCAATCCACCACCAATAACTGGTCACAGATCGACCACCTAGTTGGTCACAGGGCGTGGGTTGGGTTGGGTTGGGTCGGTTTCTCCCCCAACCCATACCCAACCCAACATGGCCGGTATGGCATAAATTCAACCCAACCCAACCCATGTAAAGATTGAAACCCAACCCAACCAAATGTCAATCGGGTTGGGTTGGGTTGGTCAGGTTGGGTTGGGAGTTGGGACGACCTATCAATAAATATTAAAGTCACCAAAATACTAAATTTAAAGCAACATTAATATATTACGTAAAGAGAGATGTATTGGAATAGAGATCTCATCCAAAATCACAACAAATGTTGATAATTTGGTGAGACGACGTCCGCCGCGTGAGAGAGATGATGGAAGATATGTTAGGTTTTTTTTTTTGTCTCTCACTTTTTTTTGACCGGGTCTCTCACTTTTATTCTGTTTTAGTTTGACAAAGTTTTTTAGTTTTTTAATTAGGGGTCGGGTTAGGTGGTTTTTGTCGGGTTGGATGGGTTAACCCACAACCGGACCAACTTAACCTTGCCAACCAACCCAACCCAAGAAAAAAATGGAAAAAACGACCCAACCCGGTCGGGTTGGGTTGGGTTGGGTTGGGCGGGTTGATCCGGTTGGGCGGATTTTTGCCCACCCATATTCACAGACACACTCCGTCAACCCCGCCACAATACCATCACAACCACTGGCACAACAATAACAAAAACGAACACAAACTAACCTCCCATTACACACACACACACAGAGATCCGCGAGCCACAGCCCCCACACATACAGCGCACACCCACTGCATTGCCATCGCACCACTAAAAAAAATGGAATGGTAAGAGACGGACAAAGCAGCGTCGAAGAGGATGTGAGACAGTGAGAGTAACCAAACAGTACCTCAACCACAACCGCACATAGCCGCCCCCACACACACAACACATCCACCCACATCGAAGACCAATACCGCACACGCACAACCGCAACATATTTTACCAGTACGCTAAAATCCACAACAGATCCACCCGTGTTGGCTTTGGCTTCGAGACATTAGAGCGGAGACGGTCCGCCCGCCACAGCCACCGTCAGCCCCCTCTTCGACGCTGATTCACAGCAGATGAACGGCAGCGTCGCGACGCTGCTGCCGTTCACAGCAGCGTCGCGATGCTAGAAGGGATGGAGGGGAATGGATAAGGGAAAAGGGGAGGAGGCGACGACGGGCGGGCAGTGGTGCCGAGAGAGATGGTAGATTGGAGAAAGGGGAGAAATTAATTTAGGGTTCAGATACATTTAGAAAATTTTGTGGGTGTGGGTGTGGGTGTGATGGTAGGGGTGGATATATAAATTAATTTATTTTAAAATATCATTAATAATATTAATTGTAGAAATTAAAACCTGATTTTTGATTAAATAAAGTATAAATTTGATTTTAAGGCAAAAATAAACATCTGATTTTTGGTAATTTTCCCTTACTCTTAAAGTTTTTATATGGGTTGGGGCACTGCTGGCCGTAAGAGTTGGGCTAATGCTAATATATGGGCCAAATTTCAACAATTTCTTGTTAAACTTTTAAGGGAAAATTAGGTTGGATACCTATTAAAAATAAGTGTTTTGATTAATACCTTTTAAACTGATTAAAAATTTTAATCAAGTAATAATTACGTCATAATCTAAACTATTAACTAAAACTTTTCATCTCCCACACCTCACATTACCCCCCCCCCCCTCCACAACCGACACCACACCTCAAATCCATAACCATCACCTCCACTTCAAATACGCCACCACCACCACCTCACCTCCAACTCATTACGTACTTCCAGTTTCAACTTCGAATATTTACGGAAATGACACTTGTGGCACTCTTTGTATCGGCGACGAAACTCAATGAAATTTTGGTTTTCGTCACCATCGCTGCCAATGCCTTTTCCTTCTCCCGGTTCTGAAAAAAGAACTTGAAGCTTTTTCGTTCTCCTATCAATGAGTTTTCCGATATTCTTGCCATATTCAACGTTAATCTGACCCCCGGTAACTTCGTTTTTTTCCTTTATCCTTTCGTGTTAAATGGGTTTTCCTTGAATATTAAGTATGCATTTAAAAAAAAATCTGTATAAACTGGGAAATTTTTTTTAAAAAGTTGTAGGGGCGGCTGGGCGCCCTCGCCCCCGTGCCCTTCCGCCCATGATGCAACCCAACCAATTTAAGACCGTCCATCTATCAGTTCTTGATTGGGTCTGAGTTACTACGATTGGCTTGAACCCAGCCTGTTGGCAGAATTATATAAAACAAATTTGTTTGCAGGTCGGGTCTGATTTAATTGGTTAAGGAATTGCATATGTTTCCTTAATTTCAAAAAAATTTGTCAGCTAAAAATGGAAAGAAAACTGAAGAAAAGGTAAGTTAAAATCAATGTATTTATCAAATATTATTCCACTAGTACTGAGTTTTTTAGGATAGATTAAGATGGAAACGAAGTGCTATGTGGATATATTTTTTCGTTGTCTTTGAACTTGATTATGGATTTTAGAGAGAATTGCAAAGGTTTGTTTTTATGGCCAATTTTCAATTTCCTGTTATATAGATGTTGATGTGTATTCTATGTATTTTTTATCCTTTTTTTGTTGATTTATTACAGTCGAGGAAGTGCTGGTGGTGGAGATGCAATGCTTGTGGATGGGATGGACTTGCTACTAGATTTGGCAGAGGCTATGGTGGTGGGACTTGAGGTAGCTGATTGGTTAGGTTGGAATTGGTACAGTTGTAGGTGGTTGATTATGTTAAGAACGTGATTATTGGTGCACTTGAAAATTTTAGTATTCTTATATATCTTTCAATTTGTGTAAGCTACTGATAGCATTGACATTTTGCTTGCTCGATGCTTTCTTGCATGTATTGTGGGTAATTGCACAAGAACAAAGTGGGAAAATCATGTATCATGATTTGATATTTGTGCTGGTTTTTATAATTCTACCATGGCGATGTTATGAGTAGGGGACTAATACTAGGAAACAATCATACCAATTTTGAGTGTTTGTTACTTTTTTATTGTCTGTCACATTTATAATCTGTATAATTTCTTTTAATTTGTGCCACTTTTTGAATTTGTCATTTTTTAAAAAATTTGTCACTTATTTGAATTCTGTCACTTTTTTAGCGCTTATCACTTTTTCAATCACTTTCTTGATTTCTACCACTCTTTTTTAGTGATAAACATCAATTTTCAATAAAAATTACATTGCATGTCATTTTTTAATAAAAAAGTGACACGTAACTTTAAAAAGTGATAGTTGGTCACTTTCAGTGTCACTTTTTTTAGTGTTTATCACCTTTTTCAATCCTTGATTTCTATCATTTTTTAATAGCAAACATTAATTTTCTAAAAAAGTGACATTGCATGTCATTTTTAATAAAAAGGTGACACATAATTTTAAAAAGTGGGAGTTGGTCACTTTTCAGTGTTACTTTTTTTTTACTCACTTTTTTAAAATTTGTCATTTTTTGAATTTTGTCACTTTTTTTAGTGTTTATCACTTTTTTAGTCACATTCTTGATTTCTATCACTTTTTTTAGTGACAAACATCAATTTTCAATAAAAGTGACATTGCATGTCATTTTTAATAAAAAAGTGACACTTAACTTTAAAAAGTGATAGTTGGTCACTTTTTCAATATAACTTTTTTTTAAGAACATGATTTCTGGTGTTGTACAAATGGATGGTGCTATTTTGGTATTTGTCAAAAAAAAAAAAAATTAGTTTTGTCACTTTTTTTGAGTTTGTGTCACTTTTTAAAAAAAGTAAAAAGTGACAATTTTTATAAAAACAAAAGTGACATTGTGTTACTTTTTTCATTTTACACAATATTTTTTACTTTTTAAAAACTTTTCATATGATTTTTCAAAATATCCCTAATTTTAAGGGTATTTTTGTAAATACCCCAACTTTTAATATTGGCCGGGGGACAATGATGGGCTACAGCCTTAGCAATGCCCCCCACTACCTCCGCCCATGAATGGTGCATAATTATATTCCTTATAATCAAAAGCACGTGCATGCAAGTACGATAATCCTAACTTATTGATATAAAATATCGGATAAAGTTTCAACTTAACGAAACCAAGATATGCACAAAATACAACTTACTCAAACGTAAAAATTAGAAGGAGGTGAAATGAAGCGACGTACGCGAATATAAATCCCCTTAAAACATATTATTCCTGCACAAATGCGAATATGATCAAATATACGTCTATTTCTTAAGGTAGACTGCTTATTCCAAAATTAATAGAATGCAATATTAGTTTTAATGGACGAACCCAAGAGTCGTATTGTTTGCAAATGGAATAGACACGAATTAAAATTGGTTCGACAAAATTTTATTTATGAAGATAATTCGGACGCAATTTCATTTCAGCAAAATAAAAACAACGTAATATTTTTAAGAGAAGAAATAATTTAAAAATCAATTTTTGTTCAACTGGTTTGGTGTGTCAAATATAGAATTAGGGGTCCCTATTTATAAATTATCAAGTCTCTTTTTGAAGTGGTTGCATCATTTGATATAAATTAATATGGATGATTATATAATACATTTTCATTGTTAATGGCCAAGATTCCACTCTATCAAAAGTTCATAACTTTTTTCAAAATGTACTTTTTCGAATAACCACTCTCAATCAAAAACAAAATGATTCTTTGACATGCATCATTTACATTTGAAGAGTCACGACTAGCCTCCGCACAAATTGAAAACTTTTTCAATTCACACCATAAAATTATCCCTTAAATTCCAACATATATCAAAAACAAAAGTCTACGTTTGTATTAAGCCGCCCATCAAATAGAGATCAGTCCAACTAATTCAATTTGTAACTAAATTTGAGTAGATTATATCATTTTTTATACTATATATATACAATTGACCAATTTCTTTTTTTTTTTTTTTTCAAACAATGGAATATATTTCATCTCGTATCTTTCCTTATATTGTTTTAGAGCATTTGAAACTTATATGAGTAAGTTCTAGTCAAAACTCCTCCCACCTATCTTTTTTTCTCCCAAATTTGGCTCCTCGGCTCTTCCTTTTCAATCCCAACCTAATCACTCAATATTCCATGGCTAATGACACTGAAACTAGTGCCTTCATAGTTTCTTAAGTCGTTTATAATCAACCCCGCTCTCTTATTCAAGTCAATGTCTTGTTCACCTCGCTACACTGTGTTGAAGATATAAATCTCATCAATAAATTTCTCTTACCTAATCAGGATTTTCACCTCCTAAACTCACCGATTAGATGTTCAAATCGGAAAAAGGGAAAAATTAATATTTGGAATGGACATATTGAATTTATCTGATTTTCTTCTTCTAAGGGAGAGAATTTACAGACTTTCCTCAATGCTTCGAAGGTAATTGAGTTATTTTGGATAGACAATAGGTGGTGGCCTCCTATTGGCTGGTTTGTAACTGATTCTGTTTTGAATATCACATTTTATTCATCAACTTACGTGTCATTTTCTTATCATGCTTTAAATGTTTGACCATGCGGGCCTTAATAACGATTTTTTTGCCAATCTTGGAGGTGGGAATAGCTTGCCTTATATGCGTGCAATCCTTTTGCTTCATCCTTCGCATATTGCTTTAAGTTTACCAACGAGGAATGTGCTCACGAAGTAAGTTTCGTGATTCAAAAAATAGTTCTTGAAGTCCAATTTCATTATTCACATTAAATCTAGGACTTGTTGTATTTTTATTAACTCACGAACCCATAGGCGTCATTATTTTGTCATTTTTCTTTTTGTTTGTTGTGGTTCACGTGGGCTATATTAAGCGAATGAGTTATGACTGTAGCAATTTTTGCATGCGCTACAGGGTATGTTTTTATGTATTTGTAGGTTAATATCATTTGTGCATTTACTACGCATGTTGATTATGCATAGTCTCACCCGTTCATTTTGAAATTTGGTCGGGCGCCTATTAATATTCATTGTTTGTGATCATAGGGAATAGCTTGAACAACCGAAATTATTATTGACACAATTCGACGGTGCACACCTTTCCTTATAACCTATAAATTCGCCCCTTTCTATCTCACCTAAGGTGCTACCCTTGCTTCCCGGTGATCTTCTCTCAAGTTTCCTTGCATCTTTCTTCATAACTTTCAGCTATGTACATTCCCTTTTTTTGTTCTTTTGCCTTTTTATTAGGGACTCTTTGTTAAAAAGCCTAGTCAAACAATATATTTGAACAAAGAGCATTTTCTCAATGTTTGTTGGTAAAATGGCCTTCATTAAAAAATAGAATAAATAAATAGTATAAAAGGTCAAAAATATCCCTATCATGAAAAGACTCAAATACCGTTTCAATTCAATTAATTTTTCCAATTCGTCTCCAATCCAATTAACGAGCTCTCCGTCTCCTGTGCTTGCTTCCCACACAAAATCTTGTGATTTATGGTATTACTCACCTATATTTTCCTACATTTTGAGTATTTGAACAAGAATTTTGGATTCTAAATTATCTACATTGAAATCCCTGAATATTTGAAGAAAAAAGAAACGTATTTTTGGTAATTTCATGTACATTTCTCTTTTTATTGTTGAATATAGTATGAAATGATATTTTAGCTGATTTATTTTCCACAGTTGGTATATTTATGTACTGGGTGTAACTATTGGACGGTCTACAGTACATAACGACACTCCAATCGTTTTACGTATTGCAAAACGACAGTATAGTCGTTATCTTCCATGTAAAATGACAATACAAACATTATCCGTTGTAGTCTGTTCGTTCTTGATAATACAATGTTGTTAATTTGATAATTTAAATATGGTAACTATTTTTATATTACTTTGATATATACTTGAGTAAATTATTTAACTTTTTTATCTTATTTGCATCTATGGATTCTGTAGAAATGATATGGGTACAAGTATGTTAATTTGTTAAGTTTAAAAAGATTGAAGAAGACAAATGTACATGGAGTTATTTAGAGAATGCTGAAAAAAATGTGGATATTATTTATGTTCTAACTAACATTTCGTATATAGAGTTGTACAACAAAGTGCAAGAACTTGTTAACGTGGATTCAAAGTTTTATGAAATTGAGATGGATTTTGTCATTGTCTTAGAGTCGATGAATTCATAACAGCATTTATACTGTTTTTTGTTACAACAAAACATCACTGGTGCTGTAACGACACTTGTGCCGTTTTCAAAATAGCAACAACAGTTGTGTCGTTTTCGTTTTTCCTGTATTAAGTAATGTGCAAATCTAGAAAACCTTGTAATCGGTGTGTCCAGCATATAGCTAAACTAAGTTCATCTTATTGATTGTCATGATTGGGATAGGTTGTGGCTCTTCGTACTCGTGTTTAGAGGTAGAACGACATTTGTGCCGTTTTCAAAACAGTAATTGCAGTTGTGTCGTTTTCCTGTATACTGTTTATAAAGTAATGAGCAAATCTCCCAAAAGTTGTAAGCGTCGTGACCACCCTACAGCTGAAATGAGTCATGTGTATCGATCATCGTGGCTCAGACGGGTCCCGCTGGGCTAAGAAATTGTGTTTAGGGGCAGAATGATACTTGTGTTGTGAAATGGCACTAGTGTCGTTCTATTGATTTCTCCAGTATTTTATTACTTTTCTGGAGGAACTACCTCAGGGATTGGACCCCCCAACCTCAGGAAAGCTGAAAACGTTGATTCGTGACAACTCACTTCAGTATTGACATGGAATTGATGGTAGCAAAATGTAGAATCACAAGTCTTGGTCCAAATTCAATTCGAAGTACGAGTAATGAGCGAATCTCTTGAACGTTGTAAGCGTCGTGACCATCTTGTAGCTGAAATGAGTCTAGCGTATCGATTATTGTGGCTCGGAGGATCTCGGGGCTAAGAAATCATGTTTACGGGCAAAACGACACTTGTGTTGTGAAATGGTACTAGTGTCGTTCTGTTGATTTCTCCAGTATTTTATTACTTTTCTGGAGTAACAATCTCAAGGATTGAACCCCCCAAACTGAGGAAGGCTGAAAACATTGATTCGTGACAACTAACTTCGGTATTTGACATGTAACTGATGGTAGCAAATCGTAGAATCATAAATCTTGGTCCCAATTCAATTCGAAGTACAATTAATGAGTAAATCTCTCGAACGTTGTAAGCGTCGTGATCATCTTGCAGCTGAAATGAGTCCATCGTATTGATTATCGTGGCTCGGACGGATCCCGAGGCTAAGAAATTGTGTTTAGGGACAGAACGACACTTGTGTCGTGAAACGGCACTAGTCTCGTTCTGTTGATTTATCCAATATTTTATTACTTTTCATGAGGAACGACATCAAGGATTGGACCCTCCAACCTGAGGAAGGCCGGAAACATTGATTGGTGATAACTAACTTTGATATTGACATGGAATTGATGATAGTAAATCGTAGAATCACAAGTTTTGGTCCAAATTCAATTCAAAGTACGAGTAATGAGCGAATCTCTCGAACGTTGTAACCGTCGTGACCATCCTGCAGCTGAAATGAGTCCAGCGTATCGATTATCGTGGCTCGGACGGGTTCCAGGGCTAAGAAATCGTGTTTAGAGGCAGAACGACACTTATGTTGTGAAACGACACTAGCGTCGTTTTGTTGATTTCTTCAGTATTTTATTACTTTTATGGAGGAACGACCTCAAAGATTGGACCCCCCAACCTAAGGAAGGTAAAAAACATTGATTGGTGACAACTAACTTTGATATTGACATGGAATTGATGGTAGCAAACCGTAGAATCACAAGTTTTGGTCCAAATTCAATTCGAAGTACGACTAATGAGCGAATCTTTCGAACATTGTAAGCGTCTTGACCATCCTGCAGCTGAAATGAGTCTAGTATATCGATTATCGTGGCTCGAACGGATCACATTGCTTAGAAATCGTGTTTAGATGAAGAACGAAACTAGCACTGTTCTGTTGATTTTTCCGATATTTTACTATTTTTCTGGAGGAACGACCTCAAGGATTGAACCCCCAAACCTCAGAAGGATGAAAATGTTGATTGTGTGACAACTAACGATGTAATTGATATAGAATATAAAGTATAAAACGGTGAAAACACAAGTCTTAGTCCATATTCGTTTGAAAGTACAAGTAATGAGTATATTTCAATAATTTTGTAAGCGGCGTGTTTAGCCTGTAACTTAAATGGGTTCAGTTTATCAATTATTATGGTTCGGACGGGTCCTCGAGGCTAAGAAATCATGTTTAGAGGCAAAACGACACTTGTGTCGTGAAACGACACTAGTGTCATTCTGTTGATTTCTCCAGTATTTTATTACTTTTCTAGATGAAGACCTCAAGGATTGGACCCTCTAACCTGAGGAGGGCCGAAAACATTGATTCGTGACAACTAACTTCAGTATTGACATGAAATTGATGGTAGCAAATCGTAGAATCACAAGTCTTGGTCCAAATCAATTCGAAGTACGAGTAATAAGCTATTCTCTTGACCGTTGTAAGCGTCATGACCATCCTAAAGCTGAAATGAGTCCAGCGTATCGATTATTGTGGCTCGTACGAGTCTCGGGGCTAAGAAATCGTGTTTAGGGGCAGAACGATACTTGCGTCGTAAAACATCACCAGTGTCGTTCTGTTGATTTTTCCAGTATTTTATTACTTTTCCGAAGGGACGACCTCAAAGATTGAACCCTCCAACCTGAGGAAGGCTGAAAACGTTGATTTGTGACAACTAACTTTGGTATTGACATGTAATTGCTGTAGCAAATCGTAGAATCACAAGTCTTGGTCCAAATTCAATTCGAAGTACGAGTAATGAGCAAATCTCTCAAACGTTGTAAGTGTCGAGACCATCTTGCAACTGAAATGAGTCCAGCGTATCGATTATTATGTCTCAGACGGGTACCGGGGCTAAGAAATCGTGTTTAGGGATAGAACGACACTTGTGTCATGAAACGGCACTAGTGCCGTTCTATCTATTTCTCCAGTATTTTATTACTTTGGAGGAACGACATCAAATATTGGACCCCCCAACCTGAGGAAGGCCGAAAACGTTGATTCGTGACAACTAATTTTGGTATTGACATGGAATTGATGGTAGCAAATCGTAGAATCACAAGTTTTGGTCTAAATTCAATTCGAAGTACGAGTAATGAGCGAATCTCTCGAACGTTTTAAGTGTTGTGACTATGCTACAGTTGAAATGAGTCCAGCGTATCGATTATCGTGGCTCGGACAGATCCCGGGGCTAAGAAATCGTGTTTAGAGGCAGAACGACACTTGTGTCGTGAAGTGCCGTTTGTTGATTTCTCCTGTATTTTATTACTTTTCTGGAGAAACGACCTCAAGGATTGAACCCCCAAACCTCAGAAGGACAAAAATGTTGATTGTGTGACAACTAACGGTGGAATTGATATAGAATATAATGTATAAAACGGTGAAAATACAAGTCTTAGTCTAGATTCGTTTGAAAGTACAAGTAATGGGCATATCTCAAGAATTTTGTAAGCAATGTGTTTAACCTACAACTTAAATGGGTTCAGTTAATCGATTATCGTGGTTCGGACGGGCTGCGGCTCTTCAAAATCTATTTTAGTGACAGAACGACACTTGTGCCATTCTGTAGATTTTTTCAATATTTTGCTACTTTTAAGGCAAGGACATCAAGGATTGGACCCCCCAACCTAAGAAGGACGAAAATGTTGATTATGTGACAACTAACGGTGGAATTGATATAGAATATAAGGTATTAATCGGTGAAAACACAAGTCTTAGTCTAAATTCGTTTCAAAGTACAAGTAATGAACATATCTCAAAAATGTTGTAAGCGGAATGTTTATCCTGCAACTTAAATGTGTTCAGTTTATCGATTATTGTGGTTCGAACGGGTCGCGGCTCTTCAAAATCGATTTTAGAGCCAGAACGACACTTGTGCCGTTTTCAAAACAGTAACGACAGTTGTGTCGTTTTCTTTTTTCCTCTTGATTAAGTAATGAGTATAAATCCCGAATGTTGTAAGCGGCATGTTTAGTTGTAGACTTAAATGAGTTCAACTCATCATTATTGTGGCTCGGACTGGTCGCGACTCTTCAACATCGATTTTAGATTTAGAACGACAGTTTTGTCGTTCTAGTAGATGTTCTCAAAGCAGTAACGACACTTTTGTCGTTCTCTTGATTTCTCCAATATTTTACTACTTTTCTAACGGAACAACGTTAATCATTGGACCCCCTAACTTAAAAAGGTCGACAAATTGATTGTCTTTTTGGTTAGTCAATCTAACTTGCTTATTTTTTAGTACTCAAAATTGTCATTTTCAATTCTATAGTTAAAAAAAATTCGGAGCCCCCGAACCCCCGTATTTCCGCCAATACTTTTTGTTGATTTCTCCAATATTTTTTGCTTCTTTTCCACCGCAATGACATTTGTATATCGTTGTAATGTCATTTGTACGGTCATCTTAGATCTTTTCATAACTTTCTATATTACATACTTTAAGGAGTCCATTAAAATGTTGTTTTGTTGAAAAAATTTGATGTAAGTGAAAATTTCGAAACGACACCAATGTCGTTACTAGACATGAAAATGACACTTTTCCTTACATATCTAAATACAAGTATAAGCAATCACGGTCCATTCATCCCATGAAAATAATAAGTGAAACTTATTTATATTGTAATATGCACATGACCCGTATAATGTTGAGATGTATGTTCATTAACTTAATCGACACTTGAATAAGACGACTTGTGCTTTCATTATCTCGATAATATAAAAGTTATGTCATTTCAATTGTTCTTTGTGGCTAGTCAATTTTTTTGTGTTATACATGTTAGTAAATCCATTATTAGAGGTCATCTCATTGAAAAAATCAAACTACAGCAGATAACGATTGTAGTGTCATTTTACGTTACAGATAACGACTGTAGTGTCGTATTACATCGCAATAAACTGGCAGATTTGGC
Organism: Fraxinus excelsior; assembly: GCA_019097785.1. Classification (NCBI taxonomy): domain Eukaryota; kingdom Viridiplantae; phylum Streptophyta; class Magnoliopsida; order Lamiales; family Oleaceae; genus Fraxinus; species Fraxinus excelsior. The sequence continues at coordinate 12,133,007 of CM032627.1, read as the reverse complement.
ATCGCGATTGCGGACCTTTTTTAGCAACAACAGATCGAATTGATGCATTATTGGTCGATGTTAAGTCATGGAGTTCGTCGTCTGGGTAAGTGCTATCCACTGGTGGTGGTGCACGACCATGGGTGTCGCCAGAAAGATGCCCAAAATAAGTGAAGAATATAATAAAGAACGTGATTTTTTGGTAGCAAGAACGATGACCGAGGAGAATGAAATGAGGGATTGATTTTGAGGATCTAAAATTGAAGAAGATAAAAAGGGAAGAAGATGTTGTTTTCAAACAAATAGAAACTAGGGTTTTTCGTGAATTTGGAGAAGAAATGACGGGATGAAATGAGGAAGATTGAGGGGTTTTGAGTTGATAATGGAAGGAGAATTTTGTCATTTTATCAACTAAAATATTTAGCTTTTATTATTGGTCAAAGGCCATTTAATCAAATACATTGTCCAACTAGGCTAAATTAGGGCTGGGCAAAATGTCCGAACCGAACCGAACCGGAACCGAACCGAACCGAACCGAACGGGTTTTCTTAAATTAAAAACCCGAACGGGTATCCGAATCGAGAACCGACGGGTTTGGTTTGGTTCGGTTCTCGGTTCTAGACCAAGAACCGAAGAACCGAATAAGAACCGAATTTTTTTTCTTTTACAATTGAGCATTTGGGCTTCAAGTATATTGAATATAACCCAAACCGACCAACATAAAAAAATTGAAAAAAAAAACCACTAAATATAAAAGGAACAGAGCCCTAGAATTTTCGGTCTTCTTTTCTTCTTCTCTCTCCAGTCCATTCCTGCCGCACAACATGTTTCTCGTTCAGTCATGAGTCATTTTCTCTCAACTTGAAGAAGTCCTCCTCCTTCTAGTTCCCACACTAAGCTGGAGTACTCTCGTAATTATTCTTTTCATATTTAAGAGACGTGAGATTTTACCCTCTTAACGCTAACAGTGTTTTCGTTCTTTTATCGTGTTTACAATGACAAATTTTTTAAGCCTTCCAAAAGCTTTGCACAGAGATTTCCAGCTCTAGCTACTGGATTCTTTTTCTTTACATGATACTCAAGAAATTGTTAACATTTTAATGGTACATGGCAAGTCAAGCAATCGATAATTACATTACATAGTTGGTAAGTATTTTTAATACTTTAAAATATTACGTTCATTTGTAAAAGCTAATATTGAACCTGGTCAATATTCACACGCAGATTCACTCGGTAAAAGACTGAGCACGTTGGGATTGCCTCACTTCTCACAATATTTTCAGAAAATAGGAATGATTTTGGTACCACTTCTCAAAATGAAGAACATAGTTATATGCTTTTATATGTTACCTTTTGGTAGGTAAGTAGTGGAGCAGTAACTGTTTGAGGGAAGCAATGAAAAACTTTCTAATATGTTATGGATTAATTATTCAAGACGCACTGACAAAATTTTCTAAATGTATTTATATAGTGTTATTATGAATGTTAAAAAAATTAATTATAGTAGGAACCGAACAGAACCGAATGGAACCGAACCGAACCGAACCGAACCGAACCGAAACCCGAACGGTTCCAGAATTATATCTGGAACCGACGGTTCCATTTACTAAATACCCGAAAATTTTTAGAACCGAAAAAACCGAACCGAACCGAACCGAACCGACCCGCGCCCACCCCTAGGCTAAATGGCCAAATTCCCCTTTTTATATGATATCTTCCTAAAGTGACTCTCAAAACATATACCACGACTTTAAAGTTGAAATTTCTAAACCTAAGGATACATCATTCAGTGTTGTTTCCTCCTTTGAGGAAGATTTCTGTACTGGATCATTATTTCCGGCTAAAATTATTCCTTTTAGTTCTGGGGTTGATCTGAAACTTTCTAAATCAAGTGGTAATTCCCAGCTTAGGATTGAGGTATGCAAGAAGGTGAGCGAACCTTAAAGCAAGTCGAGTGGCCTTAATGTTAGTAATAAGGAGGTTTCTAATACCTCATAAATTATCACCAATCTTTTTATAAAGGATTTGAGTGAGATGCGAGATCAATTTAATATCCTTGATGATATAGAACTACTATGCTCTAAGTAATTTCATATTGCGGATTGTCCTTTCCACGATTGTATAGCCATCCATAAGCATTCGATGGACGTGAGGCTTAGAGTCCCCTTCATTATTTCTTCTTAATGATCTTTCCACTTTTAATATTGCTTTCACATGGCTTACTCCTAATGGATATGCCCATATGGTTAGATCTTTCTTGTTATGGAGGCTTGTGGGTTTCGAGGGAAAACTTTCGTCATATATATTTTTGATCTATTTATCATCCTGTGAATGTGGGAAATTAGGCAAAATCTCGAAAGGGTTATTATTATCTTTCTCCTAGATCAGCTTTTCCTTCTGGATCCCTATAAGTGAAGTATAGCACTCCGATTTCCTAAAATATGCCCAAAACTTGTAATTTTACTAAGGTGCATAATTGGAAGGAGGGCTTTTTTTCTTTATTCGTGGCAATTGAGGATTTGAACCCTATGGTCCCGACCCTTCTGTCATTATTCCTCGTTACGGTGGATATAGAAAGCGTTAGTTCTGTACTTCTCATTCTTATTTTTTTTCATTCTTTCTTACTTTGTTTCGTTCACTTATGTAGATAAGCCAATCACTCTCTGTGGATCGGCGATCTCCATGCTTTGGTAGTATCCATTCTCAACTTAAGTTATGAAGTTCGTGAAACTGAAAGTCGATCTTTTATAATGTCGACATTCAAATTAATGTGGGTAAGTATGTGTTCCAGTCTCTTTAGTTCTTTGTTTTTTCTCATTGTTCAAGTAGTTTATGATTTATTTTTTCTTCGAAATGCGAATTTACTTCAACGTAGCTCCTAAACGACATAAAACTATACCTTTCTCTCCTCTTAATGACTCGGCCTCTAAAAGTTCCAAGGGCTAAGAGCATATTTTCAAACGAGGGCGAGGATACGACAAGGTGACCACCTCGCTTTTGAAAAAAAATTGACTACACACGTTGAGTTAATGGAGTAATTTGATGAAAATAGATGAAAATGACGTTATGTTGTAATTAAGGATGAAAATACAAAAAATTGAAAAGTAAGGACATTTTGCGCTATAATAATGAAAGGTTGCAACGTTACGCACTAATTACCCTTAAAATATTAAATTGGGGGTGGGGATTAAAATTGAAATAACAAAAGTTATCTATGAAACAGGTTGTATTGAAAGTTAATACAATCGTTACCTCACGTGACAAGAACTAATCTATTCAATAAAATCGGGCCAACGAAAATGTTTTAGAAAATGAGTTGATGGAGAAAAAAAAAATATCAAACATGGGCTTAGTACATCATGTCCTTGATAATAGAATCATCCAAAATATACGTTAGAAAGAAATAAAAAGGTTCATATGCCCCTCATATTTTAAATAAAAATATTAAAAATTACAAGAAAAGTGACAAAATATTCATCACACAACTGCCAAAAAAATCATCACACTTGTTATTAGTTATTAAAAGTGGCGTGACAACAAAAATATTTGTGGTTTCAGTCTGTTCCCCTTTCCCATTTCCATAGGTTCTCTGTGAACGAAGTAGCATTGTCTCGGAGTATTATCCCTCCTAAATATCCACCACGAATCCATTCCAGCCCTAAATTTTCTCGTTCAATTCTCCTAGATACTCTCCATTCACAATGGTAATACTCTTTTCCTTGCATTTTTTATCTTTATCATTAGCAGTTAAAATGCATTTATAAATCCCATTGCGAAAAATTGTCTTTACTGTTTTTCTTTTTATGACTTTTGATTTTGGTGTTTGATTAACGATCTTCAACTTTATGAAGTATAGAATGGAAAATGGAAACCCTAGGTTATTATCTAGTTCGTTTATTTTATCGTTTTTATTCATTTTTAATTTTGTTTGAGATTTTAGATCTGATTTATGTTGATTTTGAAAGTTGGTCTCTGAATTTTGCATTGATTATAGTTTGTAGTCTTATGATTTCCGATTGATTTAGTATTGATTTTTGGGGGTATATTTTAGATGGTTTCACATCAATAAAATTGATTCTAGTGCTATTCGTTTTTGGGGAAATCATTATGATGTGGGTTAACATTAAGATTATGGGAAATACCTGCTTGGTTTATAAGATAAATGATCAGATAACTATCTGCAACTTTTGAGGTTTTTATTTTAATTAATTTTATGATTATTTCCGTGGGATACAATTTGTCGTGATTTGAGTCCAATATGTCAGACCTAAGAAGACAGGGAACATTATTGGATTCGTAGATGCAACTAAGATTTTGATTTGCATTCGAATTAAATTGCACTATTTCTTCATATGGAAAACCCCTTTTTTTGGCATATAAGGGGACATTTGGAAGAATACCATTATTTTTACAAAAGGGTGAAGTTTTCCAATAGAACACGATTAGAGAAATTTTGCATAAAAACCTTTTTTTCTTTAAACTTCTTTATTGGGTTTTTTGCATTCCATTTGTTACATACACAACCAATATTGGTTTTATAAATTGATCTTCCTATTCAAAAGGAAAATAAGAGATTGAAAGACATTTCATCTCAGTGCTTGCTTAATGTGAATCCAACCAACGAATAATGTAAATGACTCGGAACTGATGCAATGTTCTGTTGAGGGATTACCGTGCTGGGTAACTAAATTGGAGCATCCTAATGCTTTTTCTTTGTGATTTTTTGCATATCAGCTTGTTTAAAATAGGTGGCCCTTATTAGCTTGTTATTAACTTTCGTATCAGCTTGTTTTCAGCAATGTATTAAATCTTTCTTTTTCATCATTGGAACATATTTTAGCGGGTGATCGAGCAATTCTGAAACAGGCATGCACATCCCAATTTAGTCACGTTGATTCTAGTTAGATCTTGAATCAATTAATTTCAACCTGCCAAAAATTCTCTCTGTTTTTCTTTGAATAGAAGTAGAAATAAATTATGTTCTCTTTTTCTTTTTCATCATTGGAACATATTTTAGCAGAAGATCGAGCAATTCTAAAACAGGCATGCACATCTCAATTTAGTCATGTTGATTCTAGTTAGATCTTGAATCAATTAATTTCAATCTGTCAAAAATTCTCTCTTTTTCTTTGAATAGAGGTAGAAATAAATTATGTGTGCAATTATAAATATTCAAATGAAAGTTCTTTAGAGATGTACAATTATCATTACTATAATCCTTGTCCAAAAATATGGAGCACTGAAAAAAAGATTCACTTTAAGTCTCTGACAAAATTATCCTTCCCCTTAATAGCTGTATCATTTTTTTGTCCAATTTCCAAATGAGCCAAAAATATACAGATTGGAGCTGTATACAATATTAGATTCCCCGCTAACATCCTTCCTCTACTTACTATATAATCTTTGCTTGAACAGATGCTCGCCTTCTGTTTTAGACATTCTCCTCCTAACCTTCGTTCTTGCTCTTACAATTATTGCACGTGTAAATGTTTGCTCATACCTGTCTTTCTTATTTAGCGTCTACTTTCTCGATCTTCGAGATTCTGAATTCCATATAGCACTATTAACTGATAGCACATGAATTTGGTATGGTTATGTTTATGACTACAGGGGAATTTTTATGAGATTTTCTAAATGCACATTATGTTCAACATTAAGCTAGAAGATAGACTGTGTGCTCTTGTCCCATTTTATATATTTTTAAATTACTGATTCTTGAGGATACTTTGGACACTCCTTAGTCAAGTGTTCGACATGCCATGTACTGTATCCTATATAGAAAATTTATAAATGAAGTGACGTGTCCATGTCCCCTACTTTTTCGAAAAATCAGTGTTGTCTTGTCGTGTCTTGCGTGTGCAACTTAGGTCTTTAGTTTTCTCCTTTCTCCTCGATTCTGTGCTGGAACTTTGACTTGGCATCAAACTTAAATTATGCACCGTTGCCTAATTTTTTCTGTATTACTTTGTTTCGCTAGATTTAATACACCAACACCTTTGCTTCCAAATTTATATTCTTCGTTGATATCTGGTAATAGCTTCAGAACTACTCCCTCCGTCTCAATTATATAGGCTTGTTTCGTTTTTCACACGGATTAAGAAAGCTTCTTTAATGTCATTGGAAAATTAATTTTTGCCTAATTTACCCATGTTTAATTTTCAGTATGTGAAACTAAATTATTGTTGAAATTAATAAAGAATTTGAAGAAGAAGAAGAAATGAAAGTTGTTCCACGTTTTCAAGAAGTGGGAAATGTGTGTATTTGGATGATTTCAAGAAATTGGCATATTAAGTGAGGAAAATTTAATAAGCGTATGTTGGTAAAAGAATACAACAAAAATATTCTTCATTAGGAAATAGGCCTATATATTTGGGACAAGAGAAAAAGGAAATTCAACCTATATAATTGGGACAGAGAGAGTAGTAATTTGTGGCCAAAGAAATGCTGCAGTTCTTTTTGACACGCATAACATCACCACAATCACTTCTTGATCACTAAAAATATGTTTGGTTGCCTCCCTCATAATGGTGCTATTCTATAATCTAGTTCTAGCTTTTGTGGAGGTGCACTTAGAAATGCCATTTTACTTGCATATCATCTATTTGATCCTTTCAGTTTTTATGTAGTAAGTTGGCATTCATGTGTGAATTTTGAAAGCAGTTGGGTGCTTAAAGAACTGCTACTTGCCTCTGCATGAGTTTAAAATAGTTGTTAATTTACCTTGAACCAGAACACTAACATTATTTGGAATCATCATTTCAAGCGTTTTTAATAATTTTGTTGTTTTATAAGACTGGTGTTTGGAGACAGTTCCTTCACTCTCTTCCTTAAAAATGAGTGACAAATATTGGCAAGAAGATAAAAACAGTGGATCTTTTCTTTTACTTGCCCGCAGTACAACATTTCTTTCTTAAGTCCCATCATATCAAGTGTTTCTAGTGCACGAAGTCAATTTCTTAGTTCCTAGGCCCTGACATCACTTGTGTGTTTAGGCTAATGCAGCGTCTGGAATGGCAGTGCACGATGACTGTAAAATGAAGTTTCTGGAGTTAAAAGCAAAAAGAACATACCGTTTTATAGTATTCAAGATCGAGGAGAAGCAAAAACAGGTTATTGTGGAAAAGCTTGGTGAACCAAGTGAAACTTATGACGACTTTACTGCTAGCCTTCCTGCTGATGAGTGCCGATATGCAGTGTACGATTTTGACTTCGTGACTGAAGAGAATTGCCAAAAGAGCAGGATTTTCTTCATAGCATGGTAACTATCCTGGCTAACAGATTTAGTTAAAATTTCAATCACCACCTTTTTTCATTGTGCTAACCATTGGTATCTCTTTTGTCCCTGTATTAAGGTCTCCAGACACGTCAAGAGTAAGAAGCAAAATGATCTACGCGAGCTCCAAGGACAGGTTCAAGAGGGAATTGGACGGCATTCAAGTGGAGCTTCAAGCAACTGATCCCACTGAAATTGGCCTTGATGTTCTCAAAAATCGTTGCAATTAAACAATCATACGATGCTATAAGCTCTTTGGTCTACTTGCAAGAAATGTTAATAGCTCGTGAAACTGTGTTAAGCCTAAGCTATTATATTGGTTTCTTGTTGAAGTTAAACCCTGTAGTCCATGCATTCTTTATACAGAAATCGGTTTTGCTACCGGTACATCGGGGTGTACATCAAGGTGTACACCCCCCTCACATGGGGATGGGACCCACTTAAATAAAAAAATATTTTATGCAGTGGGTCCCACCCCTCATGTGAGAGGGGTGTACACCCCGATGTACAAAAGTTGATGTACAAGTAAACTTTTTCTACAGAAATAAATGTCATTTTGATCATATGTTATGACACTTCTGTTGTGGAATTTATGTGGTGAATTTCTGGATTACTGCCGTTGAATTGGTTTTTGAAATGTGTTCCCGGCTGTTCTAATTCCTCTAATTCAAAATTGTTCTTGGACTTTGTATAGCTGGTGTGGAAGTTATGCTTTTCTTTCATTTGGGTAGGGTAGTGTCGGTCGTCAGATTTTAGGGACATTAAACCAACTTCAAATATGGCCTTATAAATACTTGTACATATATATAATAACAAAAAATAATATTTTTTATTAAATAAAAATAATAAAATTACAAAATAATAATTTAAATATTTTTGATAAGTGTATTTTATACACTTATTTGAGACTTTAAGTTTGAGTATGTATATGTTTGAAAGGTACAAATCAATATAAATGGCGGAATTGGAGAAAAAGTGTGACATGGTTCAATTGTAAGGTTCGGGAACAAGGGAAAATACTTCAAAGTTCTGGGTCAGTTGGATGAGCAAAGAAGTTGAGAGGGTAAATATAGTTATAGTACTCTTAAATATCGATTTTCAATCGAAAAAGTTATGCTCCGGATTTTCAGTATCAAATTTAGACTATTTTTGGAAACGTTCAAATTGGAAAAATCTAGAAGAATTGTAGCCCTTTGATTTAGTTTTTCAACGTACTTTGAATCACTTCAATCGGATATCAAAAGAGTAAGACATGATAAAAATATTGATAACACTCAGGACATAACTAGGCGCACACCTAGTACAAATTTCCAGGCACGTACCTGGACTCCTTATGCAGGCGACTGAACCCAAATTCAGCCTTAGAGACTCACACCTCACACTATATTAAGCGCTTTGAAGAAATCCAAGGAGAAAAAAATTGTTTACTTTTCTTGATTCGGTAAGTTTTGATATGTGATCTTTTGCATCCTTTATAACTTTATGGAATGTCTAGAATGTGGGAGAGCTTGTTTCATCATTGAAGAAGTCTAGCAAGAGGCGAACAGGGATTCTATGACAAGATTTGAACTTCAAAAGCTCGGATGGAAGTGCATGAAGTCAAGTTTTGGAGTTCTACATCTATGTCATTGTTTTGGGTGATGACTTTTCATATCTTTTTGTGTAATTTTAATATAACATGCTAGGCTAAACTTCTTATGTATTGGATAAATGATGAAACATATTGATTGTTGTTTTTAATTTAAAGATTAGGTATTTTAGTAAATTATTGTGTTTTTTATCACTTATTTATGCTTATTTCATTGTTTGAATGATTGATCACCATTTAAACATTTAGTTGCTTATTGCAATGCCGTGAGGTTTACAATATGTTCGAACATTGCATTTTTGACACATGGACAATAGATGTTAGGAATAATATTTATGGTGTGTGAAATCAAGGTTGATAATCGCGTGATTGAATGCATCTTTTTGCATGTGAATCCGAACTAAGAACATGATCAGATTGTGTTTATAATATGTTTAATATATATTGGAAAATAATATTAGATATTAATGGATTATCAATTTTTATGAACACTATCTTACATGATTTGAGAATTGAAAATAGAGATCAATAGGTAAATTCTGAATTTCAATATATACATTTCATAAGTTGATAAAAATCACTCTTTTATATTATTAGTAGCTTAGTTAGGATAATTTCAAACAATCAACCTTCCCTTTTGTGTTTCAACCATACAAATTAGTGATATATAGTTAGCAGTTATTTCTCGTGAGACGATAACTCAACTCATCCTATTATTAATTGTCAACAATCTCGTACGCTTGCAGGTTTTGTCCGAACACTTTCAAATATCTAAATTAAATTTTTACTTATTTTTTAATAGAAAATCAACACTTGTACTATTACAATAAATCCGTTTTAGAAATTTTTTAATAAATAGTATGGTTAATCCGTTCAACCTTTCCTATGTTATTGTTGATCAAATGTAGGATTTTATCAACTTTAATTTTGAGAAGCCGCTTATATAAGCAAATCACATATTTAAAAAACAACAATCCATCATTTTAGTATAGTCTAATTCTTCAGCTGAATGTGTTATATCATCATTGAGGTTTTTATCAAAGCGCTTCTTTTCATGGATAATATGTCTTTCATGAAATGTATGTTCAACTTCCATTTTAGCAACGATTTCTTTAGCATTATTCTTGTAAAATTCAAATTATTCTCTATATGTTTTAAAAAATGAAATAAGTGTTTTCAAGGGACCAATAACAGCATCAATAGACATGTCCTTGGTTTGCAATATTTTGCTTACTATACTTATAGCATACAATATAATATATCAAATAACTATGTCAAACATGAACTCAAAATCCAGTGTCAGAAAATTAATTTTTAACATCTCTAAATGCTTTAAGGTCATCACATGTTTCCACCAAGTGTTCTAAAACAACTTTTATTTATTTCGTTGAAATTTTATTGTTTAACACTTTAATCTTGACTTTCCAATGTATTTGTCATGGTGGTTTAAGTGTCAAACCTTTTACATTATCCTGAAAAATTTTCCAAATCGCTTTCTAGAAGATGTATTAAAAAAAAAGATTTAACCTTTATAAAAGAATTTGCCATATCACAAAACTATGTCACAAAGTGCAAGAATAAGACTATGACAATCATATCGTGTATAAAATGCCATTAGATTTACTTCGGGTTAATTACCTCAATAGTCACTGAACTTTATCGAAAATTTCCACCAGGTCACTGAACTTTAAAAATTACGTGGTTAGTCACTGAACTTTCGAAAAATCACACCATTGATAATTGAACTTTAAAAATCACCTCATTGGTCACTGAACTTTGCAAAAAGTTTTCCAGATAGTCACTGGGTTCAGTGACTATGTGGGAAACTTTTTGTAAAGTTCAGTAATCAATGATGTGATTTTTAAAGTTCAGTGACCAATGTGGTGATTTTTCGAAAGTTCAGTGACTAACCACGTAATTTTTAAAGTTCAGTGACCTGGTGGAAACTTTGACCAAAGTTCAGTGACTATTAGGGTAATTAACCCGATTTACTTCTAATAATCTTTTTTGTAAATTTATATGTTTCCTTTACATGTTAGAACTATTATCATAACATTGACATTTTAAATCATCAATATCAAGGGGTTGACCTTGCTTTTTACACTGGTGACGTGGACAATAGATTCCTATTCCACTTACATTGATGCAAGTTTGTTTCACACACTTGGACAAATCATTAGTTGCACATGACCTCCTAGTGGTGAGGAAGGCGGCCGCGAGCACTCCAACGATCGAGTTAGTCAACAAGATGATATATTTGGATGTGGGATGTGCTTTATATGTGAGCCACTTAGATGTTCGAGCACTAGGCCTGTATATGGACATGTATATCAAATAAAAGAGTAATTTACAGGGTGTTCGTGAGTTAAAATGACATTAATTTTAATGGAGCCTAAACAGGGAAAAGTAACCACTTTATGACTTAGGTCAGAGCACCTATGATACAGGTCCACAATACTTGATATGATGCCTGCTGCAAGAGGTCACATTAATCATTTTCATAGGATCATGCGTTCAGGATATCTTTTGAGAAGAAGCGACTATTAAAGATGCCCATTTGCAGGTAGGAGACTTCTATTTTGTTCGCAGGCTTCTGTGATTGCTCTTTACTTGCGGTGATACTTTGGCCAAAGTAATTAATTAGCTCTCCATGACTGGCTGTAGCAATAGACGCCTCAGGTGTGGTTCAGTTCATGTGGGCTTCGACCATTATGATTGATTTGCGGTGATGATTTGGCTAAGGCGCCTACTTTGTCACCTTAGATGAAGTAGAGTTTAGGTTTTGTGTAAGGCTCTGGGTGCCTTTTTGAACCTCGATAGTAAGGTATAACAATAATCCCGAAGTCCATATATGATTATTTATATAATATGTAGACTTTAGAAGTAGGTTGTAGCTTCATTTTTTAGAATTAGCATTCTGATGCATCTTTGTTGGAACGGAGGTTCTACTTGTTATGGTTATTTTGGACATAACACAATAGCCTCCCAAGTCCAAGTATAAATATTTATATCATGGTTGGAGCTCAAAAAAATAGGATCTTTTTTACAACATGTTTGTTGCAGAGGCGATGCACTGAAGTTGTTAAGCGATGCTTCAAATTTGTTAATATTTGATGTAGAGTTGAAGCTTTGAAGAGATGAAGCGATGCTTCATTTTTGCTGATTTTGAGGCAGAGACAATGCTTTGAAGTGTTGAAGTGATGCTTCAACTTTGCTAATATTTGATGTAGAGCTAAAGCTCTAAAGAGATAAAGTGATGCTTCATTTTTGTTGATTTTGATGTAGAGGTGATGCTTTTAAGAGTTGAAGTGATGCTTTTGCTAAGGCGATAGAGTGAGTTGTAATGAGATATTCTAGCTAAATAGATGTTGGAAGTTGTGCCAATGATTTGATGGCTTTTGTTTTTTCAAGAAAAGACAGTTGATGCGATATATATATTCCATTGCACACATTAATCGTCACATTTTATTGATAACGATGAGCTACATGTTTTTTTGAAGCGATGCATGACTATGGTGCGTGTGGTTCACACTTCAATTCTGGGCATCCATGATTAAACCATTTGAGTTCAACACTTCATAACTTCTTGGCTAATGAACATTTTAGATGAGGAGAATCAAATCTAAAGTTTCGGCTGATTGGCTTTGCTGATAAAATGAGCCATTTTCTTATTTTTACTCTTTTTCACCTTTACAGAACTTCAAAGTCTCCGCAACTTGTGTTTTTTTGGCAATCAACTGCTCCTTAGAAACCATTGTCCGTGTTAATCACTACTTCTCCTCAAACCCCTAGGTAAATATGTCATTCCCCTAACATCTTCATTTTTACATTACAATGGCTTCGGGTTTCGAATCTGGTTTTGATTTGGAAATAGGGGATATATCTCATGTGTATAATGATCGAAGTGGGTATATCTAATTTTACAGAATTGAGGACCTAGCTAAAGCCATTAGGATTGGTCAATGCGTTTAGGATATGCGTAAGGGTCCAATGGACTACGAGTTTGGGTAAGGGACTACTAAGATCGCTTCGACGATGACCTAAGTAGACTTAGATAGAATTAGGGATAAGTACTGAGTTCCAACACCATAGAATTTTTGGTACCCAAAGCCCATAAACGTGTGTGTATCGGAGGCACTATTGTGTGGTTGTTAGTGAATACCTTTTTAAAGGGGTATGCATATACCTCTTTAAAAGGGTATGCGTTGTTGTCATGCTAAGGCTTTACATGCTAGCACCCACTCGGCTTCTGCCCAATACATGGAGCCAGTTGGTGGAGTCGTACATAATTTTTGGTACCTGAAGCCTATGAATGTGTATGTATCCGAGGCGCTATTGTGTAGTTGTTAGTGAATACTTCTTTAAAGAGGTATGCATATACCTCTTTAAAAGGGTATGCGCAGTTGTCATGCTAAGGCTTTACATGCTAGCACCCACTCGGCTTCCGCCCAATACTTGGAGCTAGTTGGTGGAGTCGTACATCATTTGGAAGGTGACATCACTTGGTGAGTATAAGCCTTCCATGTTTTCGAAACCATCTTCCAACCTAGACCATTAGGTAATGAGAAGTCCAATGGTTTGTACTACATGACCTCCCCGGCAAGCTCATTTACCATTTTTAGTAGGCCTATTATGTTCAATAAAAGAATGGAACGAGTCTTGGTTCTGAGCCAGTGAGAGATGGCAGGTGATGGAAGGTGATAAGGCTCTTGCCTTGATCATTCCGACCCAATACTCCAAAGCAAGTGAGTTCCTTAAACTTTTCAACTTAGTTTTTATTTTGCTGATATAGTTCTCATGTTCTTTTTTTGAGGAACCGTTGACATGTTTGAACTTTTCGAAGCAGAGTGGGGTTTAATTGAAGATATTTACAAACGTCCTTTCAAGTCGTGTAACTTCGATCGCCTCATTGACCGACCCAGAATCTTCATTAAGTTCAGCTTGATGACTTCAAGAGGTAGCATTCTAAAGTTCTTTAATTTAGTATATTTTAAATATTTCTAGATGATAAGTTTTCACTTTGAACAGAAAATCATGTGAGAAAGCATTATCTGATGCCAGACATGGACATGTTGTCCATAATGAGTGCGGCTCCGAAAAGGAGATTGAAGCCCTGACAAGGCCTTAATAAGAAAATGGAAGTACTTCACTTTTCCCGCTTCCACTAGGATACCTGTAAAGGCAAGGAATTTCCTTATGGGATAAGATGATGAATTGTCCCCCGAAGTCCTGGTGTCACGTAGTGAAAATGTTTATCTTTCCATTCGACACGACAAGGTTGCTAACAGCTAAGCGTGTGGTCTATTTTACTAAAGAAAGCACGAATGATATGATTAGATGCAAGTATTTTTCCTAACATCCTACTCATAGCGCGTGTGTGTATGCTATTTGTTCGAGCTTGTCGATCTAAGAATGAAGGAAATGATGCCTTATGGCATGGAACCTCAGGAGCTAAACCCATGGTCCTAAAAGTTGGTATCAGATTAGGATCGCTCGAACGCGTGTTGTTGATTATGGGGTCAATGGCGTGTCCTCTTGTAGAGAAAAAATATTGGGCTCGGATCATGTTGGTAAGCTGGCGAAAAACGATGAAGGAAGCTATGGGGAATAAAGATGAAAAGGGCAACTTTGTACGATTGCCTATGGTCCTTTCAAGGAGTTTCGTGTTGTAGGACACAATGATGAAGATTTTGTATTTGTTCCAACATGTGCTGATGCGCTTTGGTTTGGAGGTCGTCCATCAGAGAGACTAATGATTAGAGGGGCATATGTTGAAAATTGGTGTCGGGATGGTAAGTACGAGTTACTGTAGGTTAATGTATGAGACATTTCCACGTGGAGGTGTTGACAGTGTTATTCTTGCAATAAGAGAGATGCACATTGATGCGATGGCGTAAGTATATTCGAATGGGGGAGAATGTCATATGGTGAGAATGCTTATTTCCTTATTCGACACGGCAAGGTCGCTAATAGCTAGGCGTGTGGCCTGTTTAACAAAGAGTACATTAATCATATGATTATATGCAAGTATTTTCCCTAACATCCTACTCATAACATGTGTGTATACTAGTTGTTTGAGCTTGTCGGACTAAGAATGAGGGGAAGGTTGCCTTGAGGCAGGGAACCTCTGGAGCCAAACTATGTCACCACTTGTGATGCAGTGAACTTGATCTACTCTTGTAAGCTAAAGATCCAGGACTTTTGGGGTGAGCATCGAGGCTGGGGTCCTTCTAAGGGACATTTACAGGCAAAATCGAGGTCTTTAGAGAAGGTTCGGAGGAGGAAGCCAAGACCAAAGCTAACGCCGAAGCATTGAAAATAAGTTAGAGTAAAGAGGCGGCTAGGCTAGAGTATGCCTTGGTAGGAATCGCCAATCTTAATAATGAAGTCCACATATAGTAAAATGAGGTGGCAAGTCTGAAGAGGAGGGCAGAGACCTCATATGCTTACCTAAAGCTTGATATAGAGGCTTTAGAAGAGGCTAATAAAGAAAATGATGAGCAGAAGCAGCATGTAGGGAGCCGAGTACTCAAGTTGCTAGACTTACTAAAGAAGTGGAAAGTTTAAGGTGGGATGTTCAGATAGTCCATGAGGATGCGGTGAAGTCCTTTGTTGCCAACTTCTACCTCACCGAAGCTTATGCGAGCTTCGCTGCTTACTGGTGTTGTTTCGTTTATGTAAAGGTGGCTAGAAATGGTGGATGAGCTTCACTAAAATTCAACACTTCTAACTAAAGGTTGAGTTTTTGGAAGAAGTGACCCAAACCCCTGCTGATGAAGTGATTAAGATGGCAAATGATTAAGAAGCTGGTGAGGAAGAAGCTCTTAAGCATAAAGCCCCTAATGATGAAGGCCGTCATCGAAGCTTCTAATACTGATACATCCAACCTAGTTGTAGGTCTTAATTTCTTTTGAAATATATTATGGCTGAGGCCTTCTTATACTGAACTGCCTTTTGTTAATGACGTTTCTTTTGTTATATTTGCTTTGCACTTCAATATTCCGCCAAGTGCTTTTCTTTTGTCTTATTAATGCAACATTAGATCTTTCGTAGCCCATAAATACTACGCGAACATGCTTCATCCAACCATCACCTCAGTGTAAATTTAAAAGATATTAACACACTTTGTCTAGGTATGATCACTTTATCTTAAACAAACTTAAAATTTCTCCAAGTCTAAAAATGCATTCTTAGACGAAGTACATTAATCTGAGGCGTATGAGCACAATTTCTTATTTTGGCGAAGAGTATGATAGATGACACCTATGCCAAATCGGTAGAATTCTATGTATGGTGAATAATTCATCCATGTAGAGACTTCTCTCATGGTGATCAGCTTTATCTATTGAGGCATATGATGTCTACTTTGGAGAATTTGGAAGTGATCTCCCTTTTGGAATTCAACACTTCTCCAAAGCGCTCACGCTTTCGTGCATAGTGAATGATTTATCCATGCATATGTTTCTCCCATGGTGATTAGCTTCATCCATGGGAGGCATATGATGATGTTAAGACACTTGGTAATAAAATACATTTCATTGAATGTAAAATATTTACATGAGCTGCGACAAATCATCCAGCTAGGTAGGTAAGCTTTGCTCACTGAAAGTATCTTCTTAAGTGCTTTATGTTCTATGGATGAGGGTATGCCATTCCGTCCAAGTCTTTGATTTTGTATGTTCTAGGCAATATTTCCTCTTTGATGTGATAGGGGCCTTCATTTCGGCTCGTTTGCTTATCCGATCAATCCCACCTCTCCCCTACCCAATTTCCTCCAACAACAATCACCACCACCACCACCACCACTTTTTAAGAAATGGTTTTCAATAAGAATAATGCATTTTTCCTCGTTTGCTTTTCAACACTGCTAGGATCATAAAATTTCGTCCATCCAGCAACATCGCGTTACTTTGAATTTGTCAATTAACAACCAAACAATAACAAAGTAATTGAAGATGAATCAAAAGCGCAAACATTTGATTACACTACACTACCAGTAAACAAGATAAACTTCTGAAACTAGGAGTGAATAATTACTTCAATTCTTGAATTATTGTGGCGATTGCTAAATATTTCACTACATGTTGGACAAGAATTACAGAGCAATCCAAAAATCATACAGAAAGGGATAAAATGAAGTGGATTAAAGGAGGATGCACAAATTCCATCTCTATAGAAACAACAAATGAAAATGCATTAAACCATTTTATTTAACATATCCATTGGTGGGTCTACCAATTCCTTCATTTCTTGTTCAGTACACTTAGGAACTGAGATTAATTGCCTACAAATTTCTACATTTTGTTTATGGATTCAAGAATTTTGTTTATCTGTAGGAAATTAAAAATGGGAATATGGGTAGATTATGAATAATGTTATCTAGTACTGACATAATATGATAAGCTCAATAATAGTACAATTAAATTAGTCATTTAATTGTACATCTCATTTAATATCAAACTAGTGCTACTTGAATTGACATTTTAATATCAGTGGTACTAAATAATATTGTTCATAAATCATGGAGCCAGAGGGGGTGGGGCGTACGAGTTTGTTTGGGAAGAATTAGAATAGTGTGGGGGAGAGAAGGCGAGGGAGAGACAATGGGATGGGTATTACAAAAATCGGTTTTGCTACGTGTATGTAATGGTTCACATAAAGGTGTATATACACGTGGTTTAATGAAATATGATTGTGTCAAAATTTCTTCAACTATATAAAAAAAAAAATTTCCAATCCTTTTTTTTTACACTTGATCTGTATGTAAACAATTGTATATCTCTTTATGTACAAGTAACATTTCTACAAAAATAAGCATCAGTTTGATTTCCTTTACTTTAATTTAATTTATTTCTCATACTTATTTTTAACCATACATTCACACAATTAAATATTTTACTTGTGAACCCAAAACTTTACCTTATTTTTAACCACAAATTCTAAAAAAAAAAAAAAAAAAAAAATACTATTCAAAACTATGTTTTTCAAATTTTAAGGCCACTAAATAGAGGCTGAGAGGGGTAACAATAGTCGATTGTGCTAGATGTACATCATAATTTACAAATTTCATTTGTCAACAAATGATGTGATGATATATGCGTGAATTAAAATTTCATCAACTAACTAAATAAATGAATTTTTCTCACTTTCTTTTACTACTACACCAATCTGTAAAATAATTTGTAAATAATGATTTACAACAAGCATTTATCAATGCCGATAGGAAGTGTACGAGGATAGGCGAGGTTGATAGGGAGAATGGGGGGCGGGGGGATTTTTCATTTATAATTATTTTAATTGTGATTAGTTTGTATATTTTTATAATTTTTCTCTTTTTTCTGTTTGTTTATTTAAAGAGAAGGATAAATTCATTGTTTTACAATACATTATTGGAGAAATTAGACGACATGATTGTTTTCTACAATGATTGCTTGATCTAAGGGGTATTGCGTGAAAATGTAAGGGTATGGTTATTTTGAGCAAACATGTAAATGATTTGATTATTTTGTGCCAATTACCATCGTATTTTTAAACAACCATTTTAATTACTCAAGTTTGATTATTAATAAATAACAATGAATTTAAAATGATAGGGTGTACATAACTATAGCAAATATTGTTCCTGTTTGATTTAGATAAAAATTGATTTTTAATAGATCTTGATAAAAATTTATAGAATGCGTAGTTGAAAAATCGTGGATCCAATAAAATATATGATTAAAATTTAATTTAAATTTTAATATGCTTTTAACTGAACCAAACAGAGGCATTATATGTTTTGTATAACATGTATAAGTGATAGGATATTTATAAGATGAGTACAACAAAGACAAGATATAATTAAAAATTGAGGAATGAGATAACGAGTGCTTGTTCGATAATTTTTTGCTAAAATTTTACTAACTTTTAATCGATTCAAAATCAATTTTAATCCCACATTTTATAAAACTTACAATTTTTATCAATTTTTTTCAATTGTGTATTTCATCACAAATCCTTAATGAATAAGTAACTAGCATTAAGCACACCCAAAATCAATTGAAAATAAAATTAAATAATGATTATTTAAATAGTTGCAATACACATTGCATATACTTGAACAAAAATACTGTTAATGAGAGTATCGTGATCACAAAAATATAGCAAAATTCGATGAGTCTAACATGATTGCAAAGTATTTTCATTTCATTGATATTTAACGAGAGGTAGGTTGAGGAGAACAAATTTGATAAAATAAGTAGGATTTGGCCCAAAAACCCCTAACCACTGCCTCTATTGTGAAATACTTTATAGGAAAAATTGTAGCAATGGTACCAAACTTTCATTAAGTAGCAGATTTTATCCAAACATTTCATTTGTACCACTCATGGTACCAAACCTTTCAAAATGTTGCAACTGGAGTTCAAGTGGATGAAAATGGTTAGTTTGACTGTTAGTTAACCAAAAATCAAAAGTTTGAGCAAATGTTGACTAATTTTAAAAGGTTAAAAAATAATTTTATATTTTACATATACAATAACTAAAACAAAAGAATTAAATCAAAAAGAAGAAGAAGAAATCATCGTTCATCTTCTTTCCACACCCCACATTCCACTCATCCCTAAACCAAAAATAAAAAACAACCATCTCCGCCGTTTCCCTGCCACACACCCAAAAATCAAAACTAAAAAATAAATACTAACTGGTTAAATGTGCCGACCGGAAATTTCTTCTGAGTAACTACACAAATAGAGTCCTTTCCGCGCACACCAATGGAGGTGATTCCGCTAGCCTTAATCAAGAACCAATGAAATTGGACAATTCTTTGATAGCTTCCACTCGAATAGATAGTTCACACTCAGAAACATATTACTCCCACTTGAATCTGAAATTTAAATCAACTCTTACGTATCCAAAAAACTGATTCATCAATATACATAATATCAATTTCAATGATATTTCTTCAAAAATCTCTATCTTACAAAGAAAGAAATATCAAATGTCACATATTGTGACCCAATATCCATTCAAAATCTCACTTAAATATCCTTTTGGACTGTTATGCATATATCAGAGATTTATCTCGTTCTTAAAAGACTCATGTTCCCAAACTTATTATCAAGAATTTATATAATCGATTATGAGTTTAAAAAAACCCATATTTAGTTGTTCTCATGTCCAAAGCTTATACAATTCTGAAGGTACTAATTTAGAGAGAACTTTGTTAATTGATATGTTGTAGTTAACCAACAATTTTTCCAAAAACACGTAAATTGGATTGCATATCTCAAACCTCATCATATTCAGTTATATTTCATCATTCTACACAATACACCATATAATTATTGGTGATTAAGGAATAGTCAATCAACTAAGGATCCCTTTTATTACATAAATCATCGATATCTTATGATAGATATTCACGCTATTAAATAGTTCTCAAAGTCTTCACTTCCATAATCTGATTTTCTACT